>CM057830.1:3161275-3761275 GCA_030068075.1 Paguma larvata | reverse complement strand
ACTGACCCCAAAATCGAGACTCGGGGTTCAATTCCAGTCAGAATTGGATGGAAGTAGGCTTTCCTTAAGACTGCCAACTTAGGACTCACGATATGGAAAAACAGACAAGATTGACTGCTTCCCATAGTCTACTGACTCCCAGAACAAAGGGGAAAAGATGCAGCCGAGGGAAGCGAGCCCCTTACGAGTCGGACAAAGCATTCCTTTTCCTCTGGGGGGTGGGGGTGGCAGGTGTAAGGGAAAGGCAGGCGCAGGTGCAAGATTACACCCTACCATTGAAGGACACACCAAGCGTGGAGAAGTGTCCCCTCTTTCCTCAAATTGGAAGGAAAAACATTATTTACGTGAGGACCTGAGATCATGGCTGCTCAACACGGCATCCATCTGTTCCACTGATATTTGTCTGAGCACCTACTATGTGGCGTGTGCCTAAACACACCGAGTGTGCACTGCTGTGCTCATACTCACTGGAGCACGGGGGTCTCCCTGGTGCGTGTCACAGCAAGGACTTCTTTATGCCCACTGCACACTCATGCAACGAGAGCAGTTTAGAGCCAATTAAACAGAGATGACGGTCGCTCAACAAGATTTACGGGTAGGCTTTACCCCGAAACGAAGCAGAATGACCCAGCCTTGACAAACCTGGGTGGGAGTGTCAGGCTACTTAATTCGGTACCCAAACCGCGATGGACTGAGAGCTGCTCGGTGCATGGCCTCATGTCGTGATGACGGAAGCAAGGGAAGGACAGAAAAGGAAGGAAGGAAGGAAGAAGGAAGGGAACAGAATGACATAAAGGCTTGTATGTCCACATCGTTAGTAATGCCAACATAGGAGAGACTAACTTCTCCAACGTTTTTCAGGGTTTACCAACCATGGCGAACAGTTAACAGAGAAGCTGTAAGAAACACAGAGAAAGAACTATTTCTAAGCCAGAAATATTTGAAGAGTTAGTGAATGGAAAATAAAAATACGAAAATATGATTTATAACACTGATATTACTCATTGAAGAGGTAATGTTCTGAGCTATCGGATTAATCCCCACTCTTACTGGAACACAGAGAGGGAATCAGTGGCTATAAAGATATCTTTGTCTATAAAGAATAATGCTGCTAAATTTTTGTAAAGCATTAAATTAAAAATAACTTATGTGTATCTGTACGTATTTGCAATGTAATTTTAAAGTCACTAGGCTCTATAAATTTTAATTTGTTAGAGAATGTAGAGCCTTTTCTACAAGAATAATTTTGTGGAATCTTTTCTGCTTACCTCTAGTTACACAGGTAAGATAAAATGATTTTTTTTGTTATATACATTCGTAGATTTAAATACAAGCAACCTTCCTCCGAGAAGAAAATTCTGGCATAGATTTTTCTTCAGTTTTATAAATATCCTTCCTTAGTTTTGAGTATGACCACTTCTTTTCATTTCAGGTTCTAGTAATAAAGAAAGAAGAAATTATAGGGGAAAAATCCAGTCACTACATGGTATACTGTTACCTGATTATAAAACTTTGGGACATTAATTAAAGAACATTTATGAAACCTTGAAGGCTCCATTTTCTTTTCTTTTTTTTTAATTTTTTTTTTAATGTTTGTTTATTTTTGAGACAGAGAGAGACAGAGCATGAGTAGGGGAGGGGCACAGAGAGAGGGAGACGCAGAATCTGAGGCAGGCTCCAGGCTCTGAGCTGTCAGCACAGAGCCCGACGCAGGGCTCGAACTCACAGACCGCGAGATCATGACCTGAGCCGAAGTCGGCCGCTCAACCAACTGAGCCGCCCAGGCGCCCCTCCATTTTCAACATTATGGCCAATGCAGCAACTCCTCCCAGTATAGAAACTAGAAAATGACAGATAAAATGTAAACTTTGTTGTTGTTATTATTATTATTATTAAAAGCAGATCTGTGCTGGTGATTAAGAATCAGGTACTAGGAAAGACAAGTCCCTGAGGTGAGTTACCATGGCGGAGTGCTTGCTGTGAAGGTGGTTTCCAGTCACTGGCCCACCAGGAGTCTGTTATTTAAGGACTCTGTGTTCTAGAGTCAGCAGTTCAAAGCTTTCTGAAGAATGAAAGCATTGCTTGAAACTCCAGCGTGGACGGGAAGACTCAGTGTTACCATGATTTGTGCCATCACCGAACTGGTATACAAAATTGATTCAAGCCCCATCAAAAACCAAAAATCGAAACCCAACCAACCAAACAAACAAACAAAACAAGCAGACTTTTGTGGAAAGTGAGAAGGTGGTTCTAAAATTTATACGGAAATTCAAAGGACCTGGCAGAGCTTAGACATTCTTGAGGAAGAGCGACGTTAGAAGACGTGCACTACCACATTCTGGGACTCAGAAGTATGGAAACAAAGACATACCTCACTCTAAATGAGAGCAAGCAGAGACTCTTAATTCGGGGTTGCTATGACTCAAAGGAGTCAGCCACCAATCTGCATTTGGCTGACACTCCAAAGGCAGGTGGGAAAGGTGGGAGAGCTTTCCGGGAAATATAGGCAAGGCTTCAGGTATGCTTTGATTGGAGTTTGTTGGCATGAGGAAGCTGAGGTAGGCTTAGTAGAAACAGGATGTCGTAGGTGATTAGTCTGGGGGGCATATTTGTCTCTCTCGGGTTGGTTCCGAGTTGCAAAAACGGGGAAAAATTAGGACACCTGGTAGACAGTGACCAGGTCCTGACCATTCCGGGTCAACTGCCACCGAGGCGGAGCTTTGACTTCTGGAATGATCCAAGTTCTATTTTCGTATTTGATCTGGACATTGTGTATTTGACATTCATTCTCCCAGCAGAAAGCTACTCATTAATACGGTGTGGTCATGGCTCGAGAACACACAGAGCCGAACAGGGACCCACACACGACTCAGGGCAAAACTGTCAATGCAGTTCAGGTGGCGGAAAGATAGTCTTTTCAATACTAATTCTCACACGCCCAGGTAATGAACCTGAGAGGAGAGAGGGGAAATTTTTCTTTCCCAGTAAGTGAAGTCAGGAAGGAAAATTAAATCTGGGGCCCTGCTTGAGAGTGGTTCCGGTTTGCATTTTCTTTCCTGTGCATCAGCGGATGCAAAATTCATGGTTTAAAAAAAAAAACAAAAACAAGACAAAACTCTAAGGGACCCATGTTAATGAGCTGAATCTAATTATTAGCGGTGCCAAATAACAACAGCAATTGCTAATGGGATGCAATGGCCTGCCTCTCTAAGGACAGGCAATAAAAGAGGGTTAATCTGTGAATGGAGTCCTCGTTTGCAGGACTGTCAACTGTCCTTTCACATAATAACCTTGAAATGAGTTTGCTGTTCGCCAAATTTACTCGACAAGGAGACAGGAGGAGTTCTGAAGCTTAGATTCCGTAGTTAAAAGGTTGAAAATATTTGCGTCAAAGCCCGTGAGTTAATGTGGTAATTACTGCGGCGTGTTGCCCACTCCTGCAGCCGCACAGCTTCCTGCACACACACCCCCCGGGGCTGCACGCGCCCGCAGACGCAGACGAGGGCGTCGCAGAAGAAATGGGCCGTGGTCTCCGCCGCACGTAAGGGCCCAAAGCAGGCAGGGCCCCCAGAAGGATGCGTTATGCAAGGGCGTATCGCATGGAGAAATGATAGTCTCGGTATTGGGAGGTCAGAAGGAAAAGGAAGCTGGCTGATGGTTACTCTGTCCGGAAGCAGAAACGGGCACACTTCCCAGGCACCGTCTTGCTTCAACAACTGGGACGGTCAGATCTTCAAACAGCTAACTCCACGCATGCAAAAACAGGCATGCACACGTCCATTCGTGCACACGCAGGTCACCGTGATTCTTCTAGAGCACGTCCAGCCCAAGGGACCTTGCCTGCTTCTACAGCCCTGTAGAGATTTCTGAGGACGTACCTGTCACCACATGCAGGAAAGCTGAGGGACAAACGACCCGGGCCTGACAGAAATGCAATCGTTACTGCACATGAAACACTGAACGCAAACTGATGCCTGTAAGTCGCAGGACAAGGTCGACTCTAACTAGCGAGTCAGGCACCGTCCCTTCATTTGGCAGAGACCTAGATTTCAAAGAGAAGAGATAGAACTTACAACTTTTCTAAAGTAAACACTCGAAGCAAAGGGGAGGGAGAACATCGCATCCTTCATTTTGACCAGGGAGAATCAAGCCTCTTATTTTTCTGTTTTGCATTTGCTCATACGGCCCCTGGTGGGTCAAAAAAGAAGCTCAGAGAGGAAGCTCGCAGAGGGGTTCAGACCTCCCTTGGCAGTCTTCTGTTGTTCAAGACATCCTCGCTTTTTCCAAAATGGATCCAGTTGTGCTAAATGCTGAGCCTGCCTTTGGAAACCCAATTGGATAAGGCAGAAAAAATATTTTAACTCCGCCAACCAAATTTCATGGTGTTAAAAAAAAACAGCATTCTTTGGCTCCATAAGTGGGTCACTCCTGGTGGGATAGAAAGGGGTGAGGGGTGTAAGGGAGATGCACAGTGTTTGCGTCTGCTCCTTTTACAAGCCTTGGAGAAGATGTCAAGAGAGACACGTCATCCAACGTGGCCCAGATGTTATAATGGTGGGAAGGCTACGGGGTACCAATTTAGGAATTGATTTCAGACGTGTTTGACAAAGCCTCAAGCAGGAGGAATCAAAACGTATGGCTTCTCTTATGATTTAATGAGGACAGCATTGATGCCATGCTCTACCCAACACATTACTCTCCAAATTCGGATCCCGAGAGCTGTAACCAGAGACTGAAATAGAGCAACACACACTTCTGTCACCTCGCGTCCATCCGCACTGTCACATAAAACCCTTTATGTTTGTCACAAGTCATCTTCTGATCAGCCTGCATTTTGTAACCATGACGGGAGAAGCCTGTGCTGAGAAGTAGGGTCGCGGGCCCATAGGTGGCCTCTGGCTTGCTGGAAATTTGTAAGAACGACGAAAAAAACCATCTCCTCAGTATTCTGGAGTTTCAAAGTCAACGAAGCCATGTCTGCTCATTGATTCCAATGTCGACCATTGCCTCCACTTCTATCCTTTGTCTTCTGCTTCTCATTACAGTTCCATACAGGTTTGGGGCTGGCTTCATGGGCACAGGACCCCTGCAGTCAGTCACACAGGACCCTGTGCTCGATTCACTGCTCTGATGTTGTCACTGAAATTCTTTATAATTTTTTCACTGAACCTGTGTCTTGCGAGTGAAATGCAATGGGACAAAAAGCACGTATGTGAGAAGAAGAAAGGTACGCAAGATGTGTGTTCAGTATTCCTCGCTGCCCTGTTCCCATACAGCAATGCAGTGTTCCAAGAGCACAGAGTCCTGGGGACCCCCAATGCGTGGGGGATCCATGAGGCTCAAAGGGAAGACAAGGCAAGCATAGGACATCTGTAATGAGTAAGGGTGAGTGCTAACAGTCGAGGGAGGCCATGCCTTCCACGCGAACCACAGTGTGTTTCAAATGCAAAAAGAAAGCAACGACATTCTAAGAAATACAACAGTGGGAACGACCATGGCCTTTCTTGAGGTACGTCCTAATCACTCAGGCTAAAACGGATAACACGGAAGGAAAGACAAAGCCAGCTCAGCCCAGAATTCCCTTCCTATTCTGTCTGTGCTCCTCAAAAGCAAACCGACGGTGGAGAGAGTTGGTAGGATGTGCACACAGAAAGAAGCGGGATAAAATCAGCTGATTTGGGTTGGTGCAGTGCTTCCGCTGTTCTGGTGAGTACAAAACGCATATGCATGTACCAGCGATGAAATACAAATTGGGTAATTTCAGTGGTTCTGTATAGAAGTTAAGTGCTCTTATATTTGCATTTAAAACTGACATTGCACAATCGAAAGATGAATGGTAATACCCGTGCTAATAATTTAAAATTTTAATTTTCCTTTACTTAGAGCAACATTAAAGAGCAGATACAAAACACCATGACAAGGCAAGAGGCAGAGAGTGGAAAAAAGGAAACAGCTTACACCTCATTTCTTCGACAGCGTGTTTTTCCTGATTTTCGAAAATGGGGTCTTGTATTTTCATGCTGTCCTGGGCTCCTCAAATTATGTAGTCGACTCTGTCTGGATATATACTCCTTATATATTCCAACAATGTTCTTGAAGAATCTAAATCTTATAAAGAAAATTCTGCCAATCTAGGGGCACCTGGATGACTCAGTCATTTAATTATCCGACTCTTGATTTTGGCTCAGGTCATGATCTCACCGTTAGTGAGTTTGAATCCAGCCTTGGGCTCTGGGCTGATAGTGGTAGGCTGCTTGGAGTTTTTTGTCTCCCTCTCTCTATCCTTCCCCCTTCCCTCTCAAAAGTCAATAAACATTCTTTTAAAAGGTTAAAAAAATTCGCCATTCTCTGAAGCTTTTGGGTTTTTGTTGTTGTTTGTTTGTTTGTTTGTTTTATAAGTAACCTTTACACCCAGTGTGGGGCTTGAACTCACAATCAAGAGATTATCAGTTGCGTGCTCTACTAACTGAGTCAGCCAGGTGCCTCTTCGTTGGCCTACTTGATTTTTTCACTTTGATATTCAAAAATATCTTACTAGAAAAATGTTGTGCAGTTATGTTTACCTTTTGGAATGTTTTCGAATCAATCACTTTAACAAGTAGACTTGAAAGATGAGCTGACAGTCTTGCTTTCAGGGAGTCAGTCTTGCAGAAAAGTACATATTTGCTAGACCATTAATTGTCTCTACATCCCTCCCCATTGGAAAGCTAGCATGGATACCTGATAGAATCTCTGGCAGTGTTCATGGTGATGAGCTTGCTGTAAGTCAGCAAGTCTCAACTTTGGCTGCATATTAACATAACCTGGGTAGCATCTATTAAAAAAACAAAAACAATGAAACAAAAAAAAACAGTCCAAAGGCTTCCCTGCAGACAGGAGTCCAGAGTGTCATGAAGGTCAAGACAGGCTGTCTAAACCTCTAACAGTGCTTTGCAATTCTGCCTGTGCAAAAAAAAAAAAAAAAAACCACGAGCAGCTTGCTGAAATTCCAGACTCCTAACCCAATTAACTGAGTCCTAAAGAGCAGAAATTGTGCACATTTCAAAAGCACTCCCAGGTGCTTCTTATGGTTGAGATCATTTAGAAAGGACTGCTCTAAGCTGAGCTCAGAGCAATGGAAAAAAGACAAAGGCAATCAGCAACGATGCTGCCAGTGATAAAATCCTTTGAGAATCTGCTGTTTTCTAAACATTCGAACCCTCCTGCCTTTCTATATCTCTTAGGGGCTTAAACTAGCACAGTTATGATCTTGTAGTTACTGTGGGTCAGGAGTGCAGGCATGGCTTGACTGGGTCTTCTGCTTCAGGGTCCCTCACAAGGCTGCAGTTGAGGTGCTGCCCAGGGTGGTGGTCTCATCTGGGGTTCGGGTGAGGAAGGATCCACTTCCAAGTTCATATGGCTGTTGGCAGAATTTAGTCCTTGTGAGCGACAGGACCAAGAGCCTCAGTTTCCTGTTGGAAACTTGGCTGAACACGGCCCTTTCCTTGGCATCTGGGCATCTGCAACATGGTGGGTTCCGTCTTCAAGGCGAGCGAAGGAAAGAGGCTCTGAGCGAGAGGGAAGTTACAACCTTACGTGACATCACCACAGAGGCGGCACCGCTTCCCCTCTGCTGCGTCCTGTTGCTTAGAAGCAAGTCTCCCATCCTTCCCACATGCGGAACAAGGCAATTACATGAGGGTGTGGATTCCGGGAGTGGAGAATACTAGCAGCCAGCTGAAAGCCTGAAAAAGGCTGAACAGAGGAGCCGATAAGAACATGCTTTGAGTCTGGGGCACCTGGCTGGCTCAGTCGGTTGAGCGTCTGACTTCAGCTCAGGTCATGGTCTCATGGTTCATGGGTTCAAGTCCTGCGTCAGGCTCTGTGCTGACAGCTCAGAGCCTGGAGCCTGGCTTTGGATTTTGTGTCTCCCTCCCTCTCTGGCCTCCCCTGCTTGGGCTCTATTTTCCTCTGTCTCTCAAAAATAAATAAAATGTTAAAAAAAATGAAAATGTACATGGAGTCTAGAGTGAGAACCCCTGAGTTCATGTGTCTGGCATCCAAGCTTTCCATTGTACGACCTTGACAACCCCTTGGCTTGACTGACCCTCAGTTTTACAGATGTGTACAATGGGGTCTAAAATTATATATGCTTTATAGTGTTGCTGAGATGGTCACGTGAATTACTAAATGCAATGAGCCTGGCAAATGGGCAGGACATATTAACAGTTCCATAAATAAGAGGTTAGTATTGTATTTCCATAAGACACTTGGTTATGCCATCGTCAAGGCTTTCTCTCTTCTGCCCCATATTAGTAAGCAAGAAAACATGGGATCTTGCACACACACTGGACCTATGAGATAGTGGCATAGCAAGGGAAAGCCTGTTTGACCCCCTTAAGTGCATACTCGTAAAAGCTTAGCGCAAAAGCAACAGCACTGTGCTTCTACCACACGTGGACCTGTAAACGCTTCAATGTGAACTCATAAATGGTGCAAATTGAATAGTATCGTGTTTCCATCACACCATTGCTAGTGGGTTTGAAAATGGCTTCATCTGCACATTCATTGAACATGGACTGTGTAAGGCAAACAGCAAAGAACGCCTGTGCCCAAAACACTGTGGCGTACCCACACGGTTGTAACTGAAGGGAGACCATAACCAGTAGTTCAAGAGAAGGACAAGCAAACACTACGGCAGCTCACAGGGGAGCGAATCATTTCAGGCTCAAAATTCTATGTAGATGGCATCTAAAGAAAGAGCAGTAAATAAAACATATCACTGCTAGAAAGTCTGCAAGTTACTCCAATATCAATGGGCAAGTGCATTTTTGGCTCAGAGAGAAGTTCTGCTTGTTCTGCGAATGATACTGGCCTCTTTTGTGGAATTGCTCAGGGCTGGGACTTAGACTGGTTTAGAAGTCAAGACAACTGTAGAGGCACCTGGGTGGCTCAGTTGGTCAAGCGTCTGACTTTGGTGCAGGTCATGATCTCAGGGTTCGTGAGTTCAAGCCCTGCATCGCTCCCTGTGCTGAAAGCTCTGAGCCTGTGTCAGATCCCTTGCTCTCTCTCTCTCTCTCTCAAAAGTAAATGAACATTAAAAAAAAGAAGTCAAGACAAGTGTCAAGAACGTATGAACAGATTTATTACTCCCTTTATGAGGCTTTCTGGGGGAGAACAGGGTCAGCTCCTAGGCTGGTTCAAAATGGCTCTAGACACACAGAAAGAGACAGCTGACCTTTCGAGATGGTTAGCGCACGGAGATGGTGTGAGGGTTCCTGAACGCCTTAAAGCCTAGCCAAAGGAGGGCACACATGGGCATTCTTACCATCTCGTTCTCAGCTAGGACAGAGCGGGAGGAGGAGTTCTCTGTGAAAGCTGTCAGCAGGCCGATGTCAAAAACAGAGTCCGATATCTTATTCATGCAGTGAAGTAACCAGGGCACAAGGATTCGTCAATTTGCCCAAGACCAGGAGCCAAAACGAGAATTCCAGAAACAGCAAGAATCCAGGCGTTGCTTCCTCCATGTGCTCCGGGTTAAGCGTGTGCCTGCCTTCCGGGCAGAGCAAATACTGAGAATAGCAAAGAGTCTTCCGCTGCAGGTGACATCCTGAAACGCATACTCAAGTGTGGGGTATCACAACCCGTCCGGACCACATCAGACAAGAAGATGAGTGGGTGGGGAGACCAAAACTCTGGGGAGAAGGGCTCAGCTGTTAGAAGATATAAATCATCATTCCCTCTTTTTTCATTATACCTGCAGATTAAACATAAAGATTCTACATAAGGATTTCTTTGGGAAAAAAAAAAGAAGGCATTTTTATGCCTCAAATTAAACACAAGTATTCTTTGCAAGGATCCTTTGAAAATGGCATTTTTATGTCGGGGTTATGAATTCCACATCTCTAGAGGAGACAGCTCCAGGCTCTTTATTATGACAGTATTATTATTTAAGATCCAGTCATCAGTATCATCCCCTCCTCTTCAGAGAGCTGGCTTTCTTAGCAGACTGTGAAGAATAACAGAAATTTTCAGACATAAGGCTCCTCCGGAGAAGAGTCTGTCTCCTAGGAGAAGTAAATACAGCTCAAGAAGGACGGCCAAGGACTTAGCTCTCTGGGGTGCCTCTTAACACCAGTTAGCAAGGCCTTCTAATATGGCGATGAGAAAGTCTGAATGCCCATTCTCCGGAATCCACTCGTCTTGCTCAGTAGCCAAACTCAATTAGCCAGCATAAGTGATAGAGACATCACACGGCAGACATTCTCTCTTGTAATTAAATCTCCTTTTATTTTATTTATTTTATTTTATTTTATTTATTTTTGAGAGACAGAGTGTGAGCAGAGGAAGGACGGAGAAAGAGGGAGACACAGAATCTGCAGCAGGCTCAGGCTCTGACCCATCAGCACAGAGCCCGACGCGGGGCTCGAACTCACAGACCGTGAGATGATGACCTGAGCCAAAGTCGGCTGCTTAACCAACTGAGCCACCCAGGTGCCCCTAGATCTCCTTTTAAAGTCTGCAAATGACCTTGTGAAGAACCTGAAAGGGGAAAATGGCAGGCAATGCTTTTTCATCATCGGAAAAGTTGTTTTATCTGATTTTTTTTTTTCCCTACCAGACCGACACTTACGCGTCTAGGGGCATCCGTTCTATGATGGGCCCTGGGTCAGGCGTCGGAAGTATGCTGATGAATAACCAGAAACATAAAGAGGTGAGTACACGTTGCTAAGACACATGTAAAACTAAAAGAATGTGCATGGTGTTAAAACGAGTAGAAGCAAACTCAGGGACGATATTCAATTCATTCTTTAACACTGAACCCAAAGGATATTTCCTTTGTCAACACTTCAAAATTTTCTATATTTCTTTTTTACAGTTTTTATTTATTTTTGAGAGAGAGAGAGAGAGAGTGTGTGAGCAGGGGAGGGGCAGAGAGAGGGGACAGAGGATCTGAAGCGGGCTCTGTGCTGACAGCAGCAAGCCCGCTGTGGGGCTACACCCCACGGACTGCAAGATCATGACCTGAGCCACTCAGACGCTCAACCGACCGAGCCACCCAGGCACCCGGTTCTGTAGTATTTTCTCCTTCAGTTGATTGCAGGCGACGACATGGGTTGTTTCCGGTGTGAGGTGATTATACACAGTGCTGCTAAAAAAACCACTCTTTTCTGCGTGGGCGATGCACGCACGTGCGGCTCTCTAAGCCTGGAACGGGCCCACACTCTGCTTCGGCAGGTGCCGTCCGTTTCCCAGACCAACCCGTGCACACACTGGGAAGACTGCCAGTTGCTCTGCTTCTGTACCAACCCTTGGTATTGTCTCTGTTTCCCATTTGGGCAACTTCTGGAGGTTGTACAGTGGTAACACACTGTGGGTTCAGTTTGCATTCTCCTGGTGGCTAATACATTTGAGACGCTTTAAATATGTTTTCTGGTTAATTATTTATTATTTTTAAATGTTTATTTTTGAGAGAGACCGCAACCAGGAGACGAGGGGCAGAGAAAGAGGGAGACAGAGAATCCAAGCAGACCCCATGCTCTC
This sequence comes from Paguma larvata, assembly GCA_030068075.1. NCBI lineage: Eukaryota > Metazoa > Chordata > Mammalia > Carnivora > Viverridae > Paguma > Paguma larvata. The sequence goes on along the minus strand of CM057830.1, from coordinate 3,749,752 downwards.
AGCGCAAACCCTGATGTGGGGCTCGAACCCACAAACCATGAGAGCATGACTGAGCTGGTCAGATACTCAATCAACTGAGCCACCCCGGTGCCCCTGCTTTTTGGTTATTTAGATGGTGGCTTTCCATGGTGCCTATTTGGCCCCCTCTTTCAATTATGTTTTCTATGTATTTGGTTTTGATTTATAGGCATTCTTTATCTAGATAGAAGTCTTTTATCTGTTATGTGTCACAACTACCTTTTCCAATGCCCTGACCTTTTCACTCCTTGAATGTTGTGTTTTGGGGTTTTTTGGCTTTTAATTTAATTTATTCTTATTTACTTATTTTTTAATGTTTATTTTTGAGACAGAGAGAGGAAGAACAAGCAGGGGAGGGGCAGAAAGAGAGGGGACAGAGGATCCGAAGCAGGCTCCATGCTGACAGCTGAGTCCAATGTAGGGCTCAAACTCACAAACCATGAGATCAGGACCTGAGCCAAAGTCAGACGCACAACTGACTGAGCCACCCAGGGGACTGTTTTTAATTTTAGAGAGACAGAGAGAGAGTGAGAGACAGCGAGAGCAAGCAGGGGAGGAGCAGAGAGAGAAAGGAAGAGAGAGAAGGCTACGCAATCTCCACACTCAGCCGGGATTCCAATGCAGGGCTCAATCCCAAGACCCTGGCATCATGGCTTGAGCCAAAATCAAGAGTCAGATGCTCAACCGACTGAGCCACCCCTGAATGTTGTGTTTTGATGAAAAATATTATAAATATTTTTACTCTCGGTTGTGGTATGATTTAAATTTCCCTGACGCCTCCAGCTGCCACCTCAAGCAGTCAAAAGCCCACATTTTAGTCACAGTGCTTACTGAATACACCCACTGCAGCTTCCAACACTCTGCATCTTGAGTATTTCTCCGTGTCTTCAATCATCATACACAGAACATGATCTTCACCACAACAGGACAGCTCTTCATCACAGTAGGAGCATAACAACGTTTGGTTTCTATTTCTATAAATGTGAAGGTTTAAGCAACACCAGTTGTTTACTGTAAAAAAAATCAGCAGTTTACAATATTTGAAATCAGAGTAATTTCATATCCAGTGAACACCGTCTCAATACATTAGAAGGAGTTTTTGTTCAATACATTAATCCCAAATTTACCTGTATTAGTCATTAGACTTACACGTTTAGCTACATTCAGTTTGTTTTTATTCTGACATCCATGTGGGTTTGCCTCTCGGAGAGTGTAATTAGGAATATGTTATCTCTTAAAAAGCTAGATCAAAGGGGCACGTTAGCTGAATCTTTGACAAGGAGGATGCTCGGAAGCCCAGTTCGCAGGTAAACTGCCTGGTTAGTGCAATAGTGAGCAGAGAAAGCAAAAACTAACGACGGGCAAATCTGGGCTGATATCCCCTTGTGTGTGATGACAACAGGGACTGAGAAAGCTGCCGTGGCTGAGATCGAGGATCCGGGCGGCTGAACGTGATGGAGAGTCTTGTAAAGATGAGATAACCCAGATCAGAGAGAAGACAGATTGATTATTAACATGCTCACCAAGTCCCCAGACCAGTTGTCAAAGAGAAATGATCACTCTGGGCTTAAGGAGCTGACAAACAGTGAGGAAAGGGAGGCTGGATTCAGAGCATCATACCCTCCAGCAGCCGACAGGAGGAAGACGGAGAGATGCTTCAGGAAACCCAGAGGTTCTCGTGATGAAAGGGTGGATATTACGGTGGTTTTATGGACGTCTAATACCCTCCAACTTCTGATCCTGGCGTCTCCGCTCTGCAGATCTGCCCTGGGTGGATTAGTGTTCACACGCAAAAACGACTTTGGAACTGAAAATGCCAAGATCTGGGCTGAAGTCAGTTAGGTTCCCAGGAACGTTCCTGTCAACATTGCATTAACACAAGATTTGCCGGCGATGAAACAGACCACGAGAATTACGCGTATTTAAGAGGTTTCAAACAGATGGAGATTAAGAAATCGCTAGGAGATGTATTTTACCTAAGTAATTTTGGGAAACCTCTCCTCATGCTGCTAACTAAGAAATCAGTAAGAAATAAGTTCGTCATTTTGATCAGAGCTCTGAGAGGAGACAGGTAGCAGCTGTGTTTGCAACAAATTACCTGGGCATCTTACCCACACACAGATTCTGATTCGGCATGTCTGCATGTGGCCCAAAGCTCCGCATTTCTAACAAACTCCCAGGAGGTGTCTACTCTGCAGGTCCACAGACCAAATTTTTTTTTTAATTTTTTAACATTTATTTATTTTTGAGAGACAGAGAGACAGAGCGTGAGCAGGGGAAGGGCAGAGAGAGAGGGAGACACAGAATCTGAAGCAGGCTCCAGGCTCTGATGAACCATCAGCACAGAGCCCGACGTGGGGCTCGAACTCACAGACCGTGAGATCATGACCTGAGCTGAAGTCGGCCGCTTAACCGACCGAGGCACCCAGGCGCCACCCAAATTTTTATGTAGTAAGGGGCAAAATCACCTGAGGTCAACGGGCAGAGAGCTAAAATTACGGCGAGATGCACCCGTATTAGTTTTCTATTGCTGCTGTAACAAATTACCACAGTTAGCAGCTTCAAACAATACCCATTTATTAGCTCACTGTTCTGCCTCTCTTTTTTTTTTAATGTTTATTATTTATTTTTGAGAGAGAGTATGAGCAGGGGAGGAGCAGAGAGACAGAAGATCCGAAGTGGGGGCTCTTCAGAGCCCAATGTGGGGCTCGAACTCATGAACCATAAAATCATGATCTGAGCTGAAGTCGGATGCTTAATTGACTGAGCCACCCAGGCGTACCCATTCCGCGTTTCTCAAGTGTAGTTGGCTTTATTAAGTTATCTGTTGAGGGTCTCCCAAGGCTAAAGTTAAGGTTTCACGCAGGCTGGGCTCTTATCTGCAGCCTGGGAAGAAAGCATGTTCAAAGGCATCCAGGTGGGTGGCAGAATCCAGTCCCTTGCAGTTGTAGGGCAGAGATCCCTGTTGGCTTTGTGGCTGTTGGCCGTGGGCTGTCCTGTGCACCTGGAGTGGCCTCTACAGTCCTTGCAGGGAGTCGGCTTGGTCCCAGACCCAGCAAGGACGCACGCGACCCTTCTCACACTACTGTATTTTGTCCCCTGCTGCCACCACATCTGATTGACTCTCCTGCCTCCCTCGTGACTTGAAACAAGTCGAGGGGTTCAATAGGGCCCGTTCAGATAATCCAGGGTGATCTCCCTATTTCAAGATCCATGACTGTAATTAAGTCTGCAAAGTCCCTTTTTGCCATGAATGTGTCATCTTCCTGGTTTCCGGGGATTGGGGCGCAGAAACCTCTGGGTGGCCATTATTTTGCCTATCATAACTCGGGAAGAATATCATTTTGTGATCACCTCGAGGGGTATATCCTCATTGCTTTAGGGGGTGGGTGTGAGTTGGGTCTCTGGATGTATCTTTGAAAGACAGCTACCCTCAAACACATGTGTGTGCGTGCACACACACATACACAACAGCCCTTCAGAGTGTGTTAGCCAGCGGTGGCTGTCATGACTACGTACCACAGACTGAGGGGCTCAACCAACAGAAGTTCATGTTTTCACAGGCATTTTCTTTCATCACTTGCGTGCGTATCTATGTGGAACTGTCCACTTCTTACGAGGACACACCATTCGGATTAGCCCCTACCCATAGAACCTCATTTTAAATTCTATTTAAAGACCCCCATCTCCAAATACAGTCACATTCTATGGTCCTGCGGCTTAGGGCTCCAACGCAAGAATTTTGGGGGCACACAATTTGGACTTAATACATAGGTAGGGCCTAATTAACGATCCAGGTCCCAACACTCATTTTTTATTGCTTTTGACCAATTCTAGACACTCGTGAAACTGCCTCTACAGCGGAGTTTCCATCTTCATCAAGGATAAATTTTCCACCCCCCCACCCATCCTCCAGGTATCTGGACTCTTTGCTCTTGCAAATGGACCCCCTCATGTTGGTGGCACAGAGAGGCACTTAAAGAGAAGAGCTAGTCTAAGCAATAAATAAAAATAGACTAAAATGAATTCTTCATAATAGCTTTGCAAAAGACTTGAAATGGTTTCAATTATATGGTAGTGCAGGTTTCTTAAGAACTGGGGAAATTTGTACTTGAGTTATTCTCTGATGTCAGATTATAGTACAAGCAAAGCAATTAGCTTGAAAGGGCTTAGGAGAAAGCAAAGGAACAGAGGTAGATATGAAGAGAAAAGCATTTGCTCTCACATATTCAAATGCAAACTCCAGCGGCAACAATCAATAGTTTGTGTTTTTGTCAACGACAGGCAGATCTCCATAATTATATATGTGAATTTTAGATTCATAGGTCACCAGGCTGGCTTTGTTCTGTCTTTCTTATTCAGGACACTACTGACCCACCAGGGACAACGAAAGGACTATGAACCATTTCCTTGGTGGAATGGAATTGGTATTATTCCACATATATGCCCACCCTGGCTCTTTAGTGAGTTCTGCTTTGTGTTTAAACAGAGAGTCTGGGGTTAGGGATTGGACTGTGGGCAAGAACTCCAACCAGCCCTCAATAGGTCTCTGACCCTCAACCTTGCTACGCTATTATTTTTTTTAGGTTTATTTATTATTTATTTTGGGGAGGTGGGGAAGAGAGAGAGGGAGGGAGAGAATCCCAAGCAGGATCTGTGTTGTCAGCACAGAGCCCTGCAGGAGGACCCGAACTCATGTACCATGAGATCATGACCTGAGCCGAAATCAGCTTAGCCGACTGAGCCACCCAGGTGCTCCTGGACCTTGCTACTTTAGAAGACAGCTCTGCCCAGTTGTTCAAACCAGATACACCCGAAGACACTTCAGACACCAAACATATTTTCATGCTGTCAAAATACCCTTGGCCTCCAAGTCCATCACATCATACTGATTTTATTTCTTAATCTTCATTAAGGTTTAATTAGGACTGTTTAATAAGATTAATATAAATCTGGAAAATAAACAAGAACGCATTCTCACATCTTTTGTTACAGTGTCCTATAAAGTAATGTCAGAACTATATCCCGTGCTCAGTGGAGTCGTGTCTATAAAAGTCGTGACCTTGTCTTTTACAGAATCCAAGAAAGAGGGCTGGCTGGACTTTGAAAAGAGAAACTGTCTCACTGAATGGACAAAGAAAAATGTTCTCGAATAAGGCAATGGTACCTTTCATGATATTCCACTGCTTCTCTCCCAGATACGCTTCCCAGTTATGGGGACACAGGTAGAGTTCCGGGTGGGTCCAAGTGCCTGGTCACAAGCCATGGCCTCTGTTAAAGCTCAGACCTCTGAAGACTGGCCACTTCCACTGGTGAGAAGGCTTACTGTCCTGTAACTGGCAAACCATCTGTTAGAGCAGCCATTTCTAATCTGTCCCAAACATCATCTCAGTTGAATCAGCACCAAGAGGACATAGAAAGGTCTAAGAAAGGCTAGAGACCAGAGGAAAAGCAAGACTCCATGTCATGAAAACGTGGCTTTTGGGGACCCTGGGCTGTGGAGGTCATAGGCAATGAGAAGCAAAATGAAGGGGGGAGGATGATAGAAAAGAGAAATTCTGCCCACATTATAATCCTGACCTTCTGTAAGGTATCATCAACTTGTCACTCTTTCCTATGGTATGTAATCACTTAATTTTCATCAATGAAAGCTTTGAATCAGCTCAACTTTTTTTTTTTCTAAATCTGACACAAATAACTCAAGCATTTCTAACCATTATTTCTGTTCAAAGAACCAATTTGTTCTCTTTATGCAAAGTCAGATTTCTTGAGCAAGAAAGTTAGATTCGTTGTCCACATGAAATAATTCTGACTCACCGGATGCCCTCTTTCATTCATGTTCCCTTTTAATTACTACTATTTTAATTTCATATTAGATTGGCACAACATTGTGCTGTAAAATAAATGCTATCAGGGGCGCCTGGGTGGCTCAGTTGGTTAAGCGGCCGACTTCAGCTCAGGTCATGATCTCACGGTCTGTGAGTTCGAGCCCCGCGTCGGGCTCTGTGCTGACAGCTCAGACCCTGGAGCCTACTTCCGATTCTGTGTCTCCCTCTCTCTTTGCCCTTCCCCTGTTCATGCTGTGCCTCTATGTCTCTCAAAAATAAATAAACATTAAAAAAAATTAAAAAAAATAAATGCTATCAATAGACTATTATTGCTAAACAAGAAGTGAAGCAGAAGTGCATTGGGATGTCTCCGGCCTGCTTAAACACAGCAGCAAAAAATAGTGACAACGCGTCCTTTGTTCATTTCTTGATGTTTTGTGGAAAAGGATTTTATCCACCCCAAACTCTGCGGCTTGGGCTTGTTTCTATTGTGTTAGTTGTCAGATTTTGCCTGTTGAATTTCTTATAATTGAAAAGAGGATTAGACTACATTTATAATTGTATCTATAAATATGATGGTTGAAAGTTTCTCTCTCCCCATAGGGATAAAAGCAAGATTTGGAGGATGTGCTCTGTATAATATATGCATATTTTCTACTAAGATCAACTCTTCCCACCTTCCATCAAGTCTACCTTTTAATTTTTCCCTGTGGTCATGATTCTAATTTTACCCGAGTCCTCAACCACGTACGCTGAAATGACAGCCGAGTCTAATATTATTGGAATTTAACATGTCGAAATAGCTCTACTCCAAAAGGGTGACATTTCTGTATATTGACTCTGGATAGTCCGTTCTCGGTGCCATTTATTATTAATTGCTAGTGATATTAGAAGTGTTTGTGAATACTCAGGATGTGTTTACAACAGTTCCCTATCACTCAGACAAAAACCAGGAACGGTGTACCACTCCGAGGACCCGCGCCCTACCCTCTCGGGGTTTCTGGCTTAATGAGATTTATCGGAGCCATATATTAAGCTGGCAAGGGCCCAACTACTTCAGGACTCATAATGTCAGGAATTTTGAGAAGCTCCCAGGAAAAGGTGTTTCCAAACAGGATTTCTAGTGGGTTGCAATATCTGGGACCAGCCGGGGCTTTTGCAGCGGCCATTTATACCCTCTGAATTTGGTATAAATGCTGACTACAACCTTACCATTAACAGCAAGCACAACTGAGTGCTGTCTGCCACCCACCCGGAGACTTTCAGTGAGAATAAGCCAGGTTTTAAGACAATACCTAACCACTCTAAAATCTCACTGGTGTAAAGCAAAGGTGTATTTCTTGGTCACGTTTCAACCCCAGTGTGATTAGCAGAGAGATTCTCCTCATCCTCGTCACTCACAGACTGGTCAACGGAGACTCTGGTGTCTCATGATGGCACCACGTCAACACGGGGTATCAGGCTTTCTAGTAGCAGCAGAAAACAGGCAAGCCAAGGCGGTTGCCTCATCCCGGAAGTGATATATGCCACCTCGAATTACTCCTCGCTGTACAAATTCTGAAATGTGTTCACCTGAACATTGACCTTCAAAGGCATATTCCCAGAAGTAGAGGAGGACCAGATACAGCAGAAGGCTAGAGCACATAGCAAAATGACGAGGAGTACTGAGCATGCCTCAACCATGATGCTGAGCAAACCGCAGTCCTCCGAAGTGCCTCGGTTCATTTCCTTACAGAACATCCATGCATCTGTCTGCATTAATTCAATGCGCCTGTAGAGCTGTATTTCCAACGTACAAAACTGCCATGCCTGAATGTTGCCCATTTCATTCCGCTCTACTGATTAATATTTATGGAGTGTGTCTGAAACAGACTTTATTAAGTGAATGGCTCTGATCGTGTCTGCATTTGGTGTAGGCGGGGGGTACATTAGGCTCTGGTGTGACGACAGCAACTTTATAAGGGAGACACTGGGAGAAGGTAAGACTTACCATGCCTGTTTCCAGTCTCCTGGAGGCACGGGGGATTTACTTATCTTTGTATTATGAAAAGCACATTGTATAACTGCAGGAAAGTGGGAGGAGAGAGCAGGAAAGTCTAGAAGCATATTGATCTCTTATTCCCCTAGTTTCCAATCTTTGGTTTTCGTTCCTTTCCCTACATTTGAGCTTCATGACTGACCTTGACAGCCCATGAAATCTGCTTTGTTTCACATGGAGAACTCACTTCCAGCAGGACGTTTGTCCTGCCCAGGTATGTGCCGAATGGCTATTAGGGTGGCTGGAAATTATCCCTACAAGATACGGACATGGACACCTCTCTCCAGGGGAAAAATGGAGCCCAACTGGACAGGGATTATAGGATTCATTTCCAAAGAATAAATTGTCTTCACCATCTTGTCCAATGTCATACAATCCTCTTTCAAAAGGGCAGCACCAAACGTTTCCAGAACTTTTCAAATTACAATAGCAATTATATTCCTTTTCTGACACCATTCATCTCAGTATTGTTACCAAAAAAAACAAACAAACAAACAAACCAACAAAACAAAACAAAACAAAAAAAAACTAAAAGAAAAAACTAGCAAAGGATTTTGTTTTTTACTAATAACAGATGTTAAGCAAAGTTTGGTTTTACTACACTCTAAATGTTAGTAGTTTGAGATGGAAATGTTCACAGTCAAACACAGTCACTTTGCATGAGACTGTGAGCAGACAATGCAAATTAGCTCATCCACATTAATTCTGTAGGTATTTATAATCCTTTAGTCCAAAAGGCCAACACGTTCTGTTGTGCCTTCTGATGCCCAGTGTCCAAGGTGCTGTTCGGGTTGATGGATTACAACTTTACAGTGTGCATGAATGACCAAAATGCATACTGGTGTATTCCACAGGTTTTCCACATACGTTAAGGGCATATGGCTGTGGTTACCAAGTACGTGTCTCCACTGATATTAGAGAGAAACAACAATAAAATACAAGGAAAGAAAAGAAAGCTACTATATTCACTTTAATTGTCCATATTAGGGAATAATTACAGATGAAAATGGGATAATTGTCTAATGACATCTTCCAGCCATGCCTATGCTCAGCCACGGACACACAACTATAATGAACACTTTCCACTTCCTTTATTGGGTTATTACGGTTCCAAACACTGGGCACCTTTTGAACTATGTCTCCAACTACCAGTCTCTTTTTGGTCTATCTGCTCATGACTTTCAGTCGTGTTTATTTTTTTTCTTAATTGCATGCATTTTTGAGTGTATATGTCCACTGATTGACCTTAGTGCAAAATATCCTCTTTTGTACGCATTCGTGAGTATCTGTGGTTGAGGGCTGACCTTACCGTAAAGTACTTTTGTAAGATTGAAAATGATCTTCGTGATTAAATATATAATCTATATATATATTAAATCTATGTGCCTTTTTTTAGTGATCAACTTTGTGGCCCACATCATTTAAAAGGCTTTTCTTTTTTAAAAAAAATTTTAAGGTTTATTTATTTTTGAAGGAGAGAGAGAGAGGGAGAGTGAGTGGGGGAATGCCAGAGAGAGAGGGAGACACAGAACCAGAAGCAGGATCCCGGCTCTGAGGTGTCAGCACAGAGGCCGATGTGGGACTCAGACCCACAGACCATGAGATCATGACCTGAGCCAAAGTCGGACGTTTAACTGACTGAGCCACCCAGGTGTCCCCTAAGAAGCTTTTCAATGGCATTGTGGATACACAGGTTCCTGCCCCCATTTTCAGTGTAGGAGCTCTGAAAAGGTAAGCCTAGTTCATGAAAAGATTCGATGCAGTCAGTGCTGTGGATAAAAATAAGTCGTTCTTAACTTTATTCCTCTCTCTTGTCAGGAAACAAATATGGAAAATACCAATTATCCCTCTAATATTTATATCCCAAATGTTAAAGAAGTGTAGTAACTGTGTGACACACAATAATTATCAGCACTCCAATGGGATGGGTTAATTTGGTTTCAAAAATGATGACGAAAACAGGTTGGCAAGAATGGAACGTCTTACAAGATTGGTACAGAATCTTGTATGATTTACACTAATGGATGGACTCAGATTTGCAAAAGGGAAACGAAAAGATGTGGAAAGTAGGCGAGTGTGTATATATGTATACATATGGCATATATACGCACATACATGTATATGGTATATATATAAATATATATATCTACACACACATATATACATCTGTACACACTTGCCTACTTTCTGTGGCAACAGATGGCATATACAGATCTTGCAAATCTCAAGTAAAATGTACATATGCATGTGTATATGCTATATACATGCATGTTTGCATGTGCATATATATGACATATACATGCATGTACCTGTGCATATATGCCACACACATGCATGGGTGTATATACATGACACGTATGTATGTATATATGCCATCTACACATGTGCATGTATACATGACACACACGTATGGGCTTATATATGCCATATATGTATGCATGTGTATATATATGTGCCACATATATGTGTGTATATATATGTATGTCGTGTGTGTGTGTGTACGTGTGTGTGTATGTATGACTTATGACAGAATCCTGGAGCAGGGAGAGTTGACCATTTTATGTTATTTTCTTCCTGAGTTCATAACACTAATCCACTCTAGGTAAACCAACGTGTCATTCATTATACAATAAGCATGTTCCAGGGGCACCTGGGAGGCTTCATCCGTTAGTCATCCAACTCTTGATCTCACAATCGCATGGTTTGGGAGTTCAAGCCCAGTGCCAGGCTCTGCGCTGACACTGAAGAGCCTGCTTTGGATTCTCTCTCTCCCTCTCTCTCTGCTCCTCCCCTGCTCATGCTCTCTGTCTCAAAACAACCAAAGAAACAAACTTGAAAAAAAAAAGAAAATAAGTAAATATGTTAGAATGGCTGCATGTATTAAGCATGGTCCTAACCCCTGGAAATGTAAAACAAAGTCCTGTCGCCACGCACTGATGCATTTGATATTCTCGCCAAGGAAACAGATAATCAGCACACATGTAGATACAGATATACATCCAAGGGAAGGAGCGTAACGAGTGCCACGCTGGAATCTGACATTGGCGTGTTTTAAGGCTCGCCGTTACATACTGACATTCGTTTACACCTAAGGAAAGCCTTGCCAAGAAGGGAATTTCTTGAGAAGAAAACCAAAGAGAATGAAGACAGAGCCACCTATCTTTCCATCCACACAGAGGCAACAGTGGAACTGGCAGAGTTGAAGACTGTGTGGGTGGCGAGCAGCTACCCTGTGTCATTTGGGTAGAATACATACAGAAACCAGGACGGCAGGTGAGCAGAGAATCTGAAAAAGAAGGACCGAGACTCTTGGCCTACAGGTTTGTAAGCCGAGGGAACGCGGGATTTCATTGCTTAAGGTGAGTTACTCAAGACCAAAAGGATGAATGTGAAACCAGCCCTGAAAAGTGGTGGCAGGCACGGCTCTGGGTGACAGATTTGTCCAGAGTACCTGAAACCGGACCAGCTGAGAGCAGAAAGCCTACCCCGCTCCCACTTCTCCTCGCTGCCCTCCCCACCAGCTCAAGCCACCCGCTCCTGCAAGTCGGTGCCCACTCTGGAGGATTCTTTTGCTGCAGTGCACATCCAGACCGAGTAATACCAGGGACTGGAGATCATGGGAGCCAGCATTCTGCCTAGCACACCCAAGGGACATCTCCACCTGAGCATCTATGTTGTACCTCAATTTCAACATGTCCCAAACGCCTTCTCTGTCAACGTTATCTGTCCTTTGATTTTCTAAGTACCTGTAACAGCACTGTTATTCACCATTTTTGTCCCTTCCGGTCTCTCCCTCAACTTGTAAATTTCCTAGTATCATACCCATAACTAGGTGTGCCTCTGTGCACGCGAACCCTTTCTTTGTCCCAGCAAAAAAAGAAATAAATAAAATAAAAAATGAGCCCATCTTTATGCCATATTGGTATCAAAAACATGGCGGCTGGGAGCTGCAGCCACTCTTGGCTTCTCTCAACCTCCCCGTGGTGGAGGGAATCGATATGTCTTCACCACTTCTTACATGACAGGGTTCTCCTGGTCCACAGACCGCCATCATTAACACCATACCTGTCCCTGGTTGACTGAGTCCAAATCCAACATAATCGCCAGGTGATATTAAACGAGAGGTGTAGAAAGAGGTCCTACGTCTGAGGCCTGGAAAATTCCTTCCTCATCTTCAGGGTGTTGGAAGAAAGTTTTCATGCCAAAAATGTAACGAATGAATCATGTAGATTCCTTATCTCTCTTTCTGGGTTTCCCCATCTTCTCTCTTATCTCCTTGAGATATGAGCATCTTTGCCAGCCCTGACCCTTTCAGTCAATCTTACCCTGAATTCTCACACACTGATTTACTGTCCATCACAAACACCACCTGAAGATGATCCTTCCTGAAGGTTCTTCGAACGGCGCTGATAGCACACTGAATGTTGCTGGATAATCACACGTGTCTGGAGGTTTTCTCACACGTGCTCGTCCCCTACATATGCTGCGCGAAGTCTGAATAGCTGTCTACCTTATAGGAACAGCAGCTGCACATAAATCATGCCAAATGATGTATCTCTATGTGGTCTTGTTTTCTTTTGTTTCCATAATTCATATTGTTATCAGTGTTCATGCTCATGATCACAGATGGATTACTGCCCGGTTAAATACTTGCTACTGCGATTTCTTATTAAAAGTTCAAGGTGCAATGCAGTTTGATTTCTTCTTCGTTTTTATAAGGCAAGGAAGACACTGAATTTTAATCTCAGTAATATATCTTCCAGTCTGTTGCATCTGTAGGGAAACATGAATCTTCGACTTAAGTTGTTTACGGTGATAAATAGTATATCACTCAATAGTCAGCATGCTCCTTGTACATTTAAAAAAAATGGTATTTAATTGCAAGTGTGTAGAATTATGACATAGATTGTTTCCTAGCAGTGTCCTTACCTGATCACTATTTTTAAACGATTCACACATTTTTTTCTAGTTTTAGAAATCAGAATTATTTTCCATCTTTAATTCCTTAAATGACGCACATTCTTGTAACTATTAACCGAATGTCACTTTTAAGGTAAGACACACATTGCAATTCAAATTGTTAAAATGTATAATTATGATGTAAATTCCAAATACAGAAAGTAGAAAAGGACAAAAATGAATAAATAAATGTATGCATTTCATTGTTATTCTAGGTCTTTCAAGCAGCTACCTTCCGCGTGCTTGAGGACTATTACAATTCAGTCAACATTATGCATTTTCTTATTGAGAATTAGGAGATTAAGAAAATGAGTACGACACGGAGCTCTCTTGAGATCTGACAGGATAATGGCAAAAGAGACTCATGGAAAGAGGAAGTACTCCTTTAGCACACATGAGAGGAAGCACAGTGGACAAGAATGGCTAAGAAATGAATGGTTTTGTGCCTTGAAGTATAGCTACACTTTGAACAAAGGAAGGGCAGAGGGAATCTGGAAAGAAACCTCAGTAATGGGAACACGACTGGTCGTGTTGGGGAGCGCCATATCCTGCGAAGTCCTAATTACGTGAGGCGTTACATCTACTGATCCGATTTTAAGTCCAGAGAACCCAAATGGTGGTGGTAGCAGGGAGCGAGGTTAGAGAAAGACCTCCCTCGAATCCATTTACTTAATAACAGCCATTTAATTTTGCTGCTAAACTATAAAATGGTTATAAAGCAAAGGAGCTGTGCACAATATGTAATCCCCTGACAAACAGTGCAAACATTTCACTATGGAATAAAGTTTAATGAAAAGACATCCATTAATTCCCATGGAATATTTTCCCCTTTGCTGTATTCAATACTTAGTATCTTGGAATTCTGGGAGGTGGGGAAACCATGGAAATTCCAATGCTGAACTTTCGGTGATAGGAGAAGTTTGATAGAGAGCGGGTGATGTGTATTATTAATTGCCAAGTTTTGTTCCAAGACGTAAATGTCCTCTTTGATTCTTGAGAGATTTCCCCGTAATTCGCACGGCCTGCAAATGTATCACTTTTGCTATTTCTTGCATTTTACGAAACTGATGCCATTGGCCCATTTTCTATCTTTCTTTCTTTTTTTAATGTTTATTTTTGAGAGAGAGAGAGCATGACCAGGCAGACAGAGAGGGAGATACAGAATCTGAAGCAGGCTCCAGGCTCTGAGCTGTCAGCACAGAACCCGACACGGGGCTCAAATCCACGAACCGCAAGATCATGACCTGAGCTGAAGTTGGACGCTTAGCCGACTGAGCCCCCCAGGCGTCCCATGGCCCATTTTCGATTCCTGCAGCAGCCATAATGCCATGCGATTTAAGGAACTGTGGGAAGGGATTTGGCCCTGGTGAGTTATAAGATGGAACGGTCTGACTTTGTTCCCATGGGATTTATAGACGATATATTTCATAGCCTACTGAATGAGTTGTATGCGCAAAGTTGCTAAGGCTTCTTGCTTTTTAATCTCTTTATCTGGTTTTTCTTTCCATTTGCATAACAATGGTATGATTGGTAATTTGTGTAGGTGTCCGCTTCCTTCACTAGACGGTAGCCTTCCCGAGGTCTTCCCCAATTCTCCATCACTCACTGCCGTAACATCGCAGGTATGTGTTGCTTAGAAAGAAGGTAGGAGGAATTGCCCCCCCCAAAAAAATTTCAAGACAAGAGGGAACGTAATGGTGTCCAAACAGAAAAAAATCGAAGGCACATGGAGTGAAGAGACACTGTATAACAAATATTTCCAACCTTTGGTCTCACATGGCTTCCATACTCTTACCATGCCCACTAATGGAATGTGTTAAGAAGCACTGAACACAGCTACCGTACACAGCGTTTAAGAACTTTGGTTTTCAAGATGATTTCCATGTGTAACATTGATGTGCACACTTTCCAGTATGGCCAGTTTTATTTACCACGTTTGAAGTCAGTGAGTCCTGCACAATGGCTTAAAAATGGGACATTAAACTTCTGACATTAAACTTTTGAACTAGAAGAAACTGATCCTCACCATTTGGGACAGAAAGTATGAACACACAAATATCCTCATCTCTTAAGTATTGGAAGCGGGCTCAATAAGATAACTAGTAGCTGTTGGAAGAAGAGAATTCTAATCGAATATGTTAGATTGCCCCCTTTATCTAGAAACAGGTATTGTCATATGTGTTGGTAACTGTTCCCTTGAGCCTGTAAATCAGAGTTTTGCACACTGGGTAACTGTAAGCCTCCCCCTCAACACCGATAGTACGTTGAAGTTTGCAGGGAATAACTCTTAATGCTTGTAGTCACAAAATCGATACTTTTCTATAGTTCAGGAAAGCTAGTGTTGAAGAGAACTTTTACACTTGAGTAGCAACCAGGAGCTATAAGACAGACTTCACAAAAACAATAAACTTTATCACACGGTGGCTGGCGGAACTAGCTTTCTCTCCTATTAGGCTAACACTTTATGTCTTGGTTTATGTCATTTTATTTAACAAAAACACATGCATGCCTGAAGTTTCCGAAGATTCTCCTTGTACACTTTTTACTGGAAAGTGACGACTGCTGGAGGAGAGTCTACTTATTCTCTCTAAGCCA
This sequence comes from Paguma larvata, assembly GCA_030068075.1. Classification (NCBI taxonomy): domain Eukaryota; kingdom Metazoa; phylum Chordata; class Mammalia; order Carnivora; family Viverridae; genus Paguma; species Paguma larvata. The sequence continues at coordinate 3,734,314 of CM057830.1, read as the reverse complement.
TGTGTTCATCAGAACGGCACCAACATTTTTGTTTTACTTAGTTCTTTATTGCTTCTCTAATCTCTGTCTCCCTCCATCTACTCTTTAATCCTTACTTCCACTGGACCCAAGACTGGATCTCTCCAAATAAAGGCCCTTCTGAGGGGCTCCCCTGGGAGCAAACCTCTAGTCCCTGGCATGCTATAAAGATTCAATAAACGCTAAGTATTAAGATTAAGAAACAGTACACATTTGCTGCGTGAACACACAAGTTCTAAGCTCTCTAATGGATGAACTCTTTGTATTTAGAGTCTAAAACTAATCATGTAGCAAGTGTAGCTACCTTTGAAACTCACTTTTTCCTCAACATCCACTTACAGAGTTAAAGGGCAAGTCGATAGGCCATCAGTTCTGACACAACAACGTATGGCCAAAATCCTCTCCCCATAATGGGCCCAAAGAGACATAAGCTTAAGACGTTTCTCTCTTAGCGCAACTGTGTTTACAACGTTTTATTTCGCACAATGTTTATTGTGGACTTTTCTGAAGCTATTGTATCAAAGTCACTCTATCTCTGACTGCTATAAACGGACAAGACAGATTGCTTCTACTATTTCTTTGTAATCCACAGCCCAACAAGCCTCCCCAAAAAGGTAACTAGAGCTCTCAGTAAATTCTTCACGATTCGCCGTGATTGTCCGCCTCTGAGAGCGAGGCATGGCGGTAGGGAAGAGGACAAAGGCTGTGTTTTACTTTCCAGGTTGATGTGCAGAAAAGTGCTCTCCAGTTCCATGTCCTATGTTACTTTCACTAGGGCATTGCTGCATAATTATCTCTACCCAGCTTCCAATATTCCCCTTCTTTGTCTGGGACCTGGTCTCCCTCCCATCTATTCTTTGAAGTTGAGAATAATTAAAAAGCCATTAGAGTTCTCTCTTTGCAATGACACTACATAAATTAAATCTTGGTGGTGTTGAAAAGCTGCGACGTGACCTAACCCTTCCGAAGTGTCACTTTATCTACAATTCAAATTTCATTTGTGTGAAGAGGTCTCCTTCAAGTGTTGTTAATTTGAAAGTCGAGGATTTGGATGTAAATAATGAAAATATATTACTTATTATGAACGTGACAGCTTCTAGATTATCTTCAGTCTGGGGAAGTATATTAATAAATGAAGAATAGTATTTTCTAAAGGACCTACCACAGGAGGGAAATCTCTATGGTGTTTTTAAAGTAGATTATTTTCTTGCATTATTTGGTGGAAAGTAGGTTCTTAATCCTCATACTTTCCATCAATGTTTATGTAGACAAAGAGGACTTTTTATTGGTTTCCAAGTGGAAAGAATGGAGGTCTGAATGAAATGAATTGCGGGTGATTATGGTAGCAGGCTACAAAGACATTCAACAGAGTCCAAGACAGTGTTCTTGTAAATATGCATTCACTCCCCCACCCCTTTCTCGCTGAGTAGCAATCCAACACTCATTATGAGGATTTGGGGTTAGACAAGAGATTGTCTGTGCATGACTGAATCACACATGGCCTCACAGACACAACAGCCCCATAAACAGACTCGCAACAGAAGGTCAGTAGCGGGAATGGTAAAGAAAAGATAGCACAGGAACACAGGAGAGGAGCGAATCAGCCCAGGAGAGAGTAAGAGCTGAGGCTCCCCAAAAGGCTAGCCTTTGGGGATGAGAAAGAATGAACGCAGGACAAAAAGAATTAGCTCAGGAAACAGATCTTTTCCAGGAAGAGCGGTGAGAGCAAATGGACACAGGCAGATAATTGCATAAAAATTCTATCATAACACAGGGACAGGTAGAAGATGGCCAAGAGCCCCCCCAGCACCGTGTTAAAGAGCTAGGAGTTTTATCTCAAAGGATATTAGGGATGATAGCAATAAAGTCAAAAGAGCTAACTTGTTTTCATTGACAAATTCCCACTGGGATACTGGCAATGATGACAGAGAGAAGGGGGTGATTAAAGAGATTTTTACAGTGGATTCTGTCCAATGTACTGGCTGAGAAACAAAGATAGGGATGCATCAAGGTGACTGTGGGGCTCTTACTTGGATATTCGTGCTGGGAGTGGGGTGGAGTGATGTTCTTCATTAAATAGAAAAAAGGGAGAGAGGAGAGAGAGACGGTTTCATATACAAAAGTAGTTAAGCATAAAATAAGTAATGAGCCTATGGAAGAAGTTCTAAGGAAAGAGCAGATTAACCTACCTATAAAAGTTATATAAAATATTCCAGATTTTAAAAATATATACATATCAACAGTTAGTAACTATTGATGGGCACAGCATACTCAAAACTATTTTAAAACTACTCTTTCGTATTTATATTGTGAATTAGCTGCAGCTTCCTTAACCACCTATAAATTGTACAGTTCAAATGAAAAACAGTACCTACAGGAAAAATCTCTATTTCACGGTAGAATAAGCAGGGAATTTGGAGAAAGTTTTGGAGATGTATTAAAAGAGAATGGAGGACATGAAAGTCACAGCAAACATGCAATGCTGTAAGGTTTGCATAGGTCGGACTGGTGCTGCTGCTGGTAGAGTGAAGGCTGAGCTCTCAACAGCACCCATGAGGCCATGAAAGATGCAAATGTAGACGCTCTTCCCCAAAATCATTAAGAATTTCAAGACTGTGACAGAGGAACAAAAGCCAGGTGGCCCTGTGGGATGGTCCAGGTCACAAATTCATGAATTTAGCTCCGGGCTTTCAAAGAGAAATCTAATGGAAGCTTGCTACCTGGACGGCAGCCTGTCACTGGACACTTTCCACGAGCCTAGGACTGTGAAAGAGTCACAGAGATACTAACAAGCAACTGGTATTGATGGGAAGTTTTCTTGGGAGCAATTGCATAGGTTGAGGTGGAAAATGAAAGACTGGCTAAAAAATGTAAAAATAATGATGTGCCTACGTTGGAAAATAAAGACAAACTGATCGTATGATTTCAAGATGAGAACAGTATCAGTAGGATAAGAGGGATTTAGAAATTGGATTGGCAAGAAAGGAAGTTGAGTAGGAAGAGTTTCTAGAGTCAATACTTAAGAAGCAGGACTCAAGCAGAAGAAGAAAATTCAAAGAACTAAGGAGAGCACAGAGTTGGTGGATGTTGATAGGAAACACAAATCTTTTTTTTTTTTAAAGTTTATTTATTTTTGAGGGACATAGAGACAGAGTGTGAGCAGGGGAAGGGCAGAGAGAGAGAGGGAGACACAGAATCCAAAGCAGGCTCCAGGCTCCGAGCTGTCAGCACAGAGCCCGACGCGGGGCCTGAACTCACAGACCATGAGATCATGACCTGAGCTGAAGTCGGACGCTTAACCGACTGAACCACCCAGGCGCCCCCAAATCTTTTTTTTTAACACTTTTTTTCTTTTTTTTAAACATTTATTTATTTTTTGAGAGACAAAGTATGAGTGGTAGAGGAGCAGAGAGGGACGGAGTTACAGATTTGGAAGCAGACTCCAGTCTCTGAGCTGTCAGCACAGAGCCTGACATGGGGCTTGAACTCACAAACTGCGAGATCATGACCTGCGCCAAGGCTGGATGTTTAACCAACTGAGCCACCCAGGTGCCCCAGGAAACACATATCTTACTTGCAGTTCTGAACATCGTAGTGACAGTGGGTGACAGGAGGGGCTGAAAGTGTAACCAAAATCCAGGACAAAATCTGTCTTCCCACACACCACCTCCCAGGTCATTTTGTCTTCAATATCCTGTTCTCCAGAAAAAGAGAGAAATATCGGATCTTCATTCAAAACTTCAAAAAAAGGAGAGAGACAAAAATGTACTGAAATATAATACAGCTAAAATATTGGAAACCAATTAAGTAACATACATGGGTAGGGTCCAGAAAGGTATCCAAATGACTACTAATAAATATGGTGTTTGGACTGTCAATGTTTTAAGGAAAGGCTCTTCAGATTCCAAACACATTGTGAGCCAAAGAAAATATCTGCTATGAGAACATCCTGACTATAAAATAAGTCAGAACAAAGCCGCTTGGAGGTGCGTGTCATTCTTCACATTCTTGCGATACAACATTCATCTTCTAGAAGGCATGCAAGACAGAAGATTTTTGAAGGACAGTCTAATATGCACAACAATGGAATATGCAATGCCTGCACACACTGGGCTTATACCTCGGGAATACATCTCTATGGAAGATTATTTCACGTTTTGCAAAGCTTCTATTGTATCTTTCTTCTGCCTAACGGTCTGTCCCTATTACCTGCCCCATGAGGTGTAAATTCATCCACCTAGCAGTTGAGGCATTCTAATAACAAGACCTCTGCTGTGAAGAGGATCCCAATTCTGCCCAGCTCCCAAAGTAGGCACACTCCTGAGTCCTACCCGTATCCCTTTGCTCCTATGGCTGCCTCGTCTTTGAGAAGATCAAAATCTCCCCACCCGGTAAGGGCCTCTGCAATGACTTCATGGTCATTGGACAATAGCGAGGATGAACTGGGCTGTGTGCCATGTTCACGACTAGTTAGTGAAAGAAACACCACCTGTGACCTCAAGAAGTTGACTGGAGGGGAGAGGTATCCAAGACTCAAAAATACAAATAGAATCTCAAATTTTGAGCATTGCATTAACAACAATGACAAAAACTAAGTGTTCTATCAGAATGATAAGAGGCAGCTCCTTGAGATTTGGGCACGAAATGAGGGCTCTGGAAAATGGTACGTTAATGACAGTAGACTTTTTAAGGGTTTTAAAGAGAACTATAACATGACCGAGTTCACTTTTTCAAACTATAATCCTTTATGTCTTTAGTTTTCTAAGACAGACAGTCTTTATCCAGTGAGAGGCTTTGCCGAATTATCCTGCTGCCCCTACTGGCTGCTTCTTTCGTGCTGGCACGCGTTGGCTTGGTGTATGACTGGGGTCTTCCTGAATTAATCTCATTCTTCCTCTTTAATATCTCAACCCATCTCTTCAGAATAGTAGGTAGGACAGCTGTTCACGCAGACTTCTCAACCCAACAAATATTTGTTGATAGCAGGCAAGGGGGGCATGGGAAGAGTCGGAGGGAACAAACTCTAAAGCTGGGCTTCTCGACACCAGCACCATTGATGTGTGAGGCTGCGTGATGCTTTTTTCGGCAGGCTGTCCTGCCATTACAGGATGGAGAGGCATCTCTGGTCTCTACTCGTTAAATGCCAGGAACAACCCCTTTCCACTTATGACAACCAAAGGAGCCTCCAGAAATTGCCGATGCCCCTCTGGTGGGCTGAGGTGACTGAGAGCCACTTTTATAAAGATGTATCTATCTCACCCATAAAAGAGACAACAACATTCCAGAATCAGAAAATAATTTTAGAATGAAAAAGATATTTGAATTGCATGAGCCCATAAAATATTAAAATATAAAAGCCTAGAATATATTACAAGTTTCAGAAAATATTAAAAATCATAAGAGATATTAGTATTGGCAGAAAAACAGGTGTAGAAGAACGAAGAATGAAAATATTGGTAATACATTCTCCTAAAATGATATGAAAAGAGAAATACGGATTGAACACGAGGCCCTCTTCAGTGCAAAAACAAAAATTCTTCAAATTTCTTCCAGTTCTCAGCGATCAAGCTATAGTTCACTCGTGGGTAACCTTCAGAGTTAATGGTGCTTCCTCTCCTAAAATTAAGGGCATGAGAGATCTAATCCTGTTCTACCGTGAAATCAGTTTCACAAACATTGTAAGCCCTGTTCCTAGATCATAAATCCCTCCACTTCCTGTAACTTTCTCAAAGACAAGCATATTTCATATCCAGAATTTTGCTGTAACAAAAAGTACATCTTTCTCTTTGCATCTGACATAGTTACTTGAAATCAAAACCAAAAATAGGATGTTGTGATAATGAGATTTTATATCCAGGAGTTTTTTCTTGGCAGCATAGTTTCTGGACTTGCTTTAGTTAGTAGCTTCCGCTAAGGGTCCTTAGTTAATTGACATTTAAAAATATTTGTATCCTGCAATGGTGGATATATGATACTATGCATTTTCCAAAACCCAGACAACGAGAGAACCCAGAGTAACAGTGCATGCAAACTACAAAGTTTAGGGAATAAGAATATATCAGTGGTAGCTCGTTAACTATCATAAGGTATCTCACAAGTGCCAGGTGTTAGTACTAGCAGAAATCGGAGAGGGAGGAAAGCAGTGTATACAGGAGGTCTATATAGTATGTGCTCATTTCTTCCACAAATATAGAATTATTCTTCAAAAGAAAATCTATTAATAAAAAATGTGTTTAATAACATTCAAACTTACTTAAACCCTTTTGAATATCAACCATTAAAATAGAAAAGCACATTTTTTAAAAAGTTTATTTATTTTGAGAGGAAAAGTGTAAGCACGAACGGGAAAGAGGCAGAGAGAGAGAGAGAGAGAGGGAGAGAGACGGAATCCCAAGCAGGCTCCTTGCTGTCAGCGCAGAGCCCGATGCAGGTCTTGCACTCACAGACCATGAGATCATGACCGGATGCCATAAGCAAGAATTGGACGCTTAACTGACTGAGTCACCCAGGTGCCCCAAAAAGCACATTTTTTAAAAAGATGTCTGATAATGAGCCAAAAGTAAATGGTAATTGGTGTGCGCGGCTGGTTCTGTAAGCAGAACATGTGACTCTTGATCTCGGGGGTGTGACTTTGACCCCATGATCGGTGTAGAGATTACTTTAAAATAAATAAGGTGTTTTTTTTTTTTTTGTTTGTTTTTTTTACTAAATGGTAATTATGGAATGAATTTTCTTCTCTCATGTCTCCCGAGGTAACAGAAAGGTCTTTGGTAACTGGCAGTAGCTCCAGATGAATGTGAGGTTATAAACCCTCAGGTTCTGTCTACGGGTGGATCCCTACTTTAGCAGCTCAGCTCCTTCATATAAGAGACATGTCTAGGAGCTAGGTTGAGCCCTGAGCACCATCAAGTAGGTAAGAGCTGTTGCTTAGTGCAGATTGATTAAGATTCAGCCTCATTTCTCTGTTCTTCCCACACTCTGAGCTCGTGACTGAGGGGGAGCTGAGTCTGCTCTGTGGGGACTCTGTCCCAAGGTTTCTCCACCAGGAACAGGGAAAGTACGTTCTAATGACTTGAGTTCTCTATTTTCCTTACCGAAACATGAGTTGGTGGTGTTGCAAATAAAAATGTTTCCTTCTATGACCACCATACACTGGTCAATGTGACATAATTCCTTTGGGGAACATTTTGAGCCTTGTTTTCAAAGCTAAACGTGACCTAGCCATCCTACTTCTGGATATGGATCCAAGAGAAATAAAAATATATGTGTCCACATAAAGACATGCACGTGAATGTTTACAGCAGTTTGGTTTGCAAAACCCAAAAAAGGGAAACAGCCCAGAAGTTCAACAACGGGTGAATGAATAAATGCATCATGGTCCTTTTATACCCCAAACAAAAATATACAAGGAGGCTGAGGTACATGGATGGGAGAATATAAATCTTGTAAATACCGAATAAGCGAAAAGCGGTGCAGCTGTCTTATCAGACAAAATATATTCTATGGATGAATCACTGCTAGATAAACAAAATACGCAGTGAGAAAAAAGATAACAAAGACTTAAAATACATAAAGGAAAAACTGAAAGAACTGAAAGGATTTATGAACAAACCTGTAGTTGTCATGGGGGGGATTTAATACATCTTTTCCGTAAGTGGTAGAGCCAGCAGACCAACAGCAGTAAAAATAGAGATTAAAATTATTCAGTTGGCACACTTGACTTAATAGACAGAGAGTGCACTATGAATTAAAAAGGATGCATTCTCTGCAAGCATACAGACTTCCACGTAAACCGATGCTCTACTGCACCAGGAAACAAGTCCCGATATGTTTCAAAGAGCCGAAAACACAGTGAAGGTCTCTGGCCTGTACGCAATTAACTTTGACATCCCCAGGTATTTGGAAATGTGTTTTCAAGTCTGCGTTACCCACAAGTAAATGGGGGAAAGCATAACGGAAATTGAAAAATATTTTAAATAAATGATTTCAAAAACATACCAAATCTTCCGGGTGCACCTAGAGCAGTGTTACGGGAAACTGTGTGCATTAGCACGAAGACAGACAGAAAATTCACAACTTCATCACCACCCTGACAAGTTAAAAATTGGTAGATAATCTGGAAGGAGGCAGAAGGCAGGAAATCTAAAGATAATAGCAGAATTTAATTAGAGAGCAAGTATGTAATACAGCACACTGATAAACATAAAAATCGGTTCTTAAAAAGGTCCAATAAATGAGCAAATTAGCAAGTCTGATCATTCAATAGTCAGGGAGAGAGAGAAGGAAGAAATAATCTCGGAAAGGAAAAAGGCAATACCTTAAGATCTTATAGCATTAAAGAGATAATAGGAAAAACATTAAGGCAATAAATCCCTGGAAAGATGTAACTTAAAAACCAAGAGAATAAATAGGAAGCCTCAAGTCATATTTGCCTGAAGAAAATTAAATTCCCGGTCAAATATTCCCAGAACGAAATGGTAGGCTCACATAGCTTCATCAATGACTGTTATAAAGCACTCACAGAACAAGTAATTCAAATTTTATTCAAACTCCTATAGAGAACAGAGAAGGGGAGGCTCAATAAATCATCCTATGGTGCTAACATAATCTTCATTCCAAGACCTGACAAAGCAGCATGAGAAAGAATACTTATGGGCCAATCTCCCTCAACAGATTCCCCCCCAAAATTTTTTTTAGCATATACCTCCAGCAACGTATTAAAAATGGTTTTATCCTGGGACCACAAGCGCTGGTTTGACATATTAGTAACACTCTGAAAACTATTCCCTGTTGATGAAGTTTTGTTGCATGTATTTGCACTTAAATATGAAATTAATAACTTTATCGAACTCTTTGAATCAAAAATATGTGAAACAAAATATACGGTTTGTTAGGAAGGATCCGATTCTTTGGCAAATAAACTTGAAAGTCGGTCGTGCGTGCAAGCTGGTTAAGTATTTCCTGATTCCCATGTTACCCTTAAACACAAACTTTTAAAGAAAACTATGTAGATGTATATTTTGCATGTTTTTTCTTTTCCCCCAGTGAACAACACTGCTAAAGGGAAACATTCCAGAGTGGGTATCATATCATTTGTGTGCTGGGATGAACTGTACTGAACCGATCAACCATGCATCCCAGAAATGGACAGGCAGCTTAACCACCTCACGTTCAGCTCCAAAACAATTTGCAGTCCTCTGGGGGTTGAGAGTCGGGAGACATATTTTCTCTCCCCACAGTTCACTCTTTACTGGGTGTTCTGTGTTTGAGGATCTCGACATTACGGATCAAGGTCTTCTCTGAGACCCTAGGAACTCTGGGGTCTCACTTCCGCCCGGTGCTTCCCGAAGACCGTCTCCATCAACATTTGTTCAAGTTTCATAGTCCCACAAATGTCTTCTTTGTCTTCGGTGTTTCGTCTACCTCTCCACGTTCCCCTCGCCACTTAGATTGGACCAGAGAGTCTCTTACTATTTGTCAACGCTTTCATCTCATGGAAGAAACTTCTTCCTGAACGTTTTAGGTGTGTCCACGGAGATGGCTGTGTCCGATAAATAACATTAATCCCTTAAACGTTTCATAACGGTTCACAGCATGATGCGGTTTGCTTTGCCAGGAAGAATTTTCACCCTTCTCTGTGTACCTAATGCAGTGTACCCCTGCAGCAACAGGGTCCCATTTCCTACAACTTCTCACGTTGTATTTTATTTGTCAACCTCCTCATCAGACTCTCTCTAGGCTACAGGCTTGTGGATAGTGCAGATCTAATTTGGTTTCGTGTCCCCAGACTTTAGCCCAGATCTAGTAGTCGGTGTACTCAATAACAGACACAATAATGTGTCTATTCAGCGGGATGTGCTAAAGGCTTGGGGTGGGGAGAGGGTCAGAGGGGGCAAGGCAGAAAACTGGTTGGGAAGAAAAACAACAAATATTGTGAGCTGATATTAAAGATTCCTCATAGTCATGCTTTTTTATGTGTAGGGAATGACAAGACTTTATTTTTATTTACTTATTTATAATTTGAGTATGGTTGACACAGAAGCCATCATTTTTATAGCTCCCTTCAAGAGAAATGTGGTGGGAAGTGAAACTATGTAAGATTCCTAAATGAATCAGTGTTGTCCCTCTCCTTGGCCCCTTCCACCACTGTGCTCGGAGAGTCAAACACTAATCATCAGTTGACATGAAGCTTAACTGGAGAGTCTTCCACAAATGGAGCTAAATCTTCCTTGTTACGCAATTCTAAGAAAACAGAAATTTTTAGTTGAAACTATGGCAGGACTGTGGACTTGGCCATGTCAAAGCTTAGTCTGTGTGGCATCTGGGGACTTGTCTTTCTTCTAAAAGCAACCATCTTTAAGGTAGGGGGATTATATTCCTCTAAAAGAAAAGCAAGTAGGGCATGTCTTCAGAACACAGGACGCTGTAACTATTTGACTTTAAAAGCAATCATAAAAGAGTGTTCGAGTGTCAGGAAAAAGAAAAAGGGGAAAAAAGCTAAACGCACTGTAATTTCAGACTCCCCGGAAGCCAGGCAGCTGAATAGGTTTGCAGATCTGTGGCTCTGATTTCAAGGTTATCGCTCCGGGCACTGGCCGTCTGTTGTTTGTAATATGACATAGAAGCATATTTTAAAAGAAATTCTCATATCGTGGCTGCCACAGAGCTTTGAAGGTCACGAATGCAGGTAGGCTGTACTCACCAACAGCAAATGAGAAGAACCCTCTACGAGAGCATGGGTCGCCCACTTACTTTCCTCTGCATGCTGTGACCATGAAGCTGCAAGCCAGTAGAGGCAAGTGCAAGAACAGATCTCTGCTTGGTAGGTAGCATCGTGCCATGCTGCTGCACCCACACAGATGAAAACACACGAGACTGCTGGTGGGGTGGCGAAGGAGAAGGTTCCAGTTCATGCGCTCTTCTTAACCGCCAATTCTTTTGAATATCAATTCATTTATCTTGCTGTTCTTAATTTTTTCACTATGTGGTTTAGTGAGTGAGGGCAGACATCTGTGGAAAGCATATATCCAAGATCCCCACCCCCCGTTCAATGTCCACTGCCTTCTGATCTTCAACTACTTCTGTGAACCCCTGCCCTCAGTTAAGCCATGCCTGGACTCCTGATGCACAAAAACTGTGACATGAAAAATGTGTATTATCTTAAAGCACTAGATTTCTCTCCTCTAAAAATCTACGATGACAAATCCATCGTATTCTACTAGTACTTTCCCCCACAAAGATCTTTAAATTCCTAACAATGAAAGCAGAAGCAATATTATGATTTCACAAAAGGGTTTACGTACCTAAGTCAAGATCACATTACCTACCGCACCAACATCCTGGATAGTGTACCATATTTTTTCAGAATTTATTATGGATAGGACCCGGATTGGAATTGCAACATAGTCTTGATGAAGTCTTTGTACTTCACGGCTTTCAGACATCCCTTATGTATGGGGGAAACATTACTTTTATTCTTACTTCATAGGAAGTAATGAAATTGTCTTCAAGTCATGAGATCTGTGATTGCATGATGATATCATCTGTCACCCCACAGTGATAATTCACAAGGCTAATTTCGTAACATGCCAAGTCATTAACAAGTATTCCATGAAGATCTAACAACGGAAGTAACTGGCAGTCATTATTCCTTCTGGATGAGAAAATCCATGATAAAACTGAAATTCTGCTCGACTGTTACTTTATAATTGCTTACTGCTTCTCTTTGCTCGTTTGTGGTGTTTTTACTTCTCAGAGATTTTTTTTCGTGGGGAGGGGTGGTTTGTTCTTTTTCATTTGATACTCAATACCAGCACTTCGTGGCAGTAGGTGGGTATTATCATTATCACTATTATATACACAGTGGTTAAAGTCATCAGGAGACTGTCTCAAAGTCACACGACTGCAGGGAATGGTCATGAATGTAGAGCTGTACTCAAAACTCCCCATCTCAAATCCAGAAATGTTTGATATTATTCCTCTCCATGCCATGTTTTCATGAGATTCCTATGCTTTGTATTACTTTGCTACTTTTTAAACTTTTCTAAAGTAAAACCTACGCCCAATGCGGGGCTCAAACTCAGGACCCTGAGATCAAGAGTCACATGTTCTGCCAACTGACCCAGCCAGGTGCCCTTACTCTGCCCTAGTTTTTCTCAACTAAAATCTATCTTCCCCAATGTTAGTACCAACGACTAAGTATTATTTTCTAATCATTCATGGTGACCTCACCATTGAATGCAGTTTAATGCCGTTCCATAATATACAGACCACCGGGAAACTATTGTTAATCCTTTGGTTTTGCTATACCAGTGGCTCACTGATTATGAGACAGAAAAGATAGAGAAATTCCTAGTTTCTAAATCTTACCCTGACATATAAAGTGTGAAATTATCAGAAAAAAGCAACATTCAATTAGAACAAAACTGGAGGTATTGCAATCCCAGATTTCAAGATCTACTACGAAGATACAGTAATTAAAACAGTAGTACTGGCTTAAAAATAGAGACAGGGGCGCCTGGGTGGCTATCGGTTAAGCAGCCGACTTCAGCTCAGGTCATGATCTTGCAGCTCGTGGGTTCAAGCCTTGCATCAGGCTCTGTGCTGACAGCTCAGAGCCTGGAGCCTGCTTTGGATTCCGTGTCTCCCTCACTCTCTGCCCTTCCCCTGCCCTTGGGCTCTGTCCCTCAAAAAATCAATTAAAATGTTAAAAAAATATATATAGATCAATGGAACAGAATAGAGAGCCCAGAAAGGAATGATTATTTGGTCAAGTAATCTTCCACAAAGGAGGCAAGAATATCCAATGGGAAAAAGACAATCTCGTCAACAGTTTTGCTGGGAAAACTGGACAGCTACATGCAAACAAATAAAGCTGGGCCACTTTCTCACATCACACACAAAAATAAACTCAAAATGGACTTAAAGACCTAAATGTGAGATCTGAAACCATAAAATTCCTAGAAGGAAACATAGGCACTAATCTCTTTGATAGCAACATTTTTCTAGATAGGTCTCATAAGGAAGGGAAACAAAAGCAAAATTAGACTATTGGGACTACATCAAAATAAAAAGCTTTTGCGTGGTTAAGGAAACCATCAGCAAAACAAAAAGACTACCCACCAAATGGGAGAAGATACTGGCAAAGGATATATCCAATCGGGGCTACTTTCCAAAAAATATAAAGAACACATATACGGGTGCCAGGGTGACTCAGTCAGTAGAGCATGCAACTGTTGATCTCAAGGTTGTGAGTTCGAGTCCTCCATTAGGTGCAGAGATTACTTAAAAATCAAATATTTTGGGGGCACCTGGGTGGCTCAGCTGCTTGAGCGTTCAACTTCGGCTCGGGTCATGATCTCGCCATTTGTGAGTTTGGGCCCTGCATCGGGCTCTGTGCTGCTAGCTCAGAGCCTGGAGACTGCTTTGGATTCTGTGTGTCCCTCTCTGCCCCTCCCCTGCTCATGCTCTGTCTCTGTTTCTCAGAAATAAATGTTAGAAAAATTATTAAAAAAAATCAAATGTTTAACAAAAAAGAACTTAGACAACTCAAAACCAAAAAACAAATAATATAATTAAAAACGAGAAGACATGAAGAAACAGTCTTCGCTGCAGAGAACAAACTGATAGTCGCCAGCGGGGAGGTGAGTGGGGGGACAGCTGGAGAAGGTGATGGCGTTAAGGACACTTGCTGTGATGAGCACCAGGTTTTCTGTTGAATCAGCATACTGTAAACCCGAAACTAATATTACACTGTGTGCTAACTGCCTGGAATTCAAATAAAAACTTTAAAACACGAGAAGAAATGAACAGAAATTTTTCCAAAGACATCCAGATGGACAACAGACACACGAGAAGGTGTTCAACGTCGCTCATCATCAGGGAAATACGAATCAAAGCCACAGCGAGATACCACCCCACACCTGTGAGAATGGCTAAAATCAACAACATAAGAGACAATAAGTGTTGGTTAGGACATGGAGAAAAAAGAACCCTCAGGCTGTTGGTGGGAAGGCAAACTGGTGAAGCCACTCTGGAGAACAGTAGAGGTTCCTCAAAAATTTAAAAATAGAACTATGGGGGCACCTGGGTGGCTCAGTCAGTTAAGCGTCTGACTCTTGATCTCAGCTCAGGTCATGATCTCAGGGTTCATGGGACTGAGCCCCCTGTTGGGCTCTGTGCTGACCGCACGGAGCCTGCTTGGGATTCTCTGTTCCTCTCTCTGTGCCTCTTCACTACTCTCTCTCTCTCTTTCTCTCTCCCTCTCTCTTTCTCTAAAATAAATAAATAAACAACAACAACAAAAAAAACTACCATAGAGTCTAGTAATTTCACTACTGGGTATTTACCCAAAGAATAGGAAACACTAGTTTGAAAATATATATGCGCCTTTATGTTTCCTGCAACATTATTGACAACAGCCAAACGATGGAGGCAGCCCAAGTGTCCACTGACTACTGCATAGATAAAGAAAATGCCCCCACCCCACACACACTGGAAATTCATTCGGCCTTAAAAAAGAATGAAATGCTGCCATTCACAACAACATGGATGGATTTAGAAGTATAATGCTAAGTAAAATAAATCAGAGAAAGACAAATACCATATGATTGCACTCATATGTAGGATTTAAGAAATGAAACAAAGAACAAAGAAAGAAGAGACATCCAAAAAGCCAGATTCTTAACTATAGAGGTTAAGAAGGGTAAGTCAGAGGAGGATCCTTGAACTTCTGCACGTACAACTGTTTCCTTCTTTAGGTGGTTACCAGAGGGGAGGGGGGGGGTGGGGGCAGTACGTGACGGGGATGAAGACCACACTTACCGTGGTGAGCCCTGAGCGCTGCAGAGAATCGTTGAACCACTATGTTGTACAGCTGAAACTAATATAACACAATATGTCATGATAGTGGAATTAAAAAATAATGTTTTCTTAAAAAAAGGTTGAGACAGGCATTTAAATAAATGTATTAAAATTTGGATTTATTTTTTTTAGTTTATTTTTCTAAAGTTTATTTCTTTATTTTGAGACAGAGAGAACGAGCGAGGGAGTGTGTGTGTGGGTAGAGAGAGAGAGAGAAAGAAAGAGAGAGAGAATCCCAAGCCGGCTCAGACTGTCAGCTTGGAGCCTGATGAAGGATTTGGTCTCATGAACCAAGAGAGCATGACCTGAGCCAAAACCAAGAGTCAGACTTAACTGACTGAGCACTTCGGATTAAAATTTTTAATTTTTTTATGTTTGTTTGTTTGTTTTTGAGAGAGAGAACAATGTGGAGGGGCAGAAAGAGAGGGAGAAGAGAGAACCCCAAGCAAGCTCCACACTGTCAGCACAGAGCCTGTGAGATCGTGACCTGAGCCAAAATTGAGAGATGGACACTTAACCAGATGAGCCACCCAGGTGCCCCTTTTTAATATTAAAAAAAAAATTTATGTTGATTTATTTTTTTGAGAGAGAGAGTGCATTAAAATTTTTAAAAGGAAACATTCAATTAAGGTAGCACTATTATCTTTTAATAAGTGTCTTATTAGTCTTTTTAGTCTTTTTTAACATGTCAGAATGCTAAAATACTATTTCTAATATCACTATGCTATTTCCGCCATAAAAATGGTTCTCGCATTTTTCTAGCAATCAGAAAGTTGCCGGCAGCCACATTCTCACCTTTCAAAATGTACCTTTTTAATTTCAACACGTGCTCCTTGAAAACATTTTAATTGTACAGTAGGCACAAGATTATTGTGGTCTGAACAGACATATAGTGTGATTGGGGATTGAATGAACGCGGGCACGTTGAAAGGCAAAGAGACGCCCCTAAACATGACCCAGAACAGTCGTGAAATCTCACCATTAGCTCACGGCAAGTTGTTGGATCTGTTTTCTGAAATTATGCACTACACGGTGGTTGTCCCCGAACTGATAAGCCGGGCAGAAGCACCGCTGTAGACAGAACTGTGTCTCCAAAATTCATGGTGACGCCTTAAGCCCCGACGTGGTGTCCTTTGGAAAGATGGAAGGGTCTTTGAGAGACACTGATTGTTAGATGTCATCATAAGCGTGGAGCTCCCATCATAGGGTTAATGCCCCCAGGAGAAGACACCCCGCAGAGTTTCTTGTCTTACTTTCTCTGACTCTACTAAGTGAGGTCACGGTGAGAGGGAGGCGTCAGAAAGTCAGAGGGGGAGAGGTCCGTGGACCCCTGCATACGCAATTTCCTCCTTCACGAATTCCTGTAATAGGTTATGCCCAAACCCCACACAATGCTTTGTATTTTTTTTGTATTTTGTATATTGTCTTTCCCCCCCACCAAGAACTTAGCATGGTTTATGATATAGAGATGAATGAAGCAGAAGACAGTAGATATGGGTTGAGCTCTAGGTCTCCACTGAATACACAATCTGAAAGCAGTTTTTTAACTGCTATGGGGAAAAAAATGCACACTCTGGTTGTGAAAATACAAGTGCACGTGTGTGTTTCCACGTGAAAATCCTCTGGCAAGTGTGAACGTGACTCCGGTGTGAAGGTCTGTTGTTACACGTTACACACACGAACATTACCTTCTGTTATCAGAGATCTTCAGCTAAAATTTGCCCACACGCTTTCCATCCCCTCAATTAATAATATCTCAGCTCTCCCAAGACAGCCAACTTATTATGCACACGGCACGTAATTGCATTTTTGATGTTTAGATCATTTTGGAAGTCATTAAAAGCCCATTGTAGTCTCTAGCACTTTCTCTGCAGTGCTTTTCATCAAACACTTGATACGATGCGTACGGACTGACCATTTATGTCTCTTTGGTGGGGTGGGGAACCCCGCATCAGGCTGGACCTGCGGTCCGTTGAATGCATTAGCAATGACTAGTTATTAATCTTATAACCTTTTCTAATTAACAGAATAAACTGTAAAATGAAGACAAATGGAATGTATCCAAGGGTGAAATACACCCAACCACTAAATGCCTGCTTATGCAGGAAAGGAAAATCTATGAATCCTTCACACAGAGGAAAGCTGGTCTGTGCTTATTTACAGACAAAAGGCAAAGAAGCGAACTAACTCCTTTGTCACTTGCTTCTCCGTGTCTTCTTTCATGATGCCCCTGAAGTCGCTAGGGATAAGTACTGTAAGCATCACCATGACTGTTATTTATTTTATATGGCGCCCCTTTGAAGGAGCCCAGAGCTGCAGAAGAAACAGCAAGACACAGAGAAATAGCAAACAAACCTGGAAAGGCAAAACACCCACAAGAAAAATCGTAAACGAAGAGTTGAAAACAAGTAAGAGGCGAGGATCATAAAAACAAACTCGATTAAATGCTACGGCCAACAGCAGGGAGTATTTATGTGCAGAAAAAATACAACAACAACAAAAAACCAACCCCAGAATAGCACAGATGCGTGTTTTTTTTTTTTTTTGTTTTGTTTTTTTTGTTTTTTTTCCCCTTCTCCTCTCTCTAAAAGCAATGCTTGAGAAGCAGTTCATTAAGTCAAAATGCAGTGCAGGGTGTTCTGACCTCTACAGACATTGGTACCACTGACATTTTAAACCAGTTATTTCTTTGCTGTTGCGGGGGAGGCTGTTCTGTCCATTGCACAATGTTTCCCGTATGTTCTGGCCCCTACCCACTAGATGCAGTAGCAGTTCTGCCCCGCCCCAGATGTGACCATCAAAAATGTCTGCCCTGGGGGCACCCGGCTGGTTCAGTCAGTAGAGCGTGTGACTCTTGATCTCGGGGTTGTGAGTTCGAGCCCCACGATGGGTGTAGAGATTAGCCAAAAGTAAAATCTTTAACCAAAAAAAAGTCTCCTCCGGAGTGGAGGTGAGCATCTGGAGGTGAGGGGGGAGGCACCGAATTTCCACGGATTAAGAACCACGGATGAGGTGAGGTGTAAAATAAAATGGAAGGATTTGATATAACGTGGAGTCGTTTTCAGAATGACACTTGCAGAGTTCATGACTTAACGAATACGCTCCCGGACGCCTAACAAATCTGGTAACATTGGTTCAGGAGAGGTCACGAATGTTCGGTCAAACCTATCTGGGTTTCAAATACCTTACCAGCTGTTATTATCAGCTGTAGGACTCTGAGGCAGTCGAGTCCTGTCTGGGGCTATCAGCTTTCTCATTAGTAAGATAAGGACAAAAAGCAATGAATTCTGGGGCCCCCGGCTGGCTCCGCTGGTGGAAATATGCAACTCTTGACGTCACGGTTGTGGGTTTGAGCCCCACGCTGGGAGTAAAGGTTGCTTAAAAAATATAAAATCTTGGGGCACCTGGGTGGCTCAGTCGGTTGAGTGTCCGACCTCGGCTCAGGTCATGATCTCACAGTTCATGAGTTCAAGCCTTGCACTGGGCTCTGTGCTGACAGCTCAGAGCCTGGAGCCTGCTTCGGATTCTGTGTCTCCCTCTCTCTCTGCCCCTCCCCCACTTGTCTGTCTCTCTCAAAAATAAACATTAAAAAATATATATATATTTACATATAAAATCTTAAATTTCTTTTTAAATTTTGGTAAATTCTGAGGATGACTGTGAGGTTGAAATAAGACCCCGTCCATGAAAACCCCTTACCCAGTGGCTGCTACGTACTTAGAAGAATCTCAATGACCATGTGCCTGCTGCCTATACGACACGTAAGATCACACCTGTTTATCCAGGAGATGGAGAAAACAAGCCAGCATCGGTCTGACAATTCTAGATTATAGGCTAAAGCACAGGAAAGGAGATGTGACTCTGAGTCGCCATTACCGAAACCCACTAAGTCACTGGATTGGAAAGCAGGTGTTTTGTTTTTTTCTAAAGTCCATCTAGAGTGTAGAGGCTGTTCGGTTAGGAACACCTAGAAAAGCTAAACTGTCGTGATCTGGCCATCAAACAGACAGTGAACGTGGCAATGGCCAACCTTCAGTGGAAAGACCAGAATCGTTTCCAATGGAATTTGTTACCGTGCAGACGTGCAGGGAGAAAGATCGTGACAAGGTCAGTGCCAGAACCAAGGTCTAGAGGGGATTCATCTTGTGTGAGGATATTAACGATACGATATTAACCTGTGGAGCTATGACTGATTCTTCCACCTCCTTCCCAGACAGGACTTTCTGAAGAACTTCTCTGTGCATCTCTGGAGAGAGGTCTTATGACAGTATTCATGGACAAACTAATACCAGCCATGGGCACCGCCCTCACCAGAAAGCCATTTACACATTTGTATGAAATTCCGCATACCTCTCTGGAGCCTCACGAATTTCCTGAAGCCTATCAATGACCTTGTTTAAGTACCATGTGTGCCTTGGGGCACCTGGCTGGCTCAGTTGATGGATCGCGTGACTCTTGACCTCGGGGTTCTGCGTCTGAGCCCTATGTTGGGTTTACAGATTGCTTTAAAATAAAATCTTAAAGGGGCGCCTGGGTGGCTCAGTTGGTAGAGTGTCCGACTCTTGATTTCAGCTCAGGTCATGATCCCAGGGTCGTGGGAAGGAGTCCCACATTGGGCTCTGCACTGTGTGTGGAGCCTACTTGGGATTCTCTCTCTCTCTCTCTCTCTCTCTCTGCCTCTCTCCCTTGCTTGTGCTCTTTCTCTCTCAAAATAAAAAATAAAAATAAAAATAGAATAAAATAAATAAAATAAAAAATAAAATAAAATAAAATCTTAGAAAAAGAGAACCACATATCTCTGGTTAAGAAATCCTGTCTTAGTATGAGCTGTAATCAGCCCAAAGTGAAGGGAATGAGAGCTTCATCATGTCTCTGTGTGGGCATGCTCTAGAATGTGCTCCAAGATTCATAAGCCCTCGTATTAATTTTTTTCCCTCTTGAATATGGGCAGCACCTAAGACCTTCTTCTAAGCATGGCCAAGGGGATAGGAGCAAAGAGGTTTTGCAGATACAATTGAAGTCTACCTCAATGGCTGACTCGGAGTCCATCAGTGGGGAGATTACCTTGGGTTGGCTGACCTAATCCGGGAGCCTTTTAAAAGAAGTCTTCGAGGCAAAGCAGCAGAAATCCAGCCTCTCCCTCAGGAACTCAGTTGCTGGCTTGGAAGGAAAGGGTTGCCATGAAGGCCACCGTCACAAGGAAGTGCTTTCCGCCAACACACTAAGGGAGCTCAGAACCAGATTCTCTGCACAGCAAGCCTCCAGATGACAACGTTAGCTCAGCTGACATCCTGACTCCACCTTGGGCAGAGGACTCGACGGTTCAGTTTTTCCCAGATTCCCGACCCACAGAAACTGTGACGTAAGAGATGGGTATTGATGTAAGCTGCGATGTCAGTGACTATATGTTAAACCGGAAGAGATAACGAACACACTATCCACCTCCACGCTCCCTGTCAAACGCTCTCTTTAGAAATCAGACTCCCCAAAGTCAACCCAAGCTGCACTAGAGACGGTATAAGGCATTCGCTAATACTCATATTCACTAGCTAAAACTCAGACTGGAATGATGAATAGCTTCTTTTTTTAAATGTTTTTATTTTTATTTTTGAGAGACATAGAGTGAGCAGGGGAAGGGCAGAGAGAGAGAGGGAGACACAGAATCCGAAGCAGGCTCCAGGCTCTGAGCCGTCAGCACAGAGCCCGACGCGGGGCTCGAACCCACAGACCGTGAGATCATGACCTGAGCTGAAGGCAGCCGCTCAGCCGACTGAGCCCCCCGGGCGCCCCGATGAGTAGCTTCTTTAAGAGTGGACACCTCTGTGCTGAGTTCCTGACAACAGACAGTGGGCACATCCCTCCCTTCAGCTGCTGACTGACACAGAGCAGTTGCTCTGACCCCCACCCGAGAGCTGAGGAGAGTCTGCAGTTTGGGGGCCTTGGTTACCCAAACTGAGCTCAGAGTTCACCTCGGGGTGGAGAGGGAAGGCCGCCGCCTGTAGCACGGCTTCGGGCGGAGTTTGTTCGAACGCATCAGGAAGAGCGAACCAAGAAGCTTATGACCCGTGCAGACTTCATGCACCCAGAGTCTTCTGCATTTAACCTTTACTGAGAAAATCTCCTATAAAAGTGAGGCTGAATTTTTAATATGGAAACTATTATGTACCGTGATATTGTGTACATAGAACATTGCGTTTAAATACAACTGAAGACTATAAAACCTCCACCTCCTAAAACACTTTTCAGCCCCTGTGTGGCCTAAATAAATATTGGGCACCACGCAGGGCACCTGGGCGGCTCAGTCAGTTAAGCGTCTGACTTCAGCTCACATGATGATCTCACGGATCATGGGTTCGAGCCCCGAGTCGGGCTCTGTGCTGACGGCTCGGAGCCTGGAGCCTACTCTGGATTCTGTGTCTCTGTCTCTCTCTGTCCCTGCCCCGCTCATGCTCTCTCTCTCTCTCAAAAATAAATAAACATTAAAAAAAAACACTGGATGCCACAGAGGATCACGCAGGCCGCTCGAGGAGGCGGCAGGTTTAGGATGCGTGGCCAGAGTTGCCGAATGCTGCGTGCCATGGCCAAGTCATTTTCTGCTGTCAGGAGAGACGTGTCCCAGGGCAGCCACTGGATTCTGAATGTCCCTGACTTTTGGTAAATGCAAATACTGGTAGACGGCCCCGGGTTAGGTAAGGGTAAGTTCGGGATAAACTAGTGTGCTCTCCAACTTCCCTGGGAGACCCGTGCCGTCAGATATAGTCCCGTGTCAAAGGGTTAGAGCTCAATATCTGAGTTCCCTTCAAAGTCCAGCTTTATCAGGTCCTTTCTGGGCGGAGAACACAATCCTGAGGCATTTGGGAGGGCACCGCGCGGGTCGAGGTCCCATTCACGTACAGAAGGCACACCGCACTCCCATCCCGCCCTAAACGCAGCGGCCCATCCTGCTGGCTTGCCGAATGACATCTAGCAGCAAGCGTTCTTATGAAACATTAAGGAGAGAACTTTTATCTTAACCAGAAGGACTAGAAGCAATGCTAATCCTACATGGTGGACAGAAATACACTGGTTGAAACGGGCTTTGAAACCCAGGGAAATAATGGGGTAGGATTTCCCTACGGTTGCTGGGAGAGCTCAAAGGACCTCTGCTCCGTTCCGTTTGTGCAAAATTTTAAAAGTACAATTTCCAGAGGTTTCTGAACCCACAGTACAAATCTAAAAAAAACCCAATATAGTGGATTTGCTGTACCAATATGGCCAGACTCACAAATTCCCACCACGAATTGCAATTAAGGGGGGGTAAAATTAAGTGTGCAGAAATCTATGCAAATAAAAAAGAAATATAAGTTGAAAATACTCACATATACACATGGGGCGTCATGCCTGTTGATATGCACGTACTGTGCATTTAATGCTCGTAGTGGTTGGCACTGCGGGAGTTCAAAACCCGCCTCCGCAGAACCGTGATGTCAAGATAGAACCTTGCAACCCCGCTTGGGGAAATGATTCTATGATTGGACTTTAACACCGACCAGTGCTTTTGTATTCTGAAGCTTTTTATTTATTTACTTATTTATTTATGTAATGTTTGTGTATTTTTGAGAGACAGAGAGAGAACTAGAACACACACAGGGGAGGGGTGGAGAGACATGGAGACACAGAACGGGAAGCAGGCTCCAGGCTCTGTGTCTGTCAGCACGGAGCTACTTGCCCCGGACCAGCTTCTGAGTCTGCATTATTTTCTCTTGCTCAGAGATCGGTTCAGTCTTCACGCTGCTACTGAACAGAATGGCATCCCAAGGCTTTGTGTGTTCTCGGCTTTTCCTAGGAAGGGTAGTTCATCACCACACCAACTCCGATGGACACACTCTTGCCCTTCCGTTGTTGGTGCCCGGAGTAAGCTCTTCTCCAATGTAAGCGCTCACGCAGGCTTGACGCCGCCCTTGCCCTTGGTGGGACACCGTGCACAGTCTGGGGACATCGGGAGGTGTTTAAGGCGCCCTGAAGGAACACATCCCCCTGACGCCTGCCCTTTCAAGTCGGAGCTCTGAGCCACACTTAATATTCCTCCATTGTGTCCTCTTTTGTTCTCTTGTAATCGTTTGCTACAGTCTGAATGTTTGTTTCCTCCCAAATTCATATGTTGAAATTCTGACCCCCGTGGGTTGGTATGTGGAGGTGGGGCCGCTGGAAGGTGACCACGTCATGAAGGTGCAGTTCCCATGAATGGGATTGGTGCCCTTTTAAAGGAGACCCCAAGAGCCCTCACCATGTGAGGACGCGGTGAGAAGATGGGCTCCTACAAACTAGGACGTGGGCTCTCAGCAGATACCACATCTGCAGGTGACCTGATCCTGGACTTCCAGCCAGCAAAATTATGAAAAATAAAAATCTGTAGTTTGTAAGCCTCCTAGTCTATGGCATTCTGCTACAGCAGCCCCGAATAGACTAAGACATTAGATGCTAAAATAATAAACGGCATTTTCAGTACCGGTCTCTGGGAACTTCTTACATCAGTGGCGGTTTTGGGTCTTTAGATCATCTCACCAAAATCTAACTGAGGGCAAGTCTGAACAAGTGAAAATCAGGTGAACTCATTTCAATACGTGGACACTTTCTGATTTTTTTTTTTTAATTTATTTTTGAAGGAGAGAGAGACAGAACGTGAGCAGGGGAGGGGCAGAGAGAGAGGGAGACACAGAATCCGAAGCAGGCTCCAGGCTCTGAGCCATCAGCACACAGCCCTACGCGGGGCTCGAACCCACACACTGCGAGATCGTGACCTGAGCCCAAGTCGGACAGTTAACTGACAGAGCCAGGCAGGCGCCCCTGTGATGTTTTTTAAATACGCACTTTCTTACCACCTCAGGTGTCCCTGTAAACAATTATAACAAGCAGAAAAAAAGAAAATTTAGCAATTACTCATACACACATAGGCATGGACAAAATTTCTCTGCGGGGTTGGAGAGCTAGAATTCTGTTAGATCAGAACTCACTCCTCTCTGCTGGGCTTTAAGATGAGTTAAAGAGGACTGTCTGAATTTGGGGTTCGATTGATGCCCCGTGACCCAGAAGGCTGGATTGCCTCAGAGTGTCTACAGTGTGTTCCTGTTCTAACAGAGATCTCAGGGGCGCCTGGGGGGCTCAGTCGGTTGAGCGTCCGACTTCGGCTCAGGTCATGATCTCACGGTCTGTGAGTTCGAGCCCCGCGTCGGGCTCTGTGCTGACAGCTCAGAGCCTGGAGCCTGCTTCGGATTCTGTGTCTCCCTCTCTCTCTCTGCCCCTCCCCCACTCATGCTCTGTCTCTCTCTGTCTCAAAAATAAATAAACATTAAAAAAAAAACAACAAACTAACAGAGATCCCAGCTGCAAATCAGGAACCAACTCAAGTACGTCTTTGTGCATGTGTGTCCACACACGGTTGAAGATAAGGGGGAAAAAAGTCCTCACGCTTTCCATTAATTTCAAATGCAGCTGGGTTTCTCTCGTTCCACAGAAATCTAAAGAATCGGTGATGTTTTCCGCCGTCGACCAATGCACCGCACGGAGTCCAGGTCATTAGGAAACAAGCCGCCGGACATAACCCGTGTATTCTCGTGAATCCTTGAAGGTTATACGTTTGACAGTGAGTTTTTATCCCATTCAGAGAATGTCATAATTACTGACGACGACTTCGAAGAGTCATTTTTCATCACAGACACTGAAGAAAGATAAGAAATCAGAGGCTGTCCTGTTCGTGACCGTCTTATATTTTTGGGCAAAGAACTCGTGAACTGCTGCGGGAAGGCAGGGGAGAAAAGCTGAGCGAAATCTATGTAAATAGCCCTGCGTTTTTGCCTCCTGCCTTCCAAATACTTGGAAGGCTTACTGAAATGACTTTCTGGCACACAGCCTTCTGGAAAAAAGACCGTGCACATCTGTATTCCTGGAATGAAGATGACAAACAGCACATCTTTCTTGGAATACGCCAGCTGATGGTTTTGCCCTGCGGGGGGAAGAAACGCGTTTGGACCGTTTTGTCCGGGCGCCATAGCAACAGGAGGCAAGCCATCAAGTGTGCATTCACTTCAAAGGGTCGGCCTGCCACCGAGTGTCTTAAACACTGCTTCGCTCTGGGTCCTCGTGTCTGTCTGTGTGAAGCAGGACATAGTGGGACGGAGCCCGCGAGGCTGTCGTGCTGGGCCGAGCAAGGGCACTGGGGCGACAGAAGCAGGCCCGTCCGGGAGCTCCGCTCACTGCATTTCGTTTCCTACGGTTGCTCTGACAAATCTAACGGCTTAAAACAACACGGACTGCTATGTCCCTGCCCTCCGCGCCCTCTGTCTGAAATAAGTGTTAGAGGAACAAAACCAGACGCTGACAGAAGGGCGTGCCTTCCGGAGACCCCAGGCAGGAAGGAGCTCCCTGGTCTCTCCAGCTTCTAGAGGCGCCCACATTCTTCCGCTCAGAGTCATGGGCTTCATTCTGCCCTCTGCTTCTCGTGTCACACGTCCGTCCTGACTCCGACCCCCTGCCTCCCTCTTATAAGAATGCCGTGATTGGGCGCCTGGGTGGCTCCGTCGGCTCAGGTCACGATCTTGCGGTTCGTGAGTTCAAGCCCTGCATCGGGCTCTGTGCTGACAGGTCAGAGCCTGGAGCCAGCTTCGGATTCTGTGTCTCTCTGTCTCTCACTCTCTGCACCTCGCTCCGCCTCCCTCTCTCTCCTCCCCTCCTCTCTCTCAAAAGTAAATAAACATTAAAAAAATTGGAAAAAAAAAGAATGCCTGTGATTATAGGGAGCGTCCCTGGGTAATCCAGACACCGCCCCCACCCGAGTCCCTTCTCGTCTGCGACGTCTCCTTCGCCATACGAGGCACCGTGTTCTCAGGTTCCAGGGATGAGGCCATGGATGTCTTTGCGGTGGAGCGAGGGGGGTCATGATTCAACCTTTAACTCTCATCATTCCGCTGGGAATGTTCAAAGAGTCCCTCAAATGGATTTTGAGGGGATGCTTCCCGTCTTCGCAGATAGAGTGAGTTTGCACCATGGCCTGATCTTGTGCCTCTACGGTTTCCTTTGGTGTGTTCCCAGAGAATTTTCATCCGTGTCGAAATGCGTTTCCCTTTCCTTTTGTGACTCTTGGCTTCTTGACCCCCTCGCTGATTAAATAAAAATGTCCTCGATGGGGGCGCCCAGGCGGCTCAGTCGCATGAGCATCCGACTTCAGCTCAGGTCATGATCCCGAGGTTTGTGGCTCGAGCCCCGAGTCGCACTCTCTGCTATCAGCACGGAGCACGCCTTGGTTCCGCTGCCCCCCACCCTGACGTCCCCCTATTACCCTTACCCCGTTTGGCCTCTCTCTCCCAAAAATAAACACACATTAAAAAAAAAAGTCCTCTGTTCCACTAATGGTTTCTGGCCTCCCACTCGCAAGTTCTATTTTTCTCCAAGAACTCCCCTGCTTTTACAAACATACCATGTCTGTCTCCAGTTGCCGACACATGACGGCTGACTCTCCGTGTCAGAACTGAGGAGAGCATCACGATCTGAGTCAACTTTTCGCCCCAGAGCCCGAGAACAGCCTCTCACACAGCAGCTGCCCATCCACCCATCCATTCATTCACTCAATATGAATTGAGGCATACTCTGCGCCGGGCAGTCTTCTGCGTACTCAAAAGTGTTGGTGAATCAATGAACAAATATGCACATTCATTGCTTAAGAGTCTTATAAAACCTGATTACCAGCATAAAGTGTTCTCGGCTTCATTTGGAACCCCGTCTCTTACGAGAGTTTATTATTATTTATTTATTATTTGTTATTAGTTTATTATTATTATTATTATTATTATTATTTCAAAGAAATAATATTCGATAACCATCCCACTCCGACAAATAAGGAAAATGAGCGTTTATACTCTCCGGAAAAGTTTGCATTGTCTATGTGAATTGTTTAGTGCACAGCCCATCACGAGGAATGCCAGGCACCATTATTATTTTCATCAGAGTTGTGTCAGAGGATGGATTTTCAAGACTGACGCCTTTTTCTCCTACCAGCAATGTGTCAGCTCCATGGCAGCGTGCAGTGTGGGGAATTCATTTAATTTCGCAACACTTGGAGAGAAGGGCACAGTGCCAGTATGCCTCCTTAGTGAAAACCGTGGATGAGTGTGTGAGTGTCTGTGTGTGTGTGTGTACCGCTTATAAGAAACATTTTTTTTCTCTTCGTGACACTTGTATTTATTTCATTTCTCAAACTTTTACGCAGTTAAAGTTCCACCGAGAACTGCGTATTTTTGAATTGCCTCTCCAAACCCTTCGGAAGATGTAAGCAAACAAAGCTCTGATTGTGTACTTGTAAAGGGTGTTGAATTTTCCAGACTCTTATGAGATGTCCTTGAAAAACAATTGCTCCTCTATTTTAAACTGAGAAAATGAATTTTACATTGATTAGAACACAGGCCTTTAATAAGTATCGCCAAGAGACTTCGTCGACTGTGTGCATGCCCGAGATAATAGAAGGATTAAATGCAAAGAAATTATACTTGAGAAACATACAATATAGAGAAATGGATTCCTTGATCTATTATTTCAGCCACTATTTCATTGCCTTTTCTTCCCCCTCCTTATTATCTCATTTTGTGTTAGCAAAAGGCACAACCTCTGTTCACAACAAAAGCAATCTTTCTCCTCCTAGACCTTAATCGACATGCTCACACTGATGTTCCAGGGATTTTCTGAATATAATGCTTTCTCATCTCATTTTAGAAAGGCCCTAGACTCCCAGCATGGGGACAAGCCAGCAATGCTTGAAGCTGAGGAACACAATTAACACGTACTTTCTCATTCCGCTTCTCCCTCTCCCTGCCGCATCCGTCTCTCTGTACATGCTAGAAAATGCAGATTTCCATTGGTTCGACTTAAAAAAATTTTTTTAATGTTTATTTTTGAGAAAGAGAGAGAGACAGAGCATGAGCAGAGGAGGGGCAGAGAGAGAGGGAGACACAGAATCTGAAGCAGGCTCCAGGCTCTGAGCTGGCAGCATGACACGGGGCTTGAACTCACGGACTACAAGATCATAATCTGAGCCGAAGTGAGACATTTCGCTGACTGAGCCACCCGGGCGCCCGTCTACTGCCTTGACTTTAAAAAGCAGTGAAAAAAAAAAAAAGTCAACATCTCTTGTTTTTCATGAACATTCTTTAAGAACTGATGGATGCCATTCTTGGGTTCGAGACCCACGTCGGGCTCTGTGCTGACAGCTCAGGGCCTGGAGCCTGCTTCAGATTCTGTGTTTCCCTACCCCACGTGTGCGTGCGCACTCTCTCTCTCTCAAAAGTAAATAAATACTTAAAAAATTTTAAAAAACCTGATCGATGGGTTTGAGATTATGCAAGATTGGAGGAGATTGTAGGGAGATTTTTAAGAAAGGGGACGAAGCATCCCGTGAGACAGAATGCTTACCTGTACCTTCTAACTGTACTTTTCCTTCTCTGAAGACTATCTGCAGACAGAAGGACCCCTCACGGAAAAGACATCTAGCAACCTCCCCACTGCCTATGCCTTACTCAGGAGCCACGCTCAAGAAAAATCTAGCTCAATATAAGATTGCTCGACTGGTTTTATGTTTGAAATCCACTATTGCTCTTCTTAGGAAATGTGTCTACATTCCTGCTGGGTCCACCATACGATAAAAACAACACTGTGCAATTGTCAGCATAAGAACCAGGCCTCGGAGGGAGAAGACAGGTGGTCACTCAAGTTGGCTGGACTCACCCCTGCGTGGAGAGCAGAGTGAGGCCTGACACTCGGCAGAAGGAACGTGTTGGGTACGTTCCAAGCACCTGGTCGTCTTGGGGCTTGCCTGCCCAGGAATGACAGGTCAGAGAGATGTGGTGGGAACCCATGCTCCGCCTTAGTCGAGCCTAGAAACCTCAAAAGGGCTGTGGACGGTCAGGACTCCAGGGTGTGGACTGCCCTTCCTCCCTGCGTGTCCACCTCTGTGTTTGTTCTAAGCAACGTGCCTATTGCTTTCGCTGTCCTGCTCGCTGTTACAACCGCCCTCACTCGCAACACGTGCGGAACCAACACTATCATATCCTGAAGCTGGTTTTAAGAAACGTTAAAAGCGAGCCAGTTATAGGCCTCCAAAGAGGAAAGGGGAAGACGCAGAAGATGATAAGCTGAATTAGAATCATGTCTCTTTCCTGGCACAAAAAGTGATTGAGAAAACGTGTCTACTGAAAGAGACAGAGCTTTGGACAAATGACATTAACACAATGTGCTTGGGTCTGTAACTGAGATAGTAACAAGGAAGGGTGTGACTAATTTTTCTTGAGATTCGCTGTTTGAGAGTGTAAAGACCCATGCACAAAAAAGAGACAGGATGACGGGGGAAAAAGAAACATGAAATTTATAGAGAGCATGGAAAGCATGTTTCTTACTGAAGTTTGTTTCAGAAAGATTCACGATACATCTCCTGCTTGGATTTCCACAACACATTTTCAAAAACGAAAGGACCCAAGAAGTCCCACGGTAAAGAAACCTATTTGTAAGAACCAGCATTTTCAGGACACCTGGGCGGCTCAGTCGGGTAAGCACGAGGCTCTTGATTTCGGCTCAGGTCATGATCTCACGGTCATGAGACTGAGCCCTACGTTGGGCTCCGTGCTGAGAGCACAAAGCCTGCTTGGGATTCTCTCTCTCTCCCTTTGTCTCTGTCCCTACTCTGCTCACACACACAGTCCCTCCCTCTCTCTCAAAATAAATAAATAAACATTAAAAAAAAGAACCAGGATTTCCCAGGTGGATTGGATGTCAGACCCTTTGTTTTAAGGAATACCGCTTGGCAGCACTTTCGACAATAGCCAAATCATGGAAAGAGACCAAGTGCCCATCAACTGACGAGTGGATAAAGAAGTTGTGGCACATATATACAATGGACTACTACGTGGCAATGAGAAAAAATGAAATCTGGCCATGTGTAGCAACATGGATGGAACTGGAGGGTATTATGTTAAGTGAAATAAGTCAGTCAGAAAAAGACAGATACCATATGTTTCCACGAATAGGTGGACTTTGTGAGACTAAGCAAAAACCAGGGGGAGGGGAAGAGGGGAAAGGAAAAAAAGACACAGAGAGGGAGGGAGATAAAACATAAGAGACTCTCAAAGACTAAGAAAAAAAACTGAGGGTAAGGGGGATGAGGGAGGGGGGAGAGGGGGTGATTGGAATTAAAGAGGGCACATGTTGGGATGAACACTGGGTGTTATATGTAAACCAATTTGAAAATAAACTATTATAAAAAAAAATAAATAACAAACAAAAAAGGAATACCGCTTGGAACCTACTGAGAGCCAGCGCAGCATGTGACTTTAGAAGACAGCCTCGGGAACGGACAGTCTACGGGACCGTCTTGACCGGGGACATCTGTCCAAGCCCAGCTGTCGCTCAGGGGGTACGCTGTTTAACCATGCGTATGAGGAACAGAGCACCAAAGTGTACGTGTGCATCACACACACAGCTCCCACGAAGGCCGGCAGGATGGGCTGGTCAGTCTGTTCTCTCCCTTCCCCAGCACACTCATGAGAAATTCGAATCCGAGAAGAAAGTTACTTGGGGCACGTGCGTCGCAGTCTGTTAAGAATGCCATAACAAAGTATCCGTTCCGTCAGCGCCGACTTCCTTTGTCTGCAGATCCACAGAGGCCTCTCCATGCCTCTGCCCCTGCTACGCCCCTGCTTGGAATACCCTCCCCACGACCTCTATCTGGCTGCCTCCCTCAAGAGCTGCTCAGGATGCAGCGTGCTGGGGAGAACCCCCATGACAACTTCCATGTTCCTCGGCTGGAGGAAGACACTTGCCTCCTGCCAAGGGACTATGGCGTGCCCAGCTCTGTCCGCAAGCGTGCACCGTCTCTACCTTCTCTGAACCACACTTCAGCACACAGGCTGCTTCAATATCCACTCCCTGGCGCGTCGATGTCAATGCATGAAAAGTGTTGTTGAGTGAGTGAGGTAGCATCACTTTCATGCTTGAGCAGAATGAACTCTGCAGGCATGACCCAGGCTCGGTCTGCAAGTCTGGAAGTGAGTTGACAATAGTCGTACAAAGGGCATTGATTAGCCCCTGTCCTCAGGGGACAAGAGAGAATAAAAGTTTAATTTCACACTTGGTGCATTCAAGGTAGTATATCAGAGACCCCGCACGTCAAGAGAGGTGCTAGGAAATGCTGGGGCGATCATCGGAAGGATTCGCTGGCCGAGGGCTCTGAGCCATGTGGGTGGGAGGCCATGAGTGGTATGCAGAAACGTGGAGAAAGGCCATGAATTTCCAGATGAGACCGGTGGAGGCCACTCATCTACCACGAAATCGAACAGAAGTTCAAGAAACACTCCAAAGAGTGGACAAGAGGCCAGGAAAACACAAAGGTCTTGACCCAAAAGACTTTGGAGAAATGCCACGAAGGCTGAGCTGAAATGCAGGAATGAGCCCTGGGTCTGCCTTCAGAATAAAGCGTGAGGACACGATGGGTGTGGAGAGGGTCCCGAGAGCTAATGTGAGGACATCTATGCCGCGTCTTCATGGAGGCGGATGGGCCACGCTGCGAGGCTCATGTGCTAGCCACAAGGTAGCTGCATAACGAACCCTCCCACTAAAATAACCCGTGTGTTGTTCAAGCAACTGGAACGGAGGCATGCTCATCACCTGCGCTCGCTCTCATGTCAGGGGCTTGACGGGACACTACATGAGCCAAATGGCCCTGACTGGGATGATTAGGGTGAACCAGGGCAGGTATGCATCCTGCCCCGTCCTCCTGGACCCGTACGCAAGCCTGGGCTCAGCCCCGTCCTGGTGCTGGCGGGGAGAGGAGCAAATGGAAGCAAGCCTCTGCCTGTGTCGTGTCTGCTCACGTCCCAGTGCGCAGGGACATCGACGGGCCCGCTGAGTGAGGACAGGGGAAGGGACATGAGCACAGGGTGGGGGAGTGCCCTGGGAACATCCGCACTGTGCACCTGCTCTCAGCGCCTGCAGGAGGGACCAGCCCCTTCCAGCCACGGTTGCACATGCTTGTGTCGGATATGCTTGAGAACAGACAAGCTGCTTTAGTTAATCCAACCACAAGACTTTTATGTTGGAAATCAGCGTGAACAGTGGCAGAGGACTTAAAAAACAAAACGAGACGCAGCCGTGACAGCCGTCCAAGAGCCTTTCATCCTGGGTTGGGCACAAAGCGATGTCGTCAGGATACCCAGGAGCGTGGAGAGAGGGGCCTCAGGACGTGTGTGGTGACCCCCAAGGGAGGACCCCACCTGGCTGGGGTGTGTGAACCTCTCAAGGCACAAGGAAGTGGGCATGGCAGGTCTGAAGAAACCAACGGCTGCGGCCCGAGCAGCAGCGGGAAATCCCTTGTCCCTCTTTCCGCCTGGCGGTAGGTCCCTAGCATCCCCAGTGGAAGGACTCCAACGGGAAGCCGAGAGGTAAAGGAAAAGCAGAGAGCCTCCTTGGACCCTGTGAATTGCCCGTATCGTATGGTTTTTGACCCGTGAGGGTCAAAGGTTTCACTTGGGTCACACTAATACTTTCCAGAATCTCAGCCCCAGCCTCATGCAGTTGGGCACAGACGCGATAGGCTGGTGGCTAAGCACGACCCTAAAAACGGTTTCATGGTGTCTGACTGTGGTGTCTGTGAGCATCGGTCCAGTCCCCTCTGCACATTCATGGTAACTCGATTCTGAAGCCCGAAGAATGAAGTTCCACCTGACCGAGGGCACGCAGTGTGGTTTAGGGCCTGCGGGAAACGCCGTGGAGATGTCCGCGCCCCCAGCCCAGGGCTCGCCCAGCGAAGCCAGCGGCCAGGACTCCGCCACTGGAGCAGCACCGGCGCCTGGTCAGGTCAGGAGGCCGCGGGAAAGGGTGCGCTGAGTGCCTTCCGATACCGCAGGTGTCTTCATGCTGGGGAGCGTCCAGGAGGAAGGCCCCTGTCGCCTTCTCCATGGCAGTCCTTGCGCTTTGCTAGAAGCTTCACGGAAGGAGGCATAAAAACAATGAAAACGGGGGCGCCTGGCTGGCTCAGTCGGTTGAGCGTCCAACTCTTGATTGCAGCTCAGGCCATGATCTCGCTGTTCACGAGTTCGAGTCCCGCATGGGGCTCTGCGCTGACACTGTGGAGCCTCCTTGGGATTCTCTCTCTCCCTCTCTCTCTCTGCCCCTCCACATCCGACCTGCGTCGCAGGTGGCCGGGGCAGTGGGCGGATCTATGGACTCTCTGACACGGAATATTTTCCACCGGCCGCGTATACCACTGCAACAGAGCACGCTGAGAAACGAGCCGCCTGCGGACAGCTGTGACAGGCTCCCGGCATCACGAGGATCCAGATTCAGCCACGTGAGCTCTCTGACACCAGGACTTCCCACGTGCCTACAGGCTGTCCTCGGCTCCTGGCTGACGCGACGAAACCTCCAGGTATGCCAGATGACGAGTACGCGACATTGGAAAATGTTCTCCAACGGCTAAGCCGGGGTTTTGGGTCCGTGTGCTGCGTTGTGGCAAACGCTGACGCTGGGCATACGTTCGCCGAATCCGTTTGTTTTCTGTTGGTAAAAAATACCTGTTCCAGACATTTCTCTTTCTCCCCTCCCACCATCTCCCTCCCTGCTTGTCTCCGTCTCTCTGTTAAGTCTTCTCTTATTTTTTTTTTAACGTTTATTTTTTTTTTTGAGACAGAGAGAGACAGAGCATGAGGGGGGAGGGGCAGAGAGGAGGGCAGACACAGAATCTGAAGTAGGCTCCAGGCTCTGAGCGCTCAGCACAGAGCCTACGCAGGGCTCGAACTCACAGACCGCGAGATCATGACCTGAGCTGAAGTCGGACGCTCAACCGCCTGAGCCCCCGAGGCGCCCCTCTCTAATTTTGTTTTTTAAGATTCTATTCTTATGTGCTCTCTATGCCCAACATGAGGCGTGAACACACGACCTTGAGATCAATATTTGCAGGCTTCACGGACTGGCCAGCCAGGGGCCTTCAAGTATGTTCTCCAACTCGTTCTCTTTACCCACCCACGGGGTCATACTTTTGAAACCTAACTCCCAGGTTCCACTCTGACACATACATCTTTCCCGCTCCGAGCAAAAAGCCGATTCTAGACGCTACACACTGCGCTTTGTTTGTGGGCGAACGTGCCACGAGGCGGGAAGGCGGGAGGCGGAGGGGTCTTTCCATACGTGTAAAACTTTCCAACGTGCAGCTGCGATCCCGCCCCGCTGGCCTGTCTGCGCCATGCTTACCCCCTCGCCTCTGTGAACTCTCCCGCCTTTAAGCACGTCAGAGTGACGGAGTCCGAACCCTTCATGCAAACTGATGAGGCTTTGGGGTGACGGTGGGGGGTCCGGAGCCGATAAGCAAGAAAGAATTCTTGAAGACGTCTTCGGTGCAAAAAGGTGATTTTACTAAAGCACGGGGGCAGGACCTGTGGGCAGAAAGAGCTGCACGGGCCGTGCAGAGCGACTGGTTATATACTCCGAAGTTGGGGAGGAATGTCAAAAGCCAGGTGTCCAGAAGGACCTTGACATGCTAAAGAGGACTCCTAAGCTGCCTGAGGCCCAGCGATTGTCAGCTAAGGTCGTCTTTCTCCTAAGGCGGTAACGTCCTAACAGGAAGGAATCCCCGGAGGCCTGTTCTACTCGCCTGCCTCAAGTATCTGTCAATGGGCTGCAGGTTACAAGGAAATTTAATTTTACCAGGCATTCCCTTCCACATCACTGCGGAGGGGAGGGTGATGCTGGGGCTCCAGGAAACGGAATCTATGGTTTTCAAAGATTAGGCGACTGATAGATTGCCTTTTTCCTGTAATTTACAAACGTGTTTGCAAACCGAAGGAGACTCCTGTCCCGTGTGACTGTGATGTCTATCAGTCAGCCATTCGTTTCCTTTCCTTTCCTTTGTCCTCGGGCAGCCAGGAGTGCCTGAGGACTATCACAGACATATCCTACCTGGGGGGGGAATGCTAGGTCGTACTGTGTCCGCAGCCCGCCCCACCTCCCTCATCACTAATCAGCCTGCATCCGATGAATCACCCTGATTTTCCACTGACCGTTTTCATGCTGCACGTGGGCAGCAAGAGCCCTTCCGGGGCGGGTGCGAGCGGGTCGGCGGACAGGAGTCTCAGGGTCCTCGGTGGTGCCGGGGACGGAGCGCAGGAGCCGAACAAGGCTACTGGTGTCGCAGGGCCTGCCTCCCCCACCCCCACCCGTCACATCACCTGCTTCCTGCGGGCTTGGTTCTTATCCTGTGAAGAAGGCACAGAAGCAAAATGCAAATATCCTAGCCAAGCAGAAAGGCAGGGACCAGGACGCCACGCCAGAGCCACAGCAGAGAGGAATGCGGCCCGAAGGAGAGAAATGCCGGGGTCTCCGCAGCCGGAGGTCCCGGGCTGCCAGTCCGTCCACTGCCACCGAGTGAGGCAACGAGGAAAGACCGGCTGTCTCCTTCCTCCCCAAGGCTGGCAAACCCAGCTGGCCGAAGACCCTGAGCCCGGGAGGGAAGGGCAAGGAAGATGTGGATTTGCCGGAGGCCTTGAGCCCACCCCGGAGCTCTAGAGACTCGGCCCAGGAAGCACTGGACAATTGCTGCTCTTTGTATCTTACTCTCCCTCTGTAATCACTCTCCCCTTCACAATATTACAGCTGAAAATTGCTACTTAGCCTCACTATAAATATGCAAAACTGGCTTCTTTCAATAACTAGCTGCACGCAGGGAAACAGGGATTGCATAGAAAATGCACGTATATGACTACAGAAGGCTAATAGTCTACTGGAAATATTAAACGGACGACTTCGGAAGGTGGCCCGCGCGGCCCTTGGACAAAGAACACGTTGCTTACTTTTCAGATGGCACGGTAGATGCATCTCAGAGATACTTGTGTCTGTCGTGACAACACACTTTCAAAGTTCAAAGCTTTAGGCAGGCCAGAGAGCTGGGAGGAGGGCCATCTGAGCCACATAAGCCTAAAGCTTTGAGCAGGGGAGAGTCCCCTGTCGTTGAAGGCAGAAGTCTAAGGCAGGAGGAAACCCCAGCAGACCACAACGGTGGCCTGGCTTGTCCACGCCAAGAAACATCCCCGAGACATAACGCCAGAAGCACCTGCCCGACGTTGCGGTGTCCCAGACTCTCTCCAAACATCCTACTTAGCTCCAGTGGGGTACACGTGTTCCCCCCTGAAGACAGAGGAAGGCAGGGGCCTGGGACACTGAACCTTCTAGAAGCGGGGGAAAGTGACTCTGCGCTTATGGACTCCACAATGCAAGGCCCGAAACAAGGAACCAACAGAAATCACAGCCAGAGTCCAGGGAGCCAGCCACCGAGGAAGCCCCGTCAGCAGCTCCGTGGGGGTAACCGGGAGTTTAGCCCATCCAGAGAGCTGACCCTGGGCTATGCCAGCCGCAGCTGCAGAAAACGAGGAAAGGAGAGAGAAACGATGTCCACTCTCCCATGTCCGAGAAGCTACAGAGCCTTCCGGAAACATCTCAACAGAAGGATGAAAGGCACATTTTGAGATGCGTGGAGGAAGATTCCAACCTGCTGGGGAGTCCGGTTCTGAATATTTACCCAACACATAAAACCGGAAGACACTGTGTCACCCTGGACCACGAGCTGTGTCTTGGGAGATTTTTGTTTTCTTCCCCCAGCACCGGCGCACATGGGACCTTCTCACGTGATGAGGCCACAAAGGAAATAATGAAAGCTACTTCTTCCCCCACGCACGTGTGACAGGCAGTGTAAACTCTTCTGACATGTGTTTTGTTTTTAGCCCCCGAGTCTCTGGCTGTTGTAGCCAACTTTCCTTTAACTTTGGGCGG
Organism: Paguma larvata; assembly: GCA_030068075.1. Taxonomy (NCBI): domain Eukaryota; kingdom Metazoa; phylum Chordata; class Mammalia; order Carnivora; family Viverridae; genus Paguma; species Paguma larvata. Next base: position 3,697,603 of record CM057830.1, on the reverse strand, counting down.
TGACTTTGCGATACAGCCGGGAGACTGAATCCAGAGCCAGAGAGAAACAAAGAATTGTGTCTAACGCAGGTCACCGACCGGGTTCTCGCCTCTGCCTGGACTATTTCCGTAAATTTCCCACAAGCCGATCCTGATGCGCGGTCATTTGCCAACATGATACCAACGCTCAGCTCCGATGTCTTCAAGTCTGGGGCTGCACGCATCTGATGGTTCCTGTGCTGCCAAAAAAGGATGCTGAGGACACCTGGCAGCAAAGACTCCCGACATAGCCAGTGAGGCTCCAGGCATCCCGAGATGCGACGCTGCGTTTTGAGAGCTGGCACTTAGTGACAACCCATGTGAATGCATCCTGTGTAAACCAGGATTATTGTCGAAAGCTACGGCCTTCCTCTGTATCAACCATGTGTTAACAATCACATATATGTCCGTATGATGAACAGCAATCATAATAACAATTTGTGACGCTAAGACGTGATGACCAAGACGCGGATGAGACGCTTGGAACGAAGCCACTTGGGTGCTCCGTGCGGCAAGACTATTGATTTCGGGATGGTCTCCCTTGGTGCACACACAGCGTTCCCTTCAATCTCCCTGGCAATCAACACTGGCGTCTCGAGCAATCTAGAACGCTTTGGTTTATGGGAGAACTCGGCAGCACAGAAGACGGATATGACTCTCTGGAATCCATTCCATACTCTGCATGGGCCCCTTCTGGTGACCACAGAGTTACCCCACGTGACATCGAGAATACACAGTATTTGGAACACACACGAAACTGTACTTCGAGCACTGACCTGTCTTATACACGGGGGTCACATGTGCTATTTCCGAGTCATTGTCAATTCCAGACTTTGCAATGATAGACTAATACGGGCTTGCCTGCAAATAAATATTTTATGTGCAGGAAGCAATCAAAACATCCCAAGCCGGCCTTTTGGTTGTCTACGGCTGTGTTCGCATGAGTGCCAAATGCTGAGATCATAAAATTCGAACCCGACACTTTTGTTCCCTTCAGCTATATTTATTTAGCATCTACGGAATAATTACTCCATGGAACAGCTATGTGCTACCAATTAGTTTCAAGGACTGGATTCCTTTCTGCCCTGCCTGCTTTTGACACATGAGTGAAGTCACCACCTCTTTGTCCATTTGCAGACAGGTCCTGAATGTTACCTCACCCTACTACTGAGGACTTTGACAGCCTAGCACAGGAAGAACCCATGCTCATTCAAAGGCACATAAATGGATGCCTTTGTAGAAAGAAAAAAATATACTCAGCTTCATTAGTATGAAGAAGACCTGCATCATTTCATTAAAATTAAGGCTACCGAGTTTAACTATTTGACACATATCTATTCCAATTAATTTCAATTAGGGAAAACAAGTGTAAATGGACTTGTAGACATACGGTTACCACGCAGCTTGTCTGAGATCATTAGATGCGATATCCATGCGTAACTATTAGTATAACTACTAGACAGCGAATCATTCCTTGTCACCATCGGTTCTACTGGGTAGAAGTCATGGTGTGACAATCCTTAAATTAAATATCCATTAAGAAAATTAATAACGCATCAGAATTATAGAAACCAACCAAAGCTGCCTTCCTCATATCTCTTCCGTCTCCTCTTGCAATGTGGTGCAGAAAAAAAAGGCAAGGAGGCTATGATAGTCTTGGAGCAGACCTTGGTAATGAGTATTCAAGGCAGATTCTCAGCAGAATCGCCCAATCGTGGCCCATTTATCTTGGAACTTGAGACCTACCGCTAATGGGACAAATGAATAAATACAGTAGCCATGTTAGCTCACCTGCCTTTTCCTGAGGGGCCCAGACCTGCACACCACAGAAAGTCCGCAAAGAAGAAACCAAGACACGAAGGGCCTCTTCCCAAGGAAAGTTCATGAAGAAGACATGCCCTTTACAAGCATGACGCCCAGGTAACGGATGGAAACGCATATGGCACGTTGACTGAATGCAGTCAGGGTACAGGTGGGTGGGGGAGAAGAGAGGTTACATAAGAATACACAACGAGGCTCATGAAAACAACCATTACACTTACTGAACATGACACGCCAAGTGTAGTACATATATGACGCCTGACTTTGACAATGCTACTGAACAGGACAGGATTTTATTCCCATTTTGCAGAAAAAGGGAACTGAGACGCAGAGAGACGTCGAGGCAACTCCCCATGACCCGTCAACACTGTCACGCTCTTCTTACTGGAATCCCAGAGCTTTCCTAGTGCTGCCATGTTCAAAAGAAGACACACAGGTCGGCGTTTCATGACCGAAAAGCAGTCTGGGTACCGTGGAGACTCAGGATGTGCAGAGGTAGCATCGGGAATAGGAAATGGTTCATAAGCAGGAATCTGTACAAATCTCTTCCCCACAGCATGAAAATGAGCTTTACCATGGGGATGATGCTAGGGAGTGAACATTGAGAGTCACAGCTAAATTGTAAGACAGCGCCCTTAATGCAAGCTCGACTGATAAAAGGGCGATTAAAAAATACTTGCTTTGGAGGTACGTTGTTGTTCGACGAATTTTCCTTTCAACTCCTATTTGTTTCTCTCCAGCACGGAGAGATTATTTGTAATTGCTGGTGTTGCCTGTGGTATATGTGTCTATGACCTTTACGAGGTGTGCTTTAAGCAGAAAAGAATGAAGAGATGGTTTCAATTTGTTTTTCTTCCCAGCCCACTCTTCTGTTATTACTAAAATCAAGGACAGTGGCATTCTCCGTGGGGTTGACATGCTGAAGTATATCTTTATTTCCTTTACCGTTGCATTAGGTGGCACATATTTCTTTATGTTTATTCAGCAAAGATCTTTGAAGGGTCTCATACTTCAAAGCGTAGGAAAGGCGTTGAATCTGCAGAGAGCTACTGAATCCAGTTGAACAGACAGGCATTTGCAACAAGTAAATGAGTAAACAGCACACAGACGAGCGAAGTTATAAGTACATGCACAAAAGCTACAAGTGCATGAACTACATCTAAATTAATTAACGACAACAGCGAGGAGAACCCAGGAGACTCCCAAAGACCCGGCTGTGGCTAACACAGAAATGGCCAGTAATGAGTTTCTTTCTCGGTTGAGAAGCTTTGCTTTGTTCTGGTGACCAGAGAAGTGACAGGAGAGGAGGACCATGCCCAGTGGAGTTTTTAGCCGCAGAGCTGATGGGAAAGTCTGCGGTAGTTCTGAATTAAGTAGATCTTGACTTTCGTGACCCCTTAAAGCCTCACTCAAGGACGCTGCTTGCTAGATTCTATTCTAGTTGAGCGGTGTCCAGAGTGTGAACCTCAGACCCTTGGGAGTCTGGGAGACATTTTTACAGGTTCCCTGGGATCGTATCTGTCTTCCTAATAATACGGAAATGCCGTTTACTGCTTTCAGCCTATGAACAACTATACTGCGAGACCAAATGCAGGGAAGAGCAGCGAAGCTGCTGTCATCTTAGGTCTGATGGAGGCAGAGGTCCCTAATGCCGGGGTCGGTCCTTGTTCCGGCGAATCTAGGGGTCCACGAAGGATGAATGGTTAGGCGAAATGAGGTGAGAGAGCCACGAGAAATATGGAGTCTGATGACCAAGCAGCCAGCCCTGGGAATTCTGGCATCTCTGGCATCTCTGCCCTGCCGGTCTCAGTGTCTTTATTTAAAGGTAGTGAGTTACATTACAGCAATGAGTGACAGCCCATCAGTAAGCATAGTTTGAACTATAATATGTTATATCGGTAAAGCGGCGATTTCCTCAATCTTGCAAGTTGTTTTCAAGTTAGTTAGCATATAAATTTAAGGCTGGGGGAGAGGACACGAAGTTACCTGGGCCTGCCTATGTTATCTATAAACAGGCCAGGACTCATTGCCTATTCTTCCAACTACAATGGGGGAGGTCCAACCCGTCTGGCAAGGACAGAATTCCCAATGCTGGTCCTTTGCCCGTGAATGAGTGAATTTACATAATAGGAGCCTAACACTTACACAAATCACACCAATATTCAGCCAGCTCATAACTGCTATCAATCTGTGCAACCCATCCCCAAGATGCAACTTTAAGGTGGTCAGGCTACTCTCATTCAGATGCAATCCATCAAAGCATCCTGTTCCAGGTCCTTCCTTTTATCTGAATGCGGTAAAACAAAAGAGCATTACATTCCTTAGGCCAAAGAGAGTAGTTGTAAGACTAGGCGCCAGTTTGGCTGGCGAGCTTTTGCTTCCACCTTCTCCACACAGGGAGGGGTCTCAACCTGTGAGACCAAAACGGCTCCCAACACCCTGATGATGCTAATTATCCATCAGTCCCATGCTCTGGAATAAAACTATGCCACTTTACTTAAGAATGTTGTTGGGACGCCTGGGTGGCTCACTCGGTGAAGAGTCCGACTTTGGCTCACGTCGTGGTCTCACGTTCATGAGTACACGCCCTGCGCTGGGCTCTGTGCTGACAGCTCCGAGCCTAGAGCCTGCTTTGGATTCTGAGTCTTCCTCTCTCCCTGCCCCTTCCCTGCTCACTCTCTCTCAAAAATAAACATTAAAAAAATAAAAAAAAAGAATGTTGTTGATGGAGCAGTAAAAATTATTAATTTTCTCAAATATTTCAAATTTTCTCAAATATCTCAAATTATTAATTTTCTCAAATTTTTCACAGATCTTAAATACAGATCTTTTTAGTGTTCTGCATGATAAGATGGGGAGTACATATAGTATTCTCGGGCGTGATGAAGGTTGATGGGGCTCATGGGTGGCTCAGTCGGTTACGCGTCCGACTTCGGCTCAGGTCATGATCTCACAGGTTGTGAGTTCGAGCCCCACGTCAGGCTCTATGCTGATGGCTCAGGGCCTGGACACTACTTCTCATTCTGCGTCTCCCTCTCTCTCTGCTCCCACTCATGCTCTGTCTCTCAAAAATAAACAAAAATTAAAAAAAAAAAAAGACTGTTGATGGTCGTCTCCAGGGGAAATAAGAAAGCATGCCATTGTGTGTACAGTGCCGTGTAATGCCTGGGACCGTTTTCACGCGGCGGAAGGGCTGACGGATGATCTGTGGCGATTCAGAGGTGGCTATTTGGCAGATGTTTACTCAAAAATGAACAAAGTGAGTCTTTCACTTCATGGAAAGCAAATGACAAGTATTTGCTGCCGATGACAAAATTCAGGATTTCAGGAAAAATTAGTATTTTATTTTTTTACATTTTTAAAACCTGTTTTTTATTTTTAAGGCAGAGGGTGAGCGGGGGAGGGGCAGAGACCGAGGGAGACACAGACTCCAAAGCAGGCTCCAGGCTCTGAGCCGTCAGCACGGAGCCCGACGCGGACACAAACCGTGAGATCGTGACCCGAAAGAAGTCGGACGCTTCACCAACTGAGCCCCCCAGGCGCCCTGCTATTGTTATTTTTAAATGAATGTGTAAATATTTTTAAGTGTTTCCGTTTGAACTTCTAATTTAGCAAATATCATTGCTAAAGCCCATATAAATAATAACTCTGTGGGGTCGTCCCTCATTTTTAAGGTCAAAAAGGTGTTCCGAGACCGAACCATTTGAGAAGCAGGCTCCTAGAAGCACGCTGGTCTGTCTACGCAGCGGGTGCTCTATCCTGCTTCCTCATGCCCAGCAGCGGGCAGGCAGGCTTGTTAACTGCTAGAGTACACCCCGACTACCTACTAAGGACGTGAACTCTGCTCTTAGGCTTCCATTCGTCTTCTCCGCATCTACCAAGGCGCCGTCCGTGAGCCGTCAGTCCCTGCAGGTAGCTTATCCATCACCCAGCTCCATTATCAGCGGCTCTGCTCTCTCGTCCCCGTGCAGCTGTTCTTCAGCCTGCGGAGTGACTGTGTCGTTCGACACCACTGTCTCTGGAAGGACGAATGTGGCAGGCAGACACTTCAACGGCCCCCAATGATGCCACCTCCTGATAATCCTCACCCTGGCGTTTGCACCTGCCCGGTGTGGAGACTCACTTAGAAACCTGCTTCTAACAAATAAATGGGGTGTCACTTCCACCATTAGGTTACCAGAGATTGTAACTTTACCTTGCTTCCAGTCTCTCTCGCCTTCTCAGTTCCAACACTCGCAAGAACGAAGACACTGGGTTGGCGTTGCCCACATGGAGAGGGACTGAGAGAGGCCTCCAGCAAACAGCTGGAAAGGAACTGAATCTTACAACAACCCTGTGCTTACAGGCGAACTTTCCCTGGTCAAATCTTCAGGTAAGACCCCAGCCTGTGCTGACACGCTGATGGCAGCCGTGTGAGAGAGCGGGATGTGTGGACCCGTTGCAGCTGTGCCCTGCATGCCTGGTCCACAGGGACTGTGAGATCACGAACCTATGTCATTTTTGGCCTCTAAGTTTGTGATATTTTGTTATGCAGCAACACGTACTCATATAAGTGTGGGGCATATTTTTTTTTCCATGTAAGCCAGAAGGTGTCTTGATGTCAGGAACACTAATGAAGACCACCTATCATGTATTTACCTTTGGATTTGTTTAAGTATTTATTTATTTTTGAAGCGGGGGGAGAGGAGAGCTTGTGTGAGCAGGAGAGGGGCAGAGAGAGAGGGGACAGAGGATCGGAAGCAGGCTCTGTGCCCATAGCAGAGAGCCCGAAGCGGGGCTCAAACTCACAAACCGCCAGATCATGAGCTGAGTGGAAATTAGATGCTTAACTAACTGAGCCGCCCAGGCGCCCCTCCCTTTGTATTAATTGATGCCTTCCAACGGCTCATGTTCTGGAGGTCGCAGTGCCTCCAACATATCAAGTGTTCTGTAAACATTCACCAAATTGTCATAAACGTATTTGTTTTATTTGACAAACACATGTAAGGCGCTGGAATGGATGTTGCCCATGAGAATCGAGGTGAGGGGGTGCGTTTTCTGAGGTCCTGTCATTTGTCGCTGATGGTGGGAGGCACGCTTATAAATAAACCCCACAACGAAATCTTGTATTTAAAAGTAAGATAATGCATTAATAAACACAACGTGAGGGCAATACTTTGAAGGAAGCAACCAAGCAAAAGTCGCTTTACAGAGACCGAGTTTGCGTTGTGAAAAAACAAATAGGCTTTTGTGTAAAGAGAATGCCTCCCCAAAGATGTCCACGCCCTAATCCCTTGAATTTGTGCATATGTTGAGCTACATGATAATTACATCTTATGATGTGATTAAGGTTATGGACCCTAAGATACAGAGATAATCCTGCAATATACCGTTGGCCCAATTGCATCACATGAACCTTAAAAAGCAGAGACCTTTTTCTCGCTGGGATGGAAGTGACGTGCGTGCCACGGAAAGAAGTCAGAGAACGCTGAAGTGTGGAAAGTGTTGGCACTTGCTGCTTGTCTGAAGACACAGAGGCCACGTAGCAAGGGACACACGTGGCCCTGAAGAGCTGAGAACGGCCGCTGCATACGGCGGCCAGGGAAAAGAGAACGGACGGTCCTGCACCTGGACGGAACGGAATTCTGCCAACCACCTAAAGGAGTTTGTAAGCAGAGTCTCCCTCAGAGGCTCCAGACAAGGTCTCAGGCCATCCACCACCTTGACCTTCTGACCTACGTAACTGTGAGATAATAAATTTGGGGTGTCTTACGCTGCTAAGTGTGTGATTTTTTTTTTTTTATGGCAGCAATAGAAAACTAAGGCTGCAATCAATGGGGGTGGGAGGGGAGGGGCGGCAGGAGAGGGAGAGGACAAAGTCCTTCCAGGCAGCAGGCTCTGTTAGCATGAGCCCAGATATATGGCCATGACCAAAAAGAGGAAATGGCAAGTTATCTGATGTGTCTACGACATAATAAATATGAATAGAAGAGTAAAGGCAGACAGGAAGATGGGTTGGGGAACACGCGTTGAGGAAGGAATGGTAGCGCTTATCTGCAGAATAGATTAGAATGGTTAAGAAGCCATAGGACAGATGATCAATCAGAAACACTCTCGATAAGAGATGACAAGACCCCAAACCCAGACAGTGGCATTTGGAATCAATACGAGTGTGCAAGTTCAAGAGCTGGTTCTAAAGGGGAGTCAGCAGAACTCGATAACATTAAATGAAGAGCGGTCGGGGAAAGAAAAGGTGACTTTGGTATCTTCGGGCTGCATGAATCAGAAGATAGGAATGCAATTAAGGAAGAGAGAGGGCAGGGCTGCGGGTTTTTTTGTGTGTGTGTGTGTTTGTTTTTTTTTTAATCAGGGAAAGGGGAGGTTCATTAATTCTGTTGGGCTGTGCTGGGTTTCAAGTGTCTGGGTTGGAATCGATAACAGGGACTGCCACTTCAGGGGTCTAGAAGTCACTTCCACGAGGAAGGAGGGACAGCCAAAAGCGAGTGTAAGAAACAGGTGAGGAAGCCCACCAGAAATCCCTTCCCTGAGTAGCACGGGAGCAGGGGCCCGGAGAAGGGAGAGACGATGGAAAACTGGGTTTTGGGGTGGCCTCAGAGAGCGGGATACAGTCTCGGTGGACACAGCGAGTGCCTGAAGGGGATATCCAGGGCAGGGGAATCTCGTGGGAAGGAAGAGAGGCGGAATCTACCAGAAACGACATCAGGTGGTCAGGGTCCTAGGCAAATGGCAGTGAGTAGACCAGAGCACGTAAGAGGTCAGCATGGCAGGCGAGTCTCCCGTGGCCCAGGGCTAGAGACTTGAACCGTTGAACGGGGACCACGTGTCAGCAGCTGCCGTGGGAATGGATCAGGTCCTGCAGGAAGGACCCAAAGTCTACCAGGGGGCACCCAAGGCTGCTGAGTTATTGCGGATGGCCAAGGAGTGCTCGGAAACGGCTGTCGGGCATGAGGTCTACATACCGCAAACACGCGGACTCGTGAGTGTGTGTGTGTGTGTGTGTGTGTAGTGTGTGTGTGTGTGTGTAGTGTGTGGATCACAACACACCATAACCCTCCACGGTGATAGGGGTCTGCACCCCATGCTACAGGACAGGGCTTGAGTGCACGGCCACACAGCCAGCGACCAAGGACTTTAGTTGGTTAGTTAGTCTGTTTTAGTAATCTCTCCACCCAACGTGGGGCTTGAACTCACAACCCCGAGATGAACAGCTCCATGCTCCCCCGACGGATCCAGCCAGGCGCCCCCAGCGACCCAGGAGTTTTAAAACTAGGTTTGGGGGGCACCTCAGTGGCTCAGTCAGTTAAGCATCTGACCCTTGCTTTCAGCTCAGATCATGATCTCACGGTTCATGAGTTCAAGCCCGACACTGGGCTCTGCGTTGGTGGTGGGGATCCTGCTTGGGGTATTCTCTCTCTCTCTCTCTCTCTCTCTCTGCCCGTCCCCTACTTGTGCTGTCCCTCTCAAAATAAATACATAAAACTTTAAGAAAAGGAAAGCAGCTTTGGTAGTTTGCAAGTGCACGTTCTGTGCAACAGTGGGAGACACCAGCAGGGACAGAGACAGCTTGTCCGTGGCAGCGGGATGCCCGGAGGTGGGGATGCGGTAAGCGTGCCCGTGAGGTGTCTGCCCCCGGCACCCCCGCCTCACCCCTCAGCCCGCTCGCTCCGCATGCAGTGGGAGCAACCGCCTTGCGGGCTAGTCACAGGTGGGTGCCTCTCACAGCGCCGCAGTGTCGCACCTGTTTATGGTCCCTGCAGTTCTGTGTTTTTTCCCCGGGGGAGCTGCCCTCTGCCTCGTCCCTCTCCAAGAGCGGTCATCAGCCCAGTCCCCGGCGAGCCCTGGCTCGGCACCCGCGTGCGTCTTCATGAAATGCCAGCCGAGACGCTGTTGCAGGACAGCTCAGGGTCTCCCATCATCAACAGACCAACGAACACATAAAATACACCATGCATAAACTCCACATTTCCTTCCGCCTAACGTGCCGGCGAACGCGGTCCCGTGAGTCTCTGGGACAGGCGGCTCGTGCGGAATCTAAGTCACACCGCCAAGCACACGTTGTCTTTCCGACCCTTCCGCGCATGGAGGCGTGGGGCAAGGGGCTGCCCTTCCCAAGAGTCAGTGTGTGCGTCTGGAAAACTGAGGATAAAAGACTTCGCACGTGTTTTCTGAGAAATAACAGAGACAGCATGTGTAACGCCTTAAAAATATTGCCCGGTAGCTGGTGTACAGGCAATAAATATTATCTAATTTCAATTTTTTTAAATGTTTTTTATTTATTATTGAGAGGCAGAGAGAGACAGAGCATGAGCAGGGCAGGGGCAGAGAGAGAGGGAAACGCAGAATCCCAAGCAGGCTCCAGGCTCTGAGCCGTCAGCACAGAGCCCGATGTGGGGCTCGAACTCACAGACCGTGAGATCGTGAGCTGAGCCGAAGTCGGCCGCTTAACCGACTGAGCCACCCAGGCGCCCCTCTAGTTTCGATTTAAAGTGGAGCTTGGGTTTTTATATGACCATCAGATGTCCTCTTGAGAGAACTCCAGGGTGCGAGGCACTGAACGTTATCGTCAGAGACATATTTTTGCAGAAAAGACATCTCTTCCTCTCTCTCGTTCTCACTCTGTCTCACGTTGCACTTCCGTCCTTCTCCACCGCTCTGTTCTGGTCTGCTTCACCCCGTCTCTCTCCCTGTCACCTCCCTGTTTCCCTGGCTTCTTTCCATGACTCCCGTCACCAGATGGTGGCTCTAGTGTCACCGGGAGATAAGACTCTCATCATGGTGTCTTGACTGGAGGTCTTCCAGCCAGATGCCTGGTCCCTGATAAGAATTCCTGGTAAGAAACTTGCCCACTGCTGCCCTACCCCCCAGCTCTGCGAGATGATGCATTTCTCACCGGCCAGTAGATGTATTCATTATCCATCCCAGGCGGCGTGTGTGTATGTCTGTGGGACAGAGCGGGGAGCTGAGGAAGGGATTACCTAGTTCAGAAGCAGCGGCTCGGGGCGGCGGTCACTCTAGAAAGAGTTGTAGGTAGGCTCATTACCCTGAAATCCATCGAGTGCAGGCGGTCGCCCAGGGGATTCATTGCACCTTCACTGCCTGGACTGGCAGCGTTTACTTGATTGCAGAGAGTTTTATATGGCGCCTCAGAGTCAATAAGGAGAAAGGAGGACCAGCTGTCTTTCGTCATAGAAATATAGGTTGGCGTCGATGTCATATCCCGAGACAGCCACCGGTTTACGGCATCTGCTACTGCTCGCGTTCATTCCCAATCCCGATGCGGCTTAAATTTGCCTGCGACATGACATTCGAGGCTTTGGCGAAGACGCCCTGTGCAGAGGGGAGTAGGTGCGAGAGGCGCGGTGAGGCGAAGCAGAGCTGAGCACCTGGGTGCCAGGGTCCCTCCCTCCTCCAGCCCGGCAGAAACAGGAACCGCTTGTAAAAAAACCCATGACGCTCTCCCTTCGGAGGGAGATTCTGACCCTTCCTTACAGTCCTTCTCTGCAGCACAAGAGCAGAACTGGCAGGGACAGGAGGAAGCACGGCCGGGTTTTGCACAATATTGTGCGGACGCAGGTGTTTTAACCCTTCCCGCCGAACAGCTCTGGTTATCACCTGTCCAGGCCGTGGCATAGTGACTGACCTGCCGTGGGGACAAAACCTGGATCTTTTCGGTCCGCTGCCCGTTCGTGGGCTCTGAAGGTGCCAGAGACGCAGCACGGGGGCGGCTGCTATCCTTTGATTCCTGAGAAACATTCGCCCCTTTTCTTAAAACCTTTCGCTGCTTGCCTCTTCAACCCTACCTCTATCTCCGGCCTCACAACGAACACATACGAACGCACACTCAAGGGGCGCCTGGGTGGCTCCCTGGGTTACGGGTCCGGCTCTTGGTTTCACTGCAGGTCACCGTCTCACAGTTTGTGAGTTTGAGCCCCCGTCGGACTCTGCGCTGACCGTGCGGAGCCTGCCTGGGATTCTCTGTCTCCGTCTCTCTCTGCCTCTCCCCACCTCACGCCTGCTCTCTCACACACTCTCTCTCGCGAAATAAATAAACATTACAATAAAACAAAAATCAAATGGATACTCAAACACTGACAGGCACACATACCCACAAATTCAGACACACACGCAGGCACGTACACACACACGAATTCGCACACACAAACACACAAGATGCACACACACAAACACACAGCCAGTGACCATCTAAGGGCTTGCGATCGGTAGAATGTAGGGTAACGTGTTCACCCTCCCTTCCTTGGCGTCCCTCCCACCTTCTGCCTAGAATTCCTTCTCTGCTGTTTCCAGCCACCGAAAACAACTTCCCTCGAGTGAAGCCCCTTTTTCTCATCAATTGAGAAAATACTTTGTCCCTCATGGAAACGGCATGAGAGTAAAATGACCTGATGCAAGCAAGAGTGATGACACGCTGGGGTGTAAGTCCCACCTGCCCTTGGGTCATCCATGTCTGTTCTGGACTTCTTCCATAATTATGGAATCACCTGAGCCTGTAGCTCCCTGCTAAAGACTACACTTCCCAGACTCCTCTGTGGCTCAGCTTGGCCATGTGACTATGTTCTAGCCAATGAGAGATGAGAGCCAGACACTGTCCAGCTTCCGCCATAGGGCCCTAGACGGAATGAGGACGCTTTCCGTCTCCCTGTTTTCCTTTCGCCAGTGACTGCAATATCGCGTGTTAGTGCACCGTCTTGGAAAGTAGCACCCTGACGATGACAACAGAACAAGACGGAGGTAGCATGACCTTCTGACAAAAATCTTAACAGGAAGGTGCCCAAAGACCGGTGCACCTTTCACGGGTGCAGAAAAATAAACTTCAGTATTGTGCAAGTCACATCTAATTAGGGCCTCTGCTACCAGTGCAAAGGCCTAGGTCCCAACGACATCTGCAGTAATCATGGCTTAGGCAGATGGTGAGAAACCCAAAGTTCATGTTGTGTATTCGACTCGCTTCTCTGTGTCCACTTCCTCCCAGTCCCCTCCCTTCCCATTCCCGAAAACCACGCCCCAGGGGCTCAGGCCGCCTCCACTCTGCCTTAGAACACAACAGCTTCCCATGCGCACCACCTGCTTCCTCCAGAGTGGACGAGGGAAGCCGTGGGGATTTGGAGCCCTTCCAAAGATCAGCCAACCTAAGAGAGACGTCATCCTTTTCTTCTGGGGTGTTTCTTCATGTGTCTTGTCCATCTCACTCCTCCCATACCGACCTCAAATGTCTGCTTCCCCAGAGCTCCCCCTGTAGCCCAGCAACCACTTTCCCCATAATTGTTAATCATTTTGTCTTTGGCAGAAGAGAAATCTTGTGAGGCAGAAGAGAGATCCGATAAAGGACCACACCAATCCTTGTATGAGAAGGGGAATAGAGCTGGGATCTATTCTCTATGACCCTCAGTTCCATGCTGATACAACCCCCTATACCCCTCTTTCCCAAAGAAGTCCTCCTTTTAGAGCCTAGAGATGATTATGGGGCTCCCAACTACCCTCTATGCACATTCATATTCCTGCTGTCACTCTTTTATTTGGCTAATTCATGGATTTGTTTTTTTAAGATTTTATTCTATTTATTTTTAATTTTTTTAATGTTTATTTATTTTTGAGACAGAGAGAGACAGAGCATGAGTTGGGGAGGGGCAGAGAGACAGGGAGACACAGAATGTGAAGCAGGCTCCAGGCCCTGAGCCGTCAGCATAGAGCCTGACGTGGGGCTCGAACTCACAAACCGCAAGATCGTGACCTGAGCCAAAGTCGGACGCTCAACCGACTGAGCCACCCAGGTGCCCCAAGATTTTATTTTTAAGTCATCTCTACACCCAACACGGGACTCAAACTCACAATCCTGAGATCAAGAGTTGCATACTCTAGGGCCTCCTGGGTGGCTCAGTCGGTTAAGCATCCGACTCTTGGTTTTGGCTCATGGTCTCATGGTTCATGGATTCAAGCCCTGTGCCAGGTTTTGTGCTGACAGTGTGGAGCATGCTTGGGATTTCTCTCTCCCTCTCTCTCTGCCCCTCCGCCTCCTCCTTCTTCTCCCTCTCTTAAAATAAAAAAAATAAGAATTTTTAAAAAATAGCCAACAAACAAAAAAAAAGCCAGCTGGGTGCTCCTGGATTTGTGTTATATTAACTGGGCCTTTGACGGCATAGCCTGACTACCATCTAGGCTCTACTCTGTGCTTGCCATTGGTAGTGACCACGACACACGAACTCCTTGTTCGCAAAGAACTGGCATTTCAGCTGGGGACAGGAGGGATCGCAAGCCACCACCAACAACCAGATGCTAAGCAGTGCTATGAAGGTGACTATGCCCCAGTGAAGAGCTAACACAGCTGAGTCAGGGCAGGGCTCTGTGACTGGGACACATCTGAACACAGACCTGAAGAGACAGAGCCAGTGACCTGGTTCCATCAATCACACACACTTGGAAGGGCTCAGGGAGCTCTAAGGCAGCCCCAAGATACTAGCAATGTTGCATATGCTGGGAAGAGCTCATGGGTTTGCTTCTAGAAGCCGTGTCTTGTACCACAGACACTAAGCAGTGGGCAGAACCATTCCCACTGGAAGACTTATGTGTCTCTGCTGTGTGGGTCCTTCCTGGCAGCCCTGCCCCTCGCTGTGTAGACTCCAAGACACGTTCTGTGGCTTACTGCCATGTTCTGAGAGCTAATATCTTTTAATACAATGTTAGTACATATCACTGCAAGAATCCTTCCTGCTCCCAACATTGATTTCTGGTGGACAGACTTTCTGGATTCGCTGTCACTGTGGGTCGGGAGGTGACACCGCTCCCTCAAACCTTTTGCTATTGGACTGCTACCAACCCTTTGCTCCAGCAGCTTGCTGCGAAATAATGTGGTCCCCATACGACAGTCATGTAACTGTTCATGCAAATTCCAAGCAAGAGTCTGAAATAACATGGCCGCACTCGGTCATGAGGCCGCTGCCCAGGCCACCCAGGAGGTTGAGGTAGTTTTGTTTGTCTGCTTTTTGTATAATATAAAATGGTAACGCGAGATAAATATTTCTGCAGAGAACCCATAGACACCCCTGCCCCAGAATATATGCAAGATCTTTGCAACTGTCCTGGGTGCCCTACTAGGGAACATCTTTGCTTTTCTAGATCTAGTCAACTGTCACCTGCTCTATCTGGTCAGCTGGCAACGCCTGTCCACGTCACCTTCTAAAGAAGTCTTGGACTGGTCCTTCTTTCACATTCTCCAGTGCTACACCCCAGGCCAGGCCACGATCTCTCAATTACACTACAGAAATGGCCACCTACATAGTGAGACCTCACCACCCCACACACACACACTGCTCTGTTCTTCTCTGCAAAGTGCTAAGAATGATCTTTCAAACGTGATCAGCCCTCTCTCCTGCCTCAAATCCTCCAAAGGTGTCCCGAATGTTTAGAATATGGGTGAAGATCTCCATTGAGACATTCCACACCACGGTCCCTGCCTTCCTCCAGCCCCGTCTCTCCCACATGTTTCAACGATGCTCATGGACACGGCATGCTCTGTGACGGTTAACTTTCTGTGTCAACTTGACCGGGCTATCAGGTAGCCAGATATTTAGCTAAACGTCCTGTTCTGGGCGTGTCTATGCAGGTATTCCTGGATGAGATTAGCATCCGAATCAGTGGACTGAGCCGAGCAGACTGTTCCCCCCAGTGTGGGTGCACCGCATCTAATCCACTGAGGGGCTGAAGGCAACAAAATGGCAGAGGACTGCACCCGCTGCGGAGGGTTTTAAACATGGAGAAGTCTTTGCAGCAAGTGTGAGAAGGAAGTTAGTTCTGTGAATAACCATCGAGCTCGGAAGAGGATGCCAAGCCCCAGGTGAGAACTATAGTCAATCCTGGCTGACACCGTGATTTCCGTCTGGTGAGACCTACGGCAGACAAGCCAGCTAAGTTGTGCCAGACTGCAGCTTATGGAACTGTCAGACAATAAATGGGTATTATTTTATGCTGCTAATTTCATGGTAATTCATTACACAGCAATGAAAACTACCTAACACGGTGCCCTCGACATCTGTGGGAAGTGCAGACTTCCCCGCCATAGGCTTTGGCCAAATAAATGTGGACAGGGATGACCATTACATGCATAGACATGAAGAGTAGCATGGATTTCTCCTTGCCGTTTTTGGGGTTCCGTCCTCTACCCCTGGGTCCTGAATATAATACAAAGAGCACAGCCATACTAGATAAACTGCAGACAAGTGAGCACAGTCATAAATGCATATTTTTATGCCATTGAGTTAGGGGTTGTTACACAGCATTCCTGTGGACACAGCTAACGAACACATGACCGTTTCCCAGAGCCCAAGCCTGGGCCAGAGCGCTACACTTCTTTGAAGGTCTACAACTATGGTTTTCTACTATGTGAACTTACACAGTAAGAGGCACTAGCGTCAAGGAGCTGATGACCAAAAATCATGACCAAACTGCCTCAAAACCAAGAAATGGACACAACAAAAACAATCCCACGTAAGGACAGGTTGGTCTGAACCAGATCTACTGAACGCCAACTACTCAAATGCACATAAATGTTTATACACATTAACCACATCATGTATCCCTAAGGAATTTTACTTTTTTAAGCCACCAAACGGTATAGTTCTGATATTAATAATCTATATACAGTTGCGTCCTCCTGTGACTCATCTGGCAGTTCGGGAAGTGAGTCACTTAGTTCTGGCTGCTAGCATCGGCACGTTAGCTTAGACTGATTCCACGGTGTGCTTAGAAAATCTACATGTTCTTCGGAACATAAAGCCTTAGGAAAACGGTTTCATGTCTTTATATCCCCAAAATGCAAAAACAGCTCAGACAATAAGAAAATAATTAGCCAATCAATTTCATTACTGGGGTACAGCTAACACATACACATTGTGAAAGCCTGTTTTAAAGTTTTAATTCTATGACTAAAGTGTAATTATCATTGCCAAACCCCAAGGATGTGATCTCTCAGATAAATGAAAGTTGAATTATGTTATATATTGTATGGAACTATTTTAATTAGTCCAAGGCCCTATTCCTGTTATTATCTTCAAATACAAGTCAAAACTATCTTAAATCCGTTATCTGCAAAAATATTAATTTTTTTGTGGCTCTGGTATTTTTATTCCTAGAGCTAGTTAAATTTGCATTTTATTTTTCTTATTGTTAAAATTTTAACTTTCCAAATATACCAATATATCATCTGGAATTTGGGACCCAGAAAAATGTTTGGAATCTGCTATTACAGAACTTCCCGTGAGATATTCAGTTTATTTCAAAGTAGCCTAAGGAAAGATAAGAAGTTGTCTACTAAAGGGGTAAGGGGATCCAAATAACACAAAAACAGCCATTTAATAAGCCATTAAATAAACAGCTATTTAATGACAAATACCGTCATGTCGATTTATGCATCACATCTTGAAACATCAAAATGTTTATGGTCTGCTCACGGATGAAGATGCCAAATTAAAAAAAAATTAATGTTTACTTATTCTGAGAGTTTGGGAGAGAGCCGGAGAGACAGAGCATGAGTGGGGGAGGAGCAGAGAGAGAGGGAGAGACAGAATTCGAAGGAGGCTCCGAGCTGTCAACGGGGCTTGAACTCACAAACTGAGAGATCATGACTTGAGCTGAAGTTGGATGCTCCACCGACTGAGCCAGGCGTCCCGTGAAGATGCCAAATTTTAAAATACTGTAACACAGTTGTGTTTGACGATCGGCACAATGGTGATAATTTTTTAAGATGAGGTCATGGAAGGTTCCATATTATAATCTTTCTACTTTTTGTTTGAAATTTCCCATAATACATTGTGTGTGTGTGTTTTTAAATTATGCTTAGCAACTGCAATGTACTCTTTCTGTCTTGTTTTCCCATTTGGAAGAACAGAGAGGAGAGTGGATTTTAAAATTTAAATTTTCATCTGTGCCTCCCTCATGAAACACGATCATGCTATTGTATTCCAAGCTTTCATTCCAAATTGCTGAGGCTTCATTGGGCAGATTGAAAACATGTTCTTTTCAGCATAAACACCGTGCAATCCCATGAAAATTACAAATAAACCATCTTCACTAATGCCACACTTAACGTAAAAACGCAAAAGGCGCGGAGTCTGCTTTATAAGTTCAAGTCATATTTTAATGTTTGATGAAGAGATCTTGCATTGTAGCACCTAAGGTATTGGCAGCTAAAATGAACCACAAAGTAATCAGAAAACATGAGTTCATGCTGGATAAAACTCTCCATTTCTCTGCCAAGATAGATGAAGGAAAATATAGGGCAATTAGATTAGTCCCTCCACTGGCAAATCCATACTGGATGGCCGAGGAAAATATTCATCGACCAAATAGGAAATGGCTTAGAGTGTTATTTCGGTTTGTGCTTGTCCTTACACACTACAATTAAAACAGTAGGAAAGAGATAGCAGAACAGGTCTTATTATGGTACTTCTGAAAACACTTTCTAATTGGGTAATGGTCTCTTAAAAGGATAATTAAAATGTGATACAGAAAATAATCACGGTTAATCGCAACGATGCCTTAAAACTTCAGCCACCACTGTCTTCACCATCCTGCCTTCTCAGGCACTAGAATCAGTCATGTTACAAAGACTGCATTATTTTATGTTGATATTTAGTCCTCAAAATTACTGATTTGGGCTAATAAGAACTGGCTGGGTCAAAGTTTTTTCCTTCCATACTATGCAACTTTGTGTGGTCATATTGCAAAGGGGGTCGGCCCGGAGAAACAACAGAATACAGAAGAGGGGCTAGGTGCACGCCATTATAGAAGGTTTCACCATGGATGGACGATGCTAATTGTCGACGGTATTCAGAGTGCTCACGGGTTGCCCACGCATTCCCACGGCTGCCTGGGCTGCAGTAAAAACAGTCTTGTCACTGCCATTGATTTCTAGAAAGGGCAGCATGCCACGTAGCTGTTAGGGACACTGCTCATGGCCAGATCGCATCCAAAGATAATCCAAGAACCCTGTCATTTCCTAGAATGAATGTCGGCCTCGTCAAGAAGGATTTCTTGTATTTCTCGAAAATGTGTGCACAGCGGAGAAGCACAGAGACCCTCTTCTGCAGAGAAACGTGTATTTTTAAAGCATGGTAAGTGACGAGCTGACGGCGTGCTCATCGGTGAGGACGTGTCGGCCACGAGCCTGCAGCACGTTGTAGACTTACAAGACAGTGGGGGCTGAAGCTCTCAAGTTCTGGCTTTTCCCCCTGCCCTGGAGCTAAACAGTTGTTTAGACAGAAGCATTCATCAAGTGCTTTCCTGCGCATTATCTAAGATCATTGCAGATGGCGTCTTACTGGGTAATTGCCGCACTCCGACCAGAGGCACGTTGGATCGCCAACCTCTACTTCGTCATCGTGAAGGAGAACGGCACCGCAAACACAAGGGGAGATGATTAAGTTTCCGGCCTGCGTGCCGGTCTCCGCCTGGCCTTCCACCCCCTTCCTCCCAACGTAACAGGCAACTCGTTGCCTCATTTATTGCTCGGTGATTCTAATTGTCATCACTGTTGAACGTAAACAACTATCCATGGGAAGAACCATTTATAGTCTTTGAAATCTTTAACACTGCCTTGCGTAATGGAGAGTACACAATACGTTTTGCACTATTTCCCTAACACACAATGCCCTCGAAATTGCCATGGAAAATAATCGCACTATATAAATTTTTTTTTTTTTTAGCACTAGAATTCACTAAACCTTACTGGGGTGGGAAAAAAAAAGAGCACACAATTCAAACAATAAAAGGTAGAAAGATGGTTTCCTTGCATTCAAAGGCTAATATAATAGCAGGATGCAAATAAACATTAGTGTTCCGACTCCCCCTTTTACTTTAAATGTATTGTCCGAAACTGTAAACATACAATTAAACAGGGCTGAACGCGAAGAATGGCTTTCAAATGTACGGTTTGTTGCTGTGAAAGCGAAAGAATTGAACTTGCAGAAAGGTGACTGAGTTTCCGCGTGACGGAAGATGTCATCCAACAAAGTGATGTTTGCCTTCCTAAAACCCACTCGGGAAAGGTTAGCAGACGTGCAAAATGCCGAAGATACAGGCAACCTAAACATTTATTTCTGTTTCTTTGTTTTGTCTTGTTTTGTTTCACACTCGCCCAAAGCCACCTCGGTTTTCCTCTCCTCCAACTCCTTAAAATATCTTTCCAAGCCTGATTAAGCCTCAGTTATTCCAGAGTCCAAAATGTCTCGGGATACCGTAGCACGCATGGTCTAAAATTGAGCAAGGAAGTATTCTGCAGAACCTAATAGTTTTTCCTTTGCGGAACCTGGGGAGGTCACGCGAGCTCTCCAAGACGCACACGCCGCATTGTACAACCTGCACGTCTCAGTCAGCAGAGCCACACAGGAGTATCTCGTGGTCGCCCTGTCATCTGGGCTCTGGTGGTGTCACCTTCACCCGACACCAGCCTGGGGGAGCAGCCTCGACCTGGGATGTTGAGGAAGTGCAGGGAACTTTTACACTGGCACCTGACGCTCTAGCCCTGAAGTAACAGGGGACATTGCTCCTCGCGGCCACCAGGGCCCAGAAGCACCACTGCACTACGTGCCTGGACAGTAGGGCGAGCTGCACAGCGGTAGCAAATCCAAGGACGACATGGCTGTATTTTCACGATCGCCACACTCAGATTGCTTCTTTCACTCTCCAAAGATCTCAAGTCTGCATGCTAGCTCATGGATTCGACACACGGCTTTAAATTACAAACAGTCCTTCTGTCTTCCTTGCTAGGCAAATCAGCATAAAAAGTGCCGTCAGGGACTTCAAATGCATCTAATTATACAATGTTGCAGTCTAGCCAATACTGCTACATACAGTGGTAGGGGTTGTGCACTGCACAAATTTAGATGTAGGAAGCACTCTTCTGCCTGCAGTGTGTTACTGTGGCCCCAGAATTCTGCAGTAGACAGCATGTGTGGTCATATATAGAGATCACGGAAATCCATCCGTTTACTGAAATTATTTATTTACTTATTCATTTTTAAATTTTAATGTTTATTTATTCTTGAGAGAGAGAGAAAGAGACAGAGCATGAGCAGGGAGGGGCAGAGAGAAGGGGAGACGCAGAATCTGAAGCAGGCTCCAGGCTCCGAGCCGTCAGCACAGAGCCGGACAGAGGCCCGAACCCACGGACTGCAAGATCATGAGCCTGAGCTGAGGTTGGATGCTCAACCGACTGAGCTACCCAGGTGTCCCTGAATTTATTTATTTTTTTAAGATTTTATTTTTAAGTACTCTCTACACTCAACATGGGGTTCACACTTACAATCCTGAGATCAAGAGTTGCATGCTCTACCGACTGAGCCAGCCAGGGGCCCTCTTTTAATAATTAAAAAAATTTTGTTTTTTGATGTTGATTTATTTTTGAGAGAGACAGAGTGTGAGCAGGGGAGGGACAGAGAGAGAGGGAGACACAGAATCCGAAGCAGACTCCAGGCTCGGAGCTGTCAGCACAGAGCCTGATGCTGGGGCTTGAACCCACGAACTGTGAGATCATGACCTGAGCCGAAGTCGGACACCCAACCGACCGAGCCACCCAGACGCCGCTAATTTTTTTTAACTGAGGGATCACCACATACATCTAAGCATAAAGCAACATATTTCCATCCGGTTCTCTGTATCTGTTTCCTCATCTGTAACAGGACGAGCACACCAGCTACCTGACAGATGAAGACGGAAGACTAACTAGATCCGCCCACACAAGGACTTGGGATGGAGCCTGAGATGAGGGAGCCCAATACCGCAGCCCCCCCGTCGGCGCGGCCCCTGGCCCCACTTCCTGCCTCACCCGCAGCGGGAGGCGAGGCACTCCAGAAACTCACTTGATCTCAGCTCCAGATATGACGGCTGGGGACAGGTCTCCCTGATACGGGCTCGAACGGATGGCCTGTCGGATACCGCGCTCTCTCAGCACTTCCCGACCCAGCGCGTTTCTCCGGTCTGACCAAACGCCACGTGTGTCCCTTCCTGAATCATCTGAAACCCTGTCTTCTCCCAACCTCTGCGTAGGGCACTGTTGCCTTCGGCCTGCGAGGGACCAGCGTTCTTGCTGAAAAACATCCTGAGGCTAGGCGGTTATGGAATGTTTTCCACCCTGCTTTTTTTAAATTTGAAGTCAATTTTATTAATTTTATTTAATTATTATTTTTTAATTTTTAATATAATTTGTTGTCAAGGTAGCTAACATACAGTGTGTGCAGTGTGCTCTTGGTTTCAGGGATAAATTTGTGATTCATCCACTAAATACAACACCCTGTGCCCATCCCAGCGAGTGCCGTCCTCAATGCCCATCACCCGCTTTCCCCTCCCGCCATGAACCCTCAGTTTGTTCTCTGTATTTAGGAGTCTCTTATGGTCTGCCTCTCTCCCTCTCTGTTTGTAACTTTTTTCCCCCTTCCCCTCCCGCACGGTCTTTTGTTAAGTCTCTCGAGTTCCACAAATGAGTGAAAACATATGGTATCTGTCCTTCTCTGACTGACTTATTTCACTCAGCATCATACCCTCCAGTTCCATCCACATTTGTTGCAAATGACAAGATTTCATTCTTTCTCATTGCCAAGTAGTATTCCATGGTATATATAAACCACCTCTTCTTTATCCATTCACCAGCTGATGGGCATTTGGGCTCTTAAGGAAAAGCAGGAGACGCATGAATCTCACGGATTAATTGTAAAGATTAAACAGGACTTGCGTGGCTATCATGTCGAGGGTTGGTGAAAGAAGCTTGCTTTAACACATGACATTGTCTTTTGATCTTTCTCTAAGACTAAAATCTGATCAATAAAACTAAAACAACGTAGTGGCCCGAGTCCTGTACATATTCGCAGGAAATATGTTTTTAAGTATTTGAAAGGTTATAAAGTTTACGGAATTCAAAGAATATTTTATTTATTTATTTAATTTTTAAAGTTTATTTTTACTTATTTTGAGAGAGAGAGAGAGAGCACAAGCGTGGGAGGGGCAGAGAGAGAGAGAGAGAGAGAGAGAGAGAGAGAAATCCCAAGCAGCCTCCCCACTGCCAGCACAGAGCCCGATGTGGGATTTGAACTCACGAACCATGAGATCATGACCTGAGCCAAAGTCAGGAGTGGGACGCTCAACCGAGTGAGCCACCCAGGTGCCCCCAAAGAGTACTTTATAGGGGTGCCGGGCTGGCTCAGACTGAGCCATATGACTGTTGATCTCAGGGTGATGACTTTGAGCCCCATGTTGGGGGTAGACATTCCTTAAACACCGGAAAATTTTTGCCATTATAAATACCATCGTCCATCAATATACGCAGCATATTTTGAAATCCGCTATCTTCTATAGTGAATGGAGGGAAGTCTACTACTCCGACTTTGAGAAGACACGACATGGAAGTCCTCATCAACTGGTTGGTCGTGTAACGGATTCAACTCTGCATCTTCACTCCCTTACTCTACGCTAGAATCATTTATCCCGGTTCTGGGCCACAGGCAAAGCCTGGGAGCCGCATTGTGTTTTTACGCTTGAGTCTGTCTGATCCCCACCCCGGCGCAGTTGGTCATGTGCACAAAAGTAATGCACAGACTACATTTGCTTCATCCACTCCTCCGCTGATGGAGGCCGTGTCCGCATCTTGGCTATCGTGAAGGGTGCTGCGTGAACACAGCTGTGCACGTATCTCTTTGAGACCCTGATTTCAATCCTTTCGGACAAACAGCCACAAGTGGCACTGCTGGATTACAGGGTACTTCTATTTTTTTATTTTCTGAGGCCCCTCCATTCTGTTTTCTGCAGTGGCCTGAAACATTTTGTATCCCCCAGGGTAACAACTGTTTCCTATTCTCTACTTCCCGGCCAACACTTGTGGCTGCTTCTTCTTTTTTTTTTTTAAAGTAATATACACCACCCTTCAGGGGCACCTGGGTGGCTTAGTTAAGTGTCTGACTTTGGCTCAGGTCACGATCTCGTGGACCATGAGACGGAGCCCCTCGTCAGGCTCTGCACTGACAGTGTGGAACCTGCTTGCGATTCTCTCTCTCCTTCTCTCTCTGCCCCTCCCCTGTTCGCTCTTTCTCTCTATAATAAATAAAACTTAATTTATTTATTAAGACTGCGAAACACCCAGGTAAGGGCTCCGACCAGACCCTGGGAAGGAGGATTTCATGGGGCGGGTACAAGAGCCTGGATCCCTGAGGCACGGCACCATAAATAATATTTATTATTTATTAATAGATAAAAAAATAAACTTAAAAAAATAAATACTATCAACCACCCTTCATTATTAAAAACGAAGGGAATCCCACCATGTGCAATGACCTGGACGAACCGTAGGGAATTATGTCAGTCGCAGAAGCACAAACACTGCAGAACTGTAGTTATCAGAGGTATCTAGAAGAGTCAACCTCACGGAAGCCAACGCACGATGGACACGGCCAGCGTCTGGGGGGAAAGGAAAATGGGGCACTGCCAATCAGCTCGCACAAAGTGCCCATTACACAGGATGGATTCTGGAGGTGTGCCGGGCACTGTGGTGACCGCAGTTAACAGTACTGCGCTGCACACGTAAAAATCTAAGAGCTGAAGTGTTCCGACAACCTTTAAGATTAAAATTAAAATATAAAAGAACAACGCAGACACACAAGAAGGAACGCACGGGACTTGTATTTCGAGCAAGCACCAGTAAATCAGAAAAATCATTTGCAATCCTAAGAGGGATCACAAAACGTCAGGCTTATAGACTGTGGTCAACCCACCGTATTACTCAGGGTAATTAGTCCGGCTGCTAATTCCAACGGCTTCTGAATCTCAGTGGCTTAGACGATGAAAGTGGACCTTGGTCATATCCCGAGCTGCCCCAGGTGGTGCTGTGACTCAGGGATCCAGGCTCTTGTACCCGCCCCGTGAAATCCTCCTTCCCGGGGTCTGGTCGGAGCCCTTACCTGGGTGTTTCGCAGTCTGCAGCCACAAGCAGAGAAGACGGGCAGGGATCTTTCGGGCCAGGCCTGAGCCTCTGTCTCACGGTCCCAGCGTGACAACAAGGGAAACGGGAAATGCCCCCTGCCTGGTACCCACGGACATGAAACTGTCCACTGGCACCAGGGGAATATTTCTGTCTCGCAAGTAGTTACCAAGACACCCTGCCCACTAGGGAAACAGGCCTCATCTTTGTATGTCACGTACTCAGTTTTGTATCCGGTGTTAAATTTAGTTAAATTTAATTTTTTTATAAAAATACATTTGGTGGAAATTCTGCCTTTAGAAAATCAGCACCGTGGGTAACAGAGTTTGAAACCGGAGACTCTTACAGAATCAGTAAGAGTCTTCGATGTGACCCCAGACTTCGATGCGGCAGGGACGGCTTCCTTCGTGGGCAGAGTGTACGTAAGCGTTGTGCAATTCGCTTCTGTGAAGACGTGAGGCATCAACAGTGTCGTCATGCAAAGTCATTGAGAGCATTTCAACCTCACGAGTAGGACCGTTTTTGGGGCAAACATTGGAGGGTCTCCAATATGGTGTTTTCTTCTTAGAAAACCAGTAAGTCACTATGTGAACGATGTCTCCTTTCTGTGAACTCATGGGTACTTTCCAAGCTGCTGGTACCCTAATTAGGAGAGCTGACTTGTCTTTAATTGGAAAGACCCCTTTAACCGAAGGTTAGGCACCATTAAACATCGGTAAATTACGATGAACGCTACACTGAGCGCCCACGAAACGGAGCAACGGTATTAAGTTGCGTGCGCTGGACGGAACTGGCGGCACACACGTTTCTGACACCAGAGTCCGGAGGACGGCCAGTAAGAGGGTCCCCCACGGAGGCACGTGCGGGTGTCCTGGAGGAAGTCTGGGTCCAAGGGGGGCATGGTCACTGACATCACACATCAGATTCTCCGAGGGCTAAGGAGGTGGGTAATGAACGCTGAGAGCCTCATCGGAGCCTCTACCGGTCAACGTGTGTTGTGCACACAAACCTCCCCTAGAGCCTCAGTGTAGCTTCTGAGCAGGAGTGCTGGGTCACACGGCAGCCCACTGCAGGGGCCCACTGTTCACACGGCTTCCTCGTCCTGCTTTTTTTTTTTTTAATATTTTTTATTTTTTTTAATTATTTTTTTAACATTTATTTATTTTTGAGAGACATAGAGACAGAGTATGAGCAGGAGAAGGGCACAAAGAGAGGGAGACACAGAATCGGAAGCAGGCTCCAGGCTCCGAGCCGTCAGCACAGAGCCCGACGTGGGGCTCCAACTCACAGACCGTGAGATCATGGCCTGAGCCAAAGTCGGACGCTCAACCGACTGAGCCACCCAGGCGCCCCTAAATGTTTATTTTTGAGAGAGAGAGACAGAGACAGAGCGCGAATTGGGGAGGAGCAGAGAGAGGGAGACACAGAATCGGAAGCAGGCTCCAGGCTCCCAGGCGTCAGCACAGACCCCGCTGTGAGGCTCGAACTCACAAACCACGAGATCATGGCATGAGCCGAAGTCAAGACGCTTAACTGACTGAGCCCCCCAGGCGCCCCTTCCTCATCCTTTTTACTGCCGCAGGGCTGTATTCTGACCCTGCTTCCGTCTCCCAAACGATTCAGAAGGAATCTATTCCCGAGACAGACCGGACAGGTCAATGTTTCCCATTTCAAAATTTAGACCCTGCAGACTTCTCTGCTCCCCGTATCTGTCGAGGAAGGGACGGTATTTCACTCGGGCACAGGGCCGGTTGAAACTGTCACGGGCCCGTGAAGGAAAAACACATTAAACAGGTTTTCAGAGAATGACATGAGGGGCGCCTGGGTGGCTCAGTCAGCTGAGCGTCTGATTCTTGGTTTCGGCTCAGGTCACGTTCTCACGGTTCACGTGTTCAAGCCCCACATCAGGCTCTGTGCGGACGGTGCAGAGTCTGCTTGGGACTGGCTCTCTCTCTCCCTGCTCCTCCCTGCTTGTGCTCTCTCTCTCAAAAATAACTAAAGACTTAAAAAAAAAATCAGACAATGAGTTGTTACACCAGAACCTAAAACATGTGAGCACACAGTTGGATTCTATTTTACAGCTGTGTTCCTACATGTTTGCACACGGCCTTGAACCCTAAGTGTTTGTCTTTTGCTTTCTGATTTTATTTAAAAAAAAAAATTTTTTTTTTTAACATTTATTTATTTTTGAGAGACAGAGAGACAGAGAATGAGCAGGGGAAGGGCAGAGAGAGAGGCAGACACAGAATCTGAAACAGGCTCCAGGCTCTGAGCTGTCAGCACAGAGCCCGATACGGGGCTCGAACTCACACACCGTAAGATCATGACCTGAGCTAAGTCGGCCACTCAACCGACTGAGCCACCCAGGCGCCCCTGTTTTCTGATTTTAAAAGAAATTAAGGCACTTTTCATGCACCCCCTTCAAAGGCCTGGGGCAGTGTGCGTGATGGCAAACCCCCTGCCCTCTACTTCTACAGCGGTTGGAGGGGGGCTGTTTTATTCCTCTCTCGTCTGTGTCTGTATTTCTGAGCCCTTTCCTGAGGCTTTGGCACACAGTCAGTATTTGTTGTATTGAACACTGTATCCACCACAGCTTAGCAGAGTAAAGCCCTCCACACACCGGATGAATTGGGGTCACACGAGAGAGTAGAGACATACGACACATTTCATTCCAGGAGAATTTTATTTTTCGTTTGCATGGGCATTAGAACAAGGTTCGGAGCATTCTTTACCAGATGCCACCACTTCACGGGTGGCGTTCCTGACGCGCATCTGATCCCTCCCCTGCATCGCTTCTCTGCTCTCCTCTGCGTGTCCTTCAGGGCCTCCTAACGTCTGGTTCCCTCCTTGAGTCCTTCACGATGCAGGCTGCGAGTCTGGTTCTCACACAGCGTCACCGACCTTGCAAAAGGAGGCCTCCGTACGCGTTCCCGTCGGCTCCGCGTGGCATGGTTATGAAATGCTATGAATGCACAGATTTTGTTTCAGAAGAATCTGTTGAAACCTTCCAAACCCAGGAAGGTTTGGATACAAAAACCTTATGGTAATACCACTGAGATTCTTTGGAAACGAGTGGCCTTGGACAGCTTTGTAAGACCAACAAACACGAAACCAGGTCCTAAAGAAGGGCCGCGCGGGGTGTTCTGAGCGAAAGAATTCAAATTTCCTGCTCTACCTCCCAAGCAAAACTATCAGATGGCAAGTGCTGTGAAATCTAAGAATCATGATTATTGTGAAGAAACCTGATTTTTCAAATGCCCTGATTCATAATGGTGATCTAACTTATCGCGAGGCAAAGATGTTAAAGCTCATCTTATTTCTAGAGGTATATGTGTCCTTCATTTGCTGCTAGCATTGTCCAGAGCGAGCAAGTCTGTGCATAAAAGTGCTTTTTGGTGACTTCATCCGCCAACACACATCCCCACACCACCAAGTGTCGCCGACAAGTCCACTTGCATTGACTGTGTTAAAATCTGAGTAAACACGATCGGCTTAAAACCCAAGTTCCTAACAGAGGTTTAAAATACTTTCTGCAGAGTCACATTGCAATATTCCTAACGCGTTGTTAACATGCGAGCACATTCTTTAACAGTCCCCAAACCAACAGGACAGAGTTTTGGCAATTCCTGGAGCACGGAATCCACACGAAAAGTTCAGCGTTCTGTCCACTCGCCAGCTTTCAACCATTCAACCAGAGCGAGGAGGAAAACTCACTTGTAGGCTTAAAGACAAAGAAAACCAGGTTAAAATCTGAAGTCACGGATGTTGAGAGGAACGAGGGTAATACCATTGGATCTTGGAAGTTCTCCACGGGGGACAAGTACAGAGAAGCGTAGCCCACTGGCGGAACGCTGACACGGATGGCACGCGTTCTCTCCGCTCGGCCACGCGAGGTCCGGTCTTTCCACGTGGCTGTCCTCTCCTGGCATGAGCCAACACGGGCCAGCACATGGGGCTGAGGCCCGTTCCCAGGAGACACGAGTGGGTAGGCACGCAGACCGCAGCTCCTCTCCACGGACCAAGAAAGGAGTATTGGAGGACGCTTTTGGAGAACGTATAGTGTCCCAACAAGTCCACCTGGATGGATTCTTTCCTCCGAGGGCGCTCAGACTCGGGACGCTTCTCCAGGAGAGCCACTGTCCGCCCGTTGCCCACGCGGCCTCGAGATGCCTTCGTTGTCCCTTAATTACTGGCGTCGGAAGAAACAGAATTAGAACAAAGTTGTACCTCTCATCGAGGACCGGAGGAATAGGAATTCCGTAGCCACGGGACATGAGGAAAGAAAACAAAAGGGCTTACGTTAGCTCCCCTGGTCTCCTCGGTAAATCCCGCCACGACTAAACACGTCACAACATCATGTGTGGATGACGGATTGCTTACGAGCGCTTTCCTGCCAAATCATACGCGTGGGGAGGGATTCCTTCCACTGTGTCCCCCCCGCCGAGGTAGCCTCTATTTCAGAACTTCCATTCACCGAAGAATTAGTAAAACCTAAATACAATACTCCACATGATGAAACAGAAATCCCTTCAGGAGAGGTTTGGTCTGGGATTATTGTTCCCAAAGGATTTCCCACAAAGTCTGTTGCACAAAACACATCTGTCTGTGAGCCTCTCTCGCTCTGGCTTAAAAAGCAATCGGCTTCCAGCTTCCTGGTTTAAGTATCTCAGGCTTCTCGAGGAAAGAAATGAACTGTGAGTATATAAACGTATCTATTGCGAATAGCATTTAATATTGTTCTAAATAATACCGATAATAATAACTGCCTTCCAAGAGCCGGATTGCGACTCAGCGTCCCGTACTGTTGGGGAGGATGATGGCCCTTTACTAGTTGTAAGTTGCATATATGAAGACGTAGTCATTGCTTTTTCAGCGTTAGCCCCTCGTTTACTGATGCTAGGGGAATCACGGCGGCCGACGCACTGCAGCACGAGGCTCCGACAGGCCCGGGTCCACCCAACGCCGCCCCCGACGCACGGCTAGCGGCTCGCTCTCCCGGCCTGTTTTTCTCGGTCACACTGGCAGGACAGGCCTGACAGCGAGCAACACATCTGAAGCCAGGGCTTCCAGAGAATGTTGCCCATTGACAACTGATTGGGCACCGCCTGCAGGGTCTTCGTGTGGCGGTCGACCGCCTGCTGGATGGTGTCGAGGACTTCCTGGAACCGGGGCTCGGTCGTCGGCGACAGCGGGTTCCTCTCTCTGGGGTCTTTGGAAATATCAAACAGCAGCGGCGGCCGATGGTAGCGGACGGAAGACCCGTGGCAGAAGCACACGTGGGTGGCAAAGCAGCCGTTGGCGCCCTCGGGGCTGAACTTGGGCGTGAAGAAGAAGGCCTTCCAGGTGGACGTGCCTGCGGGGCACAAGGACACAGGTTGGTGTGGTGCGGGGAGCGTCTCTACGGCCGCCACGCACGGGAGCGGGCACAGAAACCCCGCGGTCAGGACGGGAAGCCTTAGTTGGGGGAGAAACGGACCTGCGTCGACGTCCCACCCTTAGGGCTCCAGAGAATGAACGCCATGGCGGGAAAGATAAATGGCAAAGCAAAAACTGCAGGTGTAAGTGGCAAGAAAAAGGTAAGAGACCGCAGCTTCTACGAGGCAAATCTACATGGAACTGTGGCATCTTCTTCCCACTGAGGAAAATCGCTCTCCCGGTCTCTTTCTCCCTCTCTCTCTCCCTCTCCCTCTCTCTCTCTCCATCTCTCCCTCTCCCTCCTCTTCCTTCTTCCCAATCCCCGATTCCTCAAGCAGTGCTGTGCAGGCGGGAGAAGAAATAGCCTATGAATTGCGCAGAGACCTCGGCCAGGACTGCCGTTCGGTCCAATAAACATTCCGGCGCGGACCGTGCAGCAGGCGCTCAGTGAACACACACCCATCAGCCCCCAGTCCCACCACCCCTGGTCTGTGACGTGTTCAGCCTGCGGCCCGCCTTTCTGTCTAAAACCAACAGGACCTTCGGGAAGAGGGAGGCTCGCGGCTGGCGCGGACACGAGAGAAAAGCGCTGGCACACGCAGACACGTGCACGCGCCCGGCCGCACACACGACCTGGAACACGCTCAGACCTCAGTTAACATCTTATTTTCTGCGTTCCGAGAAGACCCGAGCACAGCGAATCCAGAATGAAAGGAGCCTGGGGTGCCCGCCTGGGGGGCTCAGTCAGCCAAGCATGTGTTGATTTTAGCTCAGGTCATGATCTCATGGTTTGTGAGCTGCAGCCCCCATCGGGAGCCTGCTTGGGATTCTCTCTCTCTTTCTCCCTCTGCCCCTCCCCTGCTTTCTTTCTCTCCCTTTTTCAAAAATAAATAAACTTAAGAAAAAAAAGAGTTACATGGGCCCGGGAGTGAGGATGGGGAGGGGCCCCAAACGGGCACTAGAAGGCAACATTCTGATACTAGATTTGGGGGCGTGCACGGAGCTTCGGATATTTAATAAAAATCGTTGGACTGGAATTTCATGGCTTGTAGCTTATTTCTTAGTAAAACTGTTAAAAAGTCCAAATTAGGGGGCCTCTGGGTGGCTCAGTGGGGTGTCCGACTCCTGATTTCGGCTCAGGTCATGATGTCATGGTTTGTGGGATCAAGCCCCACATTACGCTCTGCATAGAATGCACGAGCCTCCTTGGGATTCTCTCTCTCTCTCTCTCTCTCTGCCCTTCCCGTGCTCATGCGCTCTCTCTCAAAGATAAATAAACTTAAAAAAAAATCCAAATTAGGAGAACGGACCCCAGAATAGGATGGTTACACAGTTTAAAAATTAAGTTCTTTTAAAATCAAGTTGGTGTGCCACCATACGCCCAAATGGTAGGTTTTTTTTTTAGGAAAACAACCTGATTTATAAATAGTTCTGAAAGACTCGACTGTCTGTTTATTCTGAGGAGCTGAGCGCCCATCCAGCACCTTCTGACGGGGCTGTGAAAACCGTCTCCCGCGTGTGAAGAGGGTCGCGGAGAAAGACAGAATTCGCGGGTCCTGGCCCACGGGAATCAGACCCAGGACGAAATCATCTTGCTTTGCATTGTTGTTACGCCGCTTTTATGTGACCGCCCCCCGAGGACTTTCCCACCGTGAACAACAACACACCTTCTGATTAACTCTGTTCCTCGTTTGCACATATCATCGCAACGGGGACTTTCAGGCATTTAGTGACCCGCCGACCCCAACACAAAGTAAAGCAACAGAATCATCCTGAAACAACAGTCACGAGCGTCTGCGTCACCCCCAGCCACCCCTGACCTCAGGTAAGCGCGTGCGGGGAAGGGGAGCCTCTCTGTGGTCGGGGGGGCGGGGGCGGACCCCGGGGAGCCACAGGCGGGCCACGTGCGCGTGCTATAGACGAACCCGTTGAAGGGATCCCTGCACGCGAGGTGCCTCCCGCGCAGGCACCCACAGGCAGGCCACACCTGGGTCCAATCACGGTGCTCAGCACCCCTGACTCTGGAGCCGGGCAGACAGGCACGCCCGCCAGGCTGCTCACGGCACTTCCGAGCGGCGCCGGCTGCGCTCGCCGGCGGGTTCCGCAAACCACACGGGGTTCCTCGGCATTCCCTGCGTCGACTCCTCCTTCCCCGGGGCCTCTGAAGCATGGCGGGTTTTCTTGAGAAGCCTTTCGGCAACCCGCGCCGCAGCCACGCAGAATCCGTCCCGGGTCGGGGCCGGCAGGGCCACGACCGTTGGAGACAGAGGCGTGCGGGAAGCCCCCCGCTCTTGCCCCGAACGCGGCAGACCGGGGAGGATGCTTCCACCCTGACGTTCGAGTCCAGTCTCGCTGTGTTTAAGACCCCAAGAGGATGCAGGCTCCGGGAACAAATTCGTTCTCCGCGCCCGCGTTTCCCACTTGGTTTTGAGAGCCGTGTGCGTGGATTCCACCATCACCGCCTTCGAGGGAGCCTGCCCAGGTGTGAACTGCAAAACCGCCTCAAAGACTGGGCAGGAAACCTCGAGCTTTCGCCCGGGAGCAGCAGCAGAGCGCTACGGAGCTCGGACAAGTGTAGAATTAAGAATTAATTTTTTCTGGGGCACCTGGGTGGCTCAGTCGGTTGAGTGTCCGACTTCGGCTCAGGTCATGATCTCGCGGTCTCTGAGTTCGAGCCCCGCGTCGGGCTCTGTGCTGACAGCTCAGAGCCTGGAGCCTGCTTCGGATTCTGTGTCTCCCTCTCTCTCTGCCCCTCCCCCACTCATGGTCTCTCTCTCCCTGTCTCAAAAATAAAGAAACATTAAAAAAAATTAAAAAAAAAGAATTAATTTTTTCTGATTTTTTGCCTGTTTGCTATGCCATCGGGAATACGTGCCTTTTTATTTTCTAAGCTGGATTTTGCGAGTTTTTGTAAAAAGGCAGACCGCTTATTATCTGCACTGTTTCTCTGACCATGTTGGACTTGCTCGGCTCAGAGCAGTGGGCTTGCACGTGAGTGTACGTGAGCTCACAAGACACGGATGCCTTTCCGTTATTCACCAGGAACCTGGGAGTCGACACCTTCAGGGCTGTCGTTTTAGAGGAAAAGAGTGCATCCCAGGCCTGTGAAGAAATAGGAGGCACAGGGTGTCCCCTTATATTGCTAACAGGTGCATTTTGTCCTGTCTTCCAAAATTATTTGCAGAGTATTTCATTCTGGACTTCTCCATCTACTAGGGAAACGTGTTTTTTAAAAGATATTTTTTCTATTGTTAAAATTCCACTATACTCTGAAGAAAGAGCGATGCTGTCACCTCTGCAACAGATAAATGTTTTCACCACACCGGGGTCTTAGGCTCATGTATAACGGAGGTCCGATGACCCGGGGTACCAATCATTAAGTCCTATAGCGAGGATACACGGGAACTCAGTGGGGCCCTCCCCACTTACACTCAGAAGATGTTTAATTCCGCGTAAGGGATGGCGCTCCACTTTCCGCGTGCGTCTCACCTGATGCGGCCTCTTCTGTTAGTATGCTGTCATGAGATGTTGGTCTGGACCGTGGCCGGCAGCCTGTGCGGACACCGTCTGTTCTGCGTTCAGAAGCCTTCCCGGGGGCGCCTGGCTGGCTCCGTGACTACGGCGTGGGACTCCTGACCTCGGGGTTGAGTGCGAGCCCCACCCCGAGTGTAGGGCGTGCGTTCCATAAAAGTGTCTCCTGGTTCTGTGGCTTGTATAGTGCAATTGCTTTCACTCCTCCGTCCTGTTTCTTGACACCTGCACACAACCCTGGGCTTCCGATCCCAGCTCTGCAGTGTCCTGGCGGGGGGGCATGCCGGCCGTGGCTCTGAACCTCTCTGTGTCCAGGTCTCCCCTTCTGTAGGCTTAGGACAGTCCTAGCTGCTGCCTCCTGGCATTGCTCTGCAGGCTACGAACCTGTTTCTACATGTCAGCTCTGGGAACACGGCCGGGTGCAGAGGGAAGAGCACAGATGAGGGAGCTGCCTAAGCGAGACACATCCTGGCTTCCGTCCATTCTTACCTCCGTTCACTGCAGTACAGGCCTTAAGACACGTTTCCCCGAGCTCACGCCGACCTCCCTGCACGACATGCCTCCGACATCAGGCCGTATGCTCCCCCTCCTCCGCCAGCCACCTTACCCCGATGCCCGCATTTTCTTCTTAGACGAGGGGTCTTCCACCGTGGCCGCACCTGAGTGGCCTCGGGGCAGCAGCGTCTTCTAGCTCAGGACCCACACGCTGTGGAGCGAAGCCTGTGCTTCCTGACCCCGAGGCTCGTGCTCCTGCCTGTGCACCGTAGCCTAGACCCTGGATGATTCAACGCCGCATTAATGGATTACGGGTCTGCCTGCTTCGCGTGGCTGTCTGCACCAGAACTCAACACGGAAATACTAAGACCAACGAGGAAGCAGCTAAGGCCAGTGGCTACGAGCATCAGCCTCAAACCCGGGCAGGATTTAGAGCTATCCCACTTCCCCCGACTGACGGCTGATTGTCAGAACACAAAACGCTCCCTTCGACTAAGCCTCCAGTGTACAAATGAACAAAAACCTGGGGAACAGAAAAATAAGCCCCAGTCCTGAGTGGGTACACGATACGGGCAAAATGCCTTCCTCCACGCTCTTCGCTACGTATGGTGAAATCCTCCCCGGCCTGCCAGACTGCACCACAACGCCTTCTCCGTGGCCCTGTGCGATTCCCAGCGGACACATCAGTGTCTCTCTGTCCCTCTCGCCGTTTTCACTGCACACTCCGCACCCGTGGACACACTCCATGCCTCTCGCTGCATTCCCTGCTCCCGGAAACGGACAACCGTACCTTCCGCATCTCGTACGCGCCCGGCACCTAGCACCTCCGTGCTCACGGAAGAGATGGCTCCTCAGCCTGTGTTGCGTCAATTAACTTCACATGATGAATGGAGCGGGACTGGGAGGGGGCGGAAGCCGGCTGCTGCCATGGAAGCCGGCGTGGGCAGAGAGAAGGCCTAGAACATTCTACCGTCCCCCCCGGGAACATCCTGCCTGACGTCACGCAGTGCCCAGGGGAGCCGCCAGCATGACACAGACCCAGCTGCTGGGAGGTGTCTGCAGACGGCAGATACATGAGCGATGCCATCAGAAACCCTGCAATACCTCTCTCTTGGGGTCTTTGGGCACCAAACACTGAGCGGTCCTAAGGAGTGCGTGTGGAACACAAGTCGCCTGAGCCTTCCGGAACGTCCACTGAGGGACGGAGGGCAGCTGAGACGGCGGGACTCGGGTGTGAGCCAACGAGGGAAGACCGGGGCCGACACCCCTGAGGATGGCTACATGTAAGGGATAAGGTGGCACTGACGAATCCCGGAAACAGTCCATACTCGGAGGTGTGGAGACGGCCGGATGGGACGTAGAACCGTCTTTCCGACTGTGCGTGAAAGACCTTCCCGTCTTGGGTCAACATGTTCCCAGGCACAGAGGGGCAGACTCTGCAAGCCGACAGTGTTGGCCACGAATTCCACTTTGCCGTCAACTGTGTTACGGCACGCCGGTTACGTGGCTTCCTACACCTGTGTGTGCCCAGCTATACATGGGAGAAACACCTGGGGAGACACAGCTCCCTGTCTCTCGGCCTCCTGCACGCAGCAGGTGCTACCTGGGCACACGGACACCTGCAACGAAGCCTCCACTTCCCAGCCTCCTCGGAAGCCAGGTGTGGACCGGTGACCAGCTTCCGGCCGGCAGACTTACTTCAGAGATTCCCCACATCTTGCCTGGGAGAAAACGGACCTGCACACTTTCCCTGTCATCTTTCCCGCCCGCGCCTCCTTCCCGCTGCCCCTTGGGGGGACCCCATCGTCATCCGCCACAAAGAGGAAGCTGTTGCATTCTCCAGATGGTGGAGGAGGAGGTGGGGTTTGCATCTGAGACTGGACAGACCACGCACTTCTGCCCGTCACTCGTGGGATGGACACGGGGACTTCCCTCTGATGTATGTTACTGTTCTTTTTTTTTTTTCCTGTTCCAGACAAATCTGACACTAATGTCATCAAAATCTCTTAATTTTAAGGATTAGAAGAGGTTTCCAATGCAAATGTATGGCAGCAGCCTGTCCCACGGCGAGGTGGTGAGGAAGAGGTACCAGGGTATGCGGTTAGGAATGTGTTTTCATTAAAATTAAAAAAAATTTTTTTCAACATTTATTTACTTATTTTTGAGAGACATAAAGATAGAGCGTGAGCAGGGGAGGGGCAGAGAGAGACGGAGACACAGAATCCGAAGCAGGCTCCAGGCTCTGAGCCGTCAGCACAGAGCCCGACGCGGGGCTCGAACTCACAGACCGTGAGATCATGACGTGAGCTGAAATCAGACGTTTTACGGTCTGAGTCACCCAGGAGCCACAGGAAGTATGTTTTCAAAAGACAGATCATGGCCGCAGACACACAACGGTGACAAACTGGAAGAATAAAAGATTAACAGGGGGAAAGTATATAACCGCCTACAAAACACTCCTGTATGGCAGCTGCGCCACCGAGGAGGACACAAATAGTCGTTACGCAGGACGTGTCTTGCTTAGGACGAACGCGTCCCTGCAGCAAACGCCAGGTCCGACGGCAGACAGAAGCAAATCAGGACAAAGGTACAGACACGAGCAGGCACACTCAGAGAACCGAGGGACGCCTCGGGTTCGAGTCAGAGAAAAGGGATGCACGGAGCTACAGACAGGAAAGCAGCGGACCCCAGGATGCGGGGTGAAGAGGCCGGAAGACAGGGCGTCTGGGGAGATGAGAACAAGCCGGCTTCGGAGCGAAGATCCAAGAGAGCGTGTGAAGATTCCACGCACCGCGTTTTGGTATTCAGCTGAGAAAACGTAAGGTGGATTATTTTTCCATCTCAGAAGGAAGGAAGTTTCCTGGTGACAAATTAACCAAAGTCACGGCTGGTACGGTTTTCATCCATAGTATTAATGAGATCTTCAGTCGGGTGTACAAAACCTTTAGTAGAAAAGTAGATGTCTATTCTAAAGATTTTGTTTTTAAGTGGATCTCTGCACCCAGCGTGGGGCTCGAACTCACAACCCCGAGATCAAGGGTTGCACATTCTACAACTGAGCCAGCCAGGCACCTCCGGGCGTCTACTTCGAAAACTGCCTCGCACTATAAGTAAAAAAAAAAAAAAAAAAAAAATGCTGTATGAAAATACATGTTTAATGGACTACATTGAGGAAAAAGAAAAAAAAAAAGAAATCCATTTTATAAAAAAAAATATAAAATATAAAAATAAATATAAAAAAATGAATATATAAAAATATATTATTATTTATTATTTTTATTATTATTGTTTTCATTATTTTATTTATTATTTTTTTATTAATGTAAATAATAATAATAATTTTTTTTTGATTTTTTAAAATTTTTTATCCATTTTTTTTTTTCTTTCTTTTTTTTCCCCCATTAAAGGAAACAGGCAGCCGGGGAGTCCCGCCCGTTCCTGAGAGTCTGAGCGCTAACGAGAGAAAATCCAAGTCTCGCAGTTTCAGGAAAGCCTTCTCAACCTCTTCTACCACTTGTTCCCCGCGGTTGCCAAAGCCGAGTCCGTGCCTCCCGGGACGCGTCGGCCTGAGCCGTTACACCTGCGTGCCCGCGTCCTGTCCCTTCTGGTGCGCTCCGAGGGCAGGCGAGGCCGTGGCTGCAGGCGGGCCGGCAAGCCCGGAGCTCGTGCAATGCGGCCTCAGGTGGAGGTCTCACAGAGGAAACGGGAACCCTGAGGCTGGACCCCCTCCCTGCAGTGACAGCAAGTCTATCCACCTGCGACATGAGTCCCAGTCTAGGACAGGAGGCAAGCTGAACTACACGCGGCGTGCGCCCCTGAGGCCTGCGTCCCCACGGTTGCCGCCCTCGGCAGTTCCTTCCTGACCCTCGTCAAGTCCCACTTCCGACAATCAGACAAGGAAGGGGATCCCACGGAATGACGACCGGAGACGGAAGCCTAGCATGGCTTTGTTGCACTGGTGAACCGTCCACCCCCGAGACACAGGCAGCTGTCTGTAGAACATTCTCACTTTTCTTCGGGGTGCTTTCGAGGCAAAATTCATTTCTAAACTCTGTGAAAACTTTTAGATAGCAAAGCAAGCATTTTGCTTTTCTCACCACAGTAATGCTATTTTGATTTTAAACTTTACCTCCTGTACCGGCACGCTAGAGAGGAGTTAACAAAATCTGCAACTTCGTTACAAAGATTGTAATAATAAACAAGGTTACGTCATGGAAAAAAATAAACCTCTCTTATCTCCTGTTTTGGAAAGAAGGCACCTTTTAAAAAGTTGGATACAAACACATGTTTTTAGAACGAATTCTATCATCCTACAGTGTGTTGTTGTGATTTCTTTTTAAGCTATCTTTTTTTTTTAAACCACAGAAATAAGGTTTCATACAAACTTGAATGCAAAAGGAGCTGGCGGGGCGCCTGGTGGCGGCTCAGGCGGTTAAGTGTCTGACTCTTGATCTCAGCTCAGGTCGTGATCTCAGGGTTCGTGAGATCGAGCCCCGTGTTGGGCTCTGGGCTGACAGCCTGCTTGGGATTCTCTCTCCCCCTCTCCCTCTCTGCCCCTTAAGCTTGCACCTCTCTGTCTCAAAATAAAGACAAACAAAAGAACCAGTAGCCAGATTTGCGAGGCCCTTTGCGTTCAGCCTAAGGATGGCCACACGGCGTGGGTTTCTGTTTACCACATGAAGCGGGTTCTCTGCTATG
Organism: Paguma larvata; assembly: GCA_030068075.1. NCBI lineage: Eukaryota > Metazoa > Chordata > Mammalia > Carnivora > Viverridae > Paguma > Paguma larvata. The sequence continues at coordinate 3,658,653 of CM057830.1, read as the reverse complement.
AATGTGAGCACGCAGTTTATAGGCTAGATGCACGATCCGGAAACTCCGTGACAGAACCCCGCAGCCAAGTGCCCAGCTGCTTTCTAAGATACATTTTATCCACAAAGTCCAGCTGCCATTACGCTGAATTGTTAACTCACGTTGATTCGCATGCCCACCTGCTTTCTAAGATACATTTTATCCACAAAGTCAAGCTGCCATTGCGCTGAATTTTTAACTCACGTTGATTCGCGTGCCTCCACTTAAATGCAAGGTCTTGATACACCTTGCACACTACATTTTAATTCAAAATTCCCATTTCAATGTAAGAAAAGCTATGCATGTTATAATAACGCTTTTGTGAGTTCTTTTACAATGTAATGGGAGTCATGATATCGGCTCATGATTAAATTATGTCGTTCAACTTGCTGAGACAACTAAATGATAGAATTATTATAATTACGGAATTAGTGAATTATAGAGAAGACATTGCAGGTAACGGTTGAAAGGGATTCGTGTTTCAAAAGGGTGGAAACAGAATTCTAGCTCTCAGTGTTTGCAGACTACGTTCTTAATAATTCCGGAATTGCAATACTCAGGCCCCCAATGAGTCAAGGAAAATGGTAAATGGCCCTTAAAAGCACCCGCGGTCGGCTCCTGGTACCAGCGGGTGGCTGGGAGGCTAGGTCTCTCTGCGGGAGGGGACGGAAGCCCGGATCTGCTGCGCCTGCCGCTTCCCGGGGTGCAAATGCCCGCGGCGTGGCTGGGCTCACGCTAGGGACGGTTTCACAGCTCGCGGGAAAGGTTCCGACCGACCAGGAGCTGGCTCCGGCACGACCCCGCTGGGACTAGATCCCGATCCCACGCCACTCTTTTCTTCTCTAAGAAAGTCTTCTGAGCTCAGGCTGCAACCGCCTTTCCCTAAGAGCTATGGATGGCGTCCCGCCACGGAGCACAGCAGTCCCTGACCGTCCCCTACCAAAGAAAGAGCTGAGCCGATCAAAGCCGACCCGCCCAGCTAGGAATCGCTGCCTCTGTTTCCTCTGGTCGACAGGTGACTGCGCGCGGGGGCGAGTCACACTTTCGTCTCGCACCTCTGCGTTCACGGCATGTGACGGCACCGGCCACACAGCGTGGTCTAAGCCACAATAAGCCGGAATCTGGTGTGTTCTGCTCACGGGCAGATACTATTCTAGTACACCGGGCACCACGTAGTAGCTGCTGAAAAATACTGGCAGAATAAAGAGACGGATGAGGTAGGGAATAGACTCCCACAAAGCCATGTGTGACAGCGCCCACGACAACCATCGTGACCGAGTTTCAGGTTGTCACCGGAGAGGCACACGGCGGGGGACTCATAACATCCACGGCGTGGACACCCCTGACCCGGACGGACGCCTGTGGCGCTGGTACTCGGTGATTCCTCCTTTTCTGTTGCTGCTTCAAGGCAGGCGCACGGGAGGAAACGGCACTTGTGTGTGTCTGAGAAGCAACTTTCATCCCAGGGCCGCCTGCCTCTCAGGATCTGGGCCTTGTTTTTCTCACCTACTCCTATTTCTGTCTCTCTCCATCCCTTTTGTCTTTCCTCCTGCACAGAGTGTGGTTCTCCAGCCCCTGAGCCAGTCTGTTCCTTCCGGGCTCTGCCGGGGCTGGGGGCTGGCGCTATGGAAACGCACTTCTCCAAGGTTCCGGAAGGGATACCGCGCTTCTAGAGCCAAGGGAACTTTGTTGTCTATGTTTCTGACGGGCTCTGTATTCCGAGAAGCGGGAAGAGCTCTCCTTCTCTGGACGACCCAGACCTCAATGTGCCACCGAATCTAAACAAGCAACTGCGTCCCTGCTGAGACCGGGAATGACGGACACCGCGGCGGGACAGACACACAGAACCTCCCGGGCCTAGCAATCTAAACTCATGTTCCTCTCTTACTTATCTGCCAGAACACACGGCGAGGAAGCTGCCCGGACTTACAGGAGACACTCTGGAGGGTAAACCTGTTGTCATTTCTGTGGCCGATGGAAGGCGTGCGATTTTCCACTTGAAAAGCCAGGGAGAGGCTGCTGTTTAAACAAGCCTTTGGTACCCGGGCCGGGTGCGGAGGCGGGGAGAGCGAGGCGTTGGAAACCGGCATGGAAATCGCCAAGTTCAGGAACGGGGCATCAGGCGGGAGGTCCCCGCAGAGCGTAGCCTCCAGGAGCGGGACCCACGGGACAGCCGAGAGACGGGAGGTTTCCTTCGGTTCTGAAGATGAACCGGGAACCTGCCCTCGGCGCCCACCCGCTGCCCGTGCAGCGCCGGCACACGCGGTCGCCGGCTTTCCCGACTCCGCGCATCTCAGGGCTGCGGACGTCACTGGGATTCGCAGGTTAAATACACGGAGAGACACCTGAAGCCCGTTCCTGCGCTGAGCACGGCCACTCTGATCCTTCACGCCTGCTACAAACACCACTCAAAAGCCGGCGTCGGAAAACTCGAATTCTATTCCATTTCGGGTACAGGGCACAGTTTAAAGACCGCCGGTTCGGCACGTACGATGACATCGAAGCGTTTGGACCGCGCTTTTAAAGATACACCCAGCTCAAGACCCACCGTCTCTGAGGCTTTGGAGAGAGGGTCGCGTGACCGTCTCCGTGCCATTCTGCGTGACAGAGTGAACCTACCGAGGTATGCCGAGTTCTGGGAAAGCAGGCACGGGGCAGTGCTTCGGCAGGGCTTGGGCGGGCACTGAGAAAGCCAGAGAAGGAGAGTCCTTCCGGGCAGAGGAAGCTGCGAGCGTGAGTCACATGCCACACGGAGCAGGGGGGCCACGGTGGCTGAGACTCAGAGTCACAAGGAGTGGACAGCCAGCGGGGCAGGAAGGAAGGGACCACAGGGTCCGGCTGCCACCTGGAACTTCCTCTGCCTGGGCGGCAGAGCGGCTCGCAAGTGAGCGCCTGGGTCGCACCTGCGCGGCGACAGGACCCCAGGGAACGAGAGAAAACACAAGAGCGGGAGCTGGACACAAAGCACGGTCACAGGCGTAGGCATCCCCTGGCCTTTGCGGAGGAAAGCCCTCCTGCCATCCCCCGACTTGGACGGCCCGACTGCAAGCCAACCAGAAGCGTGGGAAAGTGTGTGTTACTCACTGTTCCGAGGCTGCCACCGCACCGCGTTTAAGTAGAAGTTGCAGTAATGGAAGAGGAACTCGTGGTCGGAGTGTTGCGTTTTCCCTTGAAGCAGGGGCATCAGGTCACGCCCGTCGATGATTCTGTGGGGACACGACACAGCCAGGCATCAGGTGGTGGCCAACACCCACATCGTCCTTGCTCCAAATCGCCCCGACTTGGGAGCTGCCTTTCCAGCAAATGAGAGCACGAGACAGTCACCTGGTCATACGTAATTAAGCAGCCGACACAAAGAGCACTCAGTGGCCCCTGTCGGGCACCACAGGCAACTCGGCGGGGCCAGTTCTGCTCTCGTAGGCACTCATTTACTCCTCCAAGTTGCATCGGGAGTTGGGACCATTACATCCCATGGTGACAAGGAAACACTGGCCACAAAGTGCAAGTCCAAGGTCATGTGGCTAGGACCAGCCCACTGGATGGAAACCCTGCTGACTGCGTATCCTTGCTCTCGACTGCTCTCCCTGCTGCTAGTCCTGAACCCGACGTCTGCCTGTTGCCTTGGCACACAGGAAGCTTCATTCCCAAAGCACAGCGCTGGTGGAAATAAGGGTACCTAACTATTCTCGTTACGGAAAGGTCATATTTAGTGCGGGAGCAGCTTGGATTGGACAGACATTAATGGAAGCACACTTCTAAATCACGATGAATTCATCTGCAAATGAATAATAAAAATGCCGAGGATAGTAGCTAACCTTTGGACGCCTTGTTCCTGGATACGAACGTCTCCTCTACGACTGGTTAGATATAAATAGACCAAGGGGAACTCTCCGGACTTCAAACGATTGATGATATACAATTGGTTACGAGCAAAATAAGATTATTTGGCATGTAAAGTAAGGACAAAAAGCCTAACGTTTTGTTTTGACTGAAACGTACATTACCAGCCACTAGAACGCCTCAAGTCATCGATACCATTATGGCCGTGCCATCAAAACAAGGGGTGGACAGCTACTCTGTAAGCGTTCGACGGTCTCAGCTAAGGATTATCTTTCTCTGATGAAAAAGAGAAACACTTTCAACACTGTCATCCCTTATTATGAGGAACTCAGAAGCCAGAAGTCGAACTTGGTTATATAATTTGGGTTAGCGTTCTTGAGAGGCCCTGCGTCCCCTGAGTTTTCTGGGTGGCTTAGTTGGTGTTACCTAAAACCCCGTGATGTAATTATAGTCTCGCTGCTTAGCACTTCCCCAGCCCCGACCCTCCTTATTAATCACGCGCTCTGTGCAAGCCCATGGACTGAAAATATTCTATTATCGTGAGTTGGAAATAAGAACGAAAGGCAGACTTGGCCCCCATCCCCGGGAGGAGGAGAGAAAAGCAAGGGAGAGAGAGATGCTTCCATTCAGAAGCGGCACGCTCTCTGAAATACTATTTCTATCCTGAAACGGCAGTGATCACGCCCGGGTCTTTCCAAATCCCTTTTGGAGAAAAGGTCAGTCCTTACTAATTAGAATCCTGAACAGGGTGTTAAGAAAGGCAGGGATGAGATGCAGCGTGCAGCTGTCAGCACCTGAACAGAAGCAGCCCCGGGCGGTGGAAAATGACCAGGAGGAGGGGTCACAGAGGGACACCACCCCTGTCCCCAACCTCCACCTCAAGTGCAGAGCAGGCCTTGCCCAGACCGCTCGGGGCTGAGACCAGACGTCCATTCCCCGGGCACGACGTCTACCTCTATCCCCTTGGTCTTCGGATGCAGAGATAGATCTCATTTTTTTTTTTTTTTAATTTCCTACACCTAACGTGCTCATCCCTAGAAGCAGGCAATAAATCAGGCCCCTGTGGAGAGCCGCCGTTTAAGAGTGCTACAGAAATACGGCCTGTCAAAGACCGGCTCATTTCTGCCATGAAAAATTGGAAGTGACCCCATTGCGCTCAACTTTTAAATGGTGTCGGAGCTATCAAAACACTGGGGATTGTTTTAAACGGCACGTGCGAGTCACCGTCAGCCGTGGCAGTCACCCCAAGACGGCGCGTTTCCCCTGACGCGGCCCGGATGGACAGGATTCCACGACGGCACCAGCGGTGGGAGCGGGACCAGGCGCTCTCAGAGTGACACGAAGCGTTGGTCTTTTCTCCTGAGAAGCCTCTTAATGGGGAGTCTTCTGCTGGCGAATCCAAGTTTCCAGGGCAAGCGCGCACAGACAGTTACTGGTACGAAATTGCAGGAGCTCCTTTGTACATCCTGAAAGACGTGTTCGTCTGAAGTCTGAAATTGTTTTCAATTTGCAAAGCGAGGTAGAAACCCTGTCTGTGGGCTCCTGACCTGCAATGATGGTCAGGATCTTAAGCACTCAACTTCCAGGCAGCTGATTTCAGAATGTCACATTAAATTGAATACCACAGGGACGATCGTGACATCATTGCCAAGAGCATCTTTCGAGAACTTTACTCGGGCTGTGGTGACTTCATTCTCCCCAGTGGATGTGCTGGCCTCTTAGTTGTGAACCAGTGCACAGTCTGCCTGGATGTCCTTGCCTCTGTCTGGATGTCCTTGCCTTCTGCCTGGATCTCCTTCGCTCTGCCGGGATGTCCTTGCCTCTGCCTGGCCAGCTCTCAGAAGGATTTAGGGATCACGGGAGAGGGGAAAGCTTTGCAGGTGGGGGGGGAAGAACAGATAAAACAAGGTTTTGAGGACTGACAAAGAGGTTAATTTGGGGCACAAAGATACAGAGATACCTGCGTGATATTCACAGTAAAGTGATTTCTTCGACGTAGAAAGTAAGAGTAAAGGAGACATTTTTCAGAGAAAGTATGTGTACCTTTAATAAACTACAGGAAATTGCAAGTAAACCAGAAAGTTATTTTCGTAATACAAAAATTGCTTCCATTCGTAAACATTAGACACACTGCCTAATTTAAATAGAAAGCAAGATCGGTCACGTACATGAAGAGTTTCACCCCTTCTTCTGGAAAAGGCCGGGGAGCTAGTTTTATTTGTAGGACTCTACTGAAGTAGTCTTCCGCAGCTGCCTGGCCACTGGGCAGCAACATCTGAGGGGAGAATCAAGTCACTTCCCTCGTCTTCATCAGACAGAAATGATATCGATTTCTTTTCCTAACTTGAAAAAACTCAAATTGTATTTTATGTTATTTTGGCGATCTAAATTTTATTTAGGAGATCTAAATTTATTTTATGAAGCGATAGGAGATCTAAATATTTCACCTGCAAAATTTGATTCTTAAAGATGTCAACACGCCCTCTTCTTTGCTCCCAGCTGAGTGGGCTGTGGCCGGAATTTAGACGATTAACAAAGGCTTCAGCAGTTAGGGCATGTTGCGATCTTTATTGGCAACATCTGTGAACAAGGAGCTTGCTCACAGGCTGACTCTGGTGATACTCTATCTGCCTGCAAACATGGGCCTGATGGGAAGGTTTCTCATTTTCGTGAGTTAATGCATTTCGTTACTGTACTGTTCTTATGTAAGTCCTTCTTGCCTATGCTTTGTGTAACACACACACACACACACACACACACACACACACACACACACACACACACAGGTTGCCCTCCATGTATTTCCAGAATCAGCTCATTTGGAGACCCAGGGGGAATGATTTTTCTGAATACGCCGGGGGTAATGGGCACCAAAAGTTCTTTGGATACACCTGCGTGGCAGAATGCAGACGAATCACTGAAGTATGTGTAAAGGCAAATTCACTGCGAGAGGACTCTCACACGGGCACAGCGCGGGGTCGAGTTAGAGAATGAGTCTCACCGTAGCGCTGAGACTCTGCGCAGCGAAAGCCTCTAATGTGTGTATCCCTGAGCCACTGCTCTTTTGACCTGAGTACAAATCTTGCGTTGAAGGGCCTCTCATCTCCTCTGATTGGTCAGGAAAGCCAGGCACCAGACAGAAAACGCTTCTTGGGAACGAGAAGGTTGTACCTGAAGGCCAGGGGTCTGTTGAGCAGGAATCCTGGTCCAACAAAACACCAGAAAGATGCGAGGGCCCCTCGTTAAGTCCCCGTGTGACAGCTCGGGCCTGACCCTTGAAGTGAGTTTATTCTCCTGAGGGATGGAAATTTAATACCGCTCAAGCAAGCAATCGGGGAGGCTGATTTCCACCAACCTTTGTGGGAGAGAGTTAAGGCTATTTTCTGAAGAGTGGATGTTTGTGTATCGTTCATAGATGGATAGCCATATGGGAATGCGTCCAGATGCTTTCGTTGCAAGGTTTGGATGAGGCTAATCTATTTTAACAACATTTTCCATGAAAGAGTGATAATGGGCTTGTCGACCTCAGCACTGCTCACACACTTGGCCGAATGATTCTTTGTTGTGAGAAAGCGTCTTGGGCCTCGCAGAATGTTTAGCGGCATCCCTGGCCTCTGGATGCCATTAGGTGCCGGTAACACGGAGTCAAGACAGTCAAAAATATCTCCAGGCATTGCTAAATGGCCCCCGGGGGGAAAGAGGCACCCCAGAGAGCGTCATTCCGTCAGATGCTCCGAGTCTCCAGGGCGGAGAAGCATACGGATGTCTTCTGGACCGGGCTGGCCCCGTGATTTAAATACCACACTGTGTGATCACTGTGTTTCCAGGAAGGAGGCAGATTTCTGTGTTCTCATCTGTGTAGTCTCGAGGATTACGGGGGACATTTTATCAGGCCTTGCACCTCGACCCAGAGTCGGCACTGTCGCACTGACTTGGGTCACAAAAGTATCTGTGAGATCCATGAGAAGAACTTGCAATGTGGTGGGTGGGGGGTTTACCAGTGAGATAAAATATTTTGGGCTTGCCAAAGTGGGAGGCTCGCTCCTACTTCAGAGGGCACAAACAAGGCACACAGACTGACCGCCGCGAGCCTCAGACTGGGGTGGGCGGGAGGCGCCAGCAGCAACATCTCGCTGGACGGATTTTCCTCTGCCTCAGGCCTTTCCCTTCCCTTGTGTTTCCCCAACTGCGTGGGAACCCATTTAAAGACACGGGGAGAGCAAAAGTAGTGCCGATTTTAAAATTACGAGCCTTGAGAGAAAAATGTAATTAATGAAATTACCTGAACACTCTGTGTGAGCTACTTAAGGAAACATTAAGTTTTACGCCAAGGGTGAGAACAAGGGCCAATGAGTAGACGGATGAGAGAGAAAGGGAGGGTTTTGGCTTTACGTAAGGAAAGACTTTGTCTGCCTTTCTGCTGCCATGTTTTCTATCTGTCATTAAGGCAGAAAAAGAGTAGTCTGCACAAAGTGGATCTTAAAGTCCCCTTCGGCCTTCAGATCTCACGATTCTCTGGTCCCAGATGCATGGTAAATGTGCAGGAAGGAAGACCTGGACTGGGGTACTTCTTCCCTCTCCGCGTGCTGAGAAAAACCAAAATGGCCAACAGTTACACGCTCCTGGGCCTTCGGTCCTCCCATCGAGCCTGCAAGGTCGGTGCTGACACGGAACCGAAGTTAAACGCTCACCCGGTAGTGAAGCCAAGATCAGATTCGAACCTGCTCTTAGCCACAGCACCGCAGGCACTCAGGAGTGTGGCCCAGAGGCCCCTGGGGATCCTTTCAAGAAGTCTAGGAGGTCAAAGCTGTTTTCACGAGAACACCAAATGCTCTCTCCGCCTTTGGCGCTACGGCTCCTCCGGGAGCACGCGGCGGACATTTCCAGGGGATTCGTGGTGGGTGACGGCACTGTCAGGGTCAGAGGACTGAATGCACGCTTGGGCACTCTTCTGTGCTGAATTTTTTTTCAGGTTTAGTTGCTCATATGGTGAAGGTTGACGGACAGAACTCACAGACGCAAACGTCTCTGGGCTCCTCCATCACTCAAGAGTGTGCGTGGGTGTTGAGACCGCAAAGTTTGAGAAGGAGTGAGCTCTCGATGCAGCCTGTAGACGCACACGTGTGTGTGGTGTGCGCGCGTGCGTGTTTGGGGTGGGGACGACACACCTGAAGAACAAACTTGAAAACAATAAGGAAAGAGTGAACAATGAGACCAGTTTAAGGCACCGGGAACTCAGCAAACCTATGCTGGGATTCGGCACGGGCCGAGCTGTACTTCCCTCTCTGGTTACCCGTTTCTTCCTGGTTCCGCTGGCAGCGGAACTGAAACAAGGTTTGCAGCCCGCCTGCATGACATGAGCCTGGCCTGCCACCCAACTAATGAAAACGATTAATCAGCGTGCTTCCCTTAAAACTCCTCAGATTGGTAACAACACTTAAGAAGAAACGATCGGCTATGTCATACGAAGTTGTATTTAAATTTAAGAGAGAGACGTTTCATTTAGAACGTGCTAACTGAAGGCGTGCTGGGAGGGAGGGCCGTTAACTGGGGAACCAGCTGCCGTTCTCGCTGCTGCAGCAGAGAGCAGCTGAGTGCGACCGAAAGGAGAGAGAGGGGCGCAAAATCGCGGGGGCTAAAAGAAGAGGCTGCCCAGCTACCCGGCAAAGCCCATGGAGGGCACAGCGGGAGCGACAGGGTCAATAGAATGCTCGAAGCATTTCATTCGTGAAAGCCAAGGACTGAGCGACCACACCACCACGCCTCAGAGTTCATTTACTACCCACTGGGATAATGGGGTCGACGGCGTTTGTATGCCGGCGGCCCCGCCAGTTAAGTCCCATAACGGGACGGGGGTAACCAGCCCAGCGGCAGGTAGCACACCGAACACGCTCGCCTGGCGGACGCGAGGGAGACAATGGCGACGGCCTCCGAGTCACAGTACCTGTCCTCGGGCAATGGAGCCCCCGCCAGTGTGGCCACCGTCGGAAACAGGTCCATGTTGCTTGTTGGCTGGTCAATCTCTAGCCCGGCCTGTATCGCTCCCGGCCACCGAAGGATGCCAGGGACCCGGATACCCCCTTCCCAGTTGTTTGCTTTTCCCCCTAAAATATCAAAAAAGAAAAAAAAAAAGAGACAACAGGAAGATGTATATCTTTTCAAAACTTGGTTTAAGGCTCATTTCAACGCACACTTTGATGTTCCACATGGGGCGGGTGATTTGGAAGAAACAAGGGCTCTAGTTACACGGATTCAGTGAGGATTTTGTGAGCAATAGGGCATACGTAGGGGTGAAAAAAAGCACATACGAAATAGTCACTACTATGCATGGCACTTGGCCGGCACAGCCCGGTGGTCATGAACTAGGGCTGTGATCGGGGAGACTGGAGTCTCCCTCTCACAGCAAGCGAGGACTCAGGTCAGTGACCACGGAGCCACAAAGTGGACTTTCCCACTTCTACTTCTCACCAGCTTAGCAGACAAAGTAATGGCACCCCAAAATGTCCATGCCTAAATCCTCGAAATCTGTCAGACCAGGATTGTTCTGGAGGGCTGGGAAGAGGACTTGTGGGCGGGGTCTCCCAGTCACTGTAAGTCCCTTGGTCTGTCTTTCTCCCACTGAACATTCCTAGATGTCCAACTTCCCGGGAAGGGATCCCTAGGTTCCTTGTGTGTTCAGTTGATGGCATTCTTGTGCCATTAGAAAAAGTCCCCATCTTTGGTGAGACAGAGGCTGGAAGGTGGTGCACGGGTGGCCTTGAAGATGGACGAAGGCGCCCATGCCAACGAACACACGCGCCTGCAGATGCCGGAAAACGCACGGAAACATATCCTCCCCCGGAGCCTTCACAAAGGCCCGCGCTGCCAACACGGAGCTTCGCACAGGGGGACGCGTCCCCAGCAGGTGAGCTCCACAACTGGAGACAATGTGTGTTGTTTCCAGCGCTGCCCTTGTGGTGTCCGTCAGCGCGGCCGCCGGGAAGGACAACCCCAGCGTGCGGCTCGGATATCTGGGCCTCAGCTCCCCCAGCACGGCAGGTTGAGAATCACATGGAGTCACCCCAAGTGTCGTGTCCAGTGCCTGGAACAGAAGACGGGCACCCAAAATGGCCCTTTTCCACCTTCACCACTGCTATTATTTTACGAGCAGAACGGTTCTGACGGTTTAGCTAAAGAAATGAGCTTTGTCCATAGAAGTGACCTGACTGTAAGCACGTAGAGCGGGAAAAGGGTGTGGGGACAGAGTGGAATGGGGAGCTCCGTCAGGAGGGGCTCGCAGACAAGAGGCCCTCCAAGGCCTGCAACTAACGCACCCGGGGGGCCACGCGCATGCCGCAAGAGAGCCCAGAGAGGCGAGGGCCCGGTCCCCAAGCCACGCAGCTACCACACGGACGAATGCGAGCCCAGACGCGCGGCTTTCCCCTGAAGCAATTCCCCACCGCTGCAAAACGAGGTGAGCACCGCTGAGCACCAGACGAACAGCCGCCTCTGGAAGTCGGGCTGCAGAGAAGGGAGCGAATGGACACTCAGCTACTTGAATATACTTTTCTGAGCTTTTAAGAATATTGAAGTAAAGAGTTAAAGGAACAGGTAGAAAGATAAACCGATGGACAGTAGGAACAGAACGCATTAGTACGATGCGTTGTTGACGGAGGACGTAAGTGCCCTTTAAACTTTAATTTTTTTAACGTCTTTTAATTTATCTTTGAGAGACACAGAGACAGAGTGTGAGCAGGGGAAGGGCAGAGAGAGAGGGAGACACAGAATCCGAAGCAGGCTCTAGGCTCCGAGCCGCCAGCACAGAGCCCGATGGGGGGCTCAAACTCACAGACCGTGAGATCATGACCTGAGCTGAAGTCGGCTGCTTAACCGACGGAGCCCCCCAGGCGCCCCCATTTAAACTTTAAAAATTGGGGTGCCTGGGTGAGTCAGTCAGTTAAGTGTCCGACTTTAGCTCAGGTCATGATCCCACTGCTCATGAGTTCGAGCCCCGTGTCAGGCTCTGTGCTGACAGCTCAGAGCCTGGAACCTGCTTCAGATTCTGTGTCTCCCTGTCTCTTCCCTCTTCCCCTGCTCCTGCTCTCACTCTGCCTCTTTCTTAAAAATAAATAAACATTAAAAATTTTTTCTTCATTTTTTTTTAGCGTTTTTATTTTATTTTTTGAGCGACATAGAGACAGAGTGTGAGCAGGGGAAGGGCAGAGAGAGAGAGAGAGAGAGAGAGAGGCAGAATCCAAAGCAGGCTCCAGGCTCCGAGCCGTCAGCACAGAGCCCGATGCAGGGCTCGAACTCACAGACCGTGAGATAAGGACCTGAGCTGACGTCGGCCGCTTAACCGACTGAGCCACCCAGGTGCCCCCATTTGAACTTTAAAAATTGGGGTGCCTGGGTGAGTCAGTCAGTTAAGTGTCCGACTTTAGCTCAGGTCATGATCCCACTGTTCATGAGTTCGAGCCCCGTGTCAGGCTCTGTGCTGACAGCTCAGAGCCTGGAACCTGCTTCGGATTCTGTGTCTCCCCGTCTCTTCCCTCTTCCCCTGCTCCTGCTCTCACTCTGCCTCTTTCTCAAAAATAAATAAACATGAAAAAAATTTTTTAAGTTTAAAAACGGACTACAGGAGACAGAGGTTTAAGGCATCTTGAACCAAAGCTTCACTTCTCAATGCTGGTTTCTGCTGACTGTACACTGAATTCTGACCACTGCAGAATGAATTGTAGCTGACGACCGTAGACTGAACTCCTCTTGCAAGCAAGATCTTTAAACTTCAGGCACTAAACGTTTTCTACGCACAGACCACGGCAAACTCGCATATAAATTCACATTACCCTTTGCAGCTTCTATGTCTGCCTCCAAGGAAAGCTAAAAGTATCACACTACATCTTCTCCACCGTGAACTTAAGGTAATCATCCGACAAATATCGCTATGCTTGCATCACAGACACCACCTCGAAGAACAGGGAAGTTCAAATAATTCGCCATAATTTACTCAAGCTGTCAGCAGCTGAGCGAGCTGCAGGGGGACCCTCGACGTGTGAGTTACTCTCATTCTCCTTCTACAAGACCGAGCACATGGAAGCATCACTTGCTGACGCATCCAGCAGACCAGGCTCACGCGTTTCACCCGCTTATGCTTCTACTGCATCAAACTCAGGATGCGCACCCGTTTATATTTCTACCAGATCAGGATAATAGGATTTTCGCCTGCTTATCTGAACTCAAAGACTTTAAACACGTTTATCCACATAACAGCCCCGTTCATACACTCGTCTGTTCATCCCTGTACCAGATCGAGCCCACAGAATCGAAACCTCCTTATCCGTCAACTAGATCAAACCCCAAGGCTTCCATCTGTTTATTCCTCGAGATCAGTCTCGAAGCTTATCACACGCAAATCCTTCTACTAGATGAACCTCAGACAAGTTTCACTTGCTTAGCCTTCCGTTAGATGAACCTCGTAATATTTTCCCTCGCTTATCCTACTCGACCAGACGCACAGATTTTTCATGTTTATCCTTCTGTAAGATTTAGCTCACAGGATATGCGCATGCTTTCCTCTTACCAGGTGAACCTCATGCAAGTTTCACCTGTTGTTGTACTAGACCGAGCTCATGGAATTCTCTAAATCGGTTCTTCTAGATCAAAATCATAGACTTAAACCTTCTTCTTCAAGTTCAAACTGAAAGAACGTGCACCCGCTATCCTTCTAGATGAACCTCACAGGATTCTCACCTGTGTATCCTTCTGTGAGATTAAGCTTATAGAATATATCCTTCACGTGAACGTCAAAAAATTTTTACATGTCTCTCCTTCTGTGAGATCCAGCTGATAGGATACGCACACGACTTTCCTCCCAGATCAAGGTCACAGAGTTTTCAAGGTTATCTTTCTAGATAAAACTCATGGGATTTTCACGTTTGTCCTTTGACTAGACCAAGTGCATTAAAGTTCACTGTAAGTTTAAGGACAACAAAGTAAGTTTGCTACGTAACATAAAGCTCTTGTTTAAAACCTAGTGTATATATTTCTTGCCCCACTGGTTAACATAAAATAAAATAAATAAATCAGAAGGTAGACCGAAATACCACAAAAACAAAAAAGAATCCTTTAAAATTTTATCTTCTAGACACAATGTCTAGATTGGGGACTGGATTCTTAAACAGAAAAGTGCTTTAGTGCGAAATGTATAGTTAATGGGATGTACCACGGTTAATTTATTTTTTTTAATTTAAAATTTTTTTTAAATTTTATATTTGACGTTTATTTATTTTTGAGACAGAGAGACAGAGCGTGAGCAGGAGGAGGGCAGAGAGAGAGGGAGACACAGAATAGGAAGCAGGCTCCAGGCTCTGAGCCGTCAGCACAGAGCCCGACGCAGGGCTCGAACTCACAGACCGCGAGATCATGACCTGAGCTGAAGTCGGATGCTTAACTGACTGAGCCACCCAGGCGTCCCTAAATTTTATATTTGAGAGAGAGAGAGTGAGTGAGTGAGCGGGAGTCGGGGGCAGAGAGAGGTAGAGACAGAATCTGAGGCAGGGTCCAGGGTCCGTGCTGTCAGCACAGAGCTCGATGCGGGGCTTGAACTCATGAGCAGTGACATCACCACCTGAGCTAAAGTTGAACACTTAACCGGCTGAGGCACCCGGGCGCCTCCCAAAGTTAATTTCTTGACAAATGAATGACATGGTTATGCAGAAGGTGAACAGTGGAGGAAGCTGGGTGCAGGGAAAACAGTATCTATGCTTCATATCTCTGTATTTCTGTCAATCTATGCTGATTCCAAGGGAAAAACTGTACTAAAGACACACATAAAGATGAATAAATATATGTGTTTCCCCGGTTGACTAAATACTCGGGATTCCCTAGAACAAAGCAGGGAGAAGCGTACGAATTCCTTCACAGGGTTTCATATGCACTCTTTCCAATGGCTACATGTTACATTGTATTGTAACTACTATGCGTTATGGACTATGACCTGCGTTCCATCGCTAACTCCTTACAACCACCTCATGAAGGTGCGACTATCACTCCCCATGTTTAGGCGCAAACTTGGACGGTCTACACTATGCATTTCATCTCAATGAATCCTTCCACCTCCCCCACGGTGCTACCGTCACTGTCCACTGTGTCGATGCAACACCCGAGGTGGCTGAGAGCAGGGAGGTCCTGAAGGGAGGGAGCCTGCTTGGGATTCTCTCGCTCTCCCCCTCTCTCTCTGATCCTCCCCCACTCACGCTCTGTCTCTCAAAATAAATAAATAAGCACTAGAAAAAAAGAAACTCAGAAAGACAAATCTGAACCACAGGATGAAGAACCACAACACCCAGCTCATTGTTTTACCGTCCCAGGAGTGAACAGATGCGTCTTCCTTAAGGAAAAAGGCAACTTCCAGGGACGGTTGACAGGGACTCACCACGTGAAGGTAAGGGGACGCCTGGCTGCAAATCCGCATGCCAGCAGGACTGGGAAGTGCCAGAGTTCCCACGTCTTGGCTAGATTCCCATGTCTTGGAACGAGCACGGGGCGCAGATGTCTCTTCGAAATTCTGACTTCATTTCCCTTGGATATGGACCCAGCAGTGGGCTTGCTGGATCATACAGTGGCTCTGTTTTTAATCTCTCGAGAAAACTCCACAGCGTTTTCCAGCGTGATCGCACCAATATGCATTCCCACCGACACTGCATGAGGGTCCCCTTTTCTCCACATTCTCTCCAACACTAATCTTTTGTCCCCACGGCCAAGATATGGAAAGGACCTAAATGCCTATCAGCAGATGAATGCGTAAAGAAAATGCGAAATGATACACACTCGCACACACACAAGGGAACACCAGGCATAGAAAAGAAGAAACAGCATGGGTCACGGCGGAGCACATTGTGGCAAGTGAAATAAGCCAGTCGCCGAAAGATAAATTCGTCGAGCTCATGGAAGCAGAGAGTAGAATGATGGTTGGCACCGGCAGGGGGCTGGGGAAACGGGGAGGTAGTGGTCAAAGGGCACAAAGTTGAATAAGCTCTGAGATTCTAACGGGTAACATGGGGCTACAGCTAACCCCGCTGTATTGCGTCGCTGCGTACGTGAAACCTGCTGACCGAGCAGATCTTAGGCGTTCTTACCGCACACACAGAAGGAGAAAAAACGGTGACCGTATGAAGCGGTGGGTGTGTTAGATAACTTGACCGTGGGTATCACTTCACAATGCATACATATACCCTGACGCCAAGCTGTAGACCTTAAATACACACAACTTTCATTAGCTATACTGTTTTTTTTTTATTTTTTATTTTTTATTTATTTTTATTTTTTATTTTTTAATAGTTCATGGTCAAATTGGTTTCTATACAACACCCAGTGCTCAACCCAACGAGCACCCTCCTCTGTGCCCACCACCCACTCTCCCCCCTCCCACACCCATCTCTCCCCTCAGTTCTTTCTTATTCTTTGAGAGCCTCTCACGTCATGTCTTCCTTCCTCTCTGTGTATACTGGTTTTCTTATGTTATCATTTCTATAAACGCCTATCCCCTTATAAAGGCACGCCCCCACCTGCCCGCCCACGCACACACACGTGCAGACGGTGCCACGGAAATCCTCAGGCTCATCCGAGGTGTGTGTATATCACGACTCAAAGGTCAAGAATCTGATCTATGAACCCTGCTCTGAGATTGTAAACCTCCGGGCGATGGAAGAAAAGGGTATGAGGGCATTCTCGATGTTTCGCCACTCCGAAATCGCCACAAAACTCCTGGAGAGACTCTAGAGAAGTCACACCCTGCCAGAGAGCTAAGATCGCCCACAGAGCTCAAGCCAAAACGAGTTCCCTGGAGGCAACGGTTCTGCGTGAGAGCAGCGAAGGAGCTTACCTCTGCTCAGGTGCGCTGCTCCGAGCGCCATCAAGAAAGGCACGGGACTGTGGGAGACCGTGTGTCTGCAACCCCCGGGGCCCAGCCATTCACTGACCACCCGGATCTAAGGGCTGGCAGGACCAGGTGTACGGTGGCATCCCCAGCTACTTTTCTGAGGACAAACTATCATACTCAGGAGGAAGCATGAGGCTTTGTCAGGAAAATATGAACCCGCTATGTGCGACATCATAAGACTCATCTTATAGTTCTGAATTTATATTCAGGAGGAAATAGATCAGAAAACAAAACCCCGGGCAATTTTCTAAAGCTATAAGAGGAGTTTTTTTTTTTTTTTTTTTAACAACGGGAATGGTAAAAAAAATAAATACACATTAAAAAAACTTGTAACACTCCGTGCACACTCTGCTCAGGGAGAAACGTGTTTGGTGAAGTATGATCACACATTTCCAGGCACGCGTTCGTGAGCAAATAGCCTTGCTTGTCAGACGGTGTGGCTCTCGGTCTTACTCCCCTTGCCACAGTCCATGGAAAGGTCTATGTGCGAAATGCGTCCATCAGGCTTCAACGGGACAGCTAGCTGCTCTCCTAGTCACTGGCATGACTACCCCTGGATGAAGTTCACGGCAACCACACTGGTGAGCTCCATTCATTCCGAAGGTCTTTGTGAAGCAGTCCCTAACAATGACCAGGAATAATGACGGAGGTCACCACGTTCCAAGGACTATTCAAGCTCAGTGCAGAGATGAACACGATCCTTCCCCACCATCCCTTGCAGGGTAGGTGCCCCATTTCACGGCTCGCAGATCTTTGGTCAACTGAGGCACCAGGCGGAGCTCGAGAATTTGGGCGACCGAACGCTACGTTTTCCTGATTCTCGGAACCCCACGGGGACACAAAGTCATCTGAACAAGGGCCTCCCTCTACAGAAACTCCAGACCTGCAAGGAGAGCTCAGATGTCCCCCCAGACGCCTCTGAGGGGAGTCCCCGGAAACCACAAGGGGGATGCCTGGTACCGAGGAGCCACCACAGAGTCTGAGTGGGGTCACGGAGGACAAGCAGGTGCAGGAAAGTTGGAGATGGTTTGCGGGAGAAAGAAAAGAAAGACGGGAAGAAAGAAATCGGGATTGCTTTTTTTCTTTTCTTGAAAACGCATGAGCAGAGAAAAAAGCAGGGTGCAAACTTAAAACTTGGTCAAGTAATTGTCAAAGGCACACGCTGAACATCTAGTTGGCACTTTGCCACGATAAGTCACAGAGAAATGACGGCTGAGTTCCCCCCCATCTCTCCAGGCAAGTGCAGAGAAAATGCCACCACTGACTCCAAGACTCTTGTCAGGAACAGCTGCTTCCAGACTGGCTTCTATTTTCGTCCTTTCTAATGCTGCCACCCGGCAGGTCAAATCACTTTTAGAGGCGAGAGCATATGTCAGTCATTCTTATGCTTGATCTGAGCACAGAGTTTTGTGAAATAATGCCGTTGCCATTTCTCGCCTCCAGGGCGCCTCCACGCCTGGGTCACGCGGATTCCCGGCACGGATGCAAACCACAACAACGCACATGAAAAGTGCAACTGGCATTGAATGCTTTCTCACCCAAGATGCTGTATTTTAAGCTTTTCCTCACTTATTCATTCCAGGGACTAAAGCACACGAATTACAGATGGAGGTAAGATAGAATTATCTGGGCCCCATCAGGCTATTATCAGTGCAAAATAAAGAACAACACTCTCCTGATATCACTGCTCAAATAAAGGGTAAGCATCACAAAACACCCTTACGGCGACCTGACAGTTTGAAGAGTTACGGGTAACTCCTTGAGCTCGACATGGCACTGCTCACTCATCTGAGTAGGGTTTGCTGAACTTCTTCTCTCCAGGACCAGGTAGGAGACAGCTTACGTTCGTGGTTTCTTTCCCAACACTCACCTCTGCCGTCAAGCTGTGAGACATCAAAGCGTAGGTGTGGCTGCGTCTCGATAAAACTTTATTTACAAAAGCAGCCAGCGGGCTCCACTCGGCCCTGATGCCACAGCCGAGCCCTGCCCTGAGTTAACTGAATTTAGATTTTGCAGTTGTGTGAGTGCCTCATTCCACGGTAGTAACTCCTTCAGTAGGGAGGTGAAATGTCAGCGAGGCTTCCAGAAACAACGCGTTTCTTCACTCAGCTGGACACCTTCTTAAGATCTGCTAGGAGCTGAAAACCTAAGACACGTGTCGTCGCCGAGAACGTCACGCGAACCGTGTCCTGGGTCTGGTCTCCTTCTGCGACATCGTACTTGGGTTGAGCTAAGCCTCACCTAAGTGCGCCAATAAACAGCTTGTCCCCTCTTGCTTCTTACAAAGTTCTGTGCCTGGACGCCTGCTCTGCAGGATTTTCCCAACCCCAAACCATTTGACACCCCCTCAAAAGCCCGACGACACGCCTCTCCTGTTTCAGTAAGCCTCCCACGACCAGCACTGCGGGTGATGTTTTCCTACTGTCCGTTCCCCGAGCAGTTTCCGAGTTCCTCGTTTACGGCGTGCCTGACAATCACGTCTGCGTACATCTTCCCATCCCAGCGGGACCGTGAGTGCTTGAAAACAAACTCTGTCTAATTCGGTGCTTAATCAACTGAAATCCACGGCATAATATTTTCCAAATGAGAGGGTCTAATATATTTCTCGAATGAATGAAATCGCAGATTAGTCCGAGAGGAGCTCTGCTGGGGGAAAAAAAGACTAGCCTACAGAAGGGATTCGGAACTCCTGTTTCCAACCTTCCTTTTGTCCCGTCAACATTGCTAGGACTTTCTGTCTCCCTCGTCAACTGCATTGCACAAGTCCCCCTCCAGAGTCTTGCCGGCCTCAGGAGAGAACCTCGCCTTCCATCTCATGCAGGAAAATGAGCTCATCGCCACGAAGCACCTCAACTCCCTGCCTGCCCGGACCTCAGTTTACACACCCTGCCGCCGCCCCTCCTTCCCACTTTCCTGCCCCCTTTCCGCCATGCAACCTCGGCCTCCCTCTCCACAGACCGCACTAGACCACATGGCTTCCATGTGCTCTGGCTCAAAAGTGAGTAAATCAAACACCCAGCATCCAACCACAGACCTTGCCGCGACACGGCTTTTGCAAGAAGGGGCCCAAGCCGCAGTATTCTCTGCTTACGTGGACAGTCCCAATTGCTGCAAACGGCACTACAACCATTGGGGTTCTTGCTAAATTCGTCCTATCCACGTGGTCCTCACCGCCGGCTCAGATCGTGCAACACACCATTCCCGTGACATTCCTGCCCAAACACGGACCACCGTGGGTTCACACCAGGGCCCGAGTCCACACCGCACTGTAAGACGTCAGCTGCCCGTGATGAAGGACGTGTTCTCCACGAGTCTCCATCTTCTCAGCGGTTCGACCTCAGTTCTGCCTAGTGAGGCGGCTCTCGCATTAAAGTTGAGCCCGCTCATCTTTCCCACGGCAAAGTCCTGCTTACAACGGCTTGCCTGCCTGGACAGACACGATTTTCAAAAGAGCCCGGGAAACGTCTCCCTTTCCATCCATCCGCCTTTTAGCGCCTGCGTCTCCACCGGAGACACACGTGTGAGCCTCCGGGGGATCATGAATGCAGCTGGCCTCCCCTCCTCAGCTTACTGGGCCCTTCGGCAGCATTCGTGTCTACCGACCCTGCCTTTGCTCGGAGCTTCTCTTCTCCCAGCGTTCTTCAGATTCCCCAAACCGCTCGGCCAGTGTGGCCTTCATCATCCTCACTGTCCTCCTCGCCTTGTCGGTAAGAGTCCCTTAGGGTTCGTTTCTCGACCTTCTTCTCTTCTCACACCAAACGATCTCATACCGCTTCCCCACGTGCCAAGTAGACGCAGCTTTCGGGCCGTAAGTCTTAATTCCTAAAGGGAATCTCTATTTACACAACCACATGAGCCAAAAACACAAGACGAGTCTTGGATATCTTCCCTCCCGTCAAACCCAGGATCCAATCAACAGGCAATGGTAATGGATCTGGCGAGCCAGCCATGCTCTTCCATTCCTGTCGACACCTTCTCGCACTGGGGTCCTTCCAACCCAAGTTCGAGTATTATTTTTTTTTAGTTATATATTCAGTCAGAAATTATGTGTGAAAACATGGGAGGCCCTGTTGTAGGTGCGGTGGGTGAGGACTTGAGTACAACAACATACACGCCGTCGCAGATCTGGGAAGGACGTGTGGAGGACAGGAGTCCCTTGCGCCTACTGGGTGTTCCTGCAGACGCTTTGCACGCACTGACTTTGAAACCCTCACGGACGTTCCCCGTGACGGTCCTGTTAACGGCAACCCTACTACTCCAGTTCTAACGACGACAGAACAGGTACGCAGTCATTCCTCGGGCTTCCCTCATCTGAATGCCTCTATCCCCTCTTCTACTAGATTTGGGCCACGTTCTTCACATGCAGTGCTCTCTGCCACGCAAACGGCAACGATTATTTACATGCGTTTCTACTGCACACGTTGACTTGGATGTGTACATCCCCCGACAATCCTCGTGTTCTCTCCCTAGCAACACCGAGCCGCTCCTGCGCTCGCCGTAGACATCTCACTCCCGCCTGGAAGGAAGTCCTCACTGCTCCTCTCCGTGCCAACACGTAAAAACATCGGCCTGCCAAAGGTCATCCCCCCGGGGGAGGCTCGGGGAAGTCCAGGCTGTGCTGAGTTCCTCTAACCGCCTCCCGTCCCGAGAGTTCCCTCAGTGCTTCATTATTCTGAATTATCTCTGTAGCTCTCCATCTCGTCAGTACGATAGGAGCTACACGAGGTCGGGGACCCTCCATCCTTGGCCTTGATGCCCCAGAAGCTAGCCCCACGCC
Organism: Paguma larvata; assembly: GCA_030068075.1. Lineage (NCBI taxonomy): Eukaryota > Metazoa > Chordata > Mammalia > Carnivora > Viverridae > Paguma > Paguma larvata. The sequence goes on along the minus strand of CM057830.1, from coordinate 3,637,099 downwards.
TGGCGCATCGCGCGGAGTCGATAAAGGAAATGCTCGTTGCGTAAAGGCGACTGAACGAGTGTGCTGATTACTGAAGAGAGCACGGGGTCTCCCGGCCGCGGTGAGAAGGCTGCGGATGGCGCCCGGCACACTCGATACCGAGGCCGGCAAGACGGGGCAGCTTGCCTGCTCTGGGGGAGCTGGTGCAGATCCCTGTCAAAGTCCGAAGACAGAACCTGAACGTTACATAGCCGCCTTCTAATAAACTGCCAGACCCGCTGGCCGTTTGTCTGTCTGTTGTCAACTGCTCTCCAACAAACGTTATCGACTGCTCTCCAGAAGGTGTGTTACTGCGTGAGGGAAAGACAGGCCACATTCAGTGACTGTAAGAAGCAACTTATAAGCAGTATGGACTCAAGCCAATTAGCTGCTTTTGGAATTTGCAGGTAACGAGAAGGAGAAAAATGCCAGAAGCTGCAGAAATTCTGAAAGCATTTCTCTGCACGTGGGGAAAGTGTACATTCTTGAGCACCTTGGGAAAACAGGATAACCCCACCCCCGTGCTCCTGCAAACGCCGTCCATAGAGTTAATTTATCCATTCCATTGAGATTTATTACTTGCCTTCAGGCAGAGTAAAAGGGAGATGGGGGAGAGCCTCCTTCAGAGTCACCTTGATTTGAGAGAGGAATGGAAAGGAAGCCAGAGCTGGTCTAACTGTTCTCTTCTGAGAGTCCAGGGAATTTTCTGCGAGGAGAAAGAGACCCAAAACTCTAAACTCTACCGTAAGAAAATCTTAGGGAAGTCATTCTGGCCCCAGCTGAAGGAGGGTATTTTAGGGGGAGTGGGGAAGATCCTGGGGAATGGTACCGTGGTACGGGAACGGAAGAAGAGAAATCTGGGACATGTTGGCTATTCATTCAGCAGGTACACGCTGCGCACCGACCACGCGCTCGCTGTGGGCAAGGAGATGGAAGGGTGAAGAACAGCCCAGATCTCGGCTTCCATGGGGTTTACATTATGAGATGGGAGACAGACCACGAGCACATAGACGGATAAGCAGGGAACACACTGGATGCCCGAGAAATTACAAAGAGGTGGTGTGTTGAGGATCTGGGGGCACAGATGAGAACTTTTGATTCAATGGTCCGGGGAGATCTTACAGAGGCAACCTGCAAATGAGGGAGCAAATCCATGCAAATCTCAGGAGATGAGCTCTCCACCGCACGGGACTGCCAACGGAGAGTCCCTACGGTGGCAACGAGATTAAAACGTTGGCGGGCCTAGAAGAAAACAGAAAGACAGAAGGAAGATAAAGCAGTTCTGGGTCCTGTAGGACAGTATACAGCCAAGGTGCAGGCTTCACATTTTATTCTCAGTGTGCGGGAATACAGAAAAGGGTTTCAAGAAAGGAAGAAAAGCCTTGTGAAGACAGCAGAGATCGGAGAGATGCGTCTACATGCTAACCAAGGCCAAGGATTGCCAGCAACCTTCAGAAGTTGGGAGAGACAAGGAAGGACCCTCCACGAGAGGCTTCAGAAGAGCACAGTCTTGCTGACCGCTTGACTTCGGATGGCTCGTCTCTGGAAGTGAGAGAGAGAATCCGTTGTTTGTAAGCCATCCGTTCTGCGGCAGCCGTAGGAAAACTCAATACGGTGTGCTGAGAGCAGTAATTTACTAATGCTCATCCAGCTGCCTGGGTGGAGGACGGATTGCACACAACGAGTCCGGAAGACCACCTGCGGAGATGAGCTGGAGGTGATGCTGGCCTGAAGGAGGAGGGTATCACTGTTGGAGATGGGAAAAGTGCCTCGGTGCCAGGCATACGTAGAAGATACAGTGTGTAGGACGTGCTGTTGGAATATGAGGAGCAGGGCAGATCAAAGAGAGAGGCTCCGCAGGGGCTGAAAGAAACCAGCTTTAGGTGTTGACTCACTGAGTGAAGACCACTGCGGATCAACAAGACCGGACGGCCCCTGACACGCGCAGTCTTGGGGATCGCTAAGGTCTCTGCTATGGGTCTGTTCATCAGGATGTGCCTAACGGGCGTCCATACCCTGAATCACGCGGGGAGCTAGACAGAACAGTCTGGGGTTCACAGGAAGGGTCATGGCCGGGTGGGGGGGTGACCAGCACCCAAATGCCACCTGAGGTCATGGGTTTGGATGAGATCATCCCGGGTGAGTGTGGGGATTCAGGACGGAGCCCCAGAGGTTTCCAACTTTGAGAGGCGGGCAAAGGAGGAGGAAAAGCCAGCACTGATGGTTGAGAAGAAGCTTCCGTGAGTTTGCTTCCACCATCTCTATGAGATGTGCTCCAAAGGCTCAAAACATTTGACTTGGACATCAAACGAGGCTGAGTGAGGCCAACTGATCCTTTCTAAAGAGAACCACAACTTACAGGACTACTCTTCAGCTCCAACTCAGCTGCCCTGATCCAGGTGAGGGTGCAGAATGGAGACAGATTTCTGAAGATCCCTCCACCTGTCTGATGGAAACACACCCAACACCTGCCCAGGCTCTAGTTACACAAACCGATGCTGCCTACAGACAGCACAGGACCGCACGGAGATCGTAAATCCTGTTACTTTAAAGCAGGGACTCCTGGCCGCCGCTCCCAAATCTGCAATGTGGACATTGTCCACATTCTAATAATCCTGATGGAATTTTTACCTTTAACAATTGTAAGTGGTCACGGGAAGAAGACGGTATTTTGACATTCACTTACGTATCCTGCTCTTTAAGTAAGCTCTGTGCCCAAGGTCGGGCTCGAACTCAGGACCCCGAGATCAAGAGTCACGTGCTCTGGGGCTCCTGGGTGGCTCAGTTGGTTAAGTCTCCAACTCCTGGCTGCAGCTCAGGTCATGATCTCAGCACTCGTGAGATCGAGGCCTGCATCGGGCTCTGTGCTGACAGCGCGGAACTTGCTTGGGATTCTGTCTCTCCTTCTCTCTTTGCCCCTTCCCTGCTCGCTTTCTCAAAACAAATAAATAAACTTAAAAAGAAAGACTTGCGTGCTCTACTGACTAAGCCAGCCAGGCGCCCCTATTTATCTTGCTTTCTTTTTTTTTTTAGTATCTATTTTTTAAATTTAAAATTTTTATTTACTTTGAGAGAGAGATAGAGAGCTGGGGAGGGAAGGACAGGGAAAGAGAGGGAAAGAGAGAATCCTAAGCAGGCTACTAGTGCAGAAGCTGATGTCAGGGCTCGATCTCATGAAACCATGAGATCATGACCCGAGCTGAGAGTCAGACTGACACATTTCAGAATCTAAACAGGAGAATCATGCTGCAAAGATCATCATAAAAAAAAAAACACGAGAAGTATTAATGATGTCACTGTTCCATCACTGCCATAATATTACATTTTTTTCATGCCGACGACAGCAGGGATCTTATGTCCCTAGGATTACAAGAAGTAACCTATTGAATTCTGAGAAGGATGGTTTACCTGTGGCCATTCCATTACATTATCCCATAGACTTCGTTAGGGAAGTAGATTTGACTGTAGCACAGCAGAATCACTGGGCTCATGCACCAACCATCTCTCCGAGGGGTTCTGACTGAGAGTAAAAATCATTACTGTTCAGAAAAAGATGCTCTTTTGATCAAGGAGCTGAAGCAGCGTGATTCCTCTGCGAGCGAGTGTGTTGGACTTAGCGGCTTCGGCAAACCAGATGTTTTGACATTTAGAAGTCTTTGGTCAGTTCCCACGGCGAGAGGAAACCACAGCGTTCTTTTGCGGCATCGCCTTTTATAGTGTTTCCCCGGGAGCCTGATTTCCACTAACTGACAAAGGGATAATGCTTTGCAGCCGAGTAGCGGCTGGGGTATTAACAGAGCGTGATACACTGGTGATATTTCCAGCACTCAGGCGAAACAGCACAACATGGCAAACGCATGCGTAGGTTTCCTTTAAAAAGGGCAATCAGGAAGTGGCCACTGACACGCTGTTAGGACCGTATCACGACCTGCTCTGCGACCGTCATGCGGGGACCTTGATGCTCTCATTCCGACTCACGCCGCTTGGACCTTCCAAGGCTCTACTGTCGAAGCTAAATGCCAACACCACCTCCACCCCCGGCTCATAACGCGGCCCGAGACCCATCAGCTGGCGGTCATGAACTGTCTCCACTGTACGTGGCTTTCTTAAATCACGTCTTACTTTGTAGCCACTTCCATCACTGTGACTCACGTGCATGTCGGTCCCCAGCTGCTAAGCCACTTTGGAACCTCCCAGACCTTCAGCGGAAGACTACATGAATGGCTGAAATTATGCATGGAGTACAGGCGGTAACTCCATCTTTAGAGACGCTGACGTCTCTAAAATAAACCAAAAACCGCTCTCTCCACACAGGCCATAACCTTGTGGAAAGATGGCAGACACACCTCATCCGAATATATCGGAACGCGAGTTTTGACTTCCCCCTCACGCTGAAGTAAGACGGGAAGCGGAGGGGACCGGCCGAAACAGTGGCTGCCTGGGGAGGGTTCACCCTCTGCACACGAAACCCTTCGGTTCGAGCACCCGACCCGCATCAAACGTCGCGCGTAGGCGGTCGCCTGGCGCGGAACCGAGGCGAGAGAAGGAAGGGAATGAACGCCCACTGCGGGTCACGCAGACCTGCGGCGAACAGGGATGCTTCCATCCTGCGTCCCGGGGAACCCAACGGGTAAGAAAGGCCCCTGCCCGAGGTGCTGGGAACGGAAGAGGCCAGCGGACTGTGCACGGGCAGATGAGAAAACGAGAGTCAGTACGTCGCCTGTGGGACGGGCAGCACGCTAGCCTCTGTCCACCGCCCTGCCTGGGGCCCTGCGATGTGTGTCGCCCACTCCTTCGCGTGGCCGCACGAGCCGTGTGCTTCTTCTCACGCCCGGTGCTGAAGTGGGTGAGCCGGAGCTGGACCAGAGAGCAGGCACACGGAGCGTCGCTAACTCCTTCCCAGCCGCGCCTCCCCTGGCAAGGTTTCTGGGGCCCCCCACGCCCCCGAGCCTCTCCTTGCCGGACGCACTATGTCTGGTGCTTATATGTGTTGAAGCCCTAATTAAAATTTTTTAAATGCTTTATTGATTTTCAAGAGACAGAGCATGAGTGGGGGAGGGGAAGAGAGAGAGGGAGACACAGAATCCGAAGCAGGCTCCAGGCTCCGAGCTGTCAGCACAGAGCCCAACGTGGGGCTCGAACCCACCAACTTAGGGATCATGACCTGAGCCGAAGTCGGATGCTTAACTGACTGAGCCATAGGTGCCCCTTGACGCCCTAATTAAACAGCATCGTCTTGGTTTCCTGCTCGGAGCCACGCAGCCACGCAGACCCCGCCCGCCCACCGGCGATCGACCAGGACTTAGGGCAGGGGTCCGATTTCCTATTTGTTTCTGCCTCAGGCCCGCCGCCAGAAACACAGCCCAAATAAGGTTTCTAAACCAATTAATGGATGGATGCACTGCCCGTATTACCCTTCCGTATGTTGGAGGTGAACGCTGAGCCCTGCGTCCCTGGGAATCCGAGACACAAGCCTACGAGAGAACGTGGAGGGCAGGGAGGCACTGAACCGCTTCGAGCCAGTGACACCTGACAGTCACCAGCTTCTCTGTGTTACACGCGTCTTGTCGCCTTAGGAAGGCAGCCCCCACGGTCCGGGACAGCTTTACCTCTTTGCATGCGACCTCCCCTCGTCCTGTCCCAAGGTGCGAGAAACTGCCGACTGGGTGGGCGTCCAAGCCCTGAGCACGGATATGCCCCTTGAGGCTTCTGATCTAAGTGTTTGTGAAATGGGTCTCCTTTAATCATAATGAGATATGTGAGGCTTGTATTCACAATGCGTACGCGGTAAAGCAACGTGCGGTCAGGAGCTGCGTCTGATCTACGCTTGGTGACCGAATATGCCCGGTGAGGAGTCTGGTCCATCGCGGAGGCTGGGCTGACGCTGGGTCAGGAATGAAGCCTGAGCCTGAAACCCCAGTGCACATGGACGCAGGCACTGCACCACGGCCTCCAAACACATGCACACGCTCATCCCCCAGGGCCTGCGACCGCGCCACCTTCCGCGGCACAAGGGGACCCTGCAGATGGGAAGAGTCCTTAAACGGGAACCCACCTGTGGGACGACCTGGGCGGGACCAACGGAGTCACAGCGCTGCTTATGGAGCAGGCGTAAGAGCAAGTGAGGGAGACGGGAGTGTGGTAACAGAGGTGTGTGTGTGTGTGTGTGTGTGTGTGTGTGTGTCTGAGAGAGAGAGAGAGAGAGAAGAGAGAGAGAGAGAGAGAGAGACAGAGAGAGAGAGACAGAGAGAGAGGTCTGCAGATTTTGCATGGTTGTCTTTGAAGATGCAAGAACAGATCATTAGCGAAAGAACGCAGGTGACCTCCAGGGGCTGGAAAAGACAAGGCTACGAAAGCTTCCCCGGAGCGTGCAGAAGGACACAGTGCTGCTGTCGCCCTGATTTTAGACCAGAGACCCACTTCGTAGTCATGACCTCCAGAACGAGAAGTTGATAAGCCGTGCTGGTCTGGGGCGCCTGGGCGGCTCTGTTGGTTAAGTGTCCGACTTTTGATGTCAGCTCAGGTCACGATGTCACAATTGGAGCCCTGTGTTCAGACAGTGCAGAGCCTGCTGGGGAGTCTCTCTCTCTCTCTCTGCTACTCACCTGCTCTCTCGCTGTCTCTGTCTCTCCCTCCATAAAAAAATAAATGTAAAAAAGAAACTGATGTTTTAAGCTGGAGTCTCTGCTATTTTGTTCTAGCGGCAACAGGAAACTAATACACGGATTGTTTTTTCACCAGCTTTCCGGTGTGAGGCTGCATTTCTGTGACAACAACATCATGTCTTGACACAGAGTGCGTGCTTTTCACCCCCACGGAGACCCTCACGGAAACACGACATGGCCACGTCGCGGTTCAATGCCTGCGACACAGTGACGCCCTGTATACGGGAAAGGCGTGGAGGGAGGAACAGCTTCAGAGCTCACGGATCGAGGAGGAGGCCACGAGGCCACGGCTTACCCACGCCGGCATCTCCGCCTGCACACAGTCCTCACCTTTATAGATCCCGTTACTTCCTCCATGCACTTCTCCTGTAGCCGTCACCTCTTCCACATGTGCCCCTTGGTCCGAACTGAAGTAGACGAGGGTGTTATTAGCCAGTTCCAACTCATCTAGGACATTCAAGACCTGCCCTGAAGGGGGGAGAGACTCGGTGTTAATACAGCTCGGTCTTTACAAAAGATGGAAGGAAATGTTCTTGGACTTCACAGCTTTCCCTGCTGATCCCAACTGGGGATGTGATGTCATCCGAAAGTTTAACTGGGGCGGGGCTCTTGGAAGCTAAGTCGCTGAACCAAGGGTCATCATCTGAAGCTCCAGCCATCATGGACTCATTCTGTAGACTGACACCTGAGAAAGTACTCTTGAAGAATCAGGCCTACTTAGAGGAAGGTGGCGTAGTCCTGAAGACAGAAAGAAGTCTTCCAGTTCCCTTATTCAATGCAAAACCCCAAGCCATCTATGCACTTCTTATAGGAACAAACATGCCTACAGATATTTATGATGAATGTCTTCTTTTAATACTTACAGTTCATACAGATACAGAACTATCTGTATCTTATTTAGACCATGTGGAACCTTCGAGACTAAACAGTGCAGGATCCATTTCACAGATGGGAGCAATCGTGACCTCCTCAAGGTCACAAAGGTAGGAAATGGAAGAGACAGAAAGCGTTAAATCTGATTCCAAAGGGCAGACTCTCAAACCTTACATAGCTATGCGGATGGACCCCGTGGGAATCATAGAACAGTAAAACAGACATAAAGAGAAAAGAAACAGAGACACCTACTGAAATATTCATGGACGAAATGACACGACGGCCGTTTGTCTTCCTTAAATTAATGCGGGAAGAAGGGAAGGCAGGATGGGGTACAGATTAAACAAGGTTCGGCGCGAGTTCACGGCTGTGAAATGTGCACCAAGGGCACAAGAACGTTCACGTCACTCTTCTGTCTACTCCTACCAACGCCTGAAGTACGGACGTGGGGCTGAGGGGGAAGCCGTGGCCAGCTCTCAAGTCGGAAGAACACGACGGTCACACTAAGGGCTACACTTTGTGATCTCCACACAGACCCGACATGCGAGGCTCCGGTTAAATTTAGCAAGGTAGGGGCGCCTGGGTGGCTCAGTTGGTTGAGCTGCCGACTTCAGCTCAGGTCATGATCTCACGGTCTGGGGGTTCGAGCCCCACATCAGGCTCCGTGCTAAGAGCTCAGAGCCTGGAGCCTGCTTCGGATTCTGTCTCCCTCTCTCTCTGCCCCTCCCCACTCATGCTCTGTCTCTCTCTATGTCTCAAAAATAAATAAAAACGTTAAAAAAAATTTAGCAAGGTAACGCGTGCAGTTTTATTCCGAATGAGGTAGGAGGGTCTGACCCCACTTTTGATGTTTGGCAGCTAACAGATGGGAAGTCTCACCGTTCCTTCTTCCACGTGCGCCCAGACAGCTAATAAGAAAGCCCAGTGCCGTGCGCTGCAGTGCCTGCGGGGGAACCAGGCTGCGCCAGCCCCTGCCTGCACGTCGGAGCCAGTCCTGCCTCCTCCCGCCGTGAAGACTCCTTTCCTACCTGTCTCAGGCCATTTTCAGATCAGCCAGGAAGCTACCTCGCTCCCCACAGAAGGCCTCACTAAGGGAGTAACAAACCTTCTCACATCCTCTTGCCGTCAGCATGGCATCACGAGTCTGGACGTGGCAACCGAATTTTGGGGGATGGATGGAGAATCCATGTCATTACCGAGGATGGCGACAGCAACTGAAATTTTGCAGGGGCACCAAGGAGCCCCTGCAGCTGTAATAATAACTGAGTATGGGCACATCCTAGCCGGCACGTAGGTGAAGCCCCAGTGGGGACGGCCCCCCACTTTGGAGCTGCACCTTCACTCGTGTGGCTCGGAAAAGGGACGGAAGGACCGTCCCATCAGCTCTCCATAGAGGCACACAGATGATTTCTGAGCTAAAAGCAAAACCCAAGTCATTTGTTACAAGACATGTGTTTACTATTTGATACTAAATGCCACAGGCTACAGTCTGTTCAATCTTTCTGAAGCTTTTAACTCATATAAGCGTTCCGAGAAGCCACAGCATGTACATATACATAAATGTCATACTCCAAGGACTAAGATCCACGGGGCCATTTCAGATCTGTCTCCCGTGATGAGTCATTATCACACAGAAGCCGACTGTGGTGTTACTGTGTACAGCCAGGCAAATCACCTGCGTGTGCTGGGGAGATCTGGCCCCAACTCTAATTTAGGCTGTATCGTTGTGAGTATGGTCGTTAATTTAATGAGTTGAAACAGGGAGAAGAAATAAGACAATATAACCTCTACTTATACTTTGAAGGAAAAATGCCCCTTTGGCTTCTATGACAATTTCTTTTTTTTAAAGTTCATTTTTATTTGTTTTGAGAGAGAGAGAGAGAAAGAGCGAGAGCGCAAGTGGGAGAGGGCAAGAGAGAAAGAGAGAAAGACAGAATCCCAAGCAGGCTCCATGCTGTCAGGACAGAGCCCAACATGGGGTTCGAAATCACGAACGTTGAGATCACGACCTGGGCCCAAGTCAAGAGTCAGGGGCCTAACTGACCGAGCCAGCCAGGCGCTCGTCATATGGCAATTTCTCAGTAAAATCAGACAGACTAAGCAGTTAGCAGAGGATTGAAGGGTTTACCTCCTCGTGTTGTACTTAGTATTTTGCAAAAGGGCAAGCAATCAGACACCTACCTTCCAAATAAAATTAGTCTTTCATAGATTTAGAAGAAACTTAGCATGAATTTTTTTTAGATGTGGTGTCCATGATAACTTCTATGGACACACAACCTGCATACAATCGTTTATAGCAGCTCTATTTATAATTGTCCAAACCTTGGAAACGACCGACATGTCGTCTAAGCAGGTGAATGGATACCGTGTAGGGCATCCAGACAATGGACTATTGTCCACGCTGAAAAGAAATGAGCTCTCTGGTCAAGAAAAGACATGGAGGAATTAGAAATCAATATTGCAAGTGAAAGATGGCAACGCAAAAAGGTACAGAAATAGGATTCCAACTCCATGACGCTCTGAAGGGGCAAAGCTATGGAGACAGCAAACAGATCAGTAGTTGCCACAGCCTGTCGGGGTGGGGCTGAAGAGTCGGCACAGAGGGTTTTTAGGGCAGGGAAAGTATTGTGTCCCATACTGTAACGGCGGACGCGTGTCTTCATACCTTAGTCCAGATGCACAGAACACGGTATGCAAACAGTGAGCCCTGACGAAAACTATCTCTTCTAGTCGGTAACAATGCTTCGATGCTGGCTCGCCAACGACAAAAACGTACTGCATGAATTCAAGGTATTCTAAGGTATGCAATGTGCACGAGAAAGGGAACGTGTGAGAACTGTGCCTTCTACTCAATTTTTCCGCACATCTAATTTTTCTGTAAAGTTGCTCAAAAAATAGTCTGCTTTTTTTTTTTTTTTTGAGAGAGAGAGAGAGAGAGAGAGAGCATGAGCACAGGAAGGGCAGAGGGAGAGGGAGAGGGAGAGAGAGAGTCCCAAGCAGGCTCTACGCTGTCAGCGCACGGAGCCCTCGCAGCCTCCCGGAGATCCCGTTCTCTTTGCTTAAGCCAGCGACAGCTCCCGTTTCCCCTGCAGGCTCTTCTCATCGCCAGATGAGCCTACAGGTGCGCTTGGCAGACAGACTCTGTCTAGTCCAAACTCCCACTATTCCAAATGACCGTGATAAGAGATTTATTTTCCTTGTCCCCATCCATTCTCCTTATTCATGGCCTAGACTGATGATGGCTTTATCTTCTTTGTCACAAGTGCCCTCTGCAGCACTTAACACCCGGAGTCTAGCTGGGGCCACCGGGCATGCACAGACAGCGGAATATTTGCCTGAATCTGTGCAGAAACGGTCAGATTTCTGATCTCCCTTTAGTTCTTTCTTTCCCCAAAGACACACTCTGGATCGCACGCAGTTTAGGTCTTATGCCAGAATCCCATTTGTAAAGCCTGGAGCCCATTAACTGTTTAAGTTTTCATGAGATTGATCCTATAAACCTCTAACATATTTCTCTCCTAAAAATTCTGAACGGAACTCTCCCATGAGAACAAACGCTTGTGCATTACTCTTGCTTTCCGAGCAGTACAGTGCGAGTCAGAGGTTCACAAATATTATTTTTCAGTAAGGTTCTCAAGGTATAATGATACCAATTTATATGGGATGATAGTTTTGTATAACCGACAGTGGGCTGAAGGATAGCTTATAAATGGAATGTGTTATTTCCAAAGCTTTCTCACATCGTTCCCTGAATGAAACAAATACAGAAAATAAGCCATTTCAAGATCACTTTGTTATTTGACTGGGGACAAACAACAGCAAGCTTATCAAAAAATGAGAACTTCAGACCGGACTTTGGTAAACCGAAAGAACACACGGAAATGCGCAACTCTGGCTCCTTCCTTTTTCTCCAGGTGTGAATGCGGGTTGCAGAGGAAGCCTAAATTCTAGAGGGTTCCTTCCTTCCATTTATTCACTCCACAAGCAAGCGTGAAGGTGCTACTGAGTATCAGGCAGCGATACGCCCATCAGGAGACAGAAGGCTTCCCAACACACAGGCCATACTGTAGACGGCGCACGAGAGAGAAGCTATCGCACAGAACTAACGGTTCAGGGTCTGCCTTTCGGCGCCAGATTTCGTTTGAATCCTGGGTTCCCAGCTTGCTCAGCGGGGGTCTTTGCCTCTAAGTCGGAGATGAAAATACAAAATAGGAAAGTGTTGCCAGCAACCACAAAGGAGGAGAGTTTCATCCTCAACAGCCCAGAGCGGGTCACGCTACGATTGCTCAATGCACCTTACCTCTTCCAATGACACTAAGAAAACACCCGCCCACTCAACGTGACTCCAGGGAACACGAGGAAGAATCCCACTACAACTATTTTACTAAGTCTTTTATCTGACCGACAGGTTAATAGTGGGACTCAAATAATCGTGCTGAAGTCACAACCATGCAGTATCTCGCCGTGGCACCTCCTGGTGGCTGGGACTCTCTGTCAGGCGCGTGCAATGCTTGGCACTCACTGTCCTAGCTTTAACCTGAGTCCTCAGGCTGTCCTGAATCTGTCACTGAGTGGCACAGAGAAATCTAGCTGTCACTGGCCCTAGAAGGGCAATTCTTGGTGAGCTTATGTAGGATCAGAAGAACACCCGACAGCCCATGCATCACGGCGTATCTGTCAGTGTGCAAACAGATATATCGTCTCCAGCTGCAACCAAGGTCCACTTACTGTAGGTAAACTTGACCCACCATATCTTGGAGCCATGCTAAAAGTGAAGATTCTTTTTTTTTTTTTTTAACTTTTTTTTTTTGGGCGACATAGAGACAGAGCGTGAGCAGGGGAAGGGCAGAGAGAGGGAGGGAGACACAGAATCCGAAGCAGGCTCCGGGCTCTGAGCCATCAGCACAGAGCCCGACATGGGGCTCGAACTCACAGACCGTGAGATCATGACCTGAGCTGAAGTCGGCCGCTTAACTGACTGAGCCATCCAGGCGCCCCTAAAAATGAAGATTCTGATCCAGCACATCTGTGGGGAACTCTGTGCCCCTCAACGGTGCCCGTCTGAAGACCTTACTTTGAGAAGAACGTTTATGCGTGACTAAATGTGTCATAAACGCTCATGTGTAATAAAAGGCAAGGATTGGCATTTTACAGATTTCCAAAACAACCATGATAATGACATGTGGGTGCGGTTTCAATTCAACGCCTAATTTTTCCACACGGTAAAGGAACATCGTAACGTAGAATCGGGATTATTAGGGCGGTTAAGACACGGGAGAGCCTACAATTTTCAAGGTCGCTTTTCTACAGATGACCCTTTGTTCACTTTGCTGGCGCGTCAGTTAGTTCCTGTCTGAGCTCCTGTTGTTTCCGGGAAATGCATCCTTATTTCGTGCTGTACCTGGTTGTTATGATAATGTTGTCATTTCCTCCATTAAACCTGTCTCTGCCCTCATCGCACTTGTAACGTGTGATTTATCCCCTGCACCTGCATCTGCTCTCACCATCTGGGGTGTTTATGCCGCTCGACTCCGTGATCTTCGTGCGTTAGCAATAACGTGTGTGTGTGTGTGTGTGCGTGTGTGCGTGTGCGTGTGTGTTTTCCAGGGCATTGCACTTGCTGGAAATAATCTGAATAACTCCAACTAGTTCCCGTCTCCGTGAGCTCACCAGTGTCCTACAGCAATGAAGCAAAGACACACAGAGCGGCATCCGTGTCTGTTCAATAGACTCGCACACGACGTGTGTGGCGAGGAAACCCAAAGCTGGGACGCCTGTGGGTCACAGGAAGCCACTCGGAGTCCGTGCCTGTGGTCACTGCTTCCTGAGGGTCATAAGCCCCACAGGGGAAGGCCGACCTGAGCAGCAGGTGATGAGGCTGGCAGGGGACCGTTTTGAGAGGACCGTGCTCAGGGAACGTACGGTCTCCTGCTCTCGATCCACTGTACTTCTGGACTTTTCAGTCTGGCAGAAATGAGGTCTGGGGGCTCCCTTTGCTCCTCTGAATGGCCACCAGCTGCACTTGCCCTGGGGGTTACTCAGGCTTTGTCATGCAGTCCAAGGTTGCCCAGATCCCCCCCGGGGCCATTCCTCAGATCAAAGCCATCAGAAATCTCCAGAAACACACCAGCCAGGACTCGTCCGGCAACATCTCATGGGAGGCCTGCCCTGAAATACCCGGGCAAGCTGGACTATGAGCAGAGAGCGTCCAGAGGCAAACGGACAATGTTCAAGAATGTTCTGAGCCTGTCACAATTCTTCTTTGTGATGCTTAGCCACACCTTCCAGATTCACTTTTATGTTAGCGCTAGATTGTTCTGCACCGGGTTTTACCATCCATGAAGCTGAAGGCACAAAACTGAACGTGGTACGTCCTTTCGTGGGCACCCTGCACGTACAGCACGGATTCAAGCCCTCCCAGGCACGCTGGCTGACACCCCAGCACGCTCCTCTCTTGGCTTTCGCTCCTAATCCATGCGACCTTCTATTTGCGTAGGTGCAGGTCCCCCCGCGACGTCTGCCTAACTGCTGGGTGAAGTGTTGGCTTTACGGAGAGATCACGAGCTTTCAGGAATAGGTCGGCTGTTCCCCCAAGGTCTGTACTATCAGGCTCTGGTGGGCGGGCTCTTCCGGAGACCGTGCGGTCCAGACAGGACCATCTCGAATGAAACAGTCATCGTGACATTAGAGAAACACACAAGATGTGGCGAATTCACGTTGACTTTTTCATCACGGACATTTTTCTCATCCATGAACTTGAGACCTTCCCCTAAAGCCAAAGCTTCACCCTGCAGTTAGACAGACATTGTGGGGGACCCACACACGGGCGAACGGAAGCCCACATCTCGTAGGAGGCATCATACGCACACTTCAGGCACAGATGTTTTACACATCTGGGAATTAATAATAATAACAACAACAGCAGGTTGTTGAGAACTTCAGGCACTGGAGGCACCGTACGCCGTGTTCTAAATACATGGCTGTGATCACTGAATCTGATTCATTAATTCAACTCATTCGGGCGGAATGAAATAAATCTTTGCGGGGGGAGGCTGTTGAATTTGATCTTCTGACCAGTTGTAATTGGGCCCTGACCTAAAAGGAACAGGTATTCACGGGTGCCTGAGTGGCTCAGTCGTTAGGCATCCGGTTCTTGATTTCAGCTCAGGTCATCATCTCATGGTTTGTGGGTTCGAGCCGCAAAATGGGCTCCATGCTTGCAGTGCTGAGCGTGTCTGGGATTCTCTCTCACCTTCTCTCTCTGGCCCTCCATGCTCTCTCTCTCAGAATAGATAAATAAGCTTTAAAAGAATTAAAAAAATAAAAAACAACAAGTATTCAAATCGGTTCCTGGCCCCTAATTCTGACCTCACCTGTCAAATTCATTGGTATTCGGCGGACTATTATCCGAGCCCTGCTTTATCCCAACATCCTGGGTCCCAACACATCTTTTGTTTCCATGTCTTGAAATATTTAACTAGCAGATTCGATGCATCCCTTGGTTAACCGAAGGGGGAGGAAACAGTCCCAAGAACATTCCTCTATGACGCACATCAACACTCTGTTTTCTGTATCTAACGTTTAATTTTGAACACAGACAACTCTACAGTATACGAGGCAAACTCGACAAGACACCGTTTCGTGGAATCTTTAAATACAGTAGCTGGAAGCATCTGGGGGGCTCAGTTGGTTAAGGGTTCAACCTTGGCTCAGGTCATGATCTCATAGTTCCCTCGTTCAAGCCCTACATCGGGCTCTCTGCTGTCAGCCCAGAGACTGCTTCTGGTCATCTCTCCCTCTCTCTCTGCCTTACCCTGCTCTCTCTCTCTCTCAAAATAGACAAACAACCAAACATTAAAAACAAAAAGCATCCAGGAGCTGGAACTACATCATCAAAGGTCACTGCTCCACACGGGCTTGTCTTGTAGACACTGTGCAGCTGGAGGGAAACAGGACGGTTCTAGTTGCTGAGTTAACTCAGCAGGACGGCCAGCCCTCCCTGCTCCGCTGGGCACGTGGTCGCTGGGCAGTCCCACACAAGCTGCGTCACCTCTAAAACCCCCCTGTGCCATCTGTAAACTACAGATGATAAAAATGCCTCCCAGGGCAGCTGCGGGGAGTAAACGAATCCACGCACGCAGAATATTTCATTAAGTTACCAGATCACCACGTGATCTTACAGGCTAGCTGCTGCCGCCCAACAAACGTTTCCCATTCCCGCGTTCGTGACTGTTGCCATCGTGCAGATTACTGAAACGTGACCACCTATTTTATTCATCTGTTTGAATTCATTGGGACTTGATTTCCTCGATTATTTATGCCGTCATCTTTGTTACGGAAATGATTTATAAACTGGTGTTAAGATTGGTTTACTTTTATTCGAGATGTAAATTCAAGGTAAAATAATGTCCATCGAAGCCCACGAACATGAGATTCAGCTTTGGGCTTTGCAAAAACGGGAACGCAGCTGAGAGTTGATGAAGCCCCGAGGCTCACGATTTATAAACTAAATTAATTTGGAGAATCAGGATCGATATTCTACACAATGCACTTCCAACGACATACGGCAGCCAAACGTTTGTCTGGATCTCCAGACGCGCCTTGGTCCTGCCCTGCTGCCTGCCCTGCATGCTTCTCCATCACCTGCTCTCAACTCTCCACACCTCTAGCCTACGGATGCAAAAACCTCTTTCTACAGAAAAGGGACTATGCTGTCACACATGCAGTTTTTCTGGAAACTCACGAAGAAACCAAACGGAAAGGGACACATGCACAGTGTGTATGTTTCTTTTATTCTCACTGCACTGTCATCGGATTTTTAAATTTTTATGTGCACATTTGAAAAGCTGAATGTAGATCGCAGTCCCAGAAAATCCAAGGATCGGTTCATGGAGGGAAAAGTGCTTTGTTGAAGGTAAGGATTAATCTGTAAGAACGAAGCATTTAAAATGAATGAAATAAGGGGCACCTGTGTGGCTCAGTCAGTTAAGCGTCCGACTCTTGATTTCAGCTCGGTCACGACCTCATGGTTCGTGAGTTTGAACCCCACATGTGCTGATACTGCGGAGCCTGCTTGGGATTCTCTCTCTCTCTCTGTCTCTCTCTCTCTCTCTCTATCCCTCCCTCACTTCCTCTCTCTCTCAAAATACATAAAAGCAAACTTTAAATAAATAAATAAAAATTAAAAATTAAATAAATGGATGCAGTTGAGAGCAGAGCCTAGGACTGACCACGGCAAGTATGCAGCGACTCCAACTGGTGGGCAGATGAGTCAGACGGAGTCACGGAGGAACAGACAGAAATAACTCTAATAGCACCACCCACACAGCACGGGGGAAGAGACGACCGAGCGGTCCTGTCTTCACATCCCCGGTGGCCATAACCTGCCTGTGTTTCTCACCACGCATCAGTCCGCACACTGGCTCTCTGTCAGGAATTCCATTCCTTCACTCTTCAAAAAGCACTGAGCAGTGAAGCCTGGTAAACATGTCTGAGGGGCTCGTGCCCACTGGGCAGGAGAGGTTCCACCTTCAAAGGCCAGGAGGCTCCCCTGGACCCGTCTAGCGTCAACGAAGATGGGGGAGGAGGTGTCCATGTAGCTACTACAGGCAGAGGGATCGAAAGCTTTCTTCCGAGAGGAGAAAGACCCCGCTCCAGGAAACGGCCATTCCTAGGAGTGGCCACCTATAGGGACACAGTTAGCCTGCGGGATCCCTTGGCTTTTGCTGAGACAGCGTGGAAGGAAGTGTGCAGTACGTCCCTCGCAGTTCGGGGTACGCGAGCTCACGCAAACTCGGACGCACGTGAGCGTATGGTCTCTCATCTGGATTCTGTCTACGTGCCCCAACGCTTGACCTTATGGCTGTCCTCAGTCTACTGACTCTGTTCTGCTCAAGGACTCCCTTTCTCTTCCCCCAGTCCAACAGACGGCAACCCTCCGTGGCCAATGTGGTGAGAGCAAGACCCGCTCCCCTCCAGAACAGCCGTGTTTCATACAGAAGCATCCCGTGCTGGGACGGCCTCCCAGAAAGCCCCTTGTGGGTAACAGGAGAAGGCGCTTCTGAGACAGAAGCATCACCCTATTTGCGAATAGGGTAATTCCTTCCGTTTCAAAATAAGTCATTATGCCCCTTTACTTTCCTTCCTCCGCTTTGCCTGGCTGCGAGGCAGCAAGAAACAAACCCGAAACGTCAGGTTGTATAAACAAAGCGAAATGTGTTTCGTCAAAGTCAGAACGCGAGGCTTCAGAGACTGTCAGAGAAGCTCATTTTCGGCAGCTTTTCTTGTTCCTAAAGTACGGCATATTTACCTGCTCAAATTCAGATGCGTAAATGCATCTATAAGATGGCTGTTACTGATGAAATTTGGCAGGAAACAAACAGCCGTGCGACAAAGGTACGCGACGGCCAATCTTCCCTTCCCGTGATTAAAGTTAAAACATGTAAAATGCTCTAATTTTGTCATATTTGTTCTCTGCTGACTATTGTATTACTTCAGAAGGAAAAAATATTATGACAACAGTGCAGTGTTCTTTCGTTCACCACTTTCTGTGTGAACACGGGCAGAAGTTACATTTCGCCTCGACTGATTCCAAGGGGAACCTGTAGGTGAAGGCCACTCCGTGTTTGTTTTTCAACCTCAGGACCTGAGAAGCACCAGAACCCAAATGGGTCTGCTCGCCGTTGTGATCTTGCATGAATGACATCCTAATCCAGAAAGGACAGAGGTCCGTTACTGTTTCAAATCTGGGCTTCAATGGTGTCTTGGAATACCCAGTGGACAAGATCCATTTTGGACCGAGAAAGAGTAGTTTTTAAAAACATGCTGGTTTATGATCTGTCTTCGCTTTTTTTCCCCTATTAGTTGGGAGCAAAGAAAATGATGCACGGAGTCCTGCCATAAAGAACCTTTCCTTCCCAAAGGCTTATATGCTTAAGTGAACGGAAGAGCACGAAGTCGTCACCGTCTGCAATCTGGAGCTCCGGCCGCCATATTGAGAGACCAGTCTTCTTAGGTGGACGACAGGGCCGGGATCACGAACTGCTTGCTTTGGGTTAAATCAGACGTTCAATAATGTGGTAGAAATGTCTTCTAATGATCTCTCATTTTTTCCTTCCTGTTCCAAGTGTAGAAATCAATACGGCTTTTAACGCTGGTTGTTGAAGATGCCGGAAACAGCGTGGACACACACTAGTCTCTGCCCCCTCCCTTTTCCTAACCCTCTTAGAAAGTGAAACTAATCTAGAGGTGCCTGGGGGGCTCAGCTGGTTAAGCGTCCGACTTCGGCTCAGCTCATGATCTCACGGTTCATGAGTTCCAGCCCCACATAGGGCTCCGTGCTCTCAGCTCAGAGCCTGGAGCCTGCTTTGGATTCTGTGTCTCCCTCTCTCTCTGCGCCTCTCCCGGTTGTACTCTGTCTTTCTCCATGTCTCAAAAAATCAATAAAACGTTAAAAAAAATTTAAAAAAAAGAAAGTGAAACTAATCTAGAAGAAATGTCACCTTCTACGTCTTAAGCAGAGGGGGGGCCCGAGGAGAACCTGGACCTCGAGGATGCCGGTGAGGGCACAGGTGAGGGCAGGATGCCGCGTACAATCAGCCACCTGCTCCCCTTTCCCTGGCTGGGAAGACACCGGGGGGCAGAACACGAATCTCGTTTTGGGGGCATTTGTGGACAGCCTGTCCCCGTGTGATCTGAAGGCTTTCTACCCCTGGCCAGGAGGAACAGAGAGTGAAGGGAGTGTCACTGCCATCCCTGCATGCCCTGCTATGCCTCCGTCCCAAATCCCGTGCCGACGACACAGGTGAGGCCGTCGCCACTGCCCACTCGCAGGGCAGACCTTGCCTGGTGAATCGGCTCGTGCCGGTCACCTTGGGAAGGGACCTCTGGACTACGCCCACCTGCCTTACGGTGGCCGGAGGGGCCTCATTAGCGCGAACTCTACACACACCTTCCAGAAAGAGCCTGAGCTGCTGCCTGCTGCCTGGAGTCAAAGTACAGCCCGGGGCAGCACACCCCGTCTTCCTGAAGTTCTCGGAGGTCGGTCCCACAAGAGCACTGACCACCCAAGACCGAGAGCCATAACAATGAGCAAATGACAGCACGTGGTCACACACACACACACATGTTCCTTCTCATGTAACTATCTCACTACAAAAATGTGAGACCATAAACACATTTGGAGGAAACACAAGACAAAAAGTACATAATTTGGTAGGCAGGGAAAACCGTTTGAAAGCTCACTGTCAAGCCCCAAAGTCACAAAGGAGAGGCTGTCACATCCAACCACAGAAATTCACCACATAAGAGTCTACAAATAAAATGAAAAGACAAACCATAAAAAGTAGGAAAAATATTTGCAACACACAAGTAAACTATTAATGTCCTTAATATGTAAAGAGCCCACACAAATCAATAAGAAAAAGATGGACAATCCAATAGAAACGTGCTCAAGGGATATGAAAATGGAATTCTTAGGACAAAGAAAAACAGAACCATGGATGAAAATGTATAGTTTTTTCAACTACAGGTGCCACAGGAAGGTAAATTCCAATAGTGAAACAGCATTTTTCTCCTGACATATATAAAAGTAAACACCCTTTCGAAATCACCATATCTGGAGTTGATAACATTATGAGAAAATTAGCGTTCATACAAATCATCAATGGTTGTCCCACTGTTGGTGGGGGGTAAAAGGGTAAGACATTCTAGGCAATATCTACTAAAATTCAACTGTAAATACCCTTTGAATCAGCATTTTAATTTAGGGAAACATTTCTCTCAAGAACGCTCACCCTAATTCACGAAATACACAGAGTAGGTAATTCACCACAACACTGCTTAAAAGAGAAAAACCAAACCTTGGTGTGCAACTCACTTGTCACTTCCCAGAGGAACGGCTCAGTGAGTGTACTCTAAGAAAGATGACGTAGAAACTGCAATGCTGACACTGACAAAATCCCAGTACACACTTCTGTGAGAAAGGAAAAGTACAAAAACCATGTGTAGAGTGTGCGCAAGATCCTCTTGATAAGGACCGGGTCTTCATATCATTACACCGTCCTGGTGACATGTAAACAGTGAAACTGACACCCCGAACCATTAACGAGCCTGCCCATCAGGGCTGGGGTCACTAAAGGCACTTGCTTTCTGTTGCATGTGTGTGTATTCTTTGGTTTTGTAGATTATGGATTACTCTGGCAATTAGAAAAAGAATCACATGGGGCGCCTGGGTGGCTCAGTCGGTTGAGCGTCTGACTTCGGCTCAGGTCATGATCTCACCATTCCCGAGTTTGAGCCCCGCGTCGGGCTCTGTGCTGACAGCTCAGAGCCTGGAGCCTGTTTCGGATTCTGTGCCTCCCTCTCTGTCTGTGCCCCTCCCCTGATCATGCTCTGTCTGTCTGTCTGTCTCTCTCTCAAAAATAAATAAACATTAAAAAAATTAAAAAAAAATAGAAAAAGAATCACAAAAAATGAGGAAAACATTCAAATTTAAAAAAAGAGTATGGCAAAGGCATCTTGCAAAAATGGAGACGTTGAGGACAGGCATCTTCGAGCTCTGCTCTTGATCTATGTGTGCCCAGGACTCAGCTCTCGGCTCGTCCGGATGCAGGACAGACCCTGCACGGACAGAAAGCGCTCCAACAGAGCAGCAGAGAAGGAAGAAAGATTCGAGGTTGCTCACTGGCCTCTCACGCCTCCCGTGTCCTCCAAACCATCGCTCACAAAAGGACATCTCAGAAAGTGACAAGAATGGAAAATCATGGCACGGGCAATTTTCTTTTCATTTATCATAAAGTCCTGTTTTTCTGCAAGCCTGGAAAGTGGAGGAACCTCGATCAAATTACATTCCAGGAGCAGCCTCACATATACGGTTTTGCGGAAGCCTTATTATTTTCAAAGTATACATTAAGCACTCCCAAATGGCTCAACTGCACATTTCCTGAATTTTTTCCCACATGTCCTAAAGCTTAGCAGATACCGTTGCAAAGTGAACATGTGATTTTTCCATACTGTCTCTTGGTTAAATCGGTTTGACAACCATGGACAGAAAATTATACATAGGTGCGTCCGTATTAGGCATGCCTTTACGATTTATGGGTTATACTCACTTCCTACATGTCTTCCTGAAGTTTCAAAAACCTTCTATGTATCTCACATTCAGGTAAACAGTGGTCTGTAACGAAAACTACGTCATTCCTCTCCTGGCTAGAGCCGCTGGAATAGCACATTTGTTCATTAGGCAGAAGTGTGGTGATGCCAGGCCCTGCCGAACGTCCCCGGGAAGACACTGTCTGTCTGCGGGCTCTATTTCATGATTATCTCTGTAGCAAGGGCTTCCAGGGACAAGACCGGAGGTCATATTTTATCTGATTCAGAGCTAACGTGCCATTCCAAGCATATACCCAACATTTGATAGTTTGGGATATACTAGTAGAGTTCTTTTTTTTTTTTTTTTAACATCAGTTTCCCCTTGGGGGAATCAGCATCCATACTGACATTATTGAATTAAGTAGATTTTACAAACTCATGCATCTTTTAAAGCGTGCTATTTAGGCTGAAACTGAAGGCGAACGTAGTGCAAAAGGACCTCATGTAAACACACACACACACACACACACACAGACAGATACACGTCCAGGCAACTTAAAGTCTTCTGAAAATTCCAAAAGGGAATTTTCAATGCAGAGAAGCACCCGTGTGAAAATAAAATCCAATTTGTTGCTTGAGTTGAGTTTTAATAATTGTGTCATGGACGCCTTGGGACACAGAAAGTGCTGGCTGAATATTTAAAAGACACTTTGTAAGTAGACGGAGTGGCACGGCGAAGCACAGGCAACGTGGAATACACCTGGCAGCTCTACCTCTTCGCCAGGTCAGCCGGGAGTAGGGGCTGAAGAAATGCGCTGACCCCACCAGATAAATGGCAACAGGTTTTGTTTGCTTAATTAAAATGGCTAAAATGAACAAATCAGGAAACTATAGATGCTGGCGAGGATGTGGAGAAGCAGGCACCCTCCTACACTGTTGGTGGGAATGCAAACTGGTGCAGCCACTCTGGAAAACGGTGTGGAGGTTCCTCAAAAAAATGAAAATAGAGCTACCCTATGATCCAGCAATAGCCCTGCTAGGAATCTCCCCAAGAGACACAGGAGTGCTGATGCATAGGGCCACGTGTACCCCAATGTTCATAGCAGCACTTTCGACAATAGCCAAATCATGGAAAGAGACCAAGTGCCCATCAACTGACGAATGGATAAAGAAGTTATGGTACTTATATACAATGTATATACTACATGGCAATGAGGAAGAATGAAATCTGGCCATGCGTAGCAACATGGATGGAACTGGAGGGTATTATGTTAAGTGAAATAAGTCAGTCAGAAAAAGATGCCATATGTTTCCACGCACAGGTGGACTTTGTGAGACTAAGCAAAAACCAGGGGGAGGGGAAGAGGGGAAAGGAAAAAAGACACAGAGAGGGAGGGAGATAAAACATAAGAGACTCTCAAAGACTAAGAACAAACTGAGGGTGAGGGGGGTAAGGGAGGGGGAAGAGGGGGTGATGGGCATTAAAAAGGGCACATGTTGGGATGAACACTGGGTGTTATATGTAAACCAATTTGAAAATAAACTATTGTAAATTAAAAAAAAAACAGGCAAGAGAAATGTCTGCCCTCCTTAGGATTTAATATAATGTGGCATAAGCAATTTTAATTGGTTTCCTGTTTCACTCATCATATCAGCACAGAGTTTGGGGGATATTATGGTTATTATCATCATTATTATATTATTTTAGAAATCATAACACTCAAGGGTAGAGTGAACTGACACAACACACTGGTACCACTAAGTCCCTTTTCAGGTATTCAGCTTTCAATCGATTTCCTTGTACGAACTCCTCTTAGACCTCAGAGATTTTCTCTTTATTTTATATAGATGGTGCACACGCTTTTAAAGTGGTTTGTCACTGTTATTTTTAGTTTGTTATCTTTTTTGACATCACGAAATTTTAGATTTTCTGTAGCTAAATTTAGCTATCTTTTTCTTTATCATTTATTTCTTTTAAGCTTAGAAAGAGCCTGCTCAATGATACACCAGACAAATAAAGCCCAGTATATGTTCTTGTATTCTTTTGCGGGTAATTTGTCCAAATTCAATCTGCAAGGAGTATTCGCTTACATGAATGGGGCACAGCAGCATAGCACGGAAGCAGATTAACATTCTTGGGGTCCTATGTCACCTCTGTGACCTCAGGTAAGTGACTTTACTTTCCTAAACTACAGCTCCCTGAAAAACTGTCTTTATCGGGGCCATCGTTACTTTCTCCCCTTCTCTTCATCCTTTTTATTTGCTTCTTCTTCTTCATTATCACTTTCTTCACTATCATCACCATCAACCTCATCTTAATCTTCATCACCATCATCATCCTCATCACCGTCATCATCATCATCATCACCATCACCATCACTACCACCACCATCATCATCATCACCATCATCACCATCACCATGACTACCACCATCATCACCATCACTACCATCATCATCACCATCACTACCATCACCATCACTACCACCATCATCATCATCATCACCACCATCACCACCATCACCATCATCACCATCACCATCACCACCATCACCATCATCATCACTACCACCATCATCATCATCATCATCATCACCATCATCACCATCATCACCATCACCATCACTACCATCACCATCACCATCACTACCACCATCACCATCACCACCATCACCATCATCATCACTACCACCATCATCATCATCATCACCATCATCACCATCACCATCATCACCACCATCACCATCACCATCACCACCATCATCACCATCACTACCACCATCATCACCACCATCATCACCATCACCATCATCACCATCATCACCATCACCATCACCACCATCATCACCATCACTACCACCATCATCATCATCATCATCACCATCATCACCATCACCATCACCACCATCATCACCACCATCACCACCATCATCATCATCACCATCATCACCATCACTACCATCACTATCATCATCACCACCATCATCACCACCACCACCATCATCACCATCACCATCACTACCATCACCATCATCATCATCACTAGCATCACCACCACCATCACCACCATCACCACCACCACCATCATCACCATCACCACCACCACCATCACTACCATCACCATCATCACCATCACTACCATCACCATCATCATCACCACCATCATCACCATCATCACCATCACCACCACTACCATCATCATCACCATCACTACCATCACCATCATCACCATCACTACCATCATCATCACCATCATCACCATCATCATCACCATCATCACCATCATCACCACCATCACCATCACCACCATCATCACCATCACCATCACTACCATCACCATCATCATCATCACCATCATCACCATCATCATCATCACCATCATCATCACCACCATCATCATCATCATCACCATCATCATCACCACCATCATCACCATCATCACCATCATCACCACTACCATCATCATCACCATCACTACCATCATCATCATCACCATCACTACCATCATCATCACCATCATCACCATCATCACCATCACCATCACCACCACCACCACCACCATCATCATCACCATCACTACCATCATCATCATCACCACCATCATCACCATCATCACCATCATCACCATCACTACCAGCATCACTATCTCTTTTAAGTGCATGCAAATCACCACAGTGCCAGGAACCAGTAAAGTAATTATAATGTCTCCCAAGATTTAATCATCGTATTGCAATTAACGTATCGTCTATTCTTAGCTGTCTGCCTCGAAAGGCCACATCTGCGTTTACACGAGATTCTCTCTCTGGACTTCCTGTTCTTCCCCATCATTCTGTCTCTTCTGGAGCCAGTGACACCTAGCTTCCTTTATTTATTTTTATTTACACTCTACACTGCATTGTTTCAAATAGAATGCAAATTAAAAACCCGTTTAAGACTTCACACCACATCCAACCTTGGCTGCGCAAGACTGAAGGGTGTACTTGCTCTATTTGAGAAACTTGAGTTTTACAACAAAATGCTTCTACTTTCTGCTTCCCATTCCCAGAGCAGGAACCGTCCCCAGCACAGCTCGCTGTGATGTACACTGCAGCTACAAGCTGACAATGAGTCATGTGTTAGGAGCACTTTCCTCTTAATACGGCCTTCATGCCAGCGAGCTGACAGACGGACTTTGCCATACACAGCTGGAAGCCAGCATGCTTTAGTGTGTACAGACCACCTCCCTTACTCCCTGAAACCTGCTAAAAACCCGGAACTTTGGGGTGGTGACCAACCCTTGAAACAACTTCCAAGTCTCCAGCGACTGTGTGTTTGATACAACTGGGAGTGCAGTTAATGGACAGTGCGGTCCAGAAGTGGCTCCGCACTGTTCTCTGTAAAATACACCATTATTCATCCAGGGCTCCTGCCCAGCCATACACCTCCACCCTGAAAGTGAGTGAAGCTAATCAGCATCCCAATCAGGGGACAGCTGAGCTTGGTGTCTTTGGGGCTTGCACAGTCAGAAGGAAACAGTCAGCTAAACACCCTGGCTTTCCGGTCCCTTGATGTGCTCGATACAAGGCAGTTGACTTCTAGTCTTTTATCCATTCACCTAAAAGCATGCCACACATCTGTGCATGACCAGAATGGTTCGAATGGTTCTACTCCCACAATGTAAAAAATTTCACCTCCTCCCAGGCCTCCAACACCTTCCCTACTGTCTTGTTTGGACATACAACCCACTGACTCCCAAGGCCCAGAGCCTTTCCCCTTCTCTCCTCATCCCCATGCTCTGGTCTTACGCTTGGCTCATTCCCTTGCCAATGCACCAATCTCCAATGCTGAAATGTCTTTGTGATACTGCCTGGCAAAATGTCAATCATCAGTCAGTTCAACGATCCTTCTTTCTGCCTCTGCATTGGTCTGAAAATCACCCAGTTCCACACCCTGAGCCAACACTTGATTCCTGGTCCTCCTCTGAGCACAGCTCAGACACAGTCCAATAAGCTATCCCTCTGCCCACGTCCCTCGTGCTTCCTGAAGGAATATCCAACCCCAACGGCTTCAGACTCCTCAAACATCACTCGCTCGGCAATCTCTTACAACACTAAGGTTCACTTGTGACTCTTCACCTGGTTAGGGGCTGATCGCCCTTTGAAGTGTTCTTTACCCCTGAATTCTGATACCCTCACTTCTCCTACCCTCTCTTCTCAGTCTCCGGCGTTCTTTTCTCTTTCTTTTGGGAATTCTTCCTATTTTGCCCTTCCTCTGAATGTTCTACCTGGCCTTCCTTTTTCAGAATGCATCAGAAGGGAGCACATTATTTTCACGCTTTAGAGGAGGCTCCATTTATCAAGAAAAGGAGCGTTTAAAAAATTCAAGATAGAAAACTGATGTGTTGAATCCCAAAGGAAATACACAGCGTTATGGCCCAGACTGCATTGCTTAGAGAACAAAAGAATGACAAAGAGACTATTGCCATCGCTTTCGTAGATTTTGTGATGCTAGTTTTTGAGAAGTAGACACATGGACGTTCTTTTCTAAACTTTTACCTTGGACTTCAAGGGAGGCAACCCTTGAGTCACAAGTTTCTCAACCACTTTCAACACGCTTGCAAAGCAATCTTATCCAGTCCCAAGGTTGGACCGTTATCCACATATGTAAGAGAAAGCCACATAGGACTAGCAACTTCAGCACCTTGGATAGGGCCTTGCCAGTATTGGGCACTTGTCCACCAAGATTTCACCTCGAAGTAGGACTTACTGAGCCCTTGCCAAGCTCCTGGTCTGCAGCCTTCTAGAAGCAGGTGTCTTCCACATGAACCCAACCAGAGCACTTTCATCCAGGCAAACATATGTACTAACTGAGAAGTGGTTCACTGCACACAGCATTTCTAACACAACACTCCTAGAAAGAGTCCATTTTGAAATGGATAATCCCTTAGGCTCATGCCCAACAAGCCAAACACTTGTTAGAATTACACTGTATGGGGGCGCCTGGGTGGCTCAGTCGGTTAAGTGGCCGACTTCGGCTCAGGTCATGATCTCACAGTCTGTGAGTTCGAGCCCCGCATCGGGCTCTGTGCTGACAGCTCAGAGCCTGGAGCCTGCTTCGGATTCTGTGTCTCCCTCTCTCTCTGCCCTTCCCTTGCTCACGCTGTCTCTATGTCTCTCAAAAATGAAATAAAAATGTTAAAAAAATAATAAAAAAAAGAATTACACTGTATGTTCGAGAGGCTTTTACCAACAAGCAAAGCTCCTCATTTGCAGAGTTTTCTTGTGTTACTTGAACTTCTAGTCACTATCTGATCTCTTGATACCTTCCAGTTAATTCTCCATTTCTCAAGATGAGCCCTCTCAAGATGGATTTGATGTGTGGCCATTGCTGCTGCATGGCTTAACTCTACGTCAGGCATGGAAAAGAGGAATTCACTCTCTACCCTACTCCCGGCTGGTCCTGTATGAACCCGTGTGTTATTTTTCTATCAGGCTGGTAGTGTGTTCTGTCCCTGCGCCCACGGAAGGTGGCACGGCCCAGCCCCGCAGATGGAAAGGGGACGGAGAATCTGAGGACCACCGTATCACACACAGCCACTAGGGGTACCACATCACAGATGCTGAGCAACCCACAACACTTCTCAATGCCGCCATGACGGTGCGTGCTTCTTCTACTAAGGAAGAAGCTTCACAGTTTTTGTTTGAAAGAAAAATATCCCACATAAGCCACTGGATCCCAACCTTAAAAGTGGCAGGAATTTTTTTTTTTTTAATTGAAAGGTTTGATCTGAAGCCAGAGACTCATGCTAGCATTCACCTCATTGTTCTTGACTTGCATTTCTCTTTGTAGGATACAGAATTTGCGAGTTGAGTCCGGAGCAAGTGCTGACTTATGATTCCTTCCTGTGGCTCTATTAAATAGCAATGGGCTCTAAATAAACGCTGAGTGGGTACAAATCCCACCTGACGCACCGAAGGGGCCGCCTGGGATGGTACAAGCCACAGATAAGAAACCACGAGTGGGAATCACCTCCATGCTTTCACCTGCTTTCTCTGCCCCCTTCCCGTTCACAGATCTCCAGCAAGGATCACTTCCTTTCCAGGGGAAGAAAAACAGCTAGAATGCCATGACCTCGAAATACGCGGTGCATTTTGGAAACTCTGGGATGTTTGTCCATCTGCTCTGCTGTTTCAGAATCACTTGGGATTGATGGGATACCCGGTGGCTCAGTTGGTTGAGTGTCTCACTTCAGCTCATGTTATGATCTCGCGGTTCTTGAGATCAACCCCCGCGCTGGGCTCTGTGCTGGTGGCGTGGAGCCTGCTTGAGATTCTCTTTCTCTTTCTCTCTCTCTTTCTCTCTCTCTCTCTTTCTCTCTCTGCCCCTTCCCCATGTGCTCACTCTCGCTCTCAAAATAAATAAAACTATAAAAGGAATTACCTGGGGGGCGCCTGGGTGGCTTACAGTTAAATGTCTGACTTTGGCTCAGGTCATGATCTCACAGTTTGTAGGTTTGAGTCCTGCATTGAGCTCTGAGCTGGCAGTTCAGAGTCTGGAACCTGCTTTGGATTCTGTGTCTCCCTCTCTTTCTCTGCCCTGCTCACGTTCTCTCTGTCTCTCTCTCTCTTTTTCTCTCTCTCCAAAATAAATATACTTTAAAAAGTTAAAATAAAAAAGAATTACTTGGAATTGAAAGTATCACTTTGCAATCATGCCCTGACTGCCCACAGGATTCGACCGTCAGTGGTCCTGCTGAAGCGATATGGTGGGCGGGCTGTGTCCCCTGGCCCCGTACGCCTGCCCCTCCCGTCTCCAAACTCTGAAGCGGTTTATCTGCATCTCCGCTGGGACGCGCATTCGTGACTTTCTGCTCTGTGGTATTATGGCATCTCCTGCAAGAATCTTAGATCCGTCTGTGGCTCCTAAAGTCCCCATGTCAAGGGACTTATCACTCCATACTGCCCCTCTTGAAAAGAAAAAAAAAATTAGGCACACAGTCGGCATCAATAAACATGCACAATGAAGGCACGAGCTAGTTCCCTGTGAAATATTTCCCTGTGAAACAGCACGTAGCGTGCTATGAACCGCCTTTCTCATTACTGGGAAAGCGGCAAACCAGGCGCTGCAGACTTCACACTCGGGCCGAACACCTGCATTCGGGGTCCTGCTCATCCCTTATTATTAATTCCGTAATTAATACACCTGGGCAGGTGTATTAGCCTTCGGCCACCTTCACCTGCCTCGCTTGCAGGATGGACATGAAGACCACGCTTCCTGCCACGCAGACCAGCCACAGCACCACGGAGAGAATGCGCGTGCAGTCCTGGGCTGGCTGGGCGGGGGTGGGGTGGGGGGGGTGGGGGAGTGGGGGGGGATCGAGCCCGCTGGGCAGGCGGTGACTGACATTGCTGAGGAACGCTGACCACCCTGCGTGTTACTTAGAGGGAATACGGTTCCAGGATGCTAGCCACACACATGGCGTCTCTGCACGGCCCCTTCTGTGGTGGCCCTCACACCAAATCTGTGGGCTCACTGCCCTCGGTGATTACGGCAGCGCACGACAGCACGATCACAGGCTAAGAATAAGGCCACGGACACACAGATGTGCCGTGGAAGTGGCCGCGGAGCACAAGTAAATCACAAAGGTGCTTTTGTCGTGAATATGCCTTTGCGAGAACAGAGACAGCTGCAGCGGAGAAAGCTATCCTCCGTAGAATTATGCTGCGTCCACAAATTTTTAAAGAAAACACTTGGAACGATGGACACGAGCCCTCTTCACTTACCCACTCCTATCTCGGGTGCCTTTTGTGCAGAAGGCATCATTTTAAAGCAAATGTCCCCATTTTATGACATAATTACTGCGAATGTTGCCGTCCCGTGGTGTCATAGGGAAAGGCTCTTGTTGGAAGACAGGAAGGAAACACTCAGATGTACCAGATTTGTAAGACAGCAAATACACTCTGAGAAACTAATGTCATGGCTTAGGGGGAGGGTTTTATGTTTTGGCAAAAGGAACAGAATCAGTTGCAAATGTGACGTCAGGTCCTAACGCAGATCTCGAAGACTGAAAAACACTCTCCATTTCATTCAAGACACAATCAGGTTCTAGACGGAACCATTCTAGACACAACGCTCAAGGTCAGACTTTCTGAGGGGTGAGGGTAGGCATATGCGGCATTATAATTAAATGAAAGTGAATCGGTACGTTCGATGATGCCAACATTAGCTTGCCTGCTGGCCAACAAATGCCTTAGACTCCTATGAGAAGCCTGTTACTCGAAACTGTACACTCATCAACGAGATAAAACATTCTACCGATTCGCAGTACCAAGATGTGGAAAATGTAAACTAATTTACGTGCAATATTTAAAGGAGTGAAAATGAAAAGAGGCGGGCTTGTCTTGGTGTATGTTAAAGGCCCAGTGCGATGGATTTGTCTCATACGTCTTGTGACGGGAAATGTTCTGGTTTCGTGTACCCTAGGAATGACCCTATGTCCTCCTTCCTGTTAGTTCACAGAGTCACAGAGCTGCAGAGAAGACACGCACTGAGGACTGGGCTCGTCTGAATTCTTCACGTTCAGATGACAGCCACGAAGCCTAGAGACTTTAGACATCCCTCAAATGCACAGAGACAGTAAACACAGAGCTGGAAGCTAGAATAGGGTGCAGTCCTCTTGCTCCTTAAGACAGTGCTCCAAGACTTAACAAAACAAAACAAGGTTGTTCTTGTAAGCACCACAGTAGGCAACCATCATCACATTCAATTTGCTGCTCAAAACAAACCAACCAAAAAAGAAAAAAAAAAACCCAACCTTGTGGCAATGTTCCAATATTTCCAAAAGATCTAGTTGAAAAAGTTAAAAACTACCAATTCAGGGCACAAAAGGAAAAGGAGAAAGAATGAAAAATGAAAGAGAGGGAAAAATTGGAAAAGAAAACAAACACATGAAAATCCTAAGCAAGCTGCTGACCGGTGACATCAGGACAGTTTCGTCCAATTTTGTCCGTAAGGATTGCGCAACGTCAACACAAGAGACACTGTCACCAGAAAAGACGGGACATGAGTGACGCGTTCAGGGCCCCCTGGTCTTCCATGCCTTCGCTTCCCCTACACACTACAGACAGACCCGCCATTGCTCCGCTGTGCCAGAGAAAATCAACAAAAGCAGGCTGGCGACCATCTCCCCAAGCCGTGGAGGATATACGGTTTCAAGTAAGTCTTGTCAGCACCTCTGGAAAAAAATGGCGGGTTTCTCAGGAATCGAGTAATTTGGTTAAGAGGAGGAGAAGGGACAGAAAGAACAAGGCACGCTGCATCCTCGGAGAGGCGGGGAGAGAACGTGGGCCCTAACAGAAGGAAACGAGCGGGCTGTTGCAGCCGAGACAACGGCGTCCCCAAGAGACCCTGCAGCTACCGCCCCAAGCGCCCACCGAGGCTGTCGGCGGCCACGGTCCGCTCCATCCCCAAACCCAGCACTCCTCCAGCTGCGCCACAGACAAGGTGTGGCTCACATGTGACCGTTCACAGGATCAGTCACGAGAAAGTCTAACACGTGGGCTCCTTTCCTCCACTAACCTCTGCTCACTGGCCCACACCCCCTGTCCTTCCTTGGCCTTGAGCCACATTCATGCCCTCGGGGCCAAACTCTCTTGTTTCGTTCTTCTCACATCTCAGAGTCAGTGTTTCCTGACCTTTGTTTGAAAAATAAAAAACAGCTGCTGTTTATAAAGGCCTCGGGGTGGAAAGTCACAGGAAAGAAGGCAGAAAGAGGAAGATCGGGGCACGGTGTAAGTACACACACATACCGACGCTCCAGTCCAGTTCCTCCACGGTGTCCCCATACGCTCCGTGTTTGCTTTTGCCGGCAAAGTCCTTGGAACAGAACAGGGCCGTGTGCACGTGAAGGTAGGACAGGATGAGCAGGAACGGTGTCTCGGCATTCCTGCGAGAGCAGAAAGTGCAGAGCGACGTCAGCACGTTTGCCACACGCTCGTGAGGACGACACTAGTACTCCGTGACGGCATTTGGAAAGTCAGAGAGCACCACGAAACGATGCCTAATATTGTACATTTTAAAACGTTTAAAAAAGTTCATTTATTCTTGAGACAGAGCAGGGAAGGGGCAGAGAGAGAGAGAGAGAGAGGAGAGAGAATCCCAAGCAGGCTCTGCGTCACCAGCACAGAGCCCAATGCAGGGCTCGATCCCACCAACCACGACATCATGACGTGAGCTGAAGTCGGACGCCTAACTGGCTGAGGCTTCCAGGGCACCCGCAAGACAGTCCATTTTATTCAAAGAAACGGACGTCTCCAGTGTGCCTGTGAAGAGACTGATGGCTACCCCATGCGGATCAGCAGACGGAAGTGCTATGTCCTCGAGACACTCCCTGAGGACACAACTCTGGAAGGAATGTCATGGGGTATGGCCTGCTTTGCTCTTGAACTCTATTCTTCCCTCTCCATATGGTGATTAATACCGATTCAAGGGCCTTCAAAACCGTATTGTCTTTGGAATATGTACACACACACAAGTTACTGGTAAAGGCTGTCTCTTGATTTGTCGAGTTCTTAAGAAAACACCTGTCTACGTGTCTAATGCCAGTTCAGCTCTGGGTTCTGCCATATTGCTCACTTTCCACTATAGAACAGTCTTCCGGAATGTTGACACCAACACTAATATTGTCAACACTAAAATTTTGGAAATTATACGGAACATTCTTAGGACTGGTCCAAATTGTTAAAAAGTTTCAAGTTACTGCAAAAGCAATTCTTTTTTAAAAAAATTTTTTAATGTTTATTTTTTTTTTGAGAGAGAGAGAGACAGAGCGTGAGCAGGGGAGGGGCAGAGAGAGAGGGAGACACAGAATCTGAAGCAGGCTCCAGGCTCGGAGCCGTCAGCACAGAGCCCGACGCAGGGCTCGAACCCACAGACTGTGAGATCATGACCTGAGTTGAAGTCAGATGCTTAACCAGCTGAGCCACCCAGGCAAAACCTCTGTTGCAATCAGTGAGAACACATAGCTGCTCGAGAGTTCTAAGTCACTGTCAACGTGTGGCCTTTGGGACAAATGCCACGAGCCTGGGAGTGTGGAAAGGTCTCGGGGTTCCCCGTGCAGGCCTGCTGAGAGGGGTCAAGAAGTCACATCACCGCCTTTTTACATCTCACTGACCTCTGAGAAATGCCCTCAGTGGCTTCATTTCAGTTTTATGTAAATGGTTCAAATTTTACCTTCATTCAGGAAAGTGTCAGAAATTCCTTTCCAGCTAAAAGGGAGTACTGAGTAAGTGCCCTTTTGAAGGCTGCTGGGGCACAAAAGGAAATAATAACGGAATAGATGGATGGCCAAATGCAACTTCTACTAGAGCCTCTGGTGCACAAACCGAGAACCCCCTACGTGATTTCCTTCTCCCACTAGACCACGGGCGGCGGGGTGCCACTTTCGTACGTGTGCTGCAGGCACCGGCACGGGGGCTGGCAAGTACCGTCAGTTCAGCAAACCTGCGTTAGCCAACGAAAACCTGCATTAGGTCTCCCAGCGTCCTCGGGTCCACCCAGGACTCCCAGCACTGCAGGGATTCTCAGTGCACGTGGTTTATACGAAAGCGGCTCTAGAGCAGGGACTATTACACATCCTACGTAATATATATGCCTACATATGTGATACGTACATCTGTATATACCTGTATTTACATGTATGCCTGGACATTTACACACACATAGATACTATACACCTATATGTATTTACAGGTGTGTGTGTGGATATATACACATATACCTATATAGTTATTACTATAGGATATACACACACATACACATAAACACCTACATATATTATCAGGAGGAGTGTACACATATACGTATGCATATATACCTATCCATATATTAGTACAGGTGTGTATGTATATGTACACATATACACCTACGCATATATTATTAGTATAGATGTATACATATACACATACAAAAAACTATATATACTGGAGTATATATACTATACTATGCTATTACCATGGCTGTGGGTGTGTATATATACATATACATATATACACATATATACACACACACATATACACATACATCTATATATATTATTATATCGGCGTATGCGTGCATATGTACTCATATGCACCTGTACATATATTATTAGTATAGGCGTATATATATGCACACACAAACCTATCATATATTAGTATATATGGTGTGTATGTATATGTACACATATACACGTACGCATATATTATTACTATAGATGTATACATATACACATACAAAAAACTATATATACTATAGTATATATATATGTATATATATAATATACTATGCTATTAGCATGGCTGTGGGTGTGTGTATACACACATATACACGTACATCTATATATGTTATTATATAGGTGTGTGTGTGTGCATATGTACTCACATGCACCTGTACATATATTAGTATAGGTGTATATATATGCACGCACAAAACTATACCTATGTTATTAGTATACATACTGTATATGTATATGTATATGTCTATACATATACACGCACAATATATATATACACTCATATACACATGTACATATATTAGTAGACGTATGTATATATAATACACATGCACAAACATATTTTATTAGTATAGCTATATACATATAAATATATACATACACATATACAACTATACACATATTATTAATATAGGTTTATACACACACTTTGTATAAGTGTATGTTACACACACATCTATACAATTATACATATATATACACACATATATACACCTATACATATGTTATTAGTATAGGTGTATATACAAACACACACACAAATATATATATATAGTTAGTATATATACATATACTATTACACATATATTATTAGTGTAGTTGTATATATATATATATACATACACACACAAACTTATAGGGAGGTTTACTCAGACGTGCACACACTGTACCTCCTTCTCAGGAAGCGGATGACAGCCCTAACAACTGGCTCGGACTCCCCTAAACCAACATGGAATTACACTCTTTCCACTTGTCCCTAAATAGACAGGCGTATTACTTAGGGTACAATTTCACCCTCCTGTGCTCTCCTGCTTAGTTTTGGGCTTAAAGTTAAGGAAGATCGATAAGACAACTTAAAAACTCAACCTTACGAGCGTGTATATGGTCAGAGCTGGAGATACGGGGCGTGACCGACAGACTTTGCTGAGAACGAAGAGGTGTCGCGTGCCCAACAGCTTCAGAGAAATAAATAAGCAACTAGATAAGAGGACGAGGAAGAGCAGGCGGCCGCTCACCTTACTGGCAAGATCCCAAGAGGGAGGCATTTGGAAATGTGAGCCGAGAACAAAAATAAAACATGATACTGTTGTGCCGACGAGCGAATCAGGGAACCCAGGACAAACGGCGTTCACGAGGAGGGTCGTCAGAGCCGTCGGGCGGACGGGGCGTGCACCACTGTGGAGTTCAGCCCAAGCCACGGGTTGTGACTTCTGTCCCTGGGACAGAGGAGGATGCTGCGCAGCACGGAAGGAGGCCGTCCTGTGCGTGGAGGGTCAAACTGCACAGAGGTACAGAGCTGTGTCTTCCATCGCGACTCTGCAGGGCAGCGGTCTTGCACTGAGCGGACTGGACGTCACGGACACTAGCCGAGCTGCTGGGTGGGCGCCAAGGCCCAGGGATCAGGTACCAGATGCACCAACAACGCTGCGAAATGTCAGACGGACCAGGGCTTGCGAAAGCCCGTGGCACAAGGATTCCCCGTGCGGGAGTACAGGACAGTGGGCGCTGCACGGGGACGTGGGCTGGGCAGACACCCTGCGGCGTGACTCACAGCCTGCCCTCTGGGGTAGGGATTCTCGCCGACCAGTATCTTTCGACAGCGAGCAGGTCAAGCTCGCCGAGGACGCCTGGGTCTCCCTTCCCTACGACCTTGAAACCTCCGTGACACCCCGTCGACTTGCTGGGAGGGAGACTTCTCGATAACAGCTTAAGTCCTGTTTCATTAACTGTGGCCCTTCAGTAAACAATGCTTTTGAAAATTTATTGCCACGTTCTTGCACGCTGTGTGAAAAGACAGAACTTTCCGCCCCTATGCGCTTTTGTCGTATTTGTGAAAATACAGAAGGCAGCTCTGTGCCTTCCCAGCAATCATTTCGATCTGAGAATCTAAAGACCGACCTCCCATAAATGCAGAGTGAAACACAGGCGAGGAGACGGTGAAGGTGTTTTTTTTTTTTTTTTTTTTTTTTTTTTTCTTTTTCTATCTGCCACAAAGGTCTGGAACAGAATATTCCTCATCCCCGGGCTTGACGGTTCTTATTCAACCAAGGTGCCAGCATGACCCAGAGTCGGGTGTAACTGGGAAGCACACGTGGGTTGATTCTTTCTGAGAGCCCTCGGATGCTGGCGACTACGGCGGGCACAAGGCAGCAAACGGCATCGCCGGTCACCCAGCCGCAGGTCAGTGCCCGCCGTCGTGTACGACACACAGAGGCACACATCCGGCTGTGCCTCTGCTCCCTCCGCGCACGCGACAGCGACTGGAGGAACCTTTGGCTGCCAGGGTCTGAGAAACTAAATCGAAATCTATGAAGGTGAGCGTGGTCAGATCCGGCCGCCAGAAACGATTCTCAACCCGGCAGAGTCACGACCTTGCCCCTAGAGAGAGGCACATTCCGAAGGTCCGTGCAATGTGCTAGTACACACGAATGCTTTCCATGAACATGTCCGAGTCGGCGCTCTCCCGGCTAACTCACAGACGGGACACCAGACGACACACACACCTGTCCTGGGGAGTCCCCAGGTGAGCTAAAAGCACAAGTTTCGTCACACAGACCCCCCAAATCCTTCATTCAACAAATTGGAATAATTTTTTTTTTAAGATTTTATTTTTCGGGGCACCTGGGTGGCTCAGTGAGTGAAGTGTCCAGCTTCAGCTCACGTCACGATCTCACGGTTCACGGTTCAAGCCGCACATCAGTCTCTGTGCTGACAGCTTGGGGCCTGCAGCCTGCTGCGGGTTCTGTGTCTCCCTCTCTCTCTGCCGCTCCCCTGCTCACTCTCTCTCTCTTTCTCTCTCTCAAAAATAAATAAACATTAAGAAAATAAAGATTTTATTTTTAAGTAATCTCTACATGCAATGTGCGGCTTGAACTCACAACTCTGAGGTCAAGAGTCACACTCTCTACTAACTAGAGAGCCAGCCACGAACTCCTGAATCAGAATAATTTTAAAAATAAAAGCCCACATATATGGAAAGAAACCCAGAGAGGTACCCCTCGCACAGAGGCTTTGCTGCGCCTTGGGCTGCGGAAGGCGAGCACTCGGGGTGAAGGAGTGAAGGCCGGCAACAATTCCAACGTTCGGCTTTGCCCAGCTTTACACTGCTTCGGTTTTGTAGAGCAGCACAAGTCACTTTTGGAGCCACAGAAAAATGGACATAGATCTTCAAAACAAAGACAAGAAAGCTAGGAAAGCCACCTTCTCCCCCAGAAAACGTAGGCAGACGAAACGGACACCCAGGTCTGAAAGCCAATCTGTGTAACAGACTTAAAATAAGCTGCCTGCCTTCAGTGTACCCACTTCCTTCCAGGCTGCCCACAGTGCCCTCATCTGCCGACCTTCACGCTGGGCTCTCTGTGCAAGAATTGTACACACACAGACTTGTCTATGGCTCTTACATAACATTCAATGGGTCTTTAGCCACTGGGAAGTCAACGGGGGATGCCGGACTCTGAACGCACCCATCACCACCGGCGAGTGCCCAAGCCTGCTGTGACCCGAATGCGTGTACGTGGGGTCACCCACACGCCCCACTACACAACAGGTACAGGGAAGATTCTTTGCTGCTTCCGGTCGTAAATTCCCTGGCATCCATCCATTCATTATCCCAACCCAGAGAGTGCAAGATACTGAGTTTATGCAGAAAAAAATAAAAAAGATGGTTTCCCTGCATTTTAGGTAATAGGAAATAAGAAACAGCTGGGATTGTAATAGGAAAGGAGACCCTGAGGAAGAAGATGGGTTTTCCAAAGTGCCTCTGGAAAATCAATCACATTTCTTCTCAGTTACTGGGAGAGTACCCTCCAGTGGTGGCACACAGCCTCCTTGGATGGACCCCCTCAGGAGACAGACAGAGAACAAGAGACGATGGTCACCCCATCACAGTAAATCTGGCCTGCTCGGAATAACTGTCATGATTCTGACGGACGACGTGAGACAGGTCATCTACTGTTCAGGTTCGCTCTCAGCCTGGGGACGGGGAGAGAAGCCCAGGGGGACATGACAAGAGGGCGTGGGAGGTGAGTACGATGGGGTCTATTCTCAGGCACAGAGGGCATAGCAACTCATCCATTCAACAGTGGTTCTGAGTGCTAAAAAACAGGCTAACGTTAAAACACTGAGAAGTTTCCCATGAAAAATATTCCCCCCCAATACTTCCCTGTCACAAATAGGCATTTATGCTTTCTCTCTTTTTAAGTAAACGATTATTCATGTCTGACAGAGGAGCGCGAGCAGGAGGCGCAGAGACAGGCGTGGACAGAGGATCCGAAGCAGGCTTCACGCTGTCAGCGCAGAGCCCGGCGTGGGGCTTGCACTCACAAACCGCGAGCTCACGACCTGAGCCGAAATCGAGAGTCAGACATTCGGCCGACGGAGCCGGCCAGGTGCCCCTCGGTTGAACAGGTGAGAAGCCAGCAGCCCCAGCCTGAATTTCTGCGGGACGGCAGGTCACCACTCAGAAGGAGCTGAACCAAATCCAGCTCCCGTGGGCCTCCAGACCCAACTGGCCCATTCAGAATTCCGTCACCAGCCTGGGGTGCTGAGAACCTGCGCTCCAATGCCTGGCTATCACAGGTCGTGCCTCCTGAGTCCAGTTCAGATCGTAATCCCAGGGCATGAAAGAGATGTCTGTGTTGATGGAAGGCGGAAGGTCCGAGACTGCTTTATCCACGCCCCATTCGGTCAGGAATGCCGTGGACCTGGACACAGTATCGGAGAACGCGCGCAGCCGTCTAGAGCTGTAATCGGCTTGTGGTGTGCTCAGCCTGGGATAGAGGCTCATACCAAGAGCCGAGCCCCCTGAATTCCGAAACCCGTGTCTTGTTGGCTCATGCAAGGTAGCAAGCAATCGAGGGGCGTCTCCCCTTACTGAGCAAGACAATTCTTTAATTACTTCCCCTTTCTGCTCTGGAACACGTGTGTGTGTCCCTGTGTGTTGCCCTTCATCGTTAA
Organism: Paguma larvata; assembly: GCA_030068075.1. Taxonomy (NCBI): domain Eukaryota; kingdom Metazoa; phylum Chordata; class Mammalia; order Carnivora; family Viverridae; genus Paguma; species Paguma larvata. The sequence continues at coordinate 3,597,247 of CM057830.1, read as the reverse complement.
TCTGATCTACTTTTCTCCCTGTGAATTAAAATCAGTATCGCCCCCATTCCTTTCTGGCCTAAACTCTTACTTAAACTAATAAAGGCATCCCGCGATCTCTTTCTTCGGAAGATCCTTTGTGCCAAATCGCAGCTATACATCATGGCCACTTACACCACGGTCTGGCCGGAAATGTCAAAGGCTAGGTCGAAGGGACCCTGTAAATGCATTTCCAGATTTCGACTGTGCCAAATACCAATGGCAGCGGAACAGGATAAAAGGTCAGGTCTTCCGATGAGACATTTATCAGCCGTCCCAGGTTTCGCAGCACTATGATGACAACAATGTTTGCAGAAAGAAGTCCCTATTTCCTGTAACACTGCACAGCGCGGAAAATGGTGGAGGGAGCACCTCCCCATGACCGTCCAGGAAGGGCATGCTCTCTGCCTGGCAACGTTACCTCCTCTGCTTACTCACGCTTTCCGTCATTCCGATGTCATGGTGGCTTCCCTCTGCGGATCAGGGATTCTTAAAGTCATAAAAATGAGATCTTACGACTGTGGGAAGTCAGAGATTAAAAAGAGGACTCTAGGGACCTCATCAAGATAAAAGGCTTCTGCACAGGGAAGGAAACAATCAGCAAGACTAAAAGGCAACTGACGGAATGGGAGAAGATATTTGCAAATAAAAGGGTTTGTATCCAAAATCTATAAAGAACTTATCAAACTCAACACCAGAAAAACAAATAATCCAGTGAAGAAATGGGCAAAAGACATGAATAGACACTTTTCCAAAGAAGACAACCAGATGGCCAACAGACAGATGAAAAGATGCTCACCATCACTCACCATCAGGGAAATACAAACTAAAACCACACTGAGATACCACCTCACACCTGTCACACTGGCTAAACTTAACAACTCAGGAGACAAAGATGTTGGCAAGGATGCAGAGAATGCAAACTGGTGCAGCCGCTCGGGAAAACGGTGTGGAGGTTCCTAAAAAAACTGGAAATAGAACTACCTACAACCCAGCAATTACGCTACTAGGTATTTATACAAAGGATACAGGAGTGCTGTTTTGAGGGGGCACATGCACCCCAATGTTTACAGCAGCCCTATCGACAATAGCTCAAGTATGGAAAGAGCCTAAATGTCCATCGAAGGACGAATGGATACAGAAGATGTGGTATATATACACAATGGAAGATTACTTTCAATCAAAAAGAATGAAATCTTGCCATTTGCAACAACGTGCACAGAACTAGACTGTATGATGCTAAGCGAAATTGGTCAGAGAAAGAAAAATATCATATGACTTTACTCATACGAGGAATTTAAGATACAAAACTGAAGAACATAAGGGAAGGGAAGCAAAGATAATATAAAAACAGGGAGGGGGACAAAACATAAGAGACTCTTAAATATGCAGAACAGAGGGTGGCTGGAGGGGTTGTGGGTGGGAGGATGGGGTAAGTGGGTGCGGGGCGTTAAGGAGGGCGCTTGTTGGAACGAGCACTGGGTGTTATGTGTAGCGGATGAATCATCGGATTCTACTCCTGAAATCATTATTGCACTATCTGCTGCCTCAGCTGGCTGTGAATAAATTAAATAAAAATAAAGACATAAATAAGTAAATAAATACTAAAAGCACTCCAGATCTCTGCCAGAATTTGCATCTGTTTCCAGTAGACTCAGTGCTAAAGCTACAAGAGAGATCCCTCATTAAGCTCAACTGAAAATTAGCATTTATTTCGCTTCTAATGACAGCCTCTTAACACACACACACACACACACACGCATTAAGTATGTTCAGTGCATACTGGAATACATGTTGAGTACATTCAATGCACACTGAACACGAAGGCCTGGAGAACAGGATTTTCGGGGTAAATTTCCTATGAATTTATGAACCCAATATGTGGATACCATAAAGCATACAAATCACGCGGGTGCGTATAAAGTCACCCCGCTTCTTAGAAACGTGTTCTTCAGTCCGCACGTGTGGATATTCGCAGAGAAAAACAGAGAGAAGTCTCCTTCCATTTTAATGTTTTCCTGAGCAACGAAGCAGTGTTTTCCGTGAAGTTAGGGTGAAAAGAGGCCAACGCATCTGGCTCCTCACGCTGCACGGCGACCAACGTTCCCCTCGTTCTGTCGAGGACGATGTGAAACGTGGGTCTCGTTCTACCCACTGGCATTAAGCTTTTTAAATGCAGCCTTGACTTAAGTGGAGGAAACACTACTTTGTGAATGAAATTAACTCACTAAATTCACCCGTTACGATGCAGCCTGTTTCTTTTCAGAAAAAGCAAATACTTCTCTGTCATGTGCATTCTCCTGGGGGAGAGGGGGGTGACACCTGGACTCTTCCGTGTGCAGAAGGTCTGCTGAGACATCTGTAAAATTCTCTGGTCTTCGTCCCCCTCCCCTGTACTCAAGTCTAATCAGCGCGTCGGCCGAGGCCACGGCAGAGCAGAGGCGTCTAAGCGGTCCACTCCGACAGAGAGGAGAGGCTTCACGGGCACTGAGCTGTGGTTTTTCATCTAGTCTGTCGCTATTACTCCGAGGGCTTTGATTATTCACTCCAAACGTGGAGTCTCAAATCCCTCCCAACGAAGACATCTCTTTTCTCCCACCTCGTGTGGCTGTTTTGCAGAGGGAATGAGGTGACATGTGTATCACCAGTGCCTGGCGGGACAGGACGACCACTGCGAAAAGGTGGCTGACACTTGAACGTGCCCCATTTGCGCCGGGCACCCACGCTGGCTCCACAGAGCCCTGCAGACAGCACTTGGGACCCAGGAGGAGGGCTGGGAATCTCTAAGAAATCCACAGCTCATTCCTGCCTCTAAGGGCAACAAGGACTGCTTGCTAGTTCCAGGGCCTTCAGGATGACCTGCCTCTTGAATTACTACACAGCTTACAACATACGGTGTGCTGAACCAATTATCTGGCTTCCCAAAAGAAGTATCTCCCCAAGACAAATTTCACCCCTAAACTAGGATGAGGCCCCCTGAGGGCGTGGCTCTATATTCCCAGACATAAATCTCCTCCGTGTAGAAGTGCGCACTCGTAATCTGGGGGCACGTTTACAGCAAACCTGCTTTAGAAGGCCTCATCGGAGAGCGCCGCGGACCAACAGAGCATCTTTGCCTCACGCCCCTGTCATCTGTAGTTTCGCATCTTACGTTAGCATCTTCAGTGTAAAATCATTCCAGTGACAAGGCTTAGAGAACGATACATGTTAGAACTAGGAGCGCGTCTGGGTGGCTCAGTTAATTAAGCATCTGACTTCAGGTCAGGTCATGATCTCACAGTTTGTGGGTTCGAGCCCCACATCGAGCTCTCTGCTGACAGCTCAGAGCCTGGAGCCTGCTTCGGGTTCTGTGTCTCCCTCTCTCTCTCTGCTCCTCCCCTGATTCTGCTCTGTCTCTCTCAAAAAAAAAAACAAAAAACAAAAACCAAAACAAAAAAAAAAACGAATAAAATGTAAACAAACATTAGAAAGAACAGTTTAAACCATTTTCATCACTACTATTGACATATGAACCGAATGGGAACCGCACACCCCCACGCTGTCTTTTATGCTCATACATCACAAGGGGGCGCCTGGGTGGCTCAGTTGGTTAAGTGGCTGACTTCAGCTCAGGTCATGAACTCACAGTTTGTGGGTTCGAGCCCCACGTCGGGCTCTGTGCTGGCAGCTCAGAGCCTGGAGCCTGCTTCGGATTCTGTGTCTCCCTCTCGCTCTGCCCCTCCCCTGCTCACTGCTCTGTCTCTATGTCTCTCAAAGATAAATAAACATTAAAAAAAAAAAAAAGTTTAATACATCACAAGAAGGCGTCAGTTTCCACCGGGAAATTCTGAACACAAATGCATTTGAATAAATTTCACAAACAGTCCGGTTGCTTTGGTCAGCCTGCTGCTGCTGCCTCGGAATCCATTCTCCCACACAGGTGGTAAGACCTGCTTCTAGTCTTCAGGATACGCTGGCCAACGAGGCAACACAGAGAAATGCTGTCTTCAGATCCTTGCAACAATCTTTTTTTATATATTGTGATGATTCTTTGGGGGACACACTGAGGTGTTCTTTCAAGATGCGTGGCCGTCACACGCAGTGAATCAGGTATGACACGTCACTCGGTCTGAGGACAATGGTACCCAAGGATGGGCTTACCTACGTGTTTTCGATCTTTGTGTGTTCAGGTAACGTTACGAAAGAAGGTTTCTGGGAAGCAGCACGGCCCACAAGTGAGATACCTTCCCTAATGCTGACTGTGCTCGTGCTACACCAACGTGGGCAAGAGGCATTTGCATCGGGACCATCTATTTTGAACAGTAAGCCCTTCTGTAATAACTCAATAACCCCAACTTCCAACCGTGCTGTCGCTCCAACATCTTCAATCTCTAGTTCTGCCAGAAAACGGCAGGCGCCTGCGTGTCATCAGGATGAACGCCGCAGGCTTCAAGACCCTCAGGATCAAATCGCTTTCGGTCCTCTCCCCAAGTCGCGTGCTGAGGGACCCATTAAAACGCCTTGTGATCATATGAATATTCGCGCTCTCTGTAGATTCCATCATTCCTGTCAAAGACCACACACTGGAAAGGAGTGATGCATCTGGAAGCGGAGTCTGATCCCTGAACCCTGCGATTCTGCAGGGGCCACCGTGTTATTAATCTGCTCTGTCTCTGAGAGACTGCTGGTCGATGCAGCCGGATAGGCGACAGTTCAGCTGTTACAGCAAATTTAGCAGACGGCAGACCGCGGTGATCCGCCTTCAATGGACGGGTTTGCAATCCCGGGGAGCGTGGCCTGACTCTGGAGTGGCTGCTCCCTTGCTTATAAAACTCCACTCAGTAAGAGCTTTGTCGACCATGCAGACTGTGGCCCATTGTTGACTTATGACGCTAATTTAGTGTGACAGCCACTTTAAAAAAAAAAATAGTATACAACAGGGGCCAACTGAGTGCCTCAGTCGGTTAAGCGTTTGACTTCAGCTCAGGTCGTGATCTCATGGTTCATGAGTTTGAGCCCTACATAGGGCTCTGTGCTGACAGCTCAGAGCCTGGAGCCTGCCTTGGATTCTGGGTCTTCCTCTCTCTCTACCCCTCCTCCAGTCACAGTCTGTCTCTCTCTCTCTCTCTCTCCCTCAAAAATGAATGTTTAAAAAAAAAAAAAAAACATACTCCAGGGGCACCTAGGTGGTCGGTCAGTTGAGTGTGTGAATTCGGCTCAGGTCGTGATCTCACGGTTCGTGAGTTCGAGCCTCCACATCAGCACAGAGCCACTTTGGGTCTTCTGTCCCCCTCTCTCTGTGCCCCTCCCCCAAGTCACAGTTTCTCTCTCAAAAATAAATAAAACTTTACCAAAAAAGTGACCGCCCAGATGACACGTGTGATTTTCAGAAGAAACGTCCCGCTTTTCTCGGGGCGCCTGGGTGGCTCAGTCAGTGAAGCGTCTGACTCGGGATCAGGTCATGATCGCACAGTTCGTGAGTTCACGCCCTGCACACCTGGCTCTGCACTGGTGGAGTGGAGCCCGCTTGGGATTCTCTCTCCCTCCCTCTGTCTCTGCCCTTCCTCTGCTCTCTCCCTCTCTCTCAAAATAAATAAATAAACTTTAAAAAGAAAAAAGAAACATCCACTTTTCTCTGAAGTTACAAATGAACAGAACGGTTGTTTTCAAAAGCAGGTGTTCCGGACACAGTCCCTACTCCGGACTGCCACCACCGTTCCCAGGTTGGTGTCTGCCCTTGCTGATAGCAACCCCCAACGGTATGCACTGAAGTGGTCCTCCCAGACCTGACCGAGATCGGCAGCTTCACCCATTTGCCCACACAGTTGTCCTGCTCCGAAGTTTGCGTGGGGATGTCCCTGTGTTATTTGTGTCACGAGGACATCTATGCTACACAAAGCATGCTTGAAGAGTGATGACCGCGGTGATCCCTTAAAGCCCCTTTTGTCATGCGGTAGACCTTTTCCGGCGTCGTACCAGAAGCACAGGACGTGAGGGACGCGGGCAGAGCCACTCAGGCGAGAGCCCCCCCTGCTCCTCCTATCACGAGCCGCTCCATTTCCACACCCTCCCTCCCGAGAGCCCGGCTGGAGAAATCTCCCCTGCGTGGAAGGGGAAACGTGGCTGGAAGGACCACCCTGTTCTTCCCACCTGTATGGAAATAAGCAAGCACCACGCGTCACGGGCAGCAGTGTCAAGACCGAAGGTGATACTGACCGTCGTATGAACTGGGCCGCGTCCGCCACCAGCCTCTGCGTGAGGTTCTCGTAGGATACGGGCTGCTGCGTGATATCGTGGTTCCGCATCAGGAAGCAGTTCAAGGGCCGGAAGTAATGCAGGAAGCACACCAGAAGGCCCAGCATCGCGGCGGCCAGGCAGACGAGGCAGACGAAGACCGCGGGGGGCACGTGGACCAGCCCCAGGTACTTGAGCACCGCCAAGGTGAGGAGAGTGACCGCTAGGATCTGGAGGGGGATGAACACCAGAATCCTGATGGGCCTGCTGAAGACGCTGCCTTCTCCGGGCTTACAGTCCCTCAGGTTGGTCACGGGGATCCCGTGGAAATAATCGAAGCCGTGGCTCAACGGGTGGTGACAAAAGTCGGTTTTGTTGTGGCAGTTCGTCCCCAGGTGCCACTTCCCTGACAAGGAAGTGGGCGATACGTTTAGACCCGATGAACACCCTGACTTGAACGCCACTTTTGACTCCCACCCGGTGAAAGGCGGGAGAGCTCTGCACAGATGCCCACTATTCTGCAGAACCCCATGGTTTTCCACTCCTCCACAAACAGGGTATTCGCTACTCACCCTACCAGGAAAAGAGAACGAATTTGACAATAACAAAATAAAACAAAAGACAAACACCTAACGTATTTAACAGGCAGGTGACAAAAATACACAGAAAAACACAAATGTTTTTTAAAGACACTTCCTTAAAATTAAAGTCGCAAAACCCACTTGGTTTGTCCCTTGAATATTAAAAGTGAAAATGAATCCTTTCTCAAAAACTTAACCTGAAGCATGAGAAAATCACACTCAGAACTCAGCAATTATTTTAAACATCATTTCTTATAAAATGTTAATTATACCACTAAATTAGTGAGTGTCTTACAAAAGAAAAACATGATGATGGTTTTATGACAAGAGGCAGGAGGAAAGACAATGGTCATTTTGCTTCTATGAGATATTTTAGGATTCATCTGATGATCCACATAGACCTAAGCGTGTCAGCTAAAAAGGGAGAACATATCGCTCCGATCAGCTGAATAAAATAACTGTCAAGTGAGACAAAGTCTGACATAATTTCAGCACTAATGTACAGAATTAGCACTAATATATAAAAACGTTCAATAGCACAGTATATATGTAGTTTTATATGCTGTATAGCTGTGTATAACGATCTATTCATCAATCTATCACCTATCATCTGTTTCATCTCTGTATCTCATCTGTCCATCCCTTATCTATCCATCTACCCATCATCCATCCATTAATCTGCCAACTATCCATCCATTTAACATCTATCCATCTAACCATCTTCTATCCACCCATCGTCCACCCATCATCCATCCATCCGTCATCCACCCATCTATCCATCATTCATCCACCCATTATCCATCCTTCATCCATCCACCCATCATGCACCCACTATCCATCTATCCATCATTCATTATCCACCCATCATTCATCCATGTATCTATCAATCATTCATCCATGATTCATCTGTCCATCATCCATCATCCATCCACCACCCATCCACCCATCCACCCATCCACCCATCCACTCACCCATCCATCCATCCATCCACCATCCATCCATCCATCCATCCATCCATCCACCATCCATCCATCCATCCATCCACCCATCCACCCATCCACCCATCCACCCATCCATCCACCATCCATCCATCCATCCATCCACCATCCATCCATCCATCCACCCATCCATCCATGCATCCATCCATCCATCCATGCATCCATCCATCCACCCATCCATCCATCCACCCATCCATCCATGCATCCATCCATCCATCCATCCATCCATCCACCATCCATCCATCCATCCATCCACCACCCATCCATCCATCCACCATCCATCCATCCATCCATCCATCCACCCATCCACCCATCCACCCATCCACCCATCCATCCACCCATCCATCCATGCATCCATCCATCCATCCATCCACCATCCATCCATCCACCCATCCATCCATCCATCCATCCATCCATCCATCCATCCATCCATGCATCCATTCATCCACCCATCCATCCATCATCTACTTCATCTGTTGATCTATCCATCCGTACCTCTGTCACCTATGTCATCTGCCTTTCCATTTATCCATATATCCATCAGTCCATCCATCTATCATTATCTATCATCCATCCATCCATCCATCCACCCACCCATATCTATCTATCTATCATCTATCTTTCTCATTTATCTACTGGTCTATACACACACACACATGCACACACATACACACTCACACACTGACCATATCTTTGCATTCAAATAGCTCAGATAGGTGCATAGCATTTTATAGAAATGGAAATCATTTGTTCCCTATCTGAAGTTGTGCAAACTGTATGCATGATGTCATCCTTAAGAAGGCAGTCATCATGCCCCATCCCGCTCACCCTGCTCAGGCTTCGACTTCCCCTCCAAAGCTGCCCATACCTATCAGAGCTGTTGCATAGCCGTGATCCTTGAGAAGCTTGGCAAAGGTAATCTCACTGGTGGGAAGTCCTCCAGATGAGGCCGAGAAGAGAAACACACCCACGATGTTCTCAGATGCCATTCCTGAAGCAGGAGAAATGAGCAGTGAAACAGGAGGTCGGGGTGCCCCGACAGCAGCCATGGCCATGGAGCCCCGAGGTTACCTGATCGGATGGGGTATCGGCCTGTCATGAAGGCGGCCCTACTCGGGGTGCACAGGGGCGATGCTGCCAGGTGCTGCGTGAGCTTCACTCCTCCTTCAGCCAACCGGTCGATATTGGGAGTCCTGGAACACAAGCCCCGTGTCATTCGTGATGACCTTGAACCATGACTTTTCACAGTGTGCCGCCTCTCCGTCATCCAGGGAAACTCCGAGGAGGATGCGTGATGCAAGACCAACCGCCCAGTGCTCGTGCCCTGGGAACGGACCGGCCGATCCTGTCCGGGAGTCACTGCCCACGTGCGAGGCATTCAGTTCGGGGACCACGCTGAGCTCGCATTCCACACCGTCCCCTGGGAACACAGCCCCTGCCTCTCTGCCGGCCGGGCCACTTTCCGTCCTGAAGATCCTGACACGCACGGGTTTCTCTCGGGCCTCCTATGACCAAGCCTGTCCCTGAGGGGACCTGGTGCATGTGTGGGACACATATCCCACCCCAGAAGCTTGCTCACCATAAAGGGACAGCTCGTCTGACTGTGCTCAGCGCCTGCAACAGGGGGTAACACACATCTTGTTCATCGTGGACAGCCCCCTGCTCCGGCGCCCACACAGAGTAGCCTTCGGTGACGCACAGCGTCAAGGGGACAGTCATCTCTTCGCAGTGCTACCGTCAACGTGCCCCCCAGCCACGAATTTAGTGTGTGCCTTGGACAATCAACATCTCCACTGGGCTTGTGCCTTCAGGCAGAGATTTAGAAGATTTAGAAGGGCTGACTCTGTGTATCTGACTTAAACCACCCCGTGCCTACACTGCCCCGCTGAAAAATCTAACTAGTTTGCATGTGAGTGAGTATATAAAATAAAAAATGGAAAATGTAATTCATAAAGAACTGGAATCAAATACGGAACAAGACAGATCTGGGGGATGCGGGGATATGAATTCTTCATTGTGATTTTATACACTTTTCTTTTTCCTTTTGAGATGGGGTAGAAACAAAACCTTAAGGCTTGATCATAATTTTTAACTTAAGACAGCTGAATAGGAACAGCTATCTATTCTCTCAGCGAACTTCAGGAAGACATATATTTTTTAATGTTTATTTATTTCGAGAGTGGAGGGGCAGAGAGAGAGAGAGAATTGCAAGCAGGCTCCCCGCTGTTAGTATGAAGCCTGATGTGGGGTTTGATCTCATGAACTGTGAGATCAAGACTTGAGCTGAAATCGAGAGTCAGATGCTTAAGTGACTGAGCCACGCAGGCGTCCCAGGAATACATATAATATTAAAAACAATAAATAAAATCTTAAAAGTGAAGAGACATTACAACCCTCATAAGAAAGAGTAAATTACTAATAAGAGGTGTATGGCAGGTGTCAAAAGTCAGGTCTATGCTTTTTTTTCTTTTTTTTTTTTTTACAAAATGAGGCTAACGGTGGGGTTGAAAACTTAGGTGGTCCATTGAAATCTCGTCTTTGTCCATGTGTTTAAAACTCTAACAAACGTCGCAGGTAAGCACACAGTTTAAAACAATAAGCAGTGTCGGGGGGCTCAGTCGGTTAAGCATCCGACACTCGGTTTCGGCTCAGGTCGTGATCTCACGGTTTGTGAGATCAAACCCCACGTCACGCTCTGTGCTGACAGCGTGGAGCCTGCTTGGGATTCTCTCTTCTCTCAAAAATAAATAAATGTAAACAAAATTACTAAAAAATAAGTAAGTAAAATAAAATTTGAACGACAGAGGGGCACCCGGGGGGCTCACTCACTTAAGTCCGTCAGTTAAGCGTCCAACTCATGACTTTGGTTCAGGTCATGATCTTCCTGTTTGCTGGTTTGAGCCGCACATTGGGCTTTGTGCTGACAAAGTGGAGCCTGTTTGGGATTCTCTCTTTCTCTCTCTCTGTCTCGAAAATAATTAAACATTAAAAAAACCCCATAAAACCACCAGCATCTGATGGACACGTGTGGTTATGCCTTGCACCGTGGTTTCTCCTCAAAGGAGAACTTACAGCCCGTTTCTGTTTGATCCAACACATCACAGCGCAACACCCGTCCACGCGTCATTACCGTGTTGAAGAGACGACGAGGAGGCAGAGTGACGGCAAGAAAGTAAATCAGGGTCCCGGGGCCCCGAGTGTCACGCAGTCACTCTTCGTAGGTCTTATGAGGAGATTCTATGAAAGCAAATGATCTCTCTCCTCGCCTTCAGTTTGTGTGATTCGGTTTGTACTGATCGTTGGTCAGAGGAAGCTCCGAGCCAGTTCATGGGACTGTTTCCTCATTATTATGACGACAAAGTCCTGTCTTGGTGCCAATATTCTATTACTCGAGGACCGACTTCCTTTTTTATTTTTTTTAATTTTTTTAAATGTTTTTACTTATCTTTGAGAGACATAGAGACAGAGTGTGAGCAGGGGAACGGCAGAGAGAGAGGGAGACACAGAATCTGAAGCAGGCTCCAGGCTCTGAGCCATCAGCACAGAGCCTAACGCGGGGCTCGAACTCACAGACCGTGAGATCATGACCTGAGCCGAAGTCGGCCGCTCAACCAACTGACCCACCCAGGCGCCCCTAACTTCCTTTTTTAAACCAAAGGGCCCTTAGAACATGTCTTACCTGAACCCAGTGTTATGCAGGGGACTGAGAAATGAAATGTCCTCGCCTGTCCCTGACTCTGGTCCCCGTTTCTTTCTGCATCATCATGACCCCTGACTGTTGGCAAGTTATGGAGTCATCCAACCTGACACGTGCCTCTGGGCCACCTGTCCCCAGCCAGGGTGGCTGGTAACTGTGGAGGCAAAACAAGGAGGGACGGGGGCAGGGGGGACACCATGGGAGCAAAGCCGGGGAGCAGACGGAGAACATACCAGAAAATAAAGAGGTGAACCCACGTGAAGGAGGGAGGGAGGACGTGTGGAAGCAGGACAGTGTCACTGAGTCAGACAGTCGTTAGGAGGGTCTTTCCAGAGGTCTCTCTGGGTCGACGCGGCTTGCTACACGTGTTCAAACACATCAAGTCCCACCCGCCTTCCCAACGCCAGCATCTGCCTGCATCCGCGAGAAGCCACAAGTGAACGTGTGGCCATGAGGGGTGGTCTGCACGCCCTGCGCCTGTGTTCACATCCGCGGGGACCGCCGCCTACGAGCAGGGCCAGGCATCCCCACGACAACCGCGCCGCCGCCGCACCTGAGGGTCATGTTTCCGTAGCACCCAAGGTCTCCGATGCCGAGGTCGTCGGCCAGCAGAAGGACGAAGTTGGGCCTTGCGGCCGTGTGGCTCTGGGCCGCGCTCAGGAATGACAGCAGGAGCAGGTGGAGCCTCATCTTCCTGCGCAGGGCAAGGACACACACAGAAGTGAGGCGCGCAGCGCACGATGGCCCGTCTCCTTTTCTGGGACCCTCTCCCAACCCGTCGCCCCAGGCCATTCGCGCTGCAAGAACACACGAAGACATCGGCGGGCAAGGAATTTTATCCTCTATTTCCTAGGTGTCTGCTTCCAAAACAAACATTTCTGTCTCCAAGGATAGTAGTGACCTCTCATTGCTTTTTAAGTTTATTTATTTTGAGACACAGAGAGAGTGTGAGGTGGAGAGGGGCAGAGAGAGAATCCCGAGCAGGCTCTGCAGTAGCTCAGAGCCTGACACGGGGCTCGAACCTACAAACTGCGAGATCATGACCTGAGCGGAAACCAAGAGTCGGACACTTAACCCACGGAGCCACCCAGGCGCGCCATAACCTCTCATCTCTACGCCAACGCTGGCTCTGCTTGGAAAGCTGAAAACACAACCGCCTGCCATCTCTTGCTGGCCGGCAAGCTCTGCAATGAGCTAAAAGTTCTCTGTGTGCGCTCTGGATAGACACGCACTTCGTTAAGACTCAGCTGTCCATGTCCTCTCCTTTCTAACATTAGCTTCTTTTCCTTTAGTTGTTTTTAAAGAGAAAGATGAGTCAATGTTTAAAAACTCAAGGAGCACGCGGTTCATAGCCTGGGGCAGCTGGAGGTGCTGGGTGATAGGTCACAGCCAACTCAGCCAAGGAAGGGAATTCAGCCACCGTGTGACTGTCACCACACACACACTCAGGCGGTCCTGATGTCCACACGGTAATCCCTGGACCTGTGCACATGTCATCGTGCAGGCAAAGGGGACTTTGCAGATGGCATTACAGGTGTACAGGTCGTGAGATGGTGAGATGATCCTGCATTCTCCCGGTGGGCCCAATACAACCAACAGTGTCCTCACCAATGGGAGGTAGTGGGGCCTGAGGGAGGCTCCGGAAGCCGTTTTGGGCTCACAGGTTGAGACCCTTCCCTGTGTAGAAAAGTGGTTAAAGCAAAGCTCCCGCTGGCCAAAATGGCGGGCTTGGATTTCATGAGCTACTCGCCTTGGCCCCAAGGAATGTAATGCTCTTTTGTTTAATGGCATTTAGATAAAGGGGAAGGACCTGGAGCAGGATGCCTTGATGGATTTATAAGACCTTAAGGAAACACCCTGCTCTCCCCTCTCACCCTAAATTTATCCTAAAACCACCATACAGGATTAAGGAGGTTTGCCTCCTTGCTGGTAAAAATGGACTATTGTTAAAGAGATCAAACTACCTTTTAAATAAAGACGGAGACCAGCAGGGAGAGAATCGCCAGAAGACGCTAGAATCTGAGAAGATGCCAGATTGCTTGGTCATTAACTACACTTTTCTCGTGACTCTCTCACTTCCTTTCGCCTGACCGTCCGTCCTTCGTGGACCCCTAGATTCGCCGGAACAAGGACCCTGGCACATGGTGACCAAAGCAAGGTAAAAGGTGACATGATACGGGGCCTGGACCCCAGAACGCAGGGGCCTGTAGAAGCCGAAATAGGCAGGGACACAGATTCCCCTCTGCAGCTGCCAAAAGAACCCGCTCACACCTTGATCTTGGCCGTGAAGTCTCATTTCAGCCTCCCTACGTCCAGAATGTTAAGATAAATGAATTAGTGTGCTTTTAAGACCCAGAAATGCAATGTCTTCCATACAGACATGCAAGCAACCCTTTGTGTGTCTCATTCCTGACGCCATCTTCAGAGGCGCATGGAGCTTCTGTTTTCTGGCCCTTTCCGGGTTCCGGGGTGCCAGCATCTGTCTTCCTGCTGGCATCTCCATCCCTTCCTCTCACCTGGGAAGCCGCCTGCTTCCTCGTTGTCTCCCATCGCTCTCTCCCCGCCTCCTAGACCGGGGTCGCTGTGCCCCTTCAACCTCCCAGCTGGAACCAGAAGCCTGACCCTGGGAATCAGATTCTGTCCTCTACGGGTGGACGCAGCTTCCTAGTTCATTTTGTTGTCTGCGTCCCTCGCTCCTCTGCTTCCCGCGGTCTAGTGTATTTGCAGCCCCGACCCTGTGCCCCCCATCAGGTGAGAGCCAGAGCGCAGGGAGGTGCTGTCCAGGGCATGTCGTTCCACAGGCCTGGTGGGCGGCAGGGAGCCGTGCAGGAGACACACCACAGTCCCCGACCACGGTCAACATCCGTGTCCTTGTGCCCTTCTTACTCTCTCCTCTCTGAACATACTTCCCGACGCCACACAGCATTTGTGATTCGGCAAACGAGTAACCACCAAACAACAACTTGGATAAAGAGAATGTGGTATACACACACACGCACGTGCACACACACGCACGCACAGTCGATGGACTATGCTACACTTCCATTTGCTACAACAGGGATGCACCGGGAGGAAATCAGCCCAACAGAGAAAGACAAACACAGGCTGAGCTCACTCGCAGGCGGAATCTGTAAAAAAGAAAGCTGAACTCTCAGAAGCAGAAGAGAATGCCGACCACGGGGCTGACACACGGGGAGACGTCGGTGCAAGGCTACACACTTTCTGTTATACAATGGACACGCCGTGGGGACCTAAAGGACAGCACGGTGAGCACAGTTAATGACAGTGTCCTGGTGCTTGCAATGAGCGTAAGCCGGTAGATTGTAAGCGTTCCCACCACACGCCGGAACATGCTGGCTATGTGAGGTGGGCAGTGTGTTAATTCACTTAATCATGACGACCATTTCACAACATATATGAAATCATCGCCCTTCCATTTCAGTTATATACAATTTTATTTGTCAATTATACCTCAGTAAAGCTGGGGCTGGGGACATCATCACCTTGCCTGCCTCCCCCCGAAGGAAAAGAAAAAGAAAGAGAAAGAGAAAGAAAAGATGTTCAAAATGCAAAGTGCGAGACAAACACAACTTGTCAGGAGGACCTTAATGCATCTATACCTTTACACCTAAAAGCAACTCACTGACAATCCAACCAAATCCGTTCCACTTCCACACACCATGGGGCGAAAACTGGAACAAAGACATGGCGACGGCCTTGGGTGGGGCTGGTTTCACAGCGGAAGGGGCCGCAGACTGACCTGGCCGGCCACACGGGGGAACCCACAGGCACAGCACCCACTCCAATGAGCCCTGGGGTGACAGACTTCCGCAGGTGGCTTCTGCAGGTGAGGGGAAGTTTCAATCCCGGCCTCCTGCCAAATGGTGGCCAAACCAGGGCGTCTTTGTAGGCACTTCCTTGTGTAAATTGGGACTAAACGTAACGGTACCTTGTAAGTGACCTTCGAAGATAAAATTATACGCTGAGGGCTACGAATCCATAAGGAGGTCATCAGTAGTGGCCGGGTGTGTTAGTGGGAGTCATCACAGCACCGAAATTACAACTTTGCGGAGATAACAGTAAGGTCAGTGACAGAGTTTGCAACAAAGACGTGGCAGCTCTCTGCTATTGATTCCCCTCTGGGATAATCCCGTCCCCTCGCGTGGGGCTGGACCTCCAGGCTTGCTTCTAGGGAACAGAATGTGGAGAACAGAAGGCACGTGCCGTCTGTGATGAGGTCACAAAACCCGATGACCTCTGTGTGGCTAGCAGACTCCGCCTCCTGCTGGACTTGAAGGACTCTGAGACTCCACAACTGGAGAGACGCCCGTCCGTGACGAGGGAGTGATGGAGGGCTCCGGCCAACAGGCAGCAGGGACCTGAGGCCCTCACGCCGACAGCCTGCAGGAAGCGGAATCTGTCCACGGCCACCAGAGCGAGCTTGGGATGATCTTTGGATGAGACAGCGTCCTGGCCACCCAGGGAGCAGCTAAGCTGTGATTCCCCACCCGCCGAACCTCTGGAGATAACACAGCCTGGTGCTTTGAGCTGCTAAAGTCTGACGTCATCGTTACACGGAAGCAGAAAACTCATACGAAGTACAATAGCCTTAGATGGGAAGTTCGGTCGTGCTACTGAGGGCCTGAGAAAGGGTCTCGGTGGCAGGGGCTCGCAGGCCATGCCCAACTTATTTTAAGAACATGCTTCATTAGTAATGAGTAGTCAGAATTTATACAAGTAATTTAAAGATACATTGCTCAGCTCACCAACCATGTGAAAAATGAATTTTTGTTTTACGACTGAAAGTCGGAAAGACCAGGAATGAAAACTGTGCTTCTGGTATCCCAGAGGAATACGGTTGACAGAGAGATTAAATGAAGCAAAATCCAGGCTCCCTGTGAGTCTTAAGTAACGTCTCACCAAAAAAATCCAGCTATTCCGAGAAGTTCTTTGGCCTACCCTGCTTTCATTGTACACAAAAATCAAAATTCATTTTTTTCGAATTTTGTTTTGTTGTGTTTTTACTTTTATTCTAAATGTACAGAAGGAAAGTACAGAAAGCGAGTGTTCAGAGACCCTCTAGGGTGATGGGTTTCCTTCCATGTTCTTTTACTGTGTTTGCTGCGGAAGCGGCTGAATGCACAACTTTTCCATAGCCGCATGCCATTTTTCTGTTCTTCGTTTTTCCACGCAAAACTCCCACGTTGAGCTGGAGAACGGTCTGCAGGAACGGCAGGAATCAGAAATGGATGGACGGAGGACACGGTGGACACACGGTGACAAACTGAATCACGGAGTGACAGGTGTGACTGATTTGCATTCTCCCATCATCCTGTTGCTTCGCGGTGCGTGCCTCTGGCAGAGGCTGGAGGAAATGTGAGGACGGGGGCCATGACTCCATAGCGATATTGGTACCCGGACGAGGTGGGGCAGGCGGGAGACAGTGGGAATGATTGGGGATGCTCTTTATATGACTATGTAACTATGAGGTATGAGGTGTAACTAACAGGTATGAGGTGTCAGAGAGAGAGAGATAGAGAGTCATCAACGAGACTTCAACTTTGCTCTCTGGAAAGATACTGGGGCAATGAGCTTTGCGGAGAAGAATGAAGACAAAAACTCCTTAGGGGCTTAGGATTATGAATCTGTTGCACACCAGAATCTTACCACAGTAAGGATCCATTGTACATGTGAACCCACCCTGGGAAAAATTAGTTCCAATCTTCTGTGCCAAATTTGGCTGAGATGCTTATTAATTCAGGTGTAGACTCTTTTTTATTGGAGTTAAACCCAATAGGATCAAAGTCCTTTAACAATTATTAATATCTAGTGTATGCATTTCTGAATCAGAAAATGGGTTTGGTTACCTCAATGTGACATTATGTCATTAGTTATACCTCCAAAATGTGCCTGCGGTAGATACATTAGGCTTTGGGTGAGACCTATTCATCTAGCCCAATTAAAAATGTTACGAAATTTAAGTCCGTTAATAGCCCTTTAGAACCTCACCGCATCTAAATTATTACTGTCTGAAGTAACCACAATTTGTTCCCCAGAAGCATGAATTAGAACGAAATGTTTATAAAGATGTTTCAAACTATTAAAACATAGTCGATAAAAGTACTCAAACCATAAAATAAAGTGCTCTACTCCTAAAAATGAACAAGGCACATTAATTTCTGAAAAACTGCATCGTTTCCCTCCATAAGAAATTAAATTATTTTTCTGAACAATCTTAATTTGACAAAAAAGAAAAGAACTTTCGTGAGGAAGTAGCTATTCCTAAAACAGAATCATTATGAAGGAGAGAGACAAAAGAACATCTTCGTAACTGGAGGTATAATTACATCAAATTTGTTCATTAAAGAAAAATTAACAATGTGCTTACATAACAGAAGCTTTACCATGGCAACAAAACTGTTCCTGACCTATTTGCTCACTGGGGAAAAAGACAGATTAAAAATAGAGGAAACCCTATACTTACACACCATATATTTTTTAGAAAAAATGCAGTTTGATTCCATTCAAACTATACATAATAAATTTCTTAACCAATATATTTGGTGGGCAAAGAGTTATCTAAATAGATGTCCTGTTTTAAACCATAATAACGGTCTGACATGAGGACAGAAAAAAACCTATCTGAATACGTGTTAAAACAGATGTTTCTATAGATTTAAACATAAGTTGTGATTTTTCTAATGTAATATTGTATGCCAGCTATGCTTTAACAAAAAACAACAAATCGCTTGCAAGTTTTCTAAAATAAATATTCAGGGGTGTCTGGGCGGCTCAGTTGGTTAAGGGTCTGACTTCGGCTCAGGTCGTGATCTCGCAGTTAGTGAGTTTGGGCCCCGCGTCGGGCTCCGTGCTGACAGCTCAGAGCCTGGAGCCTGCTTCCGATTCTGTGTCTCTCTCTGTCTCTGCCTCTGCCCCACTTGTGAGCTGTCTCTCTGTCTCTCTCAAAAAATACACTTTAAAAAGTCTTAAAATAAAGTAAGAAAGACAAAATGAATATTCATGTTTCACGTATTTAGCACAACCCTGTTTTACCGACTATGCCGCAGTAGAGAGTCGTCTGGTTTTTGCATTTCCCAATACACTCGACTAAACGTAGTACGATTAAATTAATTACATTGATCGAATAACATAAATAAAAAAAAGTATTTTGAAAAGTAAGCCTTGCTGAACCTCTTCCTTTACACTTGAAATCTTGGAACGGTTGGGGAGATGCTGAGTTTGGAACCCTGAAGACCCTTGTGGCCCCTCCTCACTTCTCTCTCTTTTGCTCGTACGGCGTACGCTCCGGGAGCTGGAGAGGAGGTCAGCACGCAGGGAATCCGGGCACAACGCTCCGCAGACCGGCGCCGACACTCCTCGCCCACCCACAACCAGGTCGCTGGAAAATCCGGTGGGAAAGCAATGCAAGAGCAAAAGGCTGCGGAATCAGGGCGGCGAAGACACCCGCAAATGGCCGCAGCAGTAGTAACAACGCACCCTTCAGTTCGTATCAGCTCGTGGCCTCGAGGTTCCCGTGGCACAGAGACCACCATCTACTTCCCAGAACCAGTGTGGCAGGCTCTGTGATGACGCCCATCTTACAGATGACAAGTCAGCCTGAGACATGACGTCACGGAGCAAGTGACTGATGGGACAGGGGTGACAGTCCGTTCCGCTGGACCCCAAATACATCCATAGAGAAAAGTGACGAGAGGGGCCCGGCCAAGAGGGACCGCCTAGGAAAGGTGCTGGCGCAAGGCGTGCCTGGAGTATTCTATTTTACTTCATACTTGGCAGGTTAGTTTGAATATCTTATCACTAACTATACAATTTTTATTTATTTTATTTACTTATATTGAGACAGAGAGAGCAGAGTAAAGGGATAGAGGGAGAGAGAGGATGTCAAACTCCACGCTGAGCATGGAACCCAACCTGGAACTCGATCCCATGAACCATGAGATCATGACCTGAGCCGAAATCAGGACACAGATGCTTAACCAGCGGCGCCATCCAGGTGTCCCTAATTATGTAAGTTGTAAATGATTTTTAATTGTGGTAAAAATCCACATAAAACATACCCTCTTAACCACTTTTGAGTGTGCAGCTCAGTGGCATTAAGAACATTCACAACCGTTGGGCAACCATCGCCCGTATCTATCTCCGTAACTCTCCTCACACTGCAAAACTGAAACTTTGTCCCCATTAAACACGGACTCCCCATTTCCCCTCTCCCGGCCCCTGGACCCCACGCTGCTAGTCTGCGTCTCCATGCGTTTCACTGTTCCAAGTACCGCGTGTGAGTGCAACCAGCCAGTACCTGTCCCTCTGGGTCTGGCTACGTCACTCGGCACAAGGTCCTGCAGTGTGGGTCACGGATTCCCTTCCTGCTTCTGAATAGTCCACTGTGTGGACGGACCACATTTTGTTTATCCACTCATCTGCTGGTGGTAATTATGTAACTTTAAAACAAAAAATATGGAAAATACTTAACCACCATTAATTTCACGCCTGGACTCCCGACCATGGTTATGGAATTCCTTTTCGCAGTGATTTTTGCAGGGTTAAAATTTGTGAACGCCTACATATTTTGAACTAACTGTATTGTGCACATGCTAACAACATGTATGTTGCTCTCTGTGCCCGTGCATATAAGGCATTTCATTTAAGTACAACTCAAACGAACACTTGTATTCATCATATAATTTCTCACGAAATTCTTAAGTAACTGAAAAGCAAACTATATTTTTGGCATACCATAAGCATGTGTGTGTACACTATATACACTATATATAATATCCATATACACTCTACATACATTACACACACATATATGATATATATACACACCCTAAATATACAAATATACACAAAGTGACAAAAAGTATGACTATATCTGTCTCTGAGAGATTACACATATGCAGATATATATAAGCTTATATTAGTATGCTGAAATGCTACAAATATCAGTGTCTTATAAAAGTTAATATTTCACTGTTATCTTACAATTTTATAAGAGAAACTATTATTTTTTTTAATGTTTTATTTATTTTTGAGAGCAGGAGAGACAGAGCATGAGCAGGGGAGGGACAGAGAGAGAGGGGGACACAGAATCCGAAGCAGCCACAGGCTCTGAGCCTGTCAGCACAGAGCCCGACGCGGGGCTCGAACTCACAGACCGCGAGATCACGACCTGAGCCGAAGTCGGACGCTGAACCGACTGAGCCACGCAGGCGCCCCGGGAGAAACTATTACTGCTCGTGATTCATGATTTTCAGCCTAGATGCTTGAATCTCTCATTGGTAGACGTTCACATCTAGTGGCTTGCATGTAAGACAGGACCATTGTCAGTCCCCCCTCCGCGTGTAATAATTCATAATTATCATAAGCATATATTCACTCATGTTATCATGGTCCCCAGAAAATATTTAACGCCATGGAGCTTTGATAGTGTCATTCTGTGAAAAGTATATTTTGTAATGAGTGAATTGCCTTTAAGACAAGAGCTTATCTTTTTTAATTTTTTATTTAATTTGTTTTCTTAAAAAATTTTTTAATGTTTATTTTTGAGAGAGAGATCGAGACAGAGACAGAGACAGAGCATGAGCAGGGGATGGGGCGGAGAGAGAGAGGGAGACACAGAATCCGAAGCAGGCTCCAGGCTCTGGGCTGTCAGCACAGAGCCCGACATAGGACTCGAATCCATGAACCGTGAGATCATGGTCTGAGCTGAAGTCGGACGCTTAACTGCCTGAGCCACCCAGGCGCCCCTAGATGAGACATGATCTTTGCGGTGAACTGTGTTTTTGTCACAAAGAAGAAAGTGCATTTTGAGACGGAGAGGCGCTATGGAGAGAATCCAGCTCATTCACACATGCGAATAACCACCCTGACATACGGCTGTTAGCACTTAATTTTTCCCACGCGTTGGGAGACTGAATGCTCTAAAAACAGCGGTTCTTTGCGGCCTTCGAAGCCCGGTGATGAAGAGTCACCCACAACGGTGAGGCCGACTGGAATTACGGTGATAGCTACTGTCACGACAGCACAGGCCGCCTCTAGGCTACCACATGTCCGCCCGGAATACGTTTGAGGGCGTTCACAGTCTCAGTTCACAGCGGTGACGTCAGGGGCGCTCACCAACAGGCACTGTGCGGGAGGAGAAACCGCTGTCTTGCTCAGCCCCCTCCTGACCTCCACACGACACGCTCTGTCTGTCGTCGTCCACTCGTGGTCATGCCTTACCTCATGTGTCTACCTATATAAACATTTACTGAATTTTATGAACCAGAGTGGTCCT
The DNA here is from genome assembly GCA_030068075.1 of Paguma larvata. Classification (NCBI taxonomy): domain Eukaryota; kingdom Metazoa; phylum Chordata; class Mammalia; order Carnivora; family Viverridae; genus Paguma; species Paguma larvata. The sequence continues at coordinate 3,575,443 of CM057830.1, read as the reverse complement.
CTGAATTCTGGGGCCGGTGAACATCTCGCAACGTCCCCCCTGGTCTGTTGGGGGTCACCATAGCTGCAGAGGTCTGGGTCCCAGAGAGCGGCGAACGGAAGCGTCATTAAAGTGAGGAACGGTAGAAGGTAAGGTGACCAGATTTCAGGGACCTGTTTATCGGCAATGGTGAGTCACAGAAGCATTTTGTAAGAAACAGAAACTGTCGTGGTCTCAATGTGTGTGTCTCCCCCACCACCTTGAAGAAATTCAGCCGTTGAAATCCTAAGCCCCCTCCCAGGCGATGTAATCAGGACGCAGGGCTTTGGGGAGGGGATGGGAGCAGTGTCCTCATAAAGGAGGCTCCACAGAGTCTCATGTCCCGTTATCGCACGGAAGGAACGAACTTCCTTCTGCAGAGGAAGCCTTACGCAGGACAGAGGGCTGGGCGCATCCCAGTCTAACTTGCTAGAATCCACTGGAGTTCCGCGCTGGCGCAAATAATAGCACATAACTCTGCCTAAGGAGGTCACCGCTGTACGGAGACCTTTGTCAGGGACCTCACAGGAAGAAGCAGAGCCTGGTCAACACGGATGCGGGGATATCCGCACATTCCCGGATCCCCTGGCCAAATACCCCCTACCATTTATAATTTCCAACATTCAGCACCAAGGAAAGGCCCTCTGTCACAGGCAATGGGAGAGAACGGTGAGCAGAAGAGAGACGACAGAAAACGGAGCACGTGGAGGAGCTGAAGGAGAAGGGAAGGCAAGGGGGGTTGGGGTTGAAAAGACAGCGAACGCCTTCTTCCCATCCTACTGATAGCCATCGGGGCTATGACGTCACGAGGCCCCGGACTGTTCTCTGTCGGAGGTACTAAAGCTTTCTTTATGGGGGTGAGGACCGTTCAGCGGGGCAATGACTGGAGATGATAAAGAACATTATTTTAACCATTAGGAATCGGGGGCAGGCGTGACCGATTCAACAACCCGATTAGCGAACGAGACAAAGATGACTCAAACAACTAGGAAAAGCCCGCTAAGGGCACGGCCAGCCAGCGGTGATTCTCAGCCTCACGCCTCGGCAGGTACTTAACCCCCCCGGGAAAGGCCGTTCACAGAAACCATAATTCGCCTGGCCATCTTTTCCGGGGAGGATGGAGACAGACACCCCCCACTTCCAACACACCATCTATCACTTAGTCACTTCTGTTTTCCTCTGACGGTAAATACGTGCATATTGCTGTCAGGATGTGTCAGCCAAATGCACAAGCTTTTCAAATTGTTGTTTGTTTTTTTCATTTAATTCCTTAGATAGTTAAGATGGTGAGCATCCGAAATGCACAGCCTTATCAGAGCATTCTGTCAGGTTCAAAGCCCAGGCGGAGGAAGAGTCCAGGTAAAACGCGTCCAAAGTGATGCACCAATCACACCCTCGGTTGGGAGTCTGCAGCAAACCCAGCACAGGGTCTCGGGAAACGTGAGCCAGTGTGACAGTTTTGATCGGCCAATGGGACCCCCTGGAATAGAGCTCTGTGTGTTTGGGTGTCCACGCCGGCTCACACCCTGGCTCCCTGATCCGTGCCAGCCCGAGTCCCACACCTTTCCGCCAAGGAATCAGCCTTCCCCATGCTGGGGTCCTCCCCCCGAGCTCAGCCTTCTTCCCACCCCGAATGGGAGACTGCTTACTTGCTCTGTCCACCACATGGGATTAGCCAACAGTGGAAACCGATTTGAAGGCAAAACTTGCCAAGCTCTTCATCTTGGAGAAAAGACCTCAGAAACAGACCAAGACAGAAGAAGACACAAGTTCCAAGCGTTCAATGAGGGTCACTTGGCCTTGTCCGAAACCCTCTCTGTGCGTCAAGGTGGTTGAAACATAAGTGGGACAAAGTCCAGGGAATGTCTTTTGTTAAGCGAGGTTAACTGAAACATGACTGTACGTGAGCCAATCTGACAATAAACTATATTAAAAAAATAAATAACTCATTCATCATAAACACACACACACACACACAAGAACTGCCTTTAAATTTGCTTGAGTAGCTGTCTGCAAAAGACAGAAAAGGTTTATCTGTTGTCTCTGAGGCCAGAGCCAGGATAGCGTCCAAAACAAGGCACACGATATTACAGACGCTGCCAGACCACGGAACCATCAGCCTGTCACAGAGCGTCTCTCCCCGGACACGGCCGGGCAGACACTGAAAAACCCCATCTGTCGGGGATGTTGGGGCAGGGGTTACTTTGGGGAGAAGTAGGGAATCTGAACAAAGGAACTGCGGTCATCCTTCCAATCAGGAGGTCCTGTCAGTCCACAAGTAAAGTCGTCAGCTAAGAGAGATCAAAGTGGAAATACAACAGGAACGTGTATCCGTTGAGAAAGAAACCCAACCAAACAAGCATACGCTTTGTTCTCTGCAAGGCCTCCATCTGCATGGTACGCCTCGCTCTGCCCATGAGACTGTGCACCGGATCTCCTGATGAAATAAACTCGATAGGAAGATGATAATTAACAAATAATTTGGCAACATAATTTAATTATGGGTCATTTGAATGTTTGGAAACAGCCGTAGAAGCGATTTGCATCTCACTAATTAGCCCCATTTATAACCCCTTCTAAACCTTCCCTTGCTAAGCATCACAGAAAATCATTATAATCAATGGAAATTACCAAGCAACAACAGATTTTAAACACAAGTGCGGGACAATGCGTGTTAAGAGAATACTCGGGGGAAGCAGGTAGCTGCCGTGCGTTTCCCAGCTTGGTCTGCTTCAAGATGGAAAGCACCCAGAGCGCTCACTGGAAGACATGTTTATCTGCGAGGCATCTCCCAGCTGCCGCGCGCCCGTCAGGGACGTGGGCCGATGGCCAAGGAGATGGGAGCATCATTCACGTACCCTCCTGTCGTGCTTTCTGTGCCAGAGGAAGTTTAGTGAGCATATTCCCAGGAGGAACCTTCTCCTTGGAAACACGGCCTGCCCAACCTCCCCAAGGCCTCACACTCAAATCCATCTTTAATGCACAGCTTGCCTCTGCTGCGAGGGCTTGGCCGACTGAACATCGGATGGAGATACACCCAAGTGTACATTCTCCCGGTGTACCCCTTGAATAGACTCTCCCTTGAAGCTCAACCACACTGAACGGAAGAAAAGTTTGTCAGTTCAAGTGCTGCTATTAACGATGTTGAATTTCACCCAAGCCCTGTCTGTGGTCTTGCAAATCAGAAATAGTTAAGAAATACGCCCATCCTCTCTGTTTTGGAAAATGGCTGACTGCAGAAAAGCACCTTTCCTCGAATGACTCACGTAGATTTCTGGATGCCTCCGTGCCTACCCTGGACAAAGCCAGACACAGACTCCCCAAATTCCCTTTGTCTCGATGATTCACTGAGGGGCTTGCCCCTACTTATCAACCAGAAGAAAATGCTTGTTAAACTTTGGTTCAGCTTCTCTCCTTCCCCCAAGGCCCTGAAGTTTGGCCCACTCAGCCTGAGCCATCAGCCAGCCCCTCCTGAGGACAGGTTGGCCCCCGGGGGAAACCATTCTTGGATCTACTCTCTGGTCTGTCCACCCTTGCATCCCACATCCCACGCCTGGTTCCCCTGGCTTTGTCTACGTCTCCTCATGAGAAAGAAACCCTTTTTGCCTAAGTTTTGAAATTGCGTAAACCTAATGGCTGGAATGTTTTTCCAACTTGAAATAATGCTTATGAATAAAAGTTTCTCCTAAAAATGGACTATTGGGACCTCATCAGAATAAAAACCTTCTGCACAGCAAAGGAAACAATCAGCAAAACTAAAAGGCAAACGACAGAATAGGAGAAGATATTTGCAAATGACATATCAGATAAAGGGTTAGTATCCAAAGTCTATAGAGAACTTATCAAACTCAACACCTGAAAAACAAATAATCCAGTGATGAAATGGGCAAAAGACATGAATAGACACTTCTTCTCCAAAGAAGACATCCAGATGGCCAACCGACATGAAAAAAGGCTCAACATCACTCGTCATCAGGGAAATACAAATCAAAACCACACTGAGACAGCACCTCACACCTGTCAGAGTGGCTAACATTAACAACTCAGGCAATGACGGATGTTGGCGAGGATGTGGAGAAGTAGGCACCCTCCTACACTGTTGGTGGGAGTGCAAACTGGTGCAGCCACTCTGGAAAACTGAATGGAGGTTCCTCAAAAAGTTAAAAATAGAATTACGTATGACCCAGTAATAGCACTGCTAGGAATTTACCCAAGGGATACAGGTGTGGTGTTTCAAAGGGCCACATGCACCCCAATGTTTATAGTAGCGCTATCGCCAAGAGCCAAAGTATGGAAAGGGCCCCAATGTCCATCGACAGATGAATGGATAAAGAAGATGTGGTATATATATATATACAATGGAGTATTACTCAGCAATCAAAAAGAATGAAATCTTGCCATTTGCAACTACGTGGATGGAACTGGAGGGTTTATTTCTGAGCAAAATGAGTCAGTCAGAGAAAGACAAATATCCTATGACTTCACTCATATGAGGACTTTAAGATACAAAACAGATGAACATAAGAGAGGGAAGCAAAAATAATATAAAAACAGGGAGGGGGACAAACCATAAGAGACTCTTAAATATAGAAGACAAACAGAGGGTTACGGGAGGGGTTGTGAGAGGGGGGTGGGCTAAATGGGTAAGGGGCCTAAGGAATCTACTCCTGAAATCATTGTTGCACCATGTACTAATAACTTGGATGTAAATTATAAAAAATAAGTAAATTATCGAAGTAAAAAAAAATGAATAGAAGTCTCTCGTCCCTGAGTCTGCATCTGTTTGTCTGTCTGTCACCGTGTAGACCAGGTTGTCTTGGGGGGTGGGCTGGCAGAGATGGAGCCCTTTTCCAAGTTTGACTTTTTAAGTAGTTTTGTTTTATTTTATTTTTAAGTAATCTCTACACCCAATATGGGCTTGAACTCAGAGCCCTGAGATCAAGAGTCGCACCGACTGAGCCAGCCAAAAATGAACCTTCCTGTCCTGGGAGGTCCCATAAAGGTGCCGGAATCCTCGCCGGTGGTATAGCATCGTGGCTCTTCGGCATCTACAGAAAGCCAGAGGCCAGGCCGCCAACGTCGTTCTCAGGAGAAGTGGGGCAGGTGTGTGCCTGCCCCGTGTCGTCAGGTACCGGTCACGTAAGGGTTACACTGTAGGGCAGATGAGCCTATGTGTTACTCAGTTACTGAGGCAGGCACGTCTGATTGGCTTCGGTGAGCTAGGTTTTGCACTTTGTCTGCCATACACTTCAGCTTCAAAGTTACAGCACCTGTTTCTCTTCAGCGTCTGCCACGGATGGCCTTTGGGGTCTACGAATGAGCGGCCGTTTTCCTGGGGGCGCCAGGGAGAGCCCAGAGTCAGTGAGGCATCCCAACAGGCAAGAGAAGATACACGTGAAATAGAATTATGGAGAATTTACTACGAGGTCGACAGGGGGGTGGGCAGCCATAGGGAAGCCGAGAGGGACAGTGTTGATCTCGAAGGATGGTACCATCCTGATGCTCAAAGGGGACAGAATGGTTGCCAGCGCCAGCAAGGGCTCTTGAGGGGAGCCGGGACCCCTAGTCCAGAAGGCAGCCTTCCTTGGTTACCGTGCATGGAAGGAAGCGGGGCTTGGGTGAACACCTCAACCCGAGTTCCCTTGCCTTCCAATGTCTTCGCTTTCCTCGGCCAGACAGACAGCCAGAGGGACGACAGCTGCTGACGTAGGTCCCATGGGACTTCCTGCGTGGAAGGAAGGGAGGAGGACATAAGGGGTGAGGGGGGCAAAGGGGCTCTGAGGACAACAGGGAGGAATGCAGCAGTCTGGACGGTCACTGCCACTGACATGCAGGCCAGTGTTCTCTCTCCGTTCCAGAGACCTGGGAGCTGACAGGGCTCTCCGCACTTACGAGCAGGGAAACTGTGCAGTGAACCGTGCGTTACCTGCCTCCACAAAGCCTTTCCTTCCCTCGTCACCGCTACCCAGCTATGTGTAAGCTGTCTGCATTCCAGAGCCCAAGAGAACACGTGGAAACCGGCTGGAGAGATTGCACGGACTCGGATTCCCATTAAAGCAAAGAGACATCAGGTGCTTCTCTCTACGCAGCAGGTTTTGACCTCGGTCAGCTGGAGCCGATAAGGCCACGTGAGTTCATGAAAGATTGGGAGGGCCGGCTCTGAGGAAGGGTTAAGAAAAGACAGACAGAGATAAATCTGCCCAAGTCTCCAGTGTTGCCAGGGACGTCCCTTGCAATCAGTCAGAAATAAGGTGACTTGGAAAAGGGAACGTTCTCAGGTGGAAAGGATGTCAAAGGCACTTACTGTGCACCTGCCGCACACCACGTACAGCACCTACGGGGGCGCATGAAGATGCTGATACAAAGATGCCAGCCAGCATCTTGCAATGGCGTGGGCACCTTGGATGGAGTGGGCCCCCTGTGATGGTGTGGGTGCCTTGGATGGCGTGGGCCCCCTGTGATGGCGTGGGCGCCTTGGATGGAATGGGCCCCCTGTGATGGCATGGACACCCTGATGGTGGGAGCACCTTGGATGGCACAGGCCCCTGTGGTGGCGTGGACACCTTGGATGGCATGGACACCTTGGATGCTGTGGGCACCTTGGACGGCGTGGGCGCCTTGCACGGCGTGAACACCGTGGACGGCGTGGACACCATGGCGAGTGAGTTACAGACGCCATCCCCCATCTACCTGCCTTGATTACAAGCACCTCCATTCCCTCTCAAAAATGGCCCACGTGCAAATGAGAGACAGGACGGCCCCACATCTAATCCTCCCAATGGAGGCCCGGCCATCATCCACCTTCTGTAAAGGAGAAAGACAAGCTCTAAGAGGCTATTAAGGTGCCAGGCGAGCACCACGCCTACTCAGTGCGGAAGCCGCGACTGCAGGATAAAGTTGGCCCAGCTTGCGGGTCTGCCTTCAGCCACAGTACATGACGCCCCCCACCCCACCTTGGTCTGCAGACAGTAAAAGCAGAGAGTGTCTCATCTGGACGGCGAAATGACCGGGGAAGGTCGTCTGAGGACTTTTCACATTCCCATGGGCTCCTCTGCAAACACGTCCACCTGTGAGAATACAACTACAGGAGGCGCTCCGTGTGGCTCAAGGTCTGGCTCGAGTCTCCACAGCAGAGACTGCAGAGGAGAACTTGCAGGAAAATTACACAGAAAATGCACAGGCTGCAGGAAACCACACTCCAAACTGCCTTTGAGGCCGCCTACGTTATTTTTCCTATGGGCTCCTCAGGGATGTGAAATGCTGAAAGAATGGGTTTGAAACAATAAAATGACTCTCTTAGGAAACTGCATGCATGGATACACAATGATTATTGTCACGCTCGCCAAAATTTCCCCCGAAGGGGTTCAGAACAAGCCTCCCCCCGATGGACCGCTTTGGCAGGGGTGGGATTTCAACCTGAGGACAATCAAAGCCCAGAAGATGCAGGAAGACCTGCTTACCTCCCCCTCAGCTGCCCTGGAGAATTTAGGCGGAGAGGCCTGGTCCGGGAGCACAGCTCTCAGCAGAGAGAACGACAGAGTCTGGGCGAAGTGTGGAACGCTGGGGGAAGCCGGGCAGGGCCTTGTCCGTTCAGGTTCCCCTGGATGCCTTATGGGCTCTGCGTGTGTTCACCCAACACCTGCCCTTCCCGTCTTCCAGGAATTCCCTTCCTCCCCTCTGAAGCCCCAGAGCCCGACCCCTCCTCCTTAGCTCAGGACACCACGGAAGGTCCAACTGCCCAACTGTCTTGGAGTTCGTCACGACCGTGTGCGTACGAAATTAAATTGTTCTCCTGCTAATTTGTCCAATGCCAATGTCATTAGTAGAGCAGCCGAAAGAACCCAGAAAGGGAAGAGGGCAAAATGTTTCTCCCCCTACGTTTCCCCACAGGAAATAGACAAAAACAAGTGCCTGTTTGGAATTAAAATGAAAAACTCAATAAAATTTTTAAAAAGAAAAAACGAAACACCTAAGGGCCTGCTAAAAGACATGGAATATTCCAGAATTCAGTTCCCATCTCCTGGTGACCGTGTAGAACAGCACCTGAGCCCAGAACGTCGGTTCAGCCGCCTTCATCTGCCAGCTGGTCCTTCACGAGCGTCTCCTCCGGGCTATCCTAGATACAGAAATCTCACCACGGGCTGTCCCTTGAACTCTAAAAGACCAATATGGAAGACGCGTAATGGGACATCCAAGCTGGAGTTCAGTGTGGCTGCCCACGGCTACCAGCCCCTTCCAGCGCCGGAGTGCCCACCTCCGAAGCCGAGACCCGAACAGCATCCTGTGTCCTGTGGCAGTTCTGGGTTTCAGTGATGGGACCCTACTTCGACGCCTAACGCAGAGGGAGCGGACACTCAGTCTGCATGTGGCCATCTCCACTCTCCTCCACCGTATCGTCTGCGACGGAGGAGCACAGACAAGTCTGTTACACCATAAGGTCGGAAAGAAGCCACGTCGTCCTCCAACAAAGGCAGGTAGCAATCTTTGGGGCAGATACCTCGGGATGGGATGGGGGAAGCACAAGACAGGAAGCAGCTGGCCCAGGAGGGGGGCTCTACCGGTCCTGTCCTGCCATCGGAGATGCACGTAATCCTTACTCGTAAAAAAGAAACAGGAGCAATCTGTAGGTTGATTAAAACCGCTTTAGACTGCAGCATTTCCAACAGCTAGGAGGTGTGTGGCTCCTTAAATAGCAAGCATTACATTTAATGCTGGTTACAGTTGTATCCTGCAAATTCGTCAAAGCACGGTACGTGTTAGCAAGAAAACCATTCCGTGCAATTCCTTCTTGTTGGCATCAAAAAGGGAGGCGTGTGGTTTATGTGTACGCAAATCAGTATTCTGGTGATCTCAGGCAGGTTATCTTCAGGATCGCTGTTTGAGTTATCTGTTTAAAACAACTCGCTCCTAGGGCGAGAAGGCACAGGGTCCAGGGCAAGCACTGCATAAAATTCCCCGTATGAGTAGCAAACTGTTGAGACCTAAGTCCCTCTAAAGTATTTATAACCACATGCCCTTCTCACCTCAAATTCTCCACTGAGCCAGGTACTCGGTGAGCCCACCTTCACCACAGCCCCTCCTGCATTTCCTTACTCACGGAGTACTGAACGGTTCCGACAGGTCCAAGGATGGGCAGAGCGAGAAAGGAACACACGGACAACTATCTGCGTGGTGCATCTGCACGGGGGCGGCCCCAGTACGAATGGGAGGGAGAAGGACATGACAGATGTTTGGACTCCGAGCCAGCCTGGCTTTTAGCCTTGGAGACTATGCCTTCCACCCCGAGGTTATGAAACAAGAACAAACAAGCCAGGGTGAACTCGGTGCAAAGGAGTCCGGACTTCTCCCTGACCCCACCCCCCTCGGGCAGACAACTTGCTGTGTGTTGGGGATCTCGGCAAAGGAGGGGTGGCTCTGGAAGCCGGAGCAGGCCACGGACGGACCCACACCACGGATGTGAGAAAGAGTGGCTGGAAAGAGGAGGAGGACAACCTTCTGTGCAGGGAGCAGGTCCAACTGACAGAAGCCAGAAGACTGTGGGCAGGACGGGCGGAATTCTAAGACGACCAGCAATATCCCGGCCACCCCGCTGTACCCGTTCCGTGCAGCCCCCTTCCCTTGAGGGGCAGACAGGACCCGTAAACACGACGGTTGCCATTCCTGTATTGAGGAGACTAGTCTGTTGACTCTGACTTTATGCAAAAGGGATATTATCCTGGGTGGGCCTGACCCAATCAGGTGATCCCGTGAAATACACGTTTCAGCTGGCCTCGAGGAAGCAATAAAGAACTATGACATCGACTGCCTACGGGGCCATGTGCCTAGAACCACAGGCGACCTCTAGGAGCCGAAAGGGGCCCAGGACCCACAGTCCACAAGGAGACGGGGGCCCGAGACCCCAACTGCAAGGAAGGGAGTTCTGTGCACACCCACTGAACCTGGACGAGGATCCTGAGCTGTGGATGAAAAGGGACCCTGTCTGATGTCAGCCTGGTGACTCCGTGAGCGCAGGACGGATCTGTTCCTGGGCTGCACTCCTGACCCACGTGGACTGGGGCATAACACACGGGTGTGTTTAAAGCTTCTACCTGTTATGAAAGAAGACAAAACAAAGACGATGGGCATCGGTGTTTGCATTCTATCTCCAAATATTTACAGATATTCGACTTACGGTGGCGGCGTTGCATCCCAATAAACCCATCGTAAGTTGAAAATACCAAAAAGTCAAAAATGCATTCAGTACGCGTAGCCTCCAGAGCATCGCAGCGTAGCCGAGCCTCCCTTAAATGTGCTCGCACGGTCCCTGAGTTAGCCTGAAGCCGGGCACGCTCGCCTCACACAGGCCCGTTTTATAACAAAGTGCTGACTACCGCATCTACTGAGCACGGAAAGTGACGAGCGGGCGCTTGCATGGGGACAGGATGGTCGTCAGGGTGCTGGTTCTCTGCTCCCGTGATGCTGGGGCTGACTGCGAGCCGCTCCTGCCCAGCCTCGCGAGAGAGGAACGCACTGCATGTCCCCAGCTGGGAAAAAGCTCCAAACGCACAATCCCAAGTATGGTTTGGACCAGATGCTTACTGCTACCGCGCCATGGTCAAGGCTCGAGTGGAAAGATCCTAAGTGGAACCACAATGAGTAGGGGCCCGTCGGTCTGTCCTGAGCTGCGGTTCTATGCTGTCCACTGTGCTTAGCACAGCCCCGGGCATCTGACGAAGGCCCAGGAGACGCTGTCTGGATGGACCGACCTCAGAGCAGAAAAAACACAGGGAAGGTGTGGTGAGCTGAACACAAAACAAAACAAAACAAAAACAAACAAACAAAAAAACAACCCCTAAGGATGTCCACGTCTTAATCCTCAGAATCTGTGACTATCTTAACTTTGAGAAGCAAAAGAGGGGGGCGACTTTGCAGGTGTGTTTAGCTGAAGGACCTTGAGACGGGGAAAGGATGCTGCCTTACCCAGGTGGGCCCCCTGTCAACACAAACGCTCTTATCAACAGCAGATGCCTGGGCACCTGGGTGGCTCAGTCGGTTAAGCGTCTAGCTCTTGACTTCAGCTCAAGTCATGATTTCACGGTTCGTGGGATCGAGCCCCAAGCAGGCTCTGCGCTCAGAGTGTGGAGCCTGCTTGACACTCTCCCTCATTCTCTCTCTCTCTCTGTCCTTCCTCTGCTCGTCCTCTCTCTATTTCGTAAAATAAACACACACACACACACACACACACAGAAGGCAGATGGGGAGACACTGGGAGACGGCAGTTCCATTGGCCTTAGAGCTGAAGAAAGGGGTCAGAAACCAAGGAATGAATGTGCTTCTGGATCTTGGAAAGGACAAGGACACGGATTCTCCCCAAAAGCCTCTGGGAGGAACTGGTCACGTGGACAACGTGGTTTTAGCCCAGGGAGACCCACTGTGGGCTTCTGACACCCAGACCTGTTTGAGAACAAGTTGCTGTTGTTTTAAGCCGCCAGCTTTGCAGGAATTTCTCGCAGCAGTCCTAGAAAGTTAACACAGAAAACAAGGTGGGACTACGAGGAAGGAGAAAGGTAGGGAGGGGATAAGGAAAGGAAGAAAGACGTTAGGGAGGGGGGAAGGAGGGCAAGAGGCAGAGACAGCAATGATCTTTACTGCTCGGGAATTTCCAGGTCTAGAAGCACTGGAAATAGGACTGCTGACAACAACAGTCCTGGGGCGCCTGTGTGGCTCACTCGGTGAAGCATCTGACTCTTGGTTTCGGCTAAGGTCACGATCAAACGGTTCGTGGGTTTGAGTCCCACATCAGGCTCTGTATTGACGGTGTGGAGCCTGCTTGGGATTCTCTGTCTCCCTCTCTCTCTCCCTCTCCCCCTCCCCCACTCTTTTCTCTGTAAATAAATAAATAAATAAAATCAATAGTCCTTTACCAGCAATAACACTGAACAAACGTTACAAGACCCCTCTCTGCACTAGAGCAATGTATCTATCTCTGAATCTATAGTTACTTCAAAATAAGTTTTAAAAATGGAAGTTATACAATGGAACAGAGAGTAAGTTGTGATTTCTATAGAGCATCCCTCAGAAATTCTGGAAGGACACACACACACACACAGAACACACACACAATTACAGTGCTTAGTACGGGTGATGGGATTAAGGTTGTTTTTTTTTTTTTTTTTCCAAGACTTTCCTGATTTTACTTTTTTTAATACTAAAAATGTGTCACTTTTATTACTACAATGAAAAGAGAGAAACACTTAAAATACAAAAGGACGAAGAAAGAGGAAAACTCAGGATGCCATGGAGAGACCGGGCTTAGCGCCCACTGTGGTTTATGGCTGTTTACACTGTATTCCAGGTTCAGCCCTCCCATCCTGGCCCGGGAGGCAAACACCTGGCTTTACTGTCACACAGCAGTGGGCAGTTCAAGCTCTACGTTGGCTCCATCCAGCTTCATGGCTGTTTTTTCCTGTTGTTCTACCAACTTCGAGAGGCCAGACGACCATTCTCTTTGTGCCCCCCACAATCAACTCAACTCCGAGGAGGGGGAGTATTTGTCATGCATTGATTTGTGCAAAGTTCACGGTGTTGAACAGCTATGTGCAATCTTGGACTTATCCCAACTTATCACGTAAGTTGCTCTTTCCAGCAAGTTAGGGAATAATTCTTCAGTTAAGAGAATCCCAAGCAGGCTCCCTACTGTCAGCATAGAGCCCAATGTGGGGCTCGGACTTATGACCCTGGGACCATGACCTGAGCCGAAATCGAGAGTCGATGCTCAACCAACTGAGCCACCGAGGCGTGCCTCTAACACCATTTAGAAAAATTAAAGCACTTAAAATTATTATTTATGATTTCGGGGAATGGCAAAGCTCCAAATTTAGTCCTTGTCTGCCTGCAAGTTTAAGGAGAGACTTTGACTCATTTGTTGAAGATAATCAATATTGTGCACCCTCGCCTTGTCAGTACTGCCTTACTCTTATGATTTCCACACATCACGCAAATACGTGAACTCGCTACCGGTACAACGCACGTGTGCAGAGGGGAGACGAGCCCCGCGCCCCACTTGTTGTTTTCTCCATAAAAACGTCAAGTCGTGAGTAATGCGGAAAAATCAATCAGCACCTCTTAAAAATGTGCTTCTCTCACATGAGAGAACGGGTGTCATTTTTAAGAAAATCTGTGAGCTCTCGAAATGGATGACAGGAAGAGAGTGTCAATTTGCTTGCCAAACCGAAGTGAATAAATGATTTTCTCCGATCACCGTTGGGTCTGTGTGATCTATCAAATAATAAGTAAGTTCACCACACCATGTTTTAGCAAAAGTTTGGTCAGCTCTTCCGTCAACTCAGGATGGAGATGTTTTCAACACAGGGGCACGAGTGCCTTTTATGTAATGTTGCTAGATTATGCTATGACTATTGTTATTACTATCACTATTATTATAATGAAGGAAAGGAAAAGCTTTCATCATTGACAAATGGGACAAGATCTTTTAACGAAAATATTGGGATAAAGCAGTGGAAATGCCCATCCGTGTAGGTCAAACATGACTATCGGCAGTGTTGTACGGCCCCACATGCACCACGGAAGAAAATTAGTAAACTCGAACTTCGGAGACAGAACACACTGGTTCCAGCCTCAGCTTTAACACATTTCCTGTGCGGTTCTCGGGAAATTTCCTCACCATTCTGGGCCTCGACTGTCTCCCTGTCCAAGAGGGCTACGAATATTGCTATTCTACAGACAGGATGGTAGCAACTGAGAATTTTAAGCGCAAAACTTAAAATGTTTTAAATTTAATTTTAAACTTTAATTTTAGAAAAAAATGCAGATGCATCGTAATGAATGGCCTCTAAATCCACGTATAAATCCAAATCGAAAGATTTAAGCGTTTACTACCCCAGTCGGACCAAAGCGGACCCGCCGCCGCCGGGTTTGGGCGAGCGGCAAGCAGGCCAGGGCAGGCTCGCTGAGGAAGGAGCCAGGAGCGGGTGCGAACGCAGTGTGTGCGGCGGGGCACGCGAGCCCGAAACGGGATCCACTCGGCCAGGGGTCTTCTGCTGCCGGCCCGCCTCTCTGCGAGACAGGACTTCTCCCTGCAGAAAGGGGACGTCCCCAGGTAACGGCTAGTGACAGCCGCGGGTCACAGATGGAAAAGCCAGCTCTGGGACAGGCGAGGCCCACGGTAAGTGTCCCAGTCTGCCCAGTTAGCACGATTGGCACAGCTTCTGCTCCACTTTGCGGAACCTCCCTCTTCGCTACGCACAGAAGCAAAGGGCCCAGAATCCACGTGAAAGGAGTCTCCACCACGAAGGTCGGAAACAAAACAACCCAAACCAACATCTTTCCATCATCCGAGAATCAATCAGCAGAGAAACAAAGGGCGCTTTGAAAAAAGTACCTTTAGAGAAGCAAACGGAAGTTTAGGCAACGCAGCGCGTGACCGACGACGAAGTGATTCAGCCGGGAGAAGACGCTGAGGGTATCTCAAAGGAACGTGGAGGAGAGAGCAAGGTGATGGAGAGCCGCAGAGGAAATCTGGAACAGGGGTGTCATCGGCGGGCCTCGAAGCAGAGGAGAAAAGAAAGAAAAAGCACGCCGGGGCCGTGTGCGTAAATTCCAACGCGGTAACGCAAGGCAGTTTCAGGACTCAAAGACCCGAATCTCCACCCTGAACAGGAGACAGCGTGTCCAGAGCCGTGACCGAAAACAGACCAGAGGAAAAGCCCATGATCACTGAATCCCCGCAAGGAAAGATCGTAAGTGTGTGCCGATGGCACACGGGCTCCATCGAAAACGTAAGACTCCGCGTGGCTTCGGTGTTCCAGCAGCCGCGCTGAGTAAGACAAATCCCAAGGGTCACAGGATCCAAACGCAAACGATTTGCAACGTGGAGTCCCGCAGCAGCCTCCAGGAGGGGGGCCCAGCAAGAGAGCCCGTGCACGCGTCCAGCGCCGACTGTTTGCAACTCGACACCTGCTACTTGGTGGAGGGAGACACCATTCGCACCCAACGGCCTGCGTTTCTGGTTGTTAGGCTCTCTTCCCTGGCGTCCCCAAACAAGAGTGGATAGAAGTGTCCCATTTATCTTGCGGGAACAGGGAAACGTGATTAATAATAATTGCAATAATTAAATTCCCATCCCTTCTCTTTTTTACAGCGAAGTGTGGATGCTGGCAGTCAGGAGGCAAAAATCATTCCTCACTTCCCACGTAATGCATTGTCCCTTCTTCACTGGGCTAGCCTGCAGGACCTCATACTTGCTCGAGACTGTCCTATGAGCCTCAATGTTATTCTTTTTATTTCCATCCACATTTCTTTTATTTATTTTTTCTTTTCTCCATGAGGACTAGGCACCAGACAACTCCTAGCCCACTTCCATTACCGACGAAAACAGGCCCAGAGACTGCCCGTGAGAAGAATCTAGTGTGTGTGCCCACAAAGTGGTTCAAATAGGTCATTATTATCCCTCGTGTCAGAATGGGGAAGGGTGTGACCAGGAATTGGCTCAGAAAACAGCAGGACGGAAGAGAGGAGGGGAGAGACTCTGAGAACGATCATCATCCTAATTGAAAAATGTCGCATGATGAGAAAGAAAACAACTGTAAGTTAATAGAAACATGAAAACTATCTAATCTCATCAGGAATCAAAAATTAAAATGAACGCACAAGGAAAATGCTCTTTTGACCTACCTGTTTGGCAAATACTGGGACGTCATGACAGTGTGTCTTGCACAAAAGGAAGCATAATGGGGACCCTTGCTCCCTGGTTGCGGAAATGCAAACTCAGAATTTTGGGCAACACATTTGACAATGGAGACCAAGCCTCTTAACGGGGTCACATTCTTCCAATACGTGCTTCCATTTCTAGGAATTTCTGTCATGAAAATATCGAGGGATACACGCATGCCATTCCTGAACACGTTCCTGCCGACATCAGAAACGTGTGAAGGTTCAAGCATGGGGAAAAGAGAAATAAATGATGTTATAAAATATAACACAGCCCTTAAAATTCTTGAATTTTGAAGAATATCTTCCCATGACGGAAAACTTTATGGTGTAGCTTTAGAGTGGAAAAGGCAGAACTTGACATTAAATAAAGGCAGCGTGATCACAAATTAAAAAAAAATGTTTATTTATTCATTTTGAGAGAGACTGTGTATGAGTGAGAGAGGGGAAGAGAGAGAGAGAGAGAGAGAGAGAGAGAGAGAGAGAGAGAGAATCCCAAGCAGGCTCAATGCTGTTAGCACAGAGCCTGACGTGGGGCTCAAAGTCACCAACCGTGAGATCATGACCTGAACCGAAATCACGAGTCAGATGCTCAACTGACTGAGCCACCGGGGCATGATATGGCAGCATGATCACAAATTAAAACAAACAAACAAACCACAAAACTCTTCCTATTACTGTACGGACACGTATGGTGTTTGGTGTATGTGCATGTAGACATGCATATCTTTACCTGTAGAGAAAGATGGTGTAACTTCATTCCTAATCAATTTTGAGCGAGTGGGACCAACCGGGGGTTTTTAGGTAATTTTTAAGCATATTTTTGTTTATCAAAGCGTTCTACTTATTTTCATAATCAGGAAAAAACAAAGCCCACAGAGTGCAACTCAATCGTACTGCCTTTGTGCCGATGGATACAATTAAATTCATAAAACGCCTCAAATGTGATAATTTGCACTAATAGTAGTAAAAAGACAATGAGTCTGTGCTTCCAGTAGGTCTGAAGAGACCCTAATTGAGCCAACTCCAACGTGATGAGCTCTGATTTTTAAATCATGACATTCTGTCAAATGGCGTGCAGCTGGCCCTTGTCATACGATCAGAAAAAAAAAAAAGATTCTCTTTTTAGAGAAATGTTTTTAAGTGCTTATTGTTTCCGCACAAGCACATGGTAAATGCTTAATAAACACTCGCTGCAGAGGCTGCACGAACACTGATTTCGCCTCTCTGCAGTCTTCCCCCGTGGAAGCGAGCTCTGATTGCAAGAGCACCGTGTCTGAAGCTGCCGAAAGTCTAAAACCACAGGTGTAACGTGCGTATCTGCACAGCTCTGCAGCCTTCACCCGTCTCTGCCACAAGTTTCTGGGTGTGTGTCGCTGGACAGAAGGAAAACCATCACCGAAGTGTCAAATGACTAGAGAGGGAGAGGCGAAGGGCGCAGTGACAGTTTCAGGCTGAAGACCCCTTGGGTTTGAAACAGCTGAAGCAGAGGTCATGGCTGCGTGGGTCCGTCCTCAGCGGGACCACAAGCCCGGAGCCTGGAGGCCTCACGTTCCGTCTCAAAACTCTTGTCTGTTCTGGTATCGTGGGTGGTTCCGTGGCCCTGCGGCCCACAGAGCAGGATGGAAGGCATCCACATCGGGGTCCCAAGAGGACAGCAGCACACTTCCGGGACAGCTCCCTGCAGCAGGGGGCGCCCCCCACAGCCCCACGCACCGCGCAGGATGAGCGTCTCGCGGGGAGGTCACTACGGAGGGGAATGCATCCTCCCCCAGCAGAGCCAGAACGGGCACAAGGATGTGAACTGACATCCGTCCTTCCCGGGGGGTGACGGGGCTGATGCCTTCTGGCTGCAGTTATAAACCTTGACTCGGCGAACCTTAACGCTGCCCGAAAATGTCTCTGTGTGTGTGTGTGAGGCAGAAACAGGCTAAGGAGAACACAACACAGGTTTGGGTTTTCACGGGGAGAATGTTCTTGGAGTATCTCTGTGGTTGACTTACAGCACTTCACTGCAAACGCGTCCCTTCGAGAACCTTCTGAACACGGGAACCACAAAGGAGCATCGGCAGAAACGGGGCAGTATCTGAACCTGCACAATATTCGTGTCTGTGTGTGTGTGTGTGTGTGTGTGTGTGTGTGTGTGAATGCACACGAGTGTAGACAGTAAATGTTTTTCTCTGCAGCTTTGTTGAGACTGGAGGCAAAGCAAAGTGTACGTGGAATGAGGCTCACGGAGCGTGCAGGGTGAAGGACACGTGGCAAGGCCCGGGGGTGCTGGGGGGAAAGGGACCAAAGTGGTTGAGATGATGGGAGCCTCAACCCCTGAGCTGCAGGTGTGTGCCTGGAAGCGGCTGCAGAGTCTTCCAGAACTTTTGTTCTTCCTGTACATCCACAGAAGCTCATTCTGCCAGACATGGCGCCAGGGAAACGCACTCGCCAGGGCACTACGAACCCATTTTTGTTCTTGCAGAGTCATCCCCATCATTACGTAAAATAACCAAACCAAATTGACCCCACTTTCCCCATTTTTTCCCCACCTCTTCCCATCATTTTCCATGTTGGACCCACAAACATCCACAGCGAGGAGGAGAAAGACAGGAAGTCATTTCAGTGCTTTTGGGTGTGGCTTGGCCCTAGCGCCCCCCGAAATCAGACCGCGAGGCTGTCGAGCACATCAGGAAGGCATAGAAGGCTGATGCGTTTTCTTCTCCATCACACACGCCACAAGATGGTTCCAGATTTGAGAGTCTAGACTTACTGCATACAAGTTGGGGCACTTCCTGCAAATCTGACAAAAAATTCTCCTGAGGGAATCACCTTACAGCCCCTGTGTGCTGTCCCATGTTATGAAAGAGCGCTGATGACAAAAAATTGTTACTAAAATAATATTTTCAGATGATTAACAAGAAAACAAGACCTTGGAGGCTAATCCGCCGTTTTTGACCCTCTAACGAAGCTGACGTAGAATAATATTTTAAACAAAGATCATTATTATCCAAAAAAAAAAAAAAAAGAAAGAAAATGAAGTTTACAACGTTCTCTGAGACTTGAAATCTGAACTACATCCAAACGGGAAATCAAAATTGCTTTTAGCTACCAGTGCGACGTTCGGCATTATTAAACAGGCTTCACACACTTATCTTTACACTTGGATGGTAAGGGCATCAGCTCAGGACCTTAGCAGGAAAGTTTCCATTTCTAGTAAAGCGAAATGTCCTTTAGAGGTAATGTGTTCTGCAGACAATGGTTCCCGCCCTCAGAATAACTAGTTTGGCGCCTGTTTTACAAAGCAGAGAACATAAGGACACACGTTCCTTGTCAAAGAACAGGGAGGCGACATCTGACCCACTCTTGTGAGTAAACATTGGCCGTGCCCCTGATCAAACCCCACCCCAAATATGAGCTCTTGAAATAAATAAATGTGACAGACAACTAAAGCCCACTGGCTCCCCATTCATCCAGGACGACACGCCACATAATTAAACACGCTCAGCAAATTCCCTCGGGCTCTGGAAACAGACCGCGAAAATCTAAATACTCCCACAGGCTGACGTCTGGTTGCAAAGAGGTAGAATTTAAAGAACGCCCATGTCAAGTTACGACAAGTGGATATTAGGAAACCATGATATTCGAGCTCAAATTCCCATTCTGTTGTCGTATTCAGAGTTTATTTTATTCTATTAATGTTTATTCATCTTTGAGAGAGAGCACACGCAGGGGAGGGGTGGGGAGAGGGGGACAGAGGACCCTGAGAAGGCTTCGTGCGGACTCACTGAGCCTGACACGGGGCTCCAACTCAGGAACCGTGAGAGCATGACCTGAGCCGAAGGCAGACGCTCAACCAGCTGAGCCACCCGGCCACCACTCAGAGTGGATTTTACGAACATATGGATATCAAGTTCTCTAGGCGTACAGCACAGATTTAATAGAGAGACCTGAAGGGCCACGGCGGTACAGGCAGAAATAGTGTTAGACGAACCACTCATCATCAACCGATGACTGTTTTCCAGTTAGAAGGCTGTGCCTCTCCATCATAAAATCAATCTGATTATGGGTACTTTGTTCCTGACTTCCAGCATTTTACTCGGAAAGCTGACAAAGAATCTGAAGTGTTGGTGTGGATTCCTTCCTGACTTCAAATAATATCATATTTCATACTCGAAACTGTATCATAGTCGACTGTCTTTCTATGGAAGTCACTCCGAAAGTGGAGAGTTCTATAGGAACTTAAAGGAAAGAATACTGGGGCGCCTGGGTGGCTCACTTGGTTAAGCACCGACTTCGGCTCAGGTCATGATCTCACGGTTCGTGAGTTCCAGCCCCGCGTCGGGTTCTGTGCTGGCAGCTCAGAGCCTGGAGCCTGCTTCGGATTCTGTGTCTCCCTCTCTCTCTGCCCCTCCCCAGATAATACTTTGTGTGTGTCTCTCAAAAATAAACATCAAAAAAATTTTTAAAAAAACAACGGAAAAGAACACCATCACCGCAGAACACCCCACATGCAGCGTAGATCAATGTTGTCACCTACGTAACGAAAGCACGATGGGGTGCAATTTGGCGGAAAATTCGGGGACCTTAACTGAAAATTTTGCCTCAAGAAAAGAACGTCCATGCGTCCTGCAGGAGTGTGCTTTCACTCGTCTAAGGATCCCGCCTAGGTCCACTGGAGACTGTCTTTAAGAGGTGCTGGCCTCTGTCCCACGTGGCGAAGGGGAAGCCTGAGGCGCCCCAGGCCCAGGTAAAGACCATCGGGGTAAGTTAGAGGCCAAACTGTATCAGAAAGGGGACTCTTGTTTTTCCTCTTTTGCGTGCAACCTTATTTGACTGAAATCCAAGGAACATGATTTAACATGAATATGACATTGGAACCATCTATTTTCTTTTTCCTAAAGTTTATGTATTGGAGACACCGAAGAGAGAGTGTGTGTGAGCCGGCGAGGGGCAAAGAGAGAGGGACAGAGAAGCTCCCGAGCAGGAACCTACGGGCTGTGAGATCCCGACCGGAGCCGAAATCAAGAGTCAGACGCTCAACCGCCCGCGCCGCCCAGATGCCCCGGAAGCATCTTCTCTCGCTGACGCGTGCCACAAGTAGTATTTCCTGAAGAGTAAACAAGGCCGTCCGCAGTGTGCGGACACAGCAGGGAGCGTCGTGTGTTTCCTGCCCTCGTGTGTCCCTGCAACGCGTCTGCGGAGACAACTGTGACTCAGACCGCCAAGACTGCGCCACCGATCCCATCCGACAAGTAGTATGACTCTACACAGGGTGTGAATGGCTGCAGCGGGGAGGGGACCTCACACACCTGGAGTTTGCTGGGGCAGGGGTGGGGGGGGAGACCACGGGAGGAAACAAAACTGCCGGACTGTTGAGAGCGGTTTATAAGGCCCCGCGCGTGCAGAAAGCAGAGAGAGCAAGTGTTGTGGGGGCGGGGGGCAGAAGTGTGGGGAAAGCAGGGTCGGGAGGAGGCCCACCGTGGAGACCCTCCCAGCCCGGGTTCCAGGACCCGGTCTCCCTCGAGCCACTGCACAGCTGTGACAGGGTCGGAGGCAGCACAGGTGCCTCTGGCTGCTGGCGGTGCACACGGCCTGTAGGAGGCCGGACTGGCGCACGCGTGGGAGAGGACGATGGCTGGCCCGAGGTGTGGATGGAGAGACAGGGCCGCCGCCCAGGCAGTGCACGGGGGACTGCCGATCTATTAGCGTCAGAGAACTCTATGTCTGCATGTCACGTCTTCCAAGCTAATGCATGCGGCCGTGGTGTTGTGCTCACTCCCCGTGGCCAGACGGTGATGCTGCTAACGGAACTGTGGCTAAGACACCGCTGAGGCCGCGGATGGACCCATCTCATCTTTATGCAAATCACCAGACACTTCTCAGCGTCAGTGGTCGTCAGTTATAAAACAGTGCGGGCAGAGAAATCGGCAGTTACCACTGTTGTCGGTCAGAGCATCTTCTGTCCACAAGAAAGTCCAACCTTCGTGGGGGCGCCGGGGTAGCGCGGTCGGCGGAGCATCCGACTTGGGCTCAGGTCTGATCTCGAGTTTGTGGGTTCGAGTCCCACATCGGGCTCTGTGCTGACAGCTCAGGGCCTGGAGCTTGCTTCGGATTCTGTGTCTCCCTCTCTCTCTCTCTGCCCCTCCTCCACTCATGCTCCGTCTCTCTCTCTCCCTCAAAAATAAACATTAAAAAAAAAACAGTCCAGCATATGTCAAAGTCAGTAGTAGGAAGTGAGTAGAATCAAGTTGGACTGCTCCCCCAGGCTTGGGAAGGCTCCGGGTCACAACCTGAAGAGCCCACACGGTTCCAACAGGGAGAGTGTGCCCAGTGCTGCATACGGCGGCCAGCATTCTCCGTGTTTTCACTGCATACGGGGACCCATGTTCTATGTATTTTCACTGCATATGGGGTCCAGCCTTCTCCGTGTTTTCACTAGAATGGATGCAATGATCACGAATGGAGTTTGGCCAGAGTGTGTCTGTAGATGTCCTCTGAAACTGGACTGCTTTATGCCTTAGCTATTATGACATGTGTCTTTTAAAAATCTCCAATAGAGTCATTGCTCTAAGTTCTGAAGCCACACTGTGCTTATCCACAAGGAGCGAGATGGGCTCTGACAGTCCTGCTCTGGTGCAAAGATGCACAGACCCTCAGCACCTGAGCGAACCCCGCCTCGGCAGACCACGCACGCACAAGGGCAGAACGGGAGGTATCAACCAGTGTTCAAATACATCCTGAGCCAACTCCCACCACGGAATTCGGTAGGGCTCAAGCTCTCATGTGCATCCTGTGTCTGGGAGAAGGAGGCAACGGTCCCGGAAGTTTGCAAGGGGGCATAAGAATCACCAACGAGGGATGCCTGGGGGCCTCAGTCGGGTGAGCGTCGGGCTCTGTGCTGACAGCGCGGAGCCTGGAGGCTGCTTCGGATTCTGGGTCTCCCTCTCTCTCTGCCCCTCTCCCACTCATGCTCTGTTTCTCAAAAATAAATAACTGAGGCACCTGGGTGGCTCAATTGGTTGAGCATCCGACCTTCAGCTCAGGTCATGATCACGGTTCATGGGTTCAAGCCCCATGTCGGGCTCTGTGCTGACAGCTCAGAGCCTGCTTGGGATTCTCTCTCTCTCTCTCTCTCAGTCTCTTCCACTCTCGCATTTTTTCTTTCTCTCTCTCAAAATAAATTTTTAAAAAACTTAAAAAAAAACCGGGTCCTGAACAAAACTTTAAACACCCAATCAGTGGAACCAAAACAACTCTTCAAACAGGAGAAGGAAAATAAAACTTCGTCACCTGTTTTTCCCCAAAGTTACTTTTGAAGACGTCCAAACTCCGAGAACAGTGGGAAAGAATATGCATGAATGCACGTAGCCTACTTCACTTAGGTTCACTGCCTGTAATTTGCCACAGCCACCTGCCTTCTGCCTCTGTGTGTACCCATGGCTGTCTACGCGCATGTACATACATGGAAACATTTCTTTTCTACAGCAGAAGATAAGGAAAGGGTAAGAAACGTATCTGTATCTGTCTCATGACGTTTCACAGTAAGCTGCAGAGACGAAAACCCTTGACCCTCTAAAAAGTTCCGCGTGGGTGTCCCAGAATAAAGATCCCTCCTCCGTAACCACCGCACCGCAATAACTGCTGTGCACACTCACACGCGCTCAATCAACTCACCGCCCAGGCAGCCCCCAAATAATTGTACCATCTGCTGCTTTTTGCCCCGTCCAGGACCCTTCCCACATTCAGGCATCGTTGCTGCGTTTCTTCTTCTTTTTATTATTTTTACTTTTTAAAGTTTATTTATTTATTTAGAGAGAGAGAGAGCAAGTGCATGCTCCTCTGTGTGTGAGCAGAGAAGAGGCAGAGAGAGAGGAAGAGAGAGAGAATCCCAAGCAGGCTTCACACTGTCAGCACAGAGCCCGACACAGGGCTCAAACCCAGGAACCGTGAGACCACGATCTGAGCCGACATCGAGAGTCAGACGCTTCACCGACTGAGCCACCAAGGTGCCCCGCTGTCCATACCACTTGGTCACCGGTACAGCCTCCAGATTGTTTTGCGTTCTCTCACAACGTAGCTGAGAACGAACCCTCCCTCATTTGTTGTCTCTGAGACACACAACACAATCACCATAATTTTGGGGGGTGGGTTCGGACTATCTTCACCCCAAAATGTGCTTATAATCATGGGTGTTCACTGCCATAAAATATCCTAAGGATTTATAATCCCCTTGAAAAATGTGTTCATTATCATCAGAGGATTAAAAAAATTACTACCCTGGTATATATTTAAACAGAATAAATCAAGAGATTGCTGGCAGGTCTTGTCAAATAAAAAGACGTGTTATAAAAAGGAAATTTTTTCGGTTTCATAAGCAAATTTTATTTTATTTTCAGTCGCCCTTTTTCTGGAGGGGGAAAAAGTGAGGAATATCAGATATAAGATAAAAGTATTTTCTTGATTATCACCAATCCACTTAAGGAGAGGGGAAAAGTTTAATATGCTGTGCTCGAGAACCCTGAATTTTAAGTTGTGAAGTACATTAAAATATCCCGTGAGAATGGCTTTATGTTGGTAAGACATAATGGATATTGTTATTAGGTATTTAGAAACAGGTATTTTAGCCCCCCACTGAAAGACTCCCACTTTCCATCAGAACATTAAGGAGGAATAATGAATGCCATATTAGTTTATCATGAATTAATCATGAGCCTTTTCAGCTGCCTACTTTTCATTAGCTTACTGAGTCTGTCAATTTTTTCTGAACTCTTATAGCTGGGTCCAAAGACTGTCAATGTCCCCTCTAGACTCAAATGACAAAAAAAAAAAAAAAAAAAAAAGGAAAAAGAAAAAGTACTCAAAGTATTTCCCTGCAAAACATACAGTTGGTTTCTAGGGGAATAAAAATAAAACTCTACTTAGCAGGTGCTTAAGGCTTTGAAAGCTAAGTCAGAACTGCAAGCCGGCTCCTGCATTAACAATAAGGTTAGAAAGTAAATTAGTCTTTAAAACCCCCGAAAAGTTTGTGTCTGAACCGGAGAGAAGGAGCAAACGAGCCTTTTAAGGAACAAATTACAGAAATCACAATAGAAAATAACTCTGTTAAGCTGCTAAGTATTAAGAACGCATATAAGCCAAGGCTTTAAGCCTCCATGGACGCTTCCTGCAGTGGAGAATCCTCTGCTGTGGGCTTTCAATTTAATAGAGAAAAAAAAAATTCCTAAAACGTCTTTCTCTTTTTGTTCTCTTTAATTCTTATTCTACCGCAGATCCCTCAAAGTAAAAGACCACTGAATATTCCAGGAAGGAAGAAAAGATTAGGCTGAAGCGTCTGGCCGCACGCAGCACGCAGGGATTGCCCAGTTCTGTCGGGGCTGGGGCCATCTCTGCGGTGGTGCTGTCCTGTGCGCTGCAGACCGGACCGTCGTCAGCAGCACCCCTGACCTCTAGCCACCAGATCCCAGGAGCAAAGCTCCTCCAAAGTTTTGACACCAAAAATGCCTCCAGACTTGCCAGATTCCCTCCCCTGAGGGCAAAATCGGCCCGCAGTAGAGCTGCCTGTGTGCCATCAGCAACGCAACGCTCCAAACTGGAGTACCGGAGATGGTTAAGTCTCCCCGCCTGCCACCGTCTCGTTCAGGGCCTGCTTGTGAGAAAACAGGTGCTACTTACATAAATGGGTTAGAAAAAAGCCTAGGCGGGAAGCTGCCACCATGGGGTGACAGCGCTTGAGCTGAGCTACTGAGATACTGTAATGGGATCACGAGAACCTTGATCTCTTCACGGTCACCACGTGTGTAAGGTGTTGTTTCCTTCACGCTCACCACGTGGTTGATATCTTGTGAGCTCAATAAATCCGGAGAGGAAACCCCTGTTCAAGGCTCTAATCTCCTCCCAGACATTAGCCTCTTTTATATTCAATTCTGTGTCCGCTCTCTTGCTGGACAAGAGAGAATCCCAGACTCACAGTCTGTCTGTGACACCTACCACCTTGGCTGGCAGCATCGTCCTGGTATTCACCATACTTGTACCCTCCCCACCCAAACATCATCCTTCACTTATCAGTCACCTTAGCAACTGTCCTTGGCACCCCCATTTTACAAGAGGAAACCTAGACACGGAGACCTTAATCAGCTTCCTGAGAACATAAGCCAGCAGGCAGAGAGCTGGGATCCAAATCCTAGGTATCTCTGACCCACGACGCGGTTCCATCTTTGGGAGCCTTCCCATACCAGTGTGAACCTGTATATTCTTGGAAAGCATCTCCGTGCACACTTCTCCAGGCCTCCTGCTACAGGGGACAGGGATCTGCTCTGACTGCCTAGCGGTGCCCACCGTGACGTCATAATGGCAGAGCGTCATCAAGATACAGCCTCAGGGAGGTGCTCTCCCCTTCCCCCCTCCTCACTCCCCTCTACCAGGGGTATTTCTGTCATCAGTGCACACAGCCCTCTTCGGTCTACAGCCTTTCTTCCAAGAAAGCACGTGTGCCCCCCGCCCCAGAAGCTGCCCTTTGGCAAATGTGATCCTTCATGGCAAAGTCCCGTCTAAACAAAACGGCCAGGTGGGCCCCACATTCACGCCGCCCTTCGGACGTCGGACCCTCCACCACAGCATTTTAAAGTCACCAAGTACTCATGCACGATTTACCAATGCCTGGGGCGAGGCTAGCACTCTGTGAACAGGCGATGATACATTCAGAAGGAAGGGACGTATGCAGGCACTCCTTATACTCACCCTGTAACAACGGAAGACCGACTTGGGTAGTTGTCCTCAAGGATCTTAGCTTCTTGACGCCACCATGTGCGGGCAAGCCCTCAGCAGACAGGAGCAAGGGGCACCAGGCTCATCCTGTGAATTCATTCAGAGGAAGAAAATTCAGACACTGGATGCACACATGCTGAGAAACTTTAGGGGAACAGGCTCTTTCTTGCCTGGAAGATCTCTCTTCCTGTGCATCTCTCCTTTCGCTCTCTGCCTAAACCCTGGTTAGCTACAGGTCACAGCTGACTAGCCACACCCCCTCGATTACCTATACAAAGCGAATATATCCCTCCATGGTTAACTATCATAGTACCTTGTTGCCCCTTAAGAGCAGTTATCACTATTTCCAATAAGCTATAAATGTGTTTTCTTTTTATTTGGTATCTGGCCTTCCTGCAGCCTCTAAGGATCAAGACGGCAGAGGCCATTTGTGTACCACAGTGAGTTGTCAATAAATATTTTCTGAATAGTGCTCGGATTGCAAACACCACCTTGCAGGACTGTCCCCCATCTGGTTTTATAGCCAAGGAAGAATGTTTTTCACATTTTTAGATGGTTGAGAAAAGAACGTTTTGCACATTACGAAGACTATATGAAATTGACATTTCAGAGGCCACAACAAAAGCGTGATAGAACACAGCCACATCCATTCCCTTCCTTATAATCTGTGGCTGCTTCCATGCTAGGGCATCCGAGTTCAGTAGCTGCACCCGGATTGTCTGGCCTGCAATGCTGAAAATATTCACCATCTGGCCTTCTATAGGAAAAGGTTTTCCACCTCTGGTAGAGTCCTACACTCCATGAAGATGGCTTTGAATCTACTGAAGGATGTATTTGTTCTTTTCAGTGGATGGCATTTAGGCAAAAACTACCATATGCCTGAAAACAATTAATGTAGAAATCCGTCGTTCATGCTGTAAACTATGAAGTATACTCCCACTTGATGAGCCGTGTTCATAAGAGATCGCCGTGTTGGAGAAAAATCACTATTCTGTAGATTTTCACACACATGGATCGTGCTTTATCGAAGTTAAGCTTCCAACAATTTCTTAGCTTCAATCAATGTCCCAGAAATGTTATTTCCCCCCCGCCCAGAGATGGCATTTGAAACTGTAATCAATCTTCCGGCATGGCATTTCGAGTTGGATTCTTGTTGAAATCGGATGCTGTGCTGTCAGCATTGACCCTTAACCTCCCACTGCTGGGATGACAGCACCAGTAGGCAGGTCATCTCTTCCGCCCATTCGCCATGACATGATTCGGCAAGACAGAGATCGTACGGGTGTGGATTTGAACAACGGGATGACCCCCTACCCCCTGCGAAACAGGAAAGATGGAAGTCATCACTTTCCTTTCTCTTGCCCACCCCTTTTATCTACAGAAAATAGATTTTGAGATATCAGCGCAGAAACCTTTTGACCATAGATAACACTTTCTGTCTACCATCCCTGGTGACTAAGGAAGAAGGAGAAACACAGAAACACGTCAAAGGAGGTTAAGTCACAATGCCCATCATGGTGGTATTGCCACTAGAAACCCTATCTGCAAAATGAAAACAGCGCAGGAAAAGCTGAAAGCCCATGCTCAGAGGACGTTTCTCAAAACAGGAGTGGAGTCGTTCTTAGCCAGGAGTGATTTCGCCCACAGGGGTCATTAGGCAATGTGTGGAGACATTTTTGCTTCTCCTGATTGGGTGGGTACTACTAGCATCTAGTGGGTAGGGTCCAGAGATGCTGTTAAATATCCTACGATGTGCGGCACAGCCCCACCATAGAGAATCTTCCACCCAGCCCTCGACCACCAAGAATGAGATGGTCTCAAGTGTCAGCAGCGTCAAGGTTCAGAAACTGTGCACTAGAGTACTGGTCCAGTAACCGCTGATGTGGCTGTGATCGGAGAGATAGGAAAATAAGGGGGGCAGGGGTCACATCTAGTTTGCTTCAACAATTATACACAGCAACAACGCATGTACCGGTGATGGTTCCGCTATTCCCATGGTAAGTTATGTGACCATAAGCCTCTTCAGACACAACTCATAATTTGAGTTATAGTCACAGAATGAGAAGATTGAAGACCAAGAGGTTACATCTGCTGTATTATCAGGAACCTGTACACTGAGGAGTTGGTGACTTCACAAATCATAAGCATGCTTCATTACCCCTTCTTGTCTCTGTCTATCTACAATCACCATAGCTGTCATTTACTTGGTCCTTTGTCCATCACTCTCCTGCCCCTCCCCATTCAGTTGTACACCACCACAGGGATCTAAGGATGGAGTTAGCATTCTCCATCTCTCGTTCTTGATTCTGAGATGCAAAAAGCCCCAGACACCACAACATTTTCGTAAACTTCTTATTCTTTTTGGCAGCAGAAGCCAACCTGAACTGACTGGAGGCATCAGGTTGTATGTTAGCCTGCTGGCCTCTGCTATTGGCAGGCCCCATAGCAGCCTATCTGCTCTGCCATGGTTGCCACAGGCTGACCCAAGCTGCTCTGTTGTGACATCAGGCTTAACTGCACTGGGAAAACATCAACAAGAGCTCAAGACACCCTGTGAGTAGCAGTGAGGGGAAGGAGGAAAAGCGTTTGTCACTAGCGGTGGCCGAGAAGGGTGGTTATTAAGGAAGTCTGGTTGTGCTGGGCCTCGGGAGAGATGGCCTGGGAAGACGGTAAGGAAATGGAAAGGCAGGTTGTTGAAATCTGGCTGACTGCTTTGCCGCAGGCTGACCGATCCTCTCAAGTCTGTCCAGGACTGAGGAATCCCAGTGTTCAAACTGAGATGGCCCTGGGCAAATGTGGATGAGCTGACCACCCTACCTGTATAGGGTAGCAGAAAATGCCATACAGAAGGAAACACTGAGAGCCAAGTGTGATTATTGAGAAAGTTGACTGGAGGACTTTAGGAAGCTATTGGAAACCCATGGTGAAAACCATCTTCTGAACGTAAAGGAGGAGAATGTGGTGTTGAGGAATTTGCAAAGACAAGAGCCTTGGTGGATGCCATAGCACAGGCTCTGACGCCAAGTGAGGATGCAGGTCACCTTTCCCCTCAGCTGCTGGTTGTGTGGATAACTGATGGTGTTCCGCTGAGTGTCTCTTTGGGAATAGAGGGTTAAGAGCCCAACTTCAGCTCAGGTCATGATCTCATAGTTTGTCAGGGTGTGACAGCCCTCTGCCTCATCCTCCTTCCAAGTATGGATCCTAAGAACTCCCCCACCCCCAAAACACTCCTTGTCCCAGAACCCATTTCCTGGCACTCAACATAAGACAAGAGCTGATAAGAGCATTAGCCCTGAATACATGAACAATATGATAAAATAGCCCCATCTTCCCGCTAAGCTACAATCCTAGGCAAACCCTCAGAAACGATGGGAGAGAGGACTTTGAGCTCAGCTTGATGGTCCCTGGGTGTGTCAATTCTTCAGGCCAAGGTAAGATAGAGTGCTCATTGATCAGAAAACCCAACAGTCAAGGTGATTAAGAAAACAATCCCATTTACAAATGAATTAAAAATAATAAAATACCTA
Source organism: Paguma larvata (assembly GCA_030068075.1). Lineage (NCBI taxonomy): Eukaryota > Metazoa > Chordata > Mammalia > Carnivora > Viverridae > Paguma > Paguma larvata. The sequence continues at coordinate 3,545,435 of CM057830.1, read as the reverse complement.
GGAATTAGCTTAACCAAGGAGATAACTCCAAAAACTATAAAATCTTGATGAAAGAAAATGAAAATGAAACAAATGGAAAGATATTCCACACTCATGGACTGGAAGAACAAATACTACCAGAATGTCTATACTTCCCAAAGCAATCTACAGATTTAATGCAATCCCTATGAAAATACCACCGTCATTTTTCACAAAACTAGAACAAATAATTCTAATCTCTATGAAGCCACAAAATATCATGAATACCCATAGCAATTTTGGAAAAGAAAAACAAAATTGGAGGTATCACAGTCCTAGATTTCAAGATACACTACTAAGGTGTAGTAATCAAAACAGTATGGTACTGGCACAAAAACAGACACTTGGATCAATAAAACAGAATAGAGACCCCGAAATAAATCCATGATTATACAGTCAATTCATCTTCAACAAAGTGGGCAAGAATATGTAATGCAAAAAGGACAGTCTCATCAACAAATGGTGTTGGGAAAACTGGACAGCTACATCCAAAGAATGAAACTGGACCGCATTCTTTTTTTTTTTTTAATTCGTTAATGTTTATTTATTTTTGAGAGAGAGAGAGAGAGAAGACGAGGAGCAGAGACAAGGAGACACAAAATCTGAAGCAGGCTCCAGGCTCTGAGCTGTCAGCACAGAGCCCAACACGGGGCTCTAACTCACAAACTGTGAGATCATGACCTGAGCTGAATTCAGGCGCTTAACCCACCAGGCTACCCAGGCACCCCAAAACCGGACCACATTCTTAAACCATACAGAAAAATAAATGCAAATATATTAAGGATCTAAATGTGAGACCAGAAACCATAAAGATACTAGAAAAAGCACTGACGGTAATTTGTTTGACATTGGCCACAGCAACATATTCCTAGCTATGTCTCCTGAGGCAACGGAAACAAAAGCAAAAATCAACTATTGGGACTACATCAAAAAAGAGTCTGAACAGTAAAGGAGACAATCGACAAAACTAAAAGACAAACTCCTGAAACAGAGAAGATATTTACAAATGAAATATCCAATCAACAGTTATGATCCAAAAAACATAAAGAACTTATACAACTCAACATACCAGTAAACAATCATCCAACTGTTAAAAAAATGGGCAGAAGACATGAATAGACATTTGTCTGGATGCATGGTCAACAGACACATGAAAAGATGCTCAACACCATTCGTCATCACGGAAATGCAAATCAAAAGCACAATGAGATACCACCTTACACCTGTCAGAATGGCTAAATCACCATGAAACCAACAAGTGTTGGTGAGGATGGGAGAAAAAGAAATCCTCCTGCACCGTTTGTACGAATGAAAATTGGTATAGTCGGTGGAAAACAGTATGGAGATCCCTCAAAAAATTAATAACAGAATTACCACATGAACCAGTAATTCCACTAGTGCGTACTTACCCAAAGAATACAAAAACACTAACTTGAAAAGGTGTACGCCCCCTTATGTTTACTGCAGCATGATTTGTAAGACTCAAATTATAGAACCGACCCAAGTACCCCTCAATGGATGGATGGGTAAAGAAGTTGTGGTATCTATATGCAGCGGGATATGACTCAGCCATAAAAAAGAATGCAATCTTCCCATTTGCAATGACATGGATGGAGCTAGTCTATAAGGCTCAACGAAATAGGTCAGAGAAAGACAAATACTATATGATTTCACTCATAGGTAGAATTTAAGAAACAAAACAAATGGACAAAGAAAAAAAGACAAAGACAAATCGAGAAACATCCTGTTAGCCACAGAGAACATACGTATGGTTACGAGAGGGGTGATTTCGCCTCTCATGGGGGAGACAGGTGTATGGGTGAAGTAGGTGGTGCAGATTAAGAAGGACTCCTATTGCGATGAGCACCCACGGAACTGTTGAATCACTATACTGTACAAGTGAAACTAATACACGCTGTGTTACCTATCCTGGAATTAAAAAAAGAAGAAGAAAAAAGAATGGATGGGTGTCCCTGGCTCTCCGTCGTAGAACCCAGGGAGGCAAGGAAAGGGAAGGCAAGCTAGAGCTGCCTCAAAGTCCCCTTCTTTTCTTGGGTCTGAAAGCTGTCACAGGTGGCCTCGACGCTACCGTTTCTGAAAGCGGCATCCAGCGAGCCACCCCAAGGAGCTCCTACAATCCGCAGGCATTCATGGTTGTTCAGAGCACGTCCCTATCATCCAACCAGTAACTGGTTGTATTTCTCAAAAGACATCCCCCCTGGTGACAGGTAAAAGGACCGGAGAGGTCAAAGGTCAGCGCTAACGCTAGAATCTGTTGGAGTCCAGTCAGATACACAGGTCCAAAAGCTGCACCGGGGGCCCGGATACAGCTTCAGGTTAGAGTTCTCCCAGGAGAAGGACTAGCCATCCCACGGTGGGGCCAGGGAGGCAGAAGTCACTCAGGGGAGGCCCAGCACTGGAGGGACCTGATCGATCCTGGCCGACACCCACTGCCCACGCGGGTGGGAAATCTTACCCGGCTTCCTTTCAGCGAGCTCCTGACGGCTTCTGGCCCCCGCTGTGAGATGCGCGGCTGGGCATCTGCCTCACGAAAGAAGGCCAACACAGCCCTCGACTTTCCGGCCGGACAGACAAAGCCCGTATGGCAAAAGGTGGACAATTACTGAATCTATGCTCTTCTGCATATCCTTACTGATGGTATGGGTACCCACCAATCACCGCCGAAGGAGACTCTAACGCTCGTTCTTTCATAGGGGATATGGGTGGGGGAAGTTTCGTAACTAACAGTGGAGTAGATCCTTAAAAAACAGCATCGAGGAATAACGAAATAAGTTAAGATTGTTTCTCAAGAAGCCATCTCTCCTGCCTCAACTCATAGGACACGCTCTATCTCAGCCCTGACAGCGAGGTTCCCGAAAGTGCTGCTGGCTTCGAAGCCCGGGGGTAACGCAACAAGCCTGAAACGCCATGATGTCGGTGTGAGCTCGTGGTCTGCTGCGTGTCTGCTGGTGACGGGCAGGTGTGTGGCAGTGGCCGATGGGCCAGAGGTCAAAGACCTGCATCCATGCACACCAGCAGGTATTTGCAGATTCCTGTCCTTGTTCAGGCTACACGGTTTGGCTGTTCGTGTCCACAGCTCTGGGACAGCTACCTTCCTAAACCACGGTCTGTGACTGTTCACCCTTGTCCTTTCTCGGCCCGACCTCACCCTATTAACTGGTGTTTTCATGAGCACGGTGTCAACGGATGGGAAGCCATTTCACCCCGAGGACCCAACATTTGGCAGACCCGTCTCTATAATCTTAACATTTTCTGCTAAACACGATGATATACTGAGCTAATATGTGGAGGACTTTGAACACGTAAATGGCCCAACACCACTTTCGTGCCTTTTACCATGGAACAGAACCTCTTATTCTTTGGTTGGGAGACACACTTGCCCTGACTCAAACAGGAAGGGCTTCCTTGGTGGGTGTTAAACATCCCCTTCCCAGAGGCACAGGTGGACCAGGGCACTGACAAGCGTGCCATCCACGAAAAACACCAGTTCTGGGCTTTGCTTGCCGGTAACAGGCTAAGTGGTGTCTGACTTATGGGGACAGTCTGTCAACTTTTGAGTGTGGGTTTTAAAATGGGATTTAGAGGCAGATTCATAATTACTTGCTTTCAGTCTAAAATGACCAGTGTTGGGTGGCTGGGGAATCTATGGTGCGTGCCAGCTCTCTCGTGTGAAGACTTTTCTGAATTACCTCAGGCTTGATTCCCGACCCCACCCCCCAGAAGCACAGCATCATTCATTATATTAACACCCGGATTTATGGTCACACGCAGGCTCAGGACACTGCCTCTCAGATTGAGCCCTGGCGCTCTGGAGAACATGAGGGTCGTGGCTCGACCCCCAGGGGCAGACTGGGTAGAACTGCAGTTCCCTTGAGTTAGAATCCAAGCACGTCGATGGAGTCTGTGAAGGGTGAGTGTCCTACCCAGTGTCACCCACGGAGCGGCTGAAAGGGCGCCGCAACCCAGGTCACTGCTTTCCACTTGACACCACTCGCCTCGTCCCAGGGACCCGCTGAGCCTTGGTCAGTCATGACAGCAGAGGGTGACTAATCTCCAGGGCCTTGTGCTTGTCAAGCTGTGACTTTAAGAAGTGGGAACACCGACTTCTCCTGCTGCATTCCCCGCCGCCTTTAGAAATCGGAGGGTCCGGTTGCAATGCCTTGCCATCCATGGAGAGCAGGGAATAGGGAAGAAACCAGAAGTCAAATTGCCAGAAAGGGCTAAGTCGTGAGAAGCCTGTCAGCAAAGAAAAGGAAGGACAAAGTCGGGACACAAGAGAGGCAACAGCCAGGGGAAAACCAACAGACTCAGGTGCCCCGGCCGCACGCCTCACAAGAGGCGGCAGGAGCCGAAACTCCCTTCACTGGGCCTCCGGCAAGACGGCTCCCACTCGCCCAGAGTAAGCTCCATTAAAAGTCGTTGAACAAACACCAAAAGGAAAGATCAGGGGACAGAGTCAGTTGCTCTGGTAGAGAAGGAGAGAAGGAAGGAAGGAAGGAGGAAAGAAGGGAAGGAGTGAGGAAGGAAGAAAAGAGGGCGAGCGAGGGGGAAAAGAGAGACAGCAAGCAAGCACAAAGCTTCTCCCGATTTTGCTGAAGCCCAGTCATGCAGAACCTCCTGGTAAACGTTCTCCGTGATACTTGTGGACAGAATGAATCTGTTTGCTCTGCAGTCACCCTGTCTCCCTTTGCACCCACAGATGTCCCTGAACCGGCTTAAGAACACTGACCGGAGAGAAACGTCTCTATTGTATAAAAGCAGTGCAGGAAAAGTTCATGGTCACGCTGCTTGTTAGTGGACGCGTGGACATTATGTATATAGTAACCTCACTTTAGCAAGCAATGGCAGTTGTTATCGATGAACTCCTGAGCACACTGACAGCCGAGTGAGAGGCCCACGGAAAACTGTGATCGAAGTCTATTCCCAATGGAACCCAACGGTGGCCACGTCCGTATCCCCAGAAACCTGTGACTATGTCACCTTATGTGGCAAAAGGGACTTTGCAAGCATGATGACGTTAAGGACCTCGAGATGGGGAGGTCACCCTGGAGGGTCCACGTCCAATGTCATCACAAGGGTCTTTTCCTTTTTTTTTTTTTTTTAATATTTATGAGAGAGAGAGAGAGAGAGAGAGAGAGAGAGAGAGCACGAGCAGAGGAGGGGCAGAGAGAGAGGGAGACACAGAATCGAAGCAGGCTCCAGGCTCTGAGCTGTCAGCACAGAGCCCAACACGGGGCTTGAACCCACAGACCTCAAGATCATGACCTGAGCCGAAGTCGGACACTTAACCAACTGAGCCACTCAGGCGCCCCTCTTCCTTTTTTTAATGTTTCAAATTTTTATTTAAATTCTAGTTCGTTAACTCTACCGTCACATTAGTTTCACGAGTAGAATTTAGTGAGTGGGTCACAGCGGTCTTTGTAAGAGGGAGGTGGTCAGGCAGAGTCAGAGGAGGAGACGCCAGGACGGAAGAAACAGTGCGGAGGAAATGAGGAAGGGACAGGAGGCTCTGAACGCAGGCGGTCTCTGGAAAATGCAAGGCAATAGCTTCTCCCCTAGACACGGAGCTCTGCCAACAGGCTGATTTTAGGGCTTGTGATGTAAACGCGGTAAATCTAAAGCATGTCCACACTCTGACTGTCCGACGCAGGTGGGAGAGCCATTCTGTCCAAGGGCGCGGAACCCGAGTCGGGGGAGACCTGGGAACCAGACACCAAGGGAGTGCTTCGATCAGTTTGTTTGGGATTTGGGGTCTTCCTGACCTTTTAGGGACAAAGGTATGCTATTTGTTGCATGATTCTCTCCCTCTTGCCCAACCTTGCAAACACTCCCTTTCAGAGGCTGGTTTTGTCGCCATGATGGGTTCCTCAATTCCTTCCGCTTTCCTTCGTCCTATGGGTCCCTCATGGTTTTGTGAGTGCAATGGCAGACTCATGTTTGAACACATCCTAACATGCGAGCCATTGCATTTTCAGAGTCCCCGGCCAGGAGCAAACATCTAGATTTGTACCTAAACGACTCTAGACCTCAGGGACCAAGCCTGAGTACGTCGGTCATCTACTATCACAGAGTTTTAAAGATGGCGGGCCGTTCTACCCGAGGACACGATCACTCGTACATCACCAACCGATCCTTCCCTGTTTATCACAGTCCGTTTCACAGCGATATGTTTATCTGCAGGATGAAATTTCCAGACAGAAAAGAGTTTGCCAGATATTAAGCTTTTAGCTGGGCGAGACTCCCAACAGCTTTCCAACAGCGGGAGTCCTAGATCACCAGCCGATCAGGCGTCTCTGCCGATTTCATCAGTAGGTAAGAACTCGTTACTCATTGTCCGCACCAGTCCTGGCGGTGTGTCGTCTGGTCCCAAATTCCATCGCTTTCGATTGTGGCTCTTGAGAACCCTTACGCAAGTACTCTCCTCGGCGAGCTCCCACATCCACACATTTCAGGTTTGGGGTTTAACGGACAGCGGCGTGACTTGCCTGCATGCACCGCGTTCTCCTTACTCTTATTAGCTGTGGGTCTTGAAATAACGATACATTTGTTCCGACGATCGCGCTGGGAGATGTAACAAGTCATGGCGGTCTCGCTGACAGCTGAGCTGACTTGCTTAAGGGGAAATCACTGCTCAGGGCCTGAGTGTAGGCAAGAAGGCCACGGGCATTTCCTCAGGAAATCAGCAGGAGGAGGAGGAGGAGGAGGAGAAAACAGGAACAATGGCAGAAGAGGGACGCGTGATTCCGTGTCAAGGAAGACAAAGGCAAGCACTGCGAGCAGGGTCGCGGAAATATACCGACCATACGGCGTGCATAGCCTTCGTTTCCTCTGACTCAGCGATTGAGTTATGGCTCTTTCTAGGACAATGATTACAGGGTCTTGCGGCATCATGATGTAACCGCATGACTGTCAACATTCCCCGAGGGCAATCTTCCTGCGCCCCGGGTTCAAAGAAATGGGACAAAACAGGAAAAAAATGTGACTTCTTAAGAATCTGCTCAGGTAGGGGATAGGAAGGGGGATTAGGAATTGGGCATGAAGGGTCTCACTGGGGTGATGAGTGTGTTCTAAAACTGACTTCAGGGGGTCCCACGGCCTGGCGACCTGATAAAAACCAGTGAATCGTCAAGCGGGTGAATCAAATGGCACGGAAAAGGTGCCTCCACACCGCAAACACGTATTTCGCCAACTATTTTGAGGAAAATAAGCACAGAGTGGATTTTAAAAATTCATTTAGAACATTAAACGCCTTTAGTTTGTTTTTTAAAAATATGTTTCATGTCTTTTTATTTTTCAGACAGAGAAGACAGAGTGTGAGCAGAGGAGGGGCAGAGAGAGAGGGAGACATAGAACCCGAAGCAGGCTCCAGGCTCCGAGCCGTCAGCACAGAGCCGTATGTGGGGTTTGAACCCACGATCCGTGAGATCATGACCTGAACCAAAGTCGGACACTTAACTGAGTCATCCAGGTGCCCTGAGGTTAGTTTCTTTATCATTTCTTTTAATGTTTGTTTTTGAGAACACGAAAGCAAGTGGGCGAGGGGCAGAGAGGGAGACGGAGACTCTGAACCAGGCTCTGTGCTGACGTAGGGGCTTCAACACGTAAACTGTGAGATCGTGACCAGAGCCTAAATCAAGAATCAGATGCTTAACCGACGGAACCACCCAGGTGCCCTGAGAGTGGGAGAAATTTTTAAATCAAAGCGTATTTTTTTATTATTGAAATGGTGCCAGGATGCTCATTCTTTCTAGGCAAATTGACTTAAATTCGATTGTTACTACATTGTATATGGAAAATGGGCCGACAGCCCTGTCCCTCGGCATGCCTTTTTAGGCAGGCAGCAACGACTCAGCAGCTTTCGGTTTCAAGTGCATTGAGGGAAATTCCATTCAAGAGTCTCTGTCCTTGTAACCTGCTGGGCAATAGCACCACTGTGTATCCTTGCTGGACAACGAGACGAGTTTCCTGCAGGGGATGAGGGCATACAATCTATGTTGTTAGGGAAAAGTGTCTCATCAGGACAGTGTCCCCACATGAGCAGGCTACAGGTTTGGTTACAGAAAGTCGACCCTAAAAGTCTTACTAACACACAAGTACTTTTTTTTTTTAATTGTTTTTTGTTTTGAAAGAGAGAGAGAAAGAGACAAAGTTCGATTGGGGGAGGGGCAGAGAGAGAGAGAGAGAAAGAGAGAGAGGGAGACGCAGAATCAGAAGCAGGTTCCAGGCTCTGAGCCGTCAGCACAGAGCCCGACACGGGGCTCGAACTCAGGAACCGTGAGATCATGACCTGAGCTGAAGTCGGCCGCCGTAACCGACTGAGCCTCCCCAGCGCCCCTAAAACACAAGTAGTTCTATGAACATACTAACTGTTGGTAGGATTCGAAGATCAGTGAACAACGGTTATGACGGTAAAAAAAAATATAAAAAAGGCCACACCAACAATTCCAGATATCCCTAATATCTACTTACCACAGGTGAAAATGACATTTGCCTCCCCCTCTGAGGGCACCATCCGAGCCACGAGGAAATCATTGTACTCCAAGTATAATTTTATGCACAAGGTTCATTCGGTCTGAAAGATGCAGATGAGAGACGCAGGACTTGGAGTCAGAGGAATACGATTCCCTTTGAAAAGCCTTTGTGGGGGGCGTGTTCGAAGGCACGCGGGAACGGACGAAATTTCCGTGCGACGTCGCGGAAGGCCGCAGGGAACACCAACGTCGCTCCCTGCCACTGGGCGTAATCAAACACCGAGCTAGATACCGCGTATATTCCGCGTACCACGCCGTACCCCGAGATGCCTCGTGTCCTAGCTAATGGCTGGGCAGTGGCCAGGAGTGCTGATTTGTAATTAGTCACTCGGCCGCTTCTGTGCTATTATGTCTAATAAAATCCCTAATCTCCTAATTTGTCAGCTGGATGCAATTGTACCGAGGGTCAGGGAACGGGCACCGGAAGCGAGATGTCGAATAGAAGAGTCAGCCCCGACCTAACGGCCCTGATACGGCTGGTGCCTGCATACCGTGAGGTGGGGGTCCCCTGGCTCTATCCTCTGGAACCCAGAACCCGTAGGTCTGTCCCCAGACCAAGGCAGGGGCGGGGAGCACACCGCAGGGGGAGTGGCGGAATACAGATGCGAGGAGCCAGGCACCGAAACACAGGCAGGCGACGCAGCTTGGAGAAGGGGGGACGGGGAGCGCACCCCAGGAGACCCTGTTTGCTCCTGGCTCCACGGCGCAGTTCGTGCTCAGAGGCCGACTCGACTTCGCAGCTCTCAGGCCTGGAAGGGCCGCCCCAGCCCGGGAGGCCAGCCGGCCGCGGCGCCGGGACCTGCCGCCGCGCATTTTCAGGCCTGGGAGGAGGGCCGCCGAAAGGGGTGCCCCGCCGGGGCCACAGCAGGACGGGTGTGGATGGCACACCTGGGCCCCCGGGTGTGCCCAGGGGCTGCTCCATCAGCTCGTGACCTCGGAACCAGCCGTGAGACCCTGCCCATCAGGTGACCGACCGGTTCCTGGGACTTCCTGTCCCATTTATTGAGACCTTGGCTTACTGCCTTTCCCAACAAGCCGCAGGGCAGGCGGAAGCAAGTCTCGGCAGCCGCACGCATGTCTCCTCGGCACGGGTTCCCACAGGAGACGTCGTAATTCTGCCTGTCAGGGCTGCTCGGACAAAGCTCTCGAACGGGAGGACCCCGAGGCCGAACAGCTATCGAAACGCAGGGTGCAAACCGGCGCAGGGGTTGCTCGAAGAGCTGGACGGACTCACCAGAGGCCACGGCAATGCCACGTCGGAGGAGACAGCCAGAGGAGCTGGACGCAGGTCTCAGGCGGTTACCCATGTCCCCGAGTGCCGAGCAGAGTCTCAAACTGTTACCCGTGTCCCCGAGTGCCGAGCAGAGTCTCAAACGGTTACCTGTGTCCCCGAGTGCACAACAGGGTCTCAAACGGTTACCTGTGTCCCCGAGTGCACAACAGGGTCTCAAACGGTTACCCATGTCCCCGAGTGTGGAGCAGGTCTCAGATGGTTACCCGTGTCCCCGAGTGCAGAGCAGGGTCTCAAATGGTTACCCGTGTTCCTGCGTACGGAGCAGGGTTCAAACGGTGACCTATGAGCCCCAGTGCAGAACAGTGCTATTGGCAACAGCCACAAGGTGGGCGTGAGCCACGTGTCCGTCCACAGATAAACAGCATACGGTCTACCCATAGAACAGAACAGGACTCAGCCGTCCAGTGGGACAAAACACAGACGTGTGCTATCGCACAGGCGAATCGGGAACACATCACGCCCCGTTATGAGAAGCCTCTCACAAAAGGCCACACGCTGTGTGACCGCATTTCCAGGAAATGTCCAGCATAAGTACATGCACGGACACAGAAAGGACACTTGTGGTTCCAAGGGCTGAGGGGACGGGGCATGAGGGTGTCGGCGGAACAATGTAGAAAGTTCTAGAGGGGCAGTGGTCGAACGCACGTAATGTCTCTGAGTTGTCTTTACGGTGGTTGGTCGTACGTTACGTGAAGGTCGCCCCATTGGAAAAGCATTACGGACACATCGAAGCGGAAGTCTATTTAAAACAACACAACAGGGGCGCCCGGGGGGCTCAGTCGGTTAAGTGGCCGACTTCAGCTCAGGTCATGATCTCACAGTCTGTGAGTTCGAGCTCCGCGTCGGGCTCTGTGCTGACGACTCGGAGCCTGGAGCCTGCTTCGGATTCTGTGTCTCCCTCTCTCTGCCCCTTCCCAAATCACACTTTCTCACTTTCTCTGTCTGTCTCTGTCTCTCTCTCTCTCGCTCTCTCAAAACAAAAACTAAAAAACAAAAAACACGAAAACCAACAGAACGTACCCTCCGGGCCTCCACTATCAAGTCTGATGGCATGATGTGACCTCCTGAAATGGAGACATTCCCAAGTGCCCAGCCTCTGGCGTGAGTGCAAGCAGGCCGTGGGCCACAGCTGGTGGGGACCACAACTCGCCAGGTGTGGTGTGGGCACGAGAGCCTCGGTCCCAGGGACGTGCGGGGCAAGAACAGAAGGAGGGATGACACGTGGGCCCTGGCACGTCACTATTCCCAATCAGTGAGTGAGCCCGGCTGGCTGCATGGCCCGTGGGCTCCAGGGCGAGCCCCGGACCCAGGCGAGGGCGGCAGACGGTCGTGGGGTCCCCGTCACGCACAGAGATGTGGGGGCAGGCCACGCGGACCTCGTCGAAGCTGCCTGTCAGGGCGGGGGCACTTCCTGACGGCTGCACTGTTTTTAGCGGAGTGACCAACCCCCAGATACGCTCCTGAGCAAGACGAGGCTGGCGCTGCCGTGAGTACAGGGGGTGCTGGCTTCATACCACGAACCACTCAGCTACGTATTGGGTCCCCCACGCTCTCATTACCGCCAAATGGAAATAAATGAGGCTAAAGCGATCTAGTTAGCACCAATACTAACAACCCTGGCACAGACATCAGTTCCTCCAAATGAGCGTGCGTAACTAGGTCGTTCGGTTCCTGGGACACGTCACGTGTTCCACACCCTATCTAGGCCCCCGGCTCCACCCGCATAAAGCTACCTTTTCAGGCAGAATTCTAAGACAGCCTCCCCGGCTTTCGGCCCCTGGTCCTCACGGCTTTGTATGACCCTCTCCCCGTTGAGAGTGAGGGTACCTGTGATGTCCTAACCAACAGGCCACGGCAAAAGTGAAGGGACACCGCATGCGTGTTTGAGGTCCCGAATCGGTTGACTTTGTGCTGATCGAAAGGGACTTTATCGTGGGTGGGCCTGGCCTAACCAGCTGAGCAGCTGAACGCAGACTCCTAACAACCAGATGGTGTCCTACAGGCCTCAATGAAACAGTCGTGGTGAGAAAGGCCAGCGGGGAGGGCGGTCCCTGGGAACTAAGGGCCTCAGTGCTACAGTCACAAAGAACTACGACATCTGCTCACAGCTTGGAGACGTGTGGAAGGGGATCCCTCTCTCTTCCAGATGAGAGCACCACGCTGGCCAACACTTCCACGGAGCCTTGTAAGACCGCGGGCAGGGTCCCCAGGGAAGCCATGGCCAGACGCCTGACTACGGGTGCTGCGAGGTAAGTGACGGACGCCATCCTGAGCCGTTACAGCTCTGGTAACTTCCTATGCAGCCCAGGATCACGGCTACAGTATCCGGCCCCAATTTACATAAAATACCCAGAACACCGCCGAACTTCACCAGGATGCAAAAGCAACTATTCTCTCTCTTTTCTTAATTTTTAAATGTTTGTTTATTTTTCAGAGAGACAGAGCGCAAGCAGGGGAGGGGCAGAGAGAGAGAGAGGGAGACACAGAAACTGAAGCAGGCTCCAGGCTCTGAGTCGTCAGCACAGAGCCCCACACGGGGCTCGAAGTCACGAACCCCGAGATCATGACCTGAGCTGAGGTCGGACGCTGAACCAACGCCTGAGCCCCTCAGGTGCCCCAGAAGCATCTATTTTCAAGTACAGTGGGATTTGCCTCCGTCAGAAGCCACAGACAGCAGGTAGGGATCACGTCAATGAGACTTAGGAAGATCTTCAGCCTGAGTTTAAGGCAGTCAGTCCTGCATCCTAAACTTTCTCCTTTGATTCTGTGACCTTCCCACATATGCAACTAGAAAATCCCTTCTACCCATAAAATAGGATATGATTCAGCCCTAAAATGGATCAAAGTTCCGACACCTGCTACTATGCGGATGAATCTTGAAAATACGACGCTGAGGGGAAGAGCCCAGTCACAAAAGGCCACACGGCGGATGACTCCGTTTAAAAGAAATGTCCTCAATAAGCAAACACAGCGAGACAGAAAGGACATTTGTGGTTACCAAGGGCCAAGGAGAGGGGGAATGAGGGTTTGGGAGGGATGATTTAGAAAGTTCTAGAACTAGACCTGCAGTGGCTGAAGGCACAAATTGGACCCTTCACAACGGTTATTTATGTGCTATGTGAATTCCACCCCAATAAAAAAAAAAGCACTAAAAAGACATATCAACGCTGAAATTTCCGAGCCACTTGGCACTGCGTTTGTCGCTTCCAAACGAAACCCTCCTGAGCCACCCGCCGGGCTCTGACGCCTACCACCACAACCTTCTCGATTCGTGACTGCGTCACTGGACTAATTTGCAAGTAGAAGCGCCTGGAATCCAGTTCATGTGGCCGACTATCGTGACTTGGGCTCCTGACATGTGAGTCATGAGATTCAGCCCAGAATGCCCATGAGGCAGATGGCTTCTGACACCCCCGTGGACGCGCCACATGTGTGGCAAGTGACACTGCGGTGGGGCAGAAAACCTCTTGACCGTGACGCCATCTACAGAATACGGGTTTGTTTTTCCCACCCCATAAAATAGGGCTCATCGCACAGCACGGCTTCAGGCAAACCAGTGCTTGTCAGCTAGGGGTCACTCTCCCCTCCAGGGGACAATATCTAGAGACACTTCTGGTTGTCACGGCTTGCAGGCACGGCTCCTGGCATCCCCTGGGTAGAGGCCAGGGACGCTACTGAATATCTGAGGGTGTGTTAGAAACTCCGAGGCAACAGAGAATGATCTCGCCCAAACCATTAGTCCTGCTGAAGTGGAGAAGCCTGCTGAAGCCAAAGCTGTGTCCTGCTAATTTCGTCTTTTTAGATATTTTGAGGGGGAGCAAGGGGCAGAGAGAGAGAGAGAGAATCCCCAGCAGGCTCTGCACTGCCAGCACAGAGCCCGACGTGGGACTCGAGCCTACAAACCGTGAGATCGTGACCTGAGCCGAAACCAAGAGTCAGATGCTTAACCGACTGAGCCACCCGGGCACCCCAATACTTCTTTTTTAAAACATGTATTTTTTCACTTTAGAGAGAGAGAGAGAGAATGCAAGTGGGGGAGAGGGGGAGAGGGGCAGAGGGAGGAGGGGAGAGAAAGAGAAAGAGAGAGAGAGAGACGGAGAGAGAGAGAATCCCAGCCAGGCTCCATGCTATGACCCTGGTATCTTGACCTGAGCTGCGTTCAGGAGTCAGGGACGGGACACTTAACCGACTGAGCCACCCAGGTGCCCTGCTATTTGTTCTGAATGGAATCCAACGTGTGGCCTTTCAAAAGTCAAGACGTGGCTTTGGGTTAGCATTTCCGGCATGGGATCCCGGGCTGGGTCATCGTGACCCGCCGTAGATTAGAATAAGTTCTCTCTGCCTCCTACGTGCATGGGCTGGGGACGAGCTGGTCAGAAGCTGCTCGTCATCGGGGACAGTGACCAAAAGCCACAGAAATTCTGCCCTACTTTCCCGGCTGAATGGAGGTCTTTGCCTATTCTCCCCTTCTCGCCGAGTCTGCAGAGCTTAGGAAAGTCATGAGGTTTGAAGAGGCAGAAGGTGCCTCTGAGGGGAGATGGCAACAGGGCCTGATACTGTAAGTGGGAAAACGCACCAAGGACAGCCGCCACCCGACGGTTCAAAACGTCACAACGGGGCTCGACATGCACGCCTCCCTGTGTGCAATGACAAACCCGGCTCTACGGTCTCGAAGCACAGACTTTTGGGGCCAAGTGTACTTCAGAATTCAAAAGAAAATTTTTTTTTGGATTTTAGAAGCTAATTTAAAAAAATCAAAATAAATTTATGAAAAGTATGCAGACTGCTTCCAAGTTGAGCTGCCCGTAGGACCGTCTCTGACCCTCGTAACTGAACCCGCCGTTTTCTCTACAACACTTGCTGCATCATTCCACTTAACAATCGGACGACACAAAAATCTGCAATTATGTGAGGCGACGGATGTTAACACAACTTACTGTGGCGATCGCTTTGCAATATACCAAATACCAAATGTATGACAGATCGGTACATATGGATATATCCGATATCAATTTGGAGACATATTGGGTATGTATTTGACATATCAAACATTGCATGCGAAATATCAAATCACGGCATCGTACGGCTTAAACGCTCGGGACGTTGTCTGTTGTATCTCGGTAAAACTCTGGCACAGACCGACATCTGTATTCCAGGTTCATGAGCCGTAGCTGGCACAGGACATCTAAGTCTAAGGTGTACAGTGTAATGACCTGTCACGCAAACCTACTGCAGAGTGATGAATACAATACATAACACATAAACACAGCAATGAGAGAGCACAGTGGTGAGCGTATCACGCCTTACGTAACACAGCCTGACGTCCGTTCTGGAGGGCGCCCTGCAGACACACACACGAACGGTCCTGCAGCATTCCATGGGATGAAGAAAGAATTTCAGCTTTACGTCGCTTCTACGTCCATCAGTGCGGACCTGCCTAAAATAAGCTTCCCTAAGAACCTGCTTCCGACCCTTTTGTCTTTGTTTTTGTTGGGGGTGGACGAAGGGCCGTCCACCTCTAAGGTTGGAAGGGGGCACCTGGGAAGGAGCCGACACGCCGGGCGCTGGGGAAGCCCGTCCCCACGGAACAGGGCGCCGGCCGCGTCCCCTGAACTCGTGTACCTTCCCACCTGCCTTGCAACAGGGCCTCGGGAAACCCGTGCCCAACAGTGACCCGGGTCAGACAGGCCGGGGCGTCCTCCCGCACCACCAGCCCCCCCGGAACCCTGGAACACGGCTGAGAACGGGCGTCCAGGTGGCTCTCCATGCCTCCCACTCAGCGATTCTAAGCCGGGGTGGCCTTTCCTTCCCAAGACACACTGGGAACGCCCACAGACAATTTCAGACCGGGGGTGGTGGTGCGCTATGGCGTCTGGTGAGTAAAGTCTAAGCGTCCTGCCAACACGGATGTGCAAACACCGGTCAGTCCCTCCAGCGACGAACCTTCCAGTGCTGCGGCCGACAAAGCCCCGGGGTGGACACCATGCACAAGGGGACGTCCCAGTCCTGCGTCTACGTGTAGACCACACATCCCCCGGTCCTGGAACCACGCAGAGGCACGCCGGACCCCTGACCCCCCGTCTCACTTCCGTGCCTGCTGCCAGAGCGGGAAGTCTCGGGCGCTACCCTGACCTGGCCCAGGGTGAGTCCCGGCCCGCATTTCCTCCTCGTAATGAGCACTTAATTATTATTGACACTGGCACCTGCAGTGTTGACACGGCGTGTGCGACGTGGACGGCCCCGGAGGCAAGACCGGGCTTGTGTTTCAGGATTG
This sequence comes from Paguma larvata, assembly GCA_030068075.1. Classification (NCBI taxonomy): domain Eukaryota; kingdom Metazoa; phylum Chordata; class Mammalia; order Carnivora; family Viverridae; genus Paguma; species Paguma larvata. The sequence continues at coordinate 3,529,297 of CM057830.1, read as the reverse complement.
CAACACGTTTCATTACCTGAATCCCAAGGGTGCTAGGTAAGGGACTGTGGACTCAGCTGCCGAGTGGACAGGGTTAATCTCCAAACAAGGCAGGAATTTTAATGCGGGGACAAGATACAAACAAAACAACAGACAAGGAGGTGCCCTGGAGAACATGTCTTTAGATTTTTACCCGGAAACTTTCCATGTTTCTTTCAGTTCGCCTTTGAAGCAATGCCTGGCGTTTAGTCTTCAGTTTTAAATGCAAATAGAAGAATCCTTTGTATCTTTGTTTTTTTCTTTTTTTTTTTTAATGCACTGAAAGCATTTACATTTCTGGATCCTGATATCATCAGTTGTTTCGTTATAATCTCATTATAGGGGCGCCTGGGTGGCTCAGTTGGTTAAGCGGCCGACTTCGGCTCAGGTCATGATCTCACAGTCTGTGAGTTCGAGCCCCGCATCGGGCTCTGTGCTGATGGCTCGGAGCCTGGAGCCTGCTTCGGATTCTGTGTCTCCCTCTCTCTCTGCCCTTCCCCTCCTCACACTCTGTCTCTATGTCTCTCAAAAATAAATAAATGTTAAAAAAAATTAAAAAAAATAATAATCTCATTATAAAGGAAAATGGGGCAACTGCTCACTCGGTCAATATTCATGTCACCGTAGGCTCCTACTGCTCGGGGCCACCTGCCCGGTGCTATCATGCATTTGCCGAGACAAACAGTCCCTGTCAGAAATAACCTCGGAAAGGAATAACCTTTCGATAAGCATTTCCCCATTTTTAGTGACCTCGCCTCCAAGGACAGTTCTTCTCATCGGCCCTCCAGTTCAGTGTGCAGGCTAAACCGAGAGGACGGAACCAACGCCTACCCGACAACTGCGGATGCCTGTATAAGAAGCAAGCCAGCACTGAACGTCAGAATTAACTAGGAGCATTCACTCAGAGAACGGCATGGGGGGGTTTATCTGAGAGGGATTCGACGCAAGTCCTGGCACCTCTCTTTGGGGGAAAAGAAAAAGACATCACGCATTTTGTTGGCCCACGATGGGTACATGACGTAGGGCGTGCGTTGCAAAGGTCAAGTCGTCCCCGACGCAAATTTCCAGAATAAAGAGCGGCCGATTTCTGAGCCACGTGCCTCGCCTTGCTTCAGCCTGCTCCTCCGTGAAGACAGCCTCCACAGCTGGACGGGACGTCCGGCACTGAAGAATGAACCCCACCCCCAACGCAAAACCGAGGCAGCCGGTTAAGCAATGTACCTGCTAATTGGGATCACCTGTGTTCCGCTTCTGTTTTTCAGAACAGCGATGCAAGGGGTTCGTGAGGGACTGTTTTGGACCCGTACACGTAAAACGGAAAATAAATACGTCACACACAAACAAAGCTTAACACGAGTGCCGAAATGCTCTTAATTCCGTCTCAGTTTTACTCTTCAGGAAGGCGCCGGGTCGCACGCTGAGAGGAACAGCGATGCTTCACGGCGTGTGCCTGACGCCACACACCTCTTACTTACACGCGTTCTATCCAACGCAGAAGCATGGGTCCTAGTATCTCGACATATAAGGTTAATCCCCTGGCTCTTCTGAGCTCACCGCGACACAAAATGCACCTGTGTGCTTGCTCCTGTCCTCTTGGGCTCTGCGTTCGTCCTGTCATCAACCACGCTAGCTTTTCAAGCCACCACTCCTTCTTTCGAGCCCGAAAGAGAGAGAGAGAGAAAGGCTCTTTGGGAATCACCTCCTTGTCCCGAAAGACCTCCCTGTTTCGGGGCAGATGCACAAAGGAAAACAGATGAATTCTTGTCGGTGGTTCGACAGGTTTTTTTTTTTTTTTTTTAATTTATTTTGTGAGGGAGACAGTGGGCGTGCATGGGAGAGGGGCAGAGAGAGAGAGAGAGAGAGAGAGAGAGGGAGGAGGAGTGGGGACGTGCAGAGACAGAAGGAGACACAGAAGCCCAAGCAGGCTCCCAACGAAAGTCTCGACCTCACGAACCGCAGGATCGTGACCTGAGCCGAAATCAGGACTCAGACGCTCAGCTGCCCTGAGCCTCCCAGGCGCCCTACGGGTGTTTTTTTTTTTTTTAAAAACAACCACAACAGGTTGGATTGCACAAACTCTCATCATTCCCGCAGAAGCTCACTGGACGTGTTACGTGCGGCAGCGAGCCCTTGTCTACAGGATCTCTAAGTCTCGCCCTGCACGCTATCCAAGTATTCCACACGGCGGCAGGAAGACGCGCTTTTAGACGGTCACTCCCGGGAGCTGTCCGCCGGCACGAGCGATCGCAAGACCTCAGCAGCAGAAGAGCAAGACACAGAAAGAGACCGAAAGGGTCATCCCACTCACCGGCTGTTCGAGGCTTCGCGACGGGCGCCTGCTCGCCGGGAGACTCTGAGGCGGGACCTTCGTCGCAGGCTTTCCCGCGGCTTTTCAAGGAGCCATGCGGGACCGGACCCAGCCCAGCGCTGCCGGGGTGTGAACCGTCAGGGCACAGCCCAGGGACGGCCACACAGTCATCGCGGGGTAATTGGCGCATCGATCATAAAAAAGTTATCTCGCTGCGTGTCCGTCTGCACGCGGGCTTCCCTCACGCCCCGCATGCTTCGCCCGTAAATCAGAGGGAGGCTGCCCTTCCGGACCCGAGCAGACACGATTCACCCGCTCGGTCTCGGTGCATTCGGAACGCGGGCCGGCTCTGACATGCCCCTGCGGCACGTGCGGGGGGATCGCACGGACGGACGCTCAGCCGGCACTGCCCGTGTGTGCGGGAGGGGGTGTGTCAGTGTGCAGGGCGAGGAAACGGAGCAGGTGCAGGTGGAGAACGGGTGGGGCGGGCAAGGCTGTCGGCGGGGGCGGGGGGCGCAGACAAGTGCCGACTCGCTCTCCTGGCGTGAGACCCGGGGGCAAGGCCGAGGCCGAGGCTCTGAACGCTCGTGGACGTCCCGATGCACGCAGGGCCCTCCGAGCCGGTCTGCTAGGCGAGTTCCCGCCGCCGACACGGCACGCGGGGCCCGAGGAATGCGCCCTCCTCGCCAACACCGAGGCTCGGGCCCTGGGCAAGGGCAGCCCAGGCTCGTGGGCGGCAGGCGGGCGGGCGCGCCGTCGCCACTGACGCATCGGGCTGGGGCCCTGTGCTCCCGTATCTCGGGGGAACTCAAGCCTCAGGAAGAATACCTCCCAGGGTGTCTCTTCTCCCTCACGTCCTTCACGGTGTTTCGTGTAGAAGCCAGCAGGTAAACCGGAACTCTCGTGGCGGCGTGGCTCACGCCGCTTCTATAAATACAACATCGCCGTGTGTGATTATTTTGTGTGCCTCTGGCTTCCGGTAGGCACCCGCAGAATTAATCCCGAGCGCGGCGGGTGCTAGCACGGGAACCCAAGACGATAGCCCGCCGAAACCTGAAAATATATCACATTGTGAACAAGCGGACATCACTGCGAGGGGACGTCTGGTCTCCCGGGGACTCTGTAAACTGGTACGTGGGACACAGTTTTCATACAGCTGGCGGTCAAAGCCCCAGCACGCCCCGGGACGCCTCCGTTCACCGCATGCCTTAAAGCTCACGAGGAAACGTCGTGGCCATACTGACACTCTACGGGCTGAACGCCCGTGCGAGCCGCCCTCCACAGAAGCGCGGTTTTCGTGGCCACGGAGAGCGGACGCCGGCGTTCTCATCCGCGGCCCGGCCCGCCCACAGCCGGTGCCACGGTCCCGGTGCTCGCAGCGTGCAGGGCGGAGTGGGGCCACGGGGGCAGGAAGGTCCCCTCCCAACGGTGCTAGTTGCCAGACGGCTTCGGGCGGCAGACTGGAGGTGACCCTCCCCCGAAAGGGCATCTTGGCGGGTTCTTGGGACCCGCCCAGCCGATTCGTGTCCTGAGACGGATGCGGGGGGTGCCTGCCTCCATCAGCGCCCCCTCCTCGTCCTCGTCGGAGGACGTCCTCCTGGCCACAAGTCTCAAAGAGCCAGCCGTTTTGCCAATCCCTCCTGTGTCCTCCTCCCTCCCTGCCGTGGGGCCAAGATCCCCCAGGGGCCCGGCTACGGCTGCCTACATCGAAGATTCCCCTAGCTCTGTTCTTCTTTGCCCGTCTCCCGAGTTCTCACCGTAGTACCCCGCTACAAGAAACAACCCCTCAGATTCACTTATCTGGGAGGCACAAGCACACGAATTCCGTTCTGACTCTGCGCCGGACAGCTGTGTGACCTCAGAAAAGCACCGCACCTCTCTGAGCACCAGCCCTCATCTCCACACAGCACGCAGAGTGTGTTCCAGGCCAGGCTGCTGGCTGGGGACAACGGCCTGGCTCCGAGCGGGCTGCCCGTCGCAGGTGCCGCAGAGGAACCCTCCACCCGAACCGGGCATGCCTTCTCACTGGGCACTGCCAGAGAGGCGGAGCCCCGCGGAGACACCATTGCTGGGAAATTCTCGACTCCCACGGAACTAGGGCACCATGCAGTCATCCGGGGATTAGCCAGCAGAGACTCGCGCTCCAAGACTGAGCGTGAAGACCGAGGCTCGGTCGTTAAGGCCTTGCGTCAAGGAAGCAGCAGCTCCATGCCAATCGGACAACCGAGATGGGCCAAGGGGCGCTCACGGAAGGGTTGTCCTCGCAGCCGTGTGGGGAGGAGCGGCCTCGGAGCCCCGGAGCCGGCCGGCCAGTCTTCCTGCTGCACTCTCCACGGCGACACTGCACGGGCGTTGAGCTCTGCGTCCCTTCAGGATGAGCGAGCTCTTGTCCCGCAAGCCACCCACCAGCGTCACAAAGCCCAGAAATGCTAAACCCACTCGCATCCTGAGACCCTCCCTGGCGATGACAAGGAACGTTACCGGGCGGCGAGGAGAACCACGGGGGAGACCCCCTATCGAACTCGGAACACGGACGGGGACCGAACGAGGAAGGAAGATGGGAATTTCCGGACTGTTCCCGGGTAGGCGCTTTCGCTAGCGTACGCTTTCCCGTTCCCGTGCACTTCTCACGGCCCACCAGCACCGGGCCCCACTCGCAACCTTCTCTCGGACAGAACGCATTCTGGGCTTTGAGGCTTTATCGTGACACCCCGAACGGAGTCCAGGAAACCACCTTCCCGACAATGGCACTGTGGCCTACGACGGGAGGAAGGACTCGCAGGAACGGACTCCCTCTGCGGTCTGTGCACAGGAGCTGAAATGGTCCTGGGGGACAGAGCTGAAATACATCCTTAAAAATTTTTTTTTATTTTGTTTTATTTTTTTGAATTTTTGTAATGTTTATTTATTTTTGAGAGACAGAAAGACACGGCATGAGCAGAGGAAGGGCAGAGAAAGAGGCAGACAGACACAGAATCAGAAGCAGGCTCCAGGCTCCGAGCTGTCAGCACAGAGCCTGACACGGGGCTCGAACTCACAGACCACGAGATCTTGACCTGAGCTGAAGTCAGACGCTTAACCGACTGAGCCACCCAGGCGCCTCTAAATTTTTTTTTTTAATGTGTATTCAGTTTTTGAGAGACAGAGAGAGATGGAGGCAGAGCATGAGTGGGGGAGGAGCCGAGAGAGTCAAACACACAGAATCCGAAGCAGGCTCCAGGTTCTGAGCTGTCAGCACAGAGCCCCACGCAGGGCTCGAACTCATGAACTGTGAGATCATAACCTGAGCTGAAGTTGGACGGTTAACCGCCTGAGCCCCCCAGGAGCGCCAGAAACACATCCTTGTTAAATGTTACTCCTTACATGTGAAATACAGTGGCAGCAAAGACACATATTCATTTGAAGCATGGCCACAGAAATATTGTAAACTATGATGCCACTCTGAAATCTGTGCCATTTTACGCACACACATATACACACGTTATATACAAAATACTTTCCTAAGCTTCTGAAAGCCTCACAGACATCTATTTACACACAGAATGAATGCGTACGTGAAAATCAAGTTTGTTGAAATGATAGGTCATGACTTTTAGTCATCAGTTTCTGGAAACCGTAAATGCCTATGTTACTTGTACATTATATATGGCATATAAGTATGTATCTGTGTAAGATAAATATCTTTAAATTATATACACATCTCCTCAAGTTTCTTAAGGGGCATCCGGATGGCTCGCTCGGTTAAATGTCAGACTCTTGGTTTTGGCTCAGGTCATGATCTCACAGTCTGTGGCTTCGAGACCCGTGTCAGGCTCTGTGCTGACAGCTCGGATACTGGAGCCTGCTTTGGACTCTGTGTCTCCCTCTCTCTGTATCTCTACCCTGCTCGCCGTCTGTCTCTTTCTCTCAAAATAAATAAAAGAAACACACACACACACACCTGCACATTCCAAGCTCCTGTATTCTTTTGATTTAAAAAAAATTTTTTTAATGTTTATTTACTTTTTGAGAGACAGAGAGACAGAGTTTGAGCAGGGGAAGGGCAGAGAGAGAGGGAGACCCAGAATCGAAGCAGGCTCCAGGCTCTGAGCTGTCAGCACAGAGCCCGACGCAGGGGCTCGAACTCACAGACCGTGAGATCATGACGTGAGCTAAAGTCAGCCGCTTAACCAACTGAGCCACCCAGGCGCCCCTTTTTAATTTTTTTTTAAAGTTTATTTTTGAGAGAGAGTGAGTACAAGCAGGGTAGGAACAGAGACAAGGGGACGGAAGATCTGAAGTGGGCTCTGTGCCGACAGCAGAGAGCTCCATACACGGCTTGAACTCACGACCGAGCCATGAGGTCGTGACCTGAGCCGAAGTCAGACTCGACCAAGTGACCCCCGGGCGCCTGCAGGCTCCCGTCAACTTGGGCAGGGAGAGGAGGGGGCCAGCAGCCGGAGGTCTGCTCCCACCTGCCGTCTGCTTCCCTGCAGCTTGTGCCAGAGCAGGCCGGAGCTTGGCCGCTTCCCTGGGGCCGGGGAGGGGACGAGCTGCTGCTGCCCCAAGGTCACGGCAGACACGGCCGATGCTCTTGACCGAACGGGTCCCGAGCAAGCCTCCCTAAATGGGCCAGTCTGGCACACGGACTATTCAGGGGTGAGGACAGTCAAGACCCTGCAGGCTCAGGAGAAGCTCCGGCTCCTCCCCGAACCGCTTCCAAGTATCTAAACTCGGGATCTTTCCCAGAATGAGCGTTCCTCTCGGAGATGGATTTTATCTGAGTGCCCCATCCGTGCGGCAGGGCGGACAGCTCCTTGCCGTCGTCCGCTCACTGCCCCGTGAACGGCCCTCCCCGTCGAGGCCGCCGACCCCTCCTCCGCTCGGCACGGCACAGACAGCTCGCTGTCCCTTTCTGACTCGGAGCCCCACACGCGTGCGGCGTTCCGTCCCCATGAAATTAAATGTGATTTTCTCCTGTTCCTCTGTCTCCTGTCAATTTTTTAAAAATTTTTTTAATGTTTATTTATTTTTGAGAGAGAGAGAGAGACAGAGTATGAGCAGGGGAAGGACAGAGAGAGAGGGAGACACACAATCCGAACCAGGCTCCAGGCTCTGAGCTGCCAGCACAGAGCCCGACGTGGGGCTGGAACTCTCAAAGTGTGAGATCATGACCTGAGCCGAAGTCGGACGCTCAACCGACTGAGCCACCCAGGTGCCCCATCTCATGTCAATTTAATTCTGAGACCCCCCGGGAGAATCTGCTAAGGGCCGAGTGAAACCCTTCCTCCCTGACACTGCTGTTATGGGTTTGCTCCTAAACTGCACGAGGGGAAAATAAAAGGAAAAAATATATCTACCATGTTTCTTCCCTTTACTTTTCTTAAAAGACTATTTTTTTTTTAGGTTTATCCATGTATTTTGAGAGACAGAGACAGTGCGAGTGGGGGAGGGGCAGAGGGAGGAGGTGGAGACGGAGAATCCCAAGCAGGCTCCGTGCTGCCAGCTCAGAGCCAGAGGCGAGGCTCGAACCCACAGAACCTGAAGATGCTGACCGGAGCCAAAACCACGACTCTGACCTGACGCTTAAGTGACTGAGCCACCAGGCGCCCCTTCCTGTTTCCATTTTGGAAGTTTCTTTTACTTTTTTTTTTCTGCTTACACTTTTTCTTTTTGGTGGTGGTTTCCGGAATATTTCCCCTTTTTTCCCTGTACAATCGTAAACATATATGATTTTCACATTCGTTATATACTAGCATTATGGTTTTGATGACTCACCCACAAGATATTTATAAAGTATACGGAAAAACATAAAAACAGACAGTTCTGGGTGCCTGGGTGGCTCAGTCAGTTAAGTGTCCGACTTCGGCTCACGTCATGATCTCACAGTCTGTGAGTTCGAGGCCCGCGTCGGGCTCTGTGCTGACGGCTCAGAGCCTGGAGCCTGCTTCAGCTTCTGTGTCTCCCTCTGTCTCTGCCCCTCCCCAGCTCATGCTTTGTCTCTTCTGCTTTCAAAAATAAATAAAACATTAAAAAAAATTATTAAAAAAAACCAGATCTGCCTGTTTGTCCTTTTTTTTTCTTTTTTAAATGTTTGTTCATTTTTGAGAGGCAGAGTGAGAGAGAGTGAGTGTGAGTGGGGGAGGAAGCCCGACCGAATGAAGTCGTTTTTAACTCGGTGACCTCTTTGCAGACCCGACCTCCGAATTCAGCCGCATTCTGAGGTTCTGGGGCTGGGACTTCTCGACGCAAATTTCGGAAATTAGATGCACATCTGGGTGACTGTCACCGCCGTAAACCAGTGCGTTCCGGCATCTGTCCCCAGCCACGCCCTCCCCTTGCTTTAAAGGACAAATGGATCCCAGCACCATCGGCCGCCTCGCTGACACTGTTGGCTCCTTCACAGCCTGCGTGTCCCTTATGTCAGGGGGCAGCCAAGGGAACGCTGGCCAACGGTCGTCTGCGAGCCTGTGGCTGAGGGGCTCCCGGGAATGCAGGGCTTTCCCCGTGAAGGCAGTCACGTCCTGAGCCCACCAGGGCAACCCGGTCACTCTCCGAAGGAGAGAAATAACAGATGGCAACTAAAGGGTCTCAAACCTGAACACAACTGGATGGCAGAAAAAGGTAGCAGCCTATAATGAGCAGGAAGTCTGGAGTCCCCCCCCAAAAATTCACAGGATGAAGCCCGAATCCTCAGCGGGGCGGTGTTTGGAGGTAAGGCATCGTGGAGTATGACTCTGACACCAACGCCTATTTGGGGGCCCCCAGGTGGGTGTCCTCCAGTTACACCCAATGCCGACACACGTGCCGGGAGACGGCGCCGGGTCCCACAGGGGAAGGGCTCAGTCTACAACACTGCTCCTGCTACCGTCGCATGGCCGAGCACGGCAAGGCTGTCACCTGCGCCTCTGACGGAGCTGCTGCGGATGGGAGGTTCCCAGGACCCCCTCCTGGGCTCCCTCCATTTCCTAAAATAATACAGATCTTGTGTAGCACGTAGGTAATAACGTATAATTATCTCACAGCATACGCATTATGTATTAATGTAATTCTTAAGCAGCTTTAGATGAGGTTGTGATGGAGCCCCCCCTCCCCCACGATGGGATCACTGACCTTATAAAAAGGCACCAGAGCCCCCACCCCCACCCACACGAGGACACAGAGACAAACAGCCACCTGTCAACTGACGAGCAGGCTGTGCTCGGGAACCAAACCCGCCAGCGTGCTGATCGGATTCGGGCCTCCGGAACGGTGAGGGACTGAGGTGTGCTGTCTACGCCCCCCTCCCTGCCCGGTCTGTGAGTTCGTGACGGCGGCTGGAGCAGACGGACACACTCTTAGGAAGGGTCTCTCCTCTGCCGTGCCCACGATGGATTTCTACGCCTCTGAAATACACAGTCCACTACCCTTAGGGCAGCTTCGGCGGTCCTGAGTGCTGAGGCTTTTATTGAGATTTTATTTTCAGTTGAGAGTCTGACCTTACTGAATAGAAAAATATAGATAAGACTTAATAGAGCATACGCATCCATAAAGAATACAAAGGACACGCACGACGTATAATAAACCACGAAGTGTATGTTTGCACACACGTGTATGGAAAGATGCACGTACTCTGATGAATGCCCTCCGTCCCTCCGTCATTCTGTCTGAAGCCGCTCCCAGGCCGGTTCTCCAGCGACAGGAACGCTGAGGCACGCAAGGAAGCTTGCAAGAGAGGGCGCCTTGGGCTCTCCAAACTCTCCAAAGGCCTGACTCGTCCTGCCAGCACTGACCTGCAGGGTCCCCCAAGGCTTCCCTGCACACGTCCCCTTCAGGCCCGGCCCCGGCACCCAGCTGCTGCGGGGCTCCACGCAGGCCCCCTGCAGAAAGGGCACCATCCGCCAGCCTCACTGAGGCTCCCCGGGCTGGGCCGGAGCCAGGGAAGGAGACAAGAGCGGCTCACGGTGAACCGCAGGGCTTGGTCGGCTTCCAAACAGAACGTGGACCGTGAGCACCTTTCCAAACACAACACAGAAGAAGTAAGACAGCACGATGAGGAAGCGGAGATAAGCCAGGACACATATAACGTTTCTGCTTTAGCGTGAGTGTTCGCTGCGTGGCGAAGGCTCCTGATTTGCAATCTGCCCCGTCGCTTGTTGGTGTGTTTTTGACACCACCGTACTACAGTTTACCGGATCGTCCGCTGCATTTAAACTTGTCGGGAAAAGTAAGCCATCCTCCCATGGGGAAAACACAATTTTGCAAACATAAATTGTAATTTGTGCAAGGAAACCCAGCCTCTCTCTCCCCGGAAGCTTTGACGGTTTCTGTGTTTGACTGTTAGGAGAATTAAGAAGCGTCAAAGTGCATTTAGTGACGTGCGTAGAAACCACTTCAGTTGCGAACATATTTTCATTTTTTTCCCAATCTAGCTTGTCACAAATAAACATGACAGTGCTCGGGATTTGTTTCTGGTATTTTTTTCTTTTGTTTTTGTAAATGAAGAGGTATCTCCCACCATATCCAAGCGGTATACAAGATTCGAATAAAAAATGATTGGAATCACGCTTTTATGTCTGTGCAGAGAAGTCCACAGGACTCCCCAATGTATGTCCTTAGGACAGAGAATGTGAAGGGAAACCCCTGGCCGGCACCTTGGTTCCTGCAAATGAACACACTACATTCTGTGCTGCGAGCCAGGCCCAGAGCTCCAGGGTCTGGAACGAGGCAAGGGACACTCTCCAAATGTGGGTCTCTGGCTGTCTGACAACTTCATCACCTGCGAATATGTGGGGACTTATTTTTACAGCAAATCTGTAGACTGCTTCAAACTCCAGGCAAGTCCTAAAGCTCCTTCTAAGGAGTGAACTATCCCTGACACAGAGTTCAACCACACCTTGTAGGTTATCTCTGCAGTTTGAATTCCTACTCCTGGCACTGGACGTTTTCCTGCCCTCTTATCTAAGGAATCAGGGGCGCCTGGGTGGCTCAGTCAAGCGTCTGGCTCGTGATTTCGACTCAGGTCATGATCTCATGGTTCATGAGATCAAGCCCTGCTTTGGGCTCTGTGCTGACAGAGTGGAGCCTGCTTGGGATTCTCTCTGTCTCTGTCTCTCTCTCTGCACCTCCTATACTCAAAATAAATAAATAAGCTTTAAAGTATATAGATATATGTGTGCACATATTACACATATTATATATTTATAATTACAATATATAATGCATATTATATATGTATTACATATAACACATACACGTTGGAGTCCTAACCCCTAGGAGGCTCAGAATATCATCTTATTTGAAGGTAGAGTCTTTACATAGATGACTAAACTAAAATGTGGTCAGTAGGGTACGTAATCCCCTATGGCTGGAATCATCACAAAAAGGAGAAATTTGGACACAGAAACAGCCCCACTGAGAGATGGTATAAAGAGAGGACAGGCCCCATACAGTTCTGTCCTCACCATCCCTGAGGGCGTTAACCCAGCTGGCTGCTTGTTCTCCAGCCCCTGGCTTCCAGACCCATAAGGCAGCGCGTGTGGGTTGTTCGGGCCACCCAGCCTGTCTCGCTTTGTGACTGCAGGCTAGGGCAGTCCCCTCACTAACTGGTTGAGGCACTGCCTTCTCTGAGGTCCACTGTCCTCAAAAAGAAAACACAGCCTGTCATAGAACAGCTCTAGAAAGATATGAATTAATTGAGTATATACTATTTGCTAGTGCTAAGGGCTTGCCTGACCCGCGAGTCTCATAAACACCCACCTTTCACGCCCAAGGAAAGCGAGGCACAGAAGCTCCTTGCCTGTCACCTTGCTAGCTTACTCAATGCACGGAAACCACAGTGCACTCTGTGCACGTCGCCAGAAATACACCCGTAAGGTCTTACAGTCTCTGGAACTTTCTAACTTCGGCTTCCTTAGAGAGCTCTTAGGCTTAAACGTGCATACGCAATGCCAACCAACACTAAACAGAAACAGACACATAAAAGTATTTTTGAGAGTGGCCAAAAAGAAAAAAATTATTTTCAGGTTGCATTCAGAAAAACTGCAAAAGGTTAAAAAACAAACAAACACACACGTCAGAGCAAAACAAAGGCAGATGAGGCATGGGCAGACGAAGGCGGCAAGACACGTCACTAATTTTGCTTCGTCCCTTTGCCATGAGACCGTTTCCGGCTGACTCTGCGAGGACGCACCAGTCGGAATGTTCTGTCGGTGATGAAGCCACGGAGGCGGCAGACCCTGCAGACTCGCTCGCCATCGCGTATGCGCCCAGCGTCGCCCGCGGGGGCGGCGGGCGCGCGAAACTAAAAGGGGAAACCTGCACGGACCCCGGGACGGCGTTTCCGGGCTCAGACGGCTGCATTACCAGGCCAGCTGGCTCCACCTTTACCGGGTGACTGGCGGTGACGCCCGCCTGAGCGCCCCTACGGTCCTCCCGGAAACAGCCCTAGGGACCGTCCCTCGAGGCTCGCCCTCCTTCCTCCACCCTCTCCAACCTCGTCCCGCATCTGCCCCCACGCCAGCAGCTCGTCGCTGCGCTGCCCCGTTTGCGGGGGTGCATGCGGACAAACTTGTCCCCGCCCGTGCCGCATCCCAGCCCCGCGGCGGCGACTGTAGAGGACCTTCTAAAGCGAGCGCGCGCGCGCGACACAGCGGCGAGAGCAGAGCGCGCGTGCGCCGCTCAGAACGCGCATTCGACGACCCTCCAGGGACTGCCCGAGGCGCGCGTGCGCAGTGCGGCTCGGGACGCGCAGGGCGGCTCGCAGCGCGCGTGCACGGAAGCGGCTCAGGGCCTGGAGGCGAAGGGGCCCGGGGCGCGCGTGCGCAGAGCGGCTCCGGGCCCGCGCCGTGGCCCGGGGCGCGCGTGCGCAGAGAGGCTCCGGGCCCGCGGCGCGCGTGCGCGGGGCGGCGGGCGCGCGCGCCTCTCCGCCCCCACCTGGCCGTGACGCCAGCAGAATGGCGGCTTCCGTACCCCCGCCGCGGCCCGTCACCCACCTGCTCTTTGACATGGACGGCCTCCTTCTTGGTGGGTAGCCTGCGCCCGCCGCCCGCCAGGGCTCTCCGGGGAGGACGCGGGCGGTGGGGGTAGGGGGTGCACAGGCTCTCAGGGCCGAGGGCGGTGGCCGCGGGGGCGCCGGGGCCATGGGAGGCGGGTCGCGCGCGGGGCTGCAGCGCCGGACGCCGCCGGGGGCGCTGCTTCCGGTGGCCGTGCCGCGCGTGGGGACGGAGTGCGTGTGCAGGGGGGGGCGCGGCGCGCGAGGGGGCGGCGCTCGGGGACCACCACCGCGCTGGCGCCAGGCGGCCTTCGCGCTGTGCGTGCCGGGAGCGCCGCCCGGCCTCAGTTTCCCCCCGTGCACGGCAGCCCGGCGGGTCCCTGCCGGCCCGCTCGCGGGGGCCGAGGTGCACGCACCTTGCTTGTAGCCACCCCCGGGGCAAGGGTCCTCACGCCGCAGGGTCTGGAGGCGCTGGGGGGCCACTTAGCTGGAGGGGACGCGGCCGGGATCCGGGGGTGGAGGCCAGGCGTGCTGTCGGGCTCCCGCGGTGCACAGGAGCGCCCCACGCCACGACCCATTAGCAGCCCCAGATGCCGAGACTGCGGAGGCGGACGCAGTGGCCTGGCGGCCCGCAGTGACCTGCGGGTCAGGCAGCACTTGGGGAGGGGCTTGGCAGTGCCAGAGCTCGGGGCCGCACCCCACCGGGCCCTGGAGCCCGAGGGCCTGCAAGTGGACCAGGCACAGCGTGCTTTGCAGTACAGGGATTATCAATCCTTCTACAGCGAAGTCTCTGCGCTCCGACCTGTCAGTCCGTCCTCAATAGGCAGGAAGTCCAGCAGCCAAGAAAAGTTCAGGTCGAATTCGGAGAATTCGCGAGAACTGAGCTGAGCGGTACGCAAAGCCTCGAGGTCACGTTGCATAAGAGTGATAAGTTCCTGGATTCTGACCTCAGCCTCCAGCAGCCCTCCCAGGACTGTAAAAATGCCTGCGTCGTTTATGTAGGCTGCAGGCCAGGTGGAGGTGTGCATACATTACCGGTTCGTGTTCTAGAACCCTGCAGACGAGGAAGGAATCTGTGCATTCGCTAATACAAACAAACACCGCAGCTCAGAGAGGTTAAGTCACTGGCCCAAGGTCACACAGCTAGTAAGGAACAAAGCTGAGGGATGATTCAAGATGGATCTGATTCTCACTATAAATGAGGTGTTTGTCTTACACCCTGAGGGTGACAGTCTCCGCCCTGCCCCCTCTGCCCTGCTCCTATTGCTAGGTGATTTCAGTAGTAATAAGACTTTTTTTTTTTTTTTTGAAGGCACACACACAAGAAAGCAAAAAAAGCAGCCACTGTGAACTCAGATTAATTCCCATAAATATATAAGATAAATACATACGTCCCCATAGAGGTCACCAGTTGCAGAGCAGTGTATGCAGCTTCTAAATCCGAAACGACTGCATTTCAGAACCTCCCGGGACTGGGACTCCTGCGTATCGTTGGCAGACACGGATTTTCCTGCTCAGGTGGTCAGGAAGTTAAATGGTCAGATAAATTCCTCATCCTCTAACGAAAGACCCGAAGAACCTTTCTTAAAAGTGAGTCTCATGCATATGAATGCAAACCGAGACGTCTCGTTAAAATTAAATTCATTAAACTTCTAAATGAGCTGGATGCTCCCTTCGGACTCGCGGTTCGAACTTAGCTCTTCCCCAAAGCCGGGAGTGCGGCCTCTGTCGCGCTCACGACCTGCAGGAGCCGTTGGGAGCCGGGGTCTCCCCTTGGTGGTTCAGCCAGGCTTAATGGTTTACCCTCGGGAACTCTCTGCGAGGCCTTTGAACTGGTGCGAGAAGCAGGGATCCGTGTCCTTTGAGCAGTTGAGACCTCGCCCTCGCCCTCTGTTCCCTGCCCCCTCCCCCACCGTCTGCCCCTTTTCTTCCTTTCTGATTGCACTCTTTGAGGCAGGGAGGCTTGGCAGACCTTCTCAGAACTTCCCTCGGTCCGTTCTTTTACAAAACGTCTGGTACAAAATACTTTTCCTTTTTTTTTTAAATAATTTTCATATTGGTTTACATTTAACACCCGGTGATAACCCCAGCAAGTCCCCTCTTTAATGCCCCTCACCCCCTCACCCTGTTTGTTCTTAGTCTTTGAGAGTCTCTTATGTTTTATCTCCCTCCCTCTCTGTGTCTTTTTTTCCTTTCCCCTCTTCCCCTCCCCCTGGTTTTTGCTTAGTCTCACAAAGTCCTCCTATTCGTGGAAACATATGGTATCTGTCTTTTTCTGACTGACTTATTTCACTTAACATAATACCCTCCAGTTCCATCCATGTTGCTACACATGGCCAGATTTCATTTTTTCTCATTGCCACATAGTATATACATTGTATATATGTGCCACATCTTCTGTATCCACTCGTCAGTTGATGGGCACTTGGTCTCTTTCCATGATTTGGCTATTGTCGAAAGTGCTGCTGTGAACATTGGGGTACACGTGCTCCTATGCATCAGCAATCCTGTGTCTCTTGGGTAGATTCCTAGCAGGGCTATTGCTGGGTCATAGGGTACCTCTATTTTCATTTTTTTGAGGAACCTCCACACCGTTTTCCAGAGTGGCTGCACCAGTTTGCATTCCCACCAACAGTGCAGGAGGGTGCCTGCTTCTCCACATCCCCGCCAGCATCTATAGTTTCCTGATTTATTCATTTTAGCCACTCTGACTGGTAAAACACTGTTTTCCACAACGTGCTGCTTCGTCCCGTGCGGTCGAGTCCGTGACGCGGGTGTGCTGGCCTTCTTCAGCGCCTCCCCCTTCTGTCCGCCTGCTGCTGGCACGATGCCGAGCTCCCCGTTTGTGATGAGACACAGCATGGTTGAAGGCCTTTGCCCCGAAGTTCTTTTGTAGCCCCCAGTACCGGTGTGCCCAGGGGAGAAGCTCGTTTCACGAGAGAGCGCTGCTATCCCCCGGGAGGCTCGTTGAATCAGGAGAATGACGAAGTCCAGGCAACTTTTCCTGCAAAGGTTGGCCACACAAGCCAGCGTCCGGTACTTAGAAGTGTAGGACACTGCGGTCCCTTCCAATAGAGACGTCGGTTTGGGCTTCTGTTTTCGGGGACCAAAGGCAACAATCAGCTATGATCTAGGTGGTCATTTCGGCGCTCAGGCGCTGTCCAGACACAGGGGAGGGGGCCTGAGATGGTTTATCAACCAGACAAGATTTTGAAGGAAGAGACAGGGACCCAGTGTCTCTGCTTCCGGGTGGGGACGATTATCCAGTCCGTACATAACTGAAATTGGGAGCAAAGGGGCGGGCCCGCCGTCTTTACTGCCGGGAGGTTTGTTGCGCGGAGCAGAGCCTCGCTGAAACACAGGTGGTCGCTGACCCCGCGTCACACGTATAGGTTGTCTCGAGTGGAGACAGAGCTGATGTCTGTCCGCTCGTTCTTCTCAGGGGGTCCTCTGGGCACACCCGGGGGTCCTGACATCCTCAGGCGGGTACGGCAGAACGAAGGATCCTCGCGCTGCCTGCGTATGCGCTCACGGTGGGCCCTGAGCGCGCGCACCCCCGGCTGGCGTGACACAACCATCGCATGCGGGCTCTGCTTCTTTGAACCGCGCCCTTTGCTGCGTGCTACCCCCGGGGCCTCTTGCTGGAAGTGGGAGCCGCGGGCTCCGGTGCGTTCGCCTGCCGTCTGCCTGCTCCCCCGGGAGCTCACGGCTCTCGCTCACCTTGCTAGGGGAACCTCGGGTCCCCTCTGCCTTTGCGAAGAAGGCCGCGTCCACCTGAGGCTGGTGCCTGGCGTTCGTGGGCGGCCGTGTCCGCCTGAGGTTGCTGCTTGGCTGCCCAGCACAGCTGCTCCTCTTTCTAGAAGAATCGAGAAGGGACTGAGGTCCAGATGGTAGACTCCTGCTGACAGCAGACCTCCGTCCAGCCGGCGGCAGGACGGAAACGCCGAGCACATTCCCGTGAGTGCGGCTGCGCCCTCCTGCGTCCCTCAGCCCCACGCCGCGTGGGTGTCCAGCTTAGGGTCACACACCGTCATCACCGTGGCGGGACGGCGCTCACGCGTTCTCACGAGTGCGTTTCTACTCTGTTCCTCCTTTCTTCCGGAGAAGCCATGTGCTGGGAAATGGGTTGCTCCCTGTGGTCTTATGACTTGCCCTCCACTCTGATTCTTTCCTTTCTTTTTTTTTTTTTAACCGTTTATTTATTTTTGAGCCATAGAGACAAAGCATGAGCAGGGGAAAGGCAGAGAGAGGGAGACACAGAATCGGAGGCAGGCTCCAGGCCCCGAGCTGTCAGCACAGAGCCCGACGTGGGGCTCGAACTCACAGACCGTGAGATCATGACCTGAGCCAAAGTCGGCCGCTTAACCGACTGACCCACCCAGGCGCCCCTCTTTTCTTTTTAAAGCACCGTGACTTACGTATCAGCTGTGCTCCGAGGTGTTCCAGGGGCAGGTCCGGGTTCGGTGCAGTTCAAAACAGCCAGGGAAACAGCGCCCCCAAGACATGTCCTCAAAGCACCCGTTACGTAGATGCCGGTCACACCTTGGGGATGAGGCCTCTCCAAAGACTGTGAGACACAGCCTGTAGCTGAAAACAGAGTAGCGTCCTCCACGACGGGTTGCATTCGAAAATGAGGTTCCTGCCGTCAAGTTTCCGCGAGTGCCGTAACTAGTGATGAGAGCACTTGGTCGGTGAAGACCTTCATTTAATTGGGTTCCAATCGTTGGTGGCAGTCTTGGCTCTTTGGGGCAGGCATCTCTGCTTAAAGTTGCCTTCAGGGCGTGTGTGGAGAGTTTTCTTGAAAATGTAGTAATTGGAACACGGTGTTTCTTCTCAAGAAGCTTTCTGTCCCCCCACCTGCCCCGTGCCCTGCCGACTCTGCCGGTGGAGTGCTATGCCAGCGCCCCTTAGCATACGTTCTGGGCCTGTGGCAGGTACGTCCCCCCTTCCTTTTGCTCTGCCCGCTCGCACCCAGACTCCCCTGCGACGTCGGTACTCAGCCGCTGAGCGTCTGTGCAGAGAGGGGCCCCTGTCTGGGAGGAGGCCGGTCCTGTGCTCGCACCCCTGCCTGCAGGGTGGCTTCCTTGGCATTGCTCGTGGGACTGGGCTGGGCAGCTGGCGCCCTTGGATTCTCCCGTCCTAAGTCGAGCTGTGAGGTCACGGTCGATGCTCCCTTGGGATCAGTAATGCTATGCTTGAAAATCTCACACGTTGTGTGCCCTCTCAGGGAGAGACGCAGGAGCAAGCCAGACTTTGTGCCGCTGGCAGTACACTGCCCGGTCTGTACACGAAATCGGAACAAGAGCAAAGTCGTGGTTTGCACACCTGAGCTTACCTGAGGCCCCGGGGGCAGCTCACCTGAGCTTACCTGAGACCCCGGGGGCAGCTCACCTGAGCTTACCTGAGACCTGGGGGCAGCTCACCTCAGCTTACCTGAGGCCTCGGGGGCAACTCACCTGAGCTTACCTGAGGCCTCGGGGGCAGCTCACCTGAGCTTACCTGAGGCCTCGGGGGCAGCTCACCTGAGCTTACCTGAGGCCTCGGGGGCAACTCACCTGAGCTTACCTGAGGCCTTGGGGGCAACTCACCTGAGCTTACCTGAGACCTGGGGGCAGCTCACCTGAGCTTACCTGAGGCCTCGGGGGCAACTCACCTGAGCTGACCTGAGGCCTCGGGGGCAACTCACCTGAGCTGACCTGAGGCCTCGGGGGCAACTCACCTGAGCTTACCTGAGGCCTTGGGGGCAACTCACCTGAGCTGACCTGAGGCCTCGGGGGCAGCTCACCTGAGCTTACCTGAGCCCTTGGGGGCAAAGAGCCAAAATAAGCATCGGGCTCCCTCCCTGTCATGTCCTGAAATCCCACATGGAAGAGAAGTGTGGACTCCTTGGGGAGAGCTTTGCACGTCCCTGCTCCCAAACCAGCACGATCCGTGCATCCGAACTGTTTGTCCCATGGGAATGTTCTCCACTGCCCTGCGGACAGGAGCTCCATGTGGTACCCGGGTGCGTCAAACGTAGCTAGTTCACCCGGGAGCCAGCTCGTCCCTTTATGTGGTTGTACGGAACCTCAGCACTCCCCGGGGTGGACCCCCGCGCTCTGGATCCGTGCGTTCACTCGTCCCTGTCTGCCCGCGTTCTGTCCTCGTCCCGTGCCAGGTGCCGTGTGGGGTTCGAAGCCAGTCTCTTCTCTTCGTCTCAGCGTCCAGGTGGGACATCACACTCGCGAGTGAACGCTGTGTGTAACTTGCCAACAAGCATGGCAAGGGCACGGTAGAGACAGAAAGTACTTTCAACTGAAGTCACCTGGAGGATGTATGGCACGTACCGAAGGGACGTATGGATGTATGTCCAGACCGGGGGAAGAACTAGATAAGCAATAAACACGCTTCCTGAAGCAGAGACAGAGTATTTTTACCAAGCAGAGAGTTTGTGTTTAGAAGAAAAGAGACTTCTCAGTAATGACAGTGTTAGAACACAGAGGAGAGAATGGTGCAGCTGAAAATACTCTGGTGTTTTCCAAGCTGGGTGCCACATGGCAGTTTCACGTCCCTTTATCCTGGTGTCAATCAGAAAACTTGACCCCCTCCTCCAGTCCTATAACCTTTGTTTCCCCCCGGGAAGTGACTTTGGGAAGGCCGGTTACTTGATGGAATGTTCTTCGTTCCGGATTTGTCTGGCTGCGTCCACCTGGTGTCTCCTTACCTGTTCCTCTATCCCTCTGTTTCCTGTGACCTAGAAACTATGCCTAGCACTCAGCTGAGCTCAGCCCCTTGTGGCAAGCACCTGCTGACCATCCTGTTGCTTCTTTGGGGACATGTTGTATGTGGTCAGTTCTGTCGCTCTAGCCCCAGCCTGTGAGACGTCTCCTCCTCGTAAGACGGGTGGGACCCATTCTCGTCCTCCGTGGCGGCACACGGGGTGTTTTGGTGCAAGTCTGGATCCTGAGACGCCAGGTGTAGGTGGTGGCCGTGGTGCCCGCGTGTCTCGAAGGTCGGAACCTTTGGTCTGGAAGGGGGCAGGTGTGGCTACAGGGGACGCTGAGGCCACGCCGGCGCACACTCGGAGAAGACGGTGCTTGTGGGATCCTAGGACAGGTGTTTCCGGGCGGTGCGTCTGCAGCCTGCCGAGTAGGACCTTTATTTCCGGACCACGTGCCGTGAGCTCTGAGTGTGTTCAGGGGATGCTGTCCCAGCGCCGTCACACCTGTGCCTCCCGACTCCGTGGAGACCCAAGAGTGACGGGACAGCAGATGCGGCTGCTGCTCTTGGCTGCGTGGGACGGGTTATCTTGGGGTTCCCTACAGAGGCACGTCTGTGCAAAGGAAGTTGTGCCTTCCTCACAGTTACCTCACTTCCTCAGCCCACAGAGCAGGATCCATGAGTGCTGAAGAGCGATGAGCTCCTCGGGTCCTAACCATCAGGCCCGAGGGAGGGACCCAGGACGCAGGAGAAATAGCCGATTGCAGTCTGGGGCCCAGGAGCCGCTAGCCGAGCAGAGACCACCTCCTAGGCCAGAATGTAGGGAGGGGGCCCTGCGAGTCGCAGGATGATACGGAATCAAGAGAGTAATGCCTGCAGTGGATTGTGATGCTCTAAGTTAACGAAAGAAGAAACGTGTGTGTCATAAGCCCCCCGAGACAGAGGAGGTGGGGAGGCAGAGAGCTTTTGAAGAATGCCGTCGATGAGTTTGGAAAGCACGGTCGAGTTAGGGAAATCGGCATCTCGTGGTCCCCACCGTAGGTGGTTTGGACAGGAGCCACCAACGGCAGCCAAGCCCACTGGACTCCGTGCGGGGGCCGTGATGGTGCCGGGGCTGGTCAGGTGCCACCCTACGGGACGCGCCGTCCTGACGCCCAGCACGGGCGAGAAGACGCCTTCACGGCGGACGGCTCTGGGGCCGCCGCGTCAGGGGTGGGTCCTAGTGAGCGTTGCCAGTGGAGGGGGGCACGCAGCTTGACGTCGTGAGCCCTTGCGGGTGCTGCCGGAACCGTTCACCCGAGGGCCTGCCAGTGGGGGGGGGGTCACCAGAATGGGCGTCTGCGAGCGGTCTCTCCTTTGGAAGGATAAGAGAACGAGTAAAGGGGTGGGTACCACGGGAAAACACCAGAGCAATGCAGGGCGTGAGCACATTCTGCAGGGGAGCCGGGCCAGGCTCGTGATCCGTGTCCCGAGTCCGGGGGCAGCACAGGGGTGGGCACGCCTGCTTCAGCGACGCCGACGGGCACAGGTCCACACGCCTCCTCTCTCTCGGTGATCGCTCCTGAGCTCCAGGCTGCAGGAAGTGCTCTCGCTTAAGGACCGTGTGACCGCCGTCGGCCGCCCTGCACTGTCTCTGGCGTTCATCCCAGTGACCACCGGTCAGCCCTGCCCCAGAGGCACACCGCGGCTCGCATGGAGCCCGGAATTCCCCGCCCAGGGTCTTCGGCAGTGTCCCGGCGGCCTCGCACGGCAGGCACTCACACTTACCTTAAAACCCTCTCTTCCTCGCCCTCTGCCCAGCCCCCGAGCACACCAGTGCTTACTTCTTCCCAACACCCGTTTCTTCGCCCTCCTGACCGCGTCTGCCTGACTTCAGGCTCCCAGCGGCTTCCCCGCGCAGCCCGTGTCTGTCGTGAGCCTCTACCGTGTGTTCCCTGCGCTCGTGAGCCGCGTGTGCATCGGTCAGGTCTGCACGCCGGCGGCTGCGCTTGCCGCTGCCACCCCCCTTTTCCGCAGAGGTCGGAGCAGAGAACGAGGGAGCGGCTCACCACCTGCGGGTCCCCTGCCCCGGGCGGTTTCGTCAGCCCCGCAAATACCAGTGGTACCTCCGCAGCCTCACTGTTCCTGGGCGGCGGTGCAGGGTCTCGGGGCCAAGGCGTGCCGGGTGAGGAGTGCAGGCCTCGGCGGGGGAGGTTTGCTCATTTCCATGGGGAACGTGGCCCCAGAACGGTCCCTGGTTCATTTCCGAGAGAAAGCGTTCGTGCAGGGACAAGTGACCGTCCCCTCTACCTGTGCTCAGCTGCGGCCCTGCCCCGTGCGCTGCAGACTCGTGCTGGGGGACGTGCTCAGGACACGAACCTGTGTGTCATCTCCGGGCCCGCGGCCCCAGCCGGACGAGCTCACCCCTTCCCAAGGGCCCCAGCCGGACGAGCTCGCCCCTTCCCGAGGGCCGCAGCCAGACGAGCTCACCCCTTCCCGAGGGCCGCAGCCGGACGAGCTCACCCCTTCCCGAGGGCCACAGCCCGTCGCTGCTGCTGTCTCGTTAAACCAGTTGTGCCGACCTTGCCCGGCCGACGGCAGCCCGATAGAGGCAGTTAAAGCCGCCCACTGGGCCCCTGGGGCAGGTCGGGGAGCCAGCCGTGCAGGCACGCCGGGCGGCCGGGAGCTGCCAGCCCAGGCTGGTGCATCGCCAGGGCCGAAGAGGGCTGGCACGTCCCGCGGTTCACGGTTTGCTTGGGGGTCGAGGTTTACATGGAGGAGGGATTGGAGACAACCATGAAGGGACGGGTCCCCAGAGCTCGGGGACACCGGGGGTCAGGGTGTGCGTTCAATTCGTGCTTCCCACGGGCCTCGCTGAGCTGCCTGCCAGATGGCAGGTGCACGGTCCGGTAACGGGAATGGGTACAGGCCCACGTCGCGGCCCCTGCGCTCCGGGGACACGGTGTGGGGCGCGGAGGGGTGTGTGTCCCGGGAAGACATGCGGTCTCCATCCTTGTCCCCACGTCACCGCCCCCGTGCTCCCGGGGACGCGGTCTGGGGCGTGGAGGGGTGTGTGTCCCGGGAAGTCACGCGGTCTCCGTCCTTGTCCCCACTTCACCACCCCTGCGCTCTGGGGACGCACTCTGGGTTGCAGAGGGGTGCGCACCGCAGGAAGGGAGAAGTTCCCCGCCCTCGTCCCCACGTCACTACCCCTGCGTTCCCGTTCATCCCAGTGACAGTCAATCTGGGGCGCGGGGGGTGTGCGCCGCGGGAGGGGAGAAGTTTCCCGTCCTACCGCGTTGTCATTTATTGGCTCCGCTGACCCGGTTTCCTCGGGAGCCGGGACCAGGACGTGTCCGGCAGCCCCCGGCGGCTGCCACGGAAGCCTGGTCCTGCGCTCCGAGGCCAAGCTGCAGGGGTACGTGAGGCGGAGGAGGAGGACGGGCCGAGCGGACCCCAGGCCGGAAGGACCCTGTGCGCACGCGGAAGAGGGAACAGTGCCCGTGCGTGAGCGGAGAGGAGGTTCCCCGGCCGGCATCGGGGACAGAGGTGGGCAGGTGCTCCCAGGACTCAGTGCGCGGAGCCCCGAGCCAGACGCGGGGACTCACGCTTGCTCGGACCCACCCACCACCTCCTGAGGCAGAGGGTGCTGGGGAAAGGTGTACTTGGTGAGGTGGGGGCCTGGGGCCTGGGCTCTGCAGACAGCCGGGAGGCGGCTCCAGGTGCCCCGCGAGTGACCCCAAGGCCACGCTTGTGTCTCGGGACCCCTGGGACGGCTGCCGCAGCCCCGAGGGTTTAATGGCTCGCTCTCTCCTGTTCCGGAGGCTGGCTCCAGAATCCAGGTGTGGCCAGGGCTGCGCTCCCTCCACGGTCGTAGGGGAGGGTGCATCCTGCCCGACCCGGCTTCTGGTGCCTCCCGCAGTCCGGCTTTGTGGCCACATCCCTCCTATCTCTGCCTGGTCCCTACATGGCCTCTCATTTCCTTCCTAAAATGACACCCATCACTGGGGTCAGGACCCGCCCAGATAACAACGACGAAGTCACTATTATTATTATATTGTTATTGAGAGTTTTGACTTAATCCCACATGCAAAGACCCTTTCTCCAAATTACCTCCCACTCACAAGGTCCGGGAGGCAACCCCTGGGTGCGTGTTGCTGAGAGCGTCCACGCAGCCCGAGACGAGGACAGGAAGGGCTGGCGCAGAAGCAAGAGGAGAGGCCTGGTTCAGGGGCTGCTTCGTTCCCAGCAGGCTCTGCAGGGACCAAGGCGGACGGGCGTGGCCGGGGCCGCCTCCTGCCTTGGCCGCACAGCCCCGGCTTGTCCCGAAGCACAGAGGACACGGGCTTGAGAGAAGTGACAGTTCTCTCCTGGGCACGCGCACATGCTGACTTTCCATTGGCTGAAAATCTGGCCACTTTCAGAGTGACGTCACAGAGGGTGGAAGGGGGGACTAACCTTGACGCCCTCACCCTGCCGAGAAAACCACAGCCCGCGGCGGTCCGTCTCGGTCCACCTGTGACCCGCGGCGTGCCGGGAAGACGTTTCACGTGTACACGTGGATGTCCCCCGCCCACGTGCGGTGCGCACACTCACAGACCTGGGTGGCAGGTCTAGGACGGGAGGGTCTGGAGACTCAGCCAAGTGGACGCACACGCATCGTGTCTGCTTCGTGTGTCAGTGTGCTTCCTTCCGCTGTGCGTGGGAGGAGTGAAGGGGGAAACTGACTTGGGACCAGGAGGACAGTGCGCTGCCCGAGCCGGGTGTAGGGGGCGGGGTCCTTCATCATGTCCGGGCTTCCCTCCGGCCCGCTGAGTCCTCTTGAGCCCTGCGTGTTGGGTCCAGCCCGTGTGGACGTGTGAGCACACACCGTGCCGTTGTTTGAAGGGGTCTTAGCCCTGCACCAGAGCCTCCCGCGTTGCGTCCAGCCCATGTGGATGCGTGAACACGCACCGTGCCGCCATTGCCTCTGAAGGGGTCTGGGCCCTGCACCAGAGCCTCCCGCGTTGGGTCCAGCCCGTGTGGACACGTGAGCACGCACTGTGCCGCCATTGCCTCTGAAGGGGTCTCAGTCCTTGAAGACGGTATCTCAGGCCCCGAAGTACAGTTTCCGGTCGCTCTCGGATGCAGTAAGTAGCCCTTCACGGACAGGCAGTCTTTGCTTCCAGTTGGCCTCTTCCTGGGGGTCCTCGGGGCAGGCGGCACACTGACAGTGCTCCGAAGGCGCAGAGAGCCGTGCCCGACTCTGCGGGCCGCGGGCAAACCCGTGAACGAAACCCTGGCTCCTAGACGGTGTCGTCCGCCGAGATTTGGAGCTAGGTCAGTTCTGCGGACCGCTGAGGCCTGAGCAGCGCCCAGACGGGGTGTGTCTGTCTGTGGAGAAGCCCCAGTCGGTACCTCCCTGGCGGTGTGGATAGCTGCTCTGTGCCTCTCCGTGGCGAGGACCCGCCGGATCGGGCGTAGGAGGCCCCTCCCTTCTCTCCAGCCCAGCCGTGGGAGAGCAGAACCAGGAGCGGAACCTGGGACCTCAGTGGGCGTGTGCTGGGAGGCGGCCCAGCGTTGTTGAGGGCTGTTAATGACGTGTCGGGCTGTAACTACCCCCTGGCACCTCTCTGCCATAGACCTGCCTTCTGTAATTATGTCCACGGCAGTGGTTACCGCAGCCGCCGAAGGCCAAGGTCTCTCTCTCCTGTCTCCCACAGAAGAACCACGCTCACCGTGTCGCTCACCCTCAGGAGCTCAGACTCCAGCGGCATCCACATGCAATTATGTTTAAGACGCACTTGCCAGTTACAGGAAAGAGATCGCGACAGCCCGAGCTGGGAACTTATAATCTAATACACTAACTCTTGGTTATTCGAGGAATAATCACGTCGGGCCTCGCTCTTTCCTCGGATGGCCGTCTGGATTCCGTCCCCGGCATCCCTCACCTGCATCCACGGCAGCCTGTAAACGCAGGGCCTGGTACAGCTTGGGTGTCTGCTGCTGGGGTCAAGGGAACACACCTCATCGGAGAGGAAGTGTATGGTAGGAACGGGGTCCCCACGTCCATACTGAGAACACCCTTCTCCTACACACGGAGCTGTCCTGTTTCTAACTGTCCCCGCTCCCCTCTTACTGAACGTGGGACGCTCCATTCTGGAATCTGCTTACATTACCAGGAGCTGGTTTCCGCCCTGGGGCAGTAACTCTGCCGCTGGTGCGATTTCACTAGCACCCCTTCTCGCTCTCTGCTTCTCGCTCTCTCTATATATGTATAAACGTGTATATTTATATGGCTAACTTCTGCGTTTTGACTTGACTATAGCACCTTGGTTTTAAAAACGTGTCAACTGTTAACGTTAGCCGTTCAAAAGGTACCTGTTCCTTAGACCTTTCATTTCCGCTTCCTCTGCGTACAAACGTAATAGACATGTACCATCCCCACCAAGAGGCCGTGACAGCGTCTCATTCTGTTTACCGTTTCTTTCACCAACTAAAACACCTTTCTAGTCCTTAAACCACATTTCTAGATCCTCTGGGTTTCATGTCCTCGTTCGGTATTTCTCTGAGTTAGCTAACGGGACCTTTTTGAGTAGCCGGCGGTCACTTTCCGCTAATAAACGGAGTTGGTGAGAGCGATGAGTGTGAAGTTCGCGTGACCGTTCCCGTAGACTTCAGTTACCGGCATCTCAACGTGCGAACGAAGACTAGGAATTTGAGTGTGCATTTGAAAGTTTACAGCTCTGTGGCCCCAGCGGGCCAGATTCAGGTAAAAACGGTAAGTGACTAAGGATTAAATAGCCCACAAGAATCCATTCGGAAGGTGGACTTCCTTCTCTGAAACATCGCTGAGTATCTTGGGCATCGAATGAGCTCCCTGCCCCTTAGGGAAAACCCGTCCTCTACCAGATACCTTTCCCGCCCAGCTGATTCCAGTTTGCGTTCTTTAACACACGTCAGTGTCTTTCCACCTCAATCCAGTACTCTCTGAGCTCACCAGGAGTTCTCCCTTCGGACTCTCCTAAGCAAGTCCTAGGGACGGCTGTGGACATGACGTCTCACTGAATGCTGGGACCTTCCACGCACCGGCTCTGAGTTGCAGAACACCTTACAAAGCCGTAGACCGACAGGAGTCAGAAAATGAGCTCTGTGTCCCAGGACCCGCTGTGTGTTCGCAGACACACAGGAGCAGTCGTGAGCCGCCACTTGGCCGCCGGAAGTCAGGATACTGTGCTCTGCCCTTCCATCACCGCGTTTGGGTATCGGTGATGCAGCAAGCTTGCACGGAGGGACACACAGCTCGCCGCTCTTCCGTTCTCTGCAGAAATCCTGAGTGCACTTCAGTGAAACCTGGGATTTGTAAACCCACTTACATTGTGTGAGCATGTTCTTTTATTTATTTGTTTATTTACTTATTTTTAAAAATTTTTTTAATGTTTATTTATTTTTGAGACAGAGAGAGAGAGAGAGAGCGCATGAGCAGGGGAGGGGCACAGACAGAGAGGGAGACACAGAATCCGAAGCAGGCTCCAGGCTCTGAGCCGTCAGCACAGAGCCCGACACGGGGCTCAAACTCATGAACCGTGAGTGACATCATGACCTGAGCCGAAGTCAGCCGCTTAACCGACTGAGCCCCCCAGGCGCCCCACCCCTGCATATTCTTTTAAAAAGGATCTTGGGTCTTACTTCTTGATTAGTCTTAGCCCGTCCCCCTTTTGGAAAACCGCATGTGTAAGGAGAACCGTAAGTGGCGGGTTGCCTTCGCCCTTGACAGAAATCCCGAACGATAAAGATGTGTTCGTTGTGGACCTGAACTGTGACTCCCCAAGATTCACGTGTTGACACGCTTCACTCCCACGCCCTCAGAATGGGGCCGTGTTTGGAAGTGGGGTCTTTAAAGAGGCGATGAGGATAAAACGGGGTCAGGAGGGTGAGTCCGGATCCCACAGGGCTGGCGTCCTCGTGAGAGGGCAGATGGGGGGCGCCTGCGGGGCTCAGTCAGCGAAGCCTCTGACTCTTGATTGGGCTCAGGTCGTGATCTCATGGTTTGCAAGTTCAAGCCCCGTGGGCTCTGTGCTGACAGCACGGACCCTGCTTGAGACCCTCCCCTCTCTTTGTCCCTCCCTTGCTCGCCGTGTCTCTGTCGTTCTCAACAGTTAAAAAAAAAACTTGAAGAGAGGAGGTTAGGACACGGACACACACACAGAGGGATGACCGTGTGAGGACACAGGGAAAAGACGGTTTACACGCCAAGGAGACAGGCCTCAGGAGGAACCAGCCTCGGCCTCGCCTGGATCCCCGGTCTCGGGAGGAGGAAAGGTCTCTTACGCCTCCCGCTCTGTGCTGCTTTGGTATCACAGACCAGTCGACCGAGGAGTTTAGAACTTTTGATACCGTGAAGGGATCCTGCATTCTGGACCGTGGTGGACAGATTTCGCGGCGGGGAGGGAACGCTCAGGGCCGTGCCAACAGGAACACCCCAGAAGCTTCTCTAGTCTTCCTTCTGTCATCTTTCCCCGGCTGAGTTTTCTGACACTCCTGCACCCTCAGCCACACACACAGAAATAAGTAAGCAGAACGCACGCCCTGACAGCCACAGGAATACGCACCTTGTGTCTTCAGAGGAGGAGCCCTTGGTACTGCTGTTGAGTGCTGAGTTCATCTCCGTGCAATTCCTAGATGTCACAATGCTTTGCCTCGCCCTACATTTAGAGTGTTTCCGGCACCGTCTCCATACTAACGCTTACCCTGCTGGGGTGGTATCCCACCAGGCCCTCTGCGGGGGCTTCCTTCCTAACAGTAGTAAGTACAGAAAACCAGGGGCGGCAGGAGAGGCCGCCCGGAAGGTCGATCCTGAAAAGAACGGAAGCTGTTCTTTCAACAGGGAAAGAAGTGTTTGAACTTTGCATTCTGTGGAGGACGTCTGACGGTTTTCATTTGTTCAAAAGGCATAAAAATATATGGGTTCACCATTAAACCGTGACACATGGGGCCTTCAGAAGCTAACCCGTAGCAGAGTTTACCCGTCTGCAGTACGAGAAAGACACGCGCATCTAGAACGCCGTGGTCGTCTCTCTGTCCCCTAAAGTTCACGAAGGACTTAAATTATGGACGTTCATGACATGTGTCGGTGGGAAGTAAACACGAACCCTGAAGTTTGCGTGTGATTATGATGTCGCGGTAGGAAAGGCCAAGCCCACCGTGCTCGGCATCCGCTGGCGGGCAGCCTCGGGAAGCGTCACGCCACACGGAGCGCCGTGAGCCGCCCGCTCTGACCTCCGGTTGTCCAGGCCCTTGTGATCGAAACGTTCAGAAAGGTTTCAGCGTATCCTGTGCTGGGTGTTTGATCTCCTTGAGCGTCATCGTGTACAAGTCCAGCTGGGAAAAAAGGAGAAGAGACGGCTGAGGACCTTTCTCACTGTGTTACTTTCGTGTTGGCGGAGTCACCGGGTGGACAACACAGACGTATCCAGTGGCGAGGGTGGCCAGGTCGCACACCCCGTATCTGTGTCGCCGGGCTGAGTCCGCGTGTCCGCAGAGACGCATTCCGTTCTGGAGGCTCTAGGATCCCCTTGCCTTCTGCAGCCACACGCAGGCTGCCTCGTCCCTCGGCTCACGGCCCCTTGCTCACCTTCAGTCCGTCAACACGCTCCCCCCCCTCTCTCTGACAGTCTCTGATAACACGGCCGTTTGGAGCCGTCCACTTCCCTCCCAGCAGGGCCGTCCTTGCTCCCTGCAGATTTAGGGGTGTCGTGTTCTTGTTCTCACTCACCCCACAGTGTTTCTGAGTTTCCTCTATAATTTCTCTTTGGCCTTTGAATACCTAGGCACATACTTCCCACGTTTGCCAGTTTCCCCACTAGTTTCTCTATTACCAGCTTCTATTTTCATTCCACTGTTGACTAGGGAAGTATTTGGCACGATTTCAAGCCTTTGTCAGTTTACGAGACCTTGCCCTAGCGTGCTATCTTCCCTGGAGAAGGTGCATTTTCTTCGGGTGGGGGAACATTCCATACAGGTCTCCTACATCCAGCCAGTTGGCGGTGTTTACATACCTAAGGGCTGACATCAGTCCCCTCTGTCATTGCTGTCTTTTTATCTAGTTCTACCCCTTATTAAAACTGCGATACCCACATCTCCAACTGCTATTGTCGAACTATCTATTTCTCCCAACAATTTTATCAGTTTCTGTTTTATGTAATTGGGTCTCTGTCGTTGAGTTCATACATGTTTATAATTGTTGGATCTTTAGAGTGGAGAATGAAGTCTTCATCTTTATAAAATGTTTCTATTAGATTTCGTTGCTTTGCCAACAATTACAAATATTTGTCTTGAATCTCTCCTGTGGGATATAGCTCTTCTGCCTCTCTCTTTGTTGCTGTGTGCATTGGCTATCTTTTCTATCCTTGAAATCTGGCGCTTCTCTCCATGGAAGCTCTGTCTTGTAGACACGTTCTAGTTGGATCATGGTCGTCTTTGTTTAAAATCTATTCTGGCAGGGTTTAACTTTTAATTGGGGTGTGTTTTTTTTTTAATATTTTTTTAACATTTATTTACTTTTGAGAGACACAGACGGAGCATGAGTGGGGGAGGAGTGGAGAGAGAGGGAGGCACAGAATCCAAAACAGGCTCCAGACTCCGAGCCGTCAGCACGGAGGCCAATGTGGGGCTCGAACTCACAAACTGTGAGATCATGACCTGGGTCGAAGTTGGACGCTTAACTGACGGAGCCACCCAGGCGCCCCTAACTGGAGGTTTTAACCATTTACATAAAATGCCACTCTTGATAAAATGCAATTTTTGTATGGCATGTTGTTTTCTGTATGTCTTATTTTCTTTCTTTTTTTTTTTTTTTTAACATTTATTTATTTTTGAGAGACAGAGACAAAGTGCGAGCGGGGAAGGGGCAGAGAGAGAGGGAGACACAGAATCCGAAGCAGGTTCCAGGCTCTGAGCTGTCCGCACAGAACCCAATGTGGGGCTTGAACTCATGAACTGTGAGATCATGACCTGAGCCGAAGTCGGCCGCCCAACCGACTGAGCCACCCAGGTGCCCCTGTATGTCTTATTTTCTTGTCGCTCCTTTATTTCTCCATGGAGAAGTCATACTGCCTACTTTCGTGTTAACTAGATACTTTTCTAGTGTACCCTTTTTTAGAAATATAATTTATGGTCAAATTGGCTAACATACCGTGTGTACAGTGCACTCTTGGTTTTGGGGGTAGATTCTCGTGGCTCACCGCTTACAGCACCCAGCGCTCATCCCAACAAGTGCCCTCCTCAAAGCCCATCACCCATTTACCTGTCTCCTCTGCCCCCCATCACCCCTCAGTTTGTTCTCTGTGTTTAACAGTCTTTATGCTCTGCCTCCCCTCCCTCTCTGTAACTATTTTCCCCCTTCCCTTCCCCCATGGTCTTCTCTTAAGTCTCTCAAGATCCACATATAAGTGAAAACAAATGGTTATCTGTGCTTCTCTGACTTATTTCCCTCTGCATGGTACCCTCCAGTTCCATTCACGTTGCTGCAAATGGCAGGATTTCATTCTTTCTCATTGCCAAGTAGTAGTCCATTGTATATATATACCACATCTTCTTTATCCACTCGTCAGTTGATGGGCACTCTGTCTCTTTCCATGATTTGGCTCTTGTCGAAAGTGCTGCTATGAACATTGGGGTACACGTGCCCCTATGCATCAGCATTCCTGTGTCTCTTGGGTAGATTCCTAGCAGGGCTATTGCTGGGTCATAGGGTAGCTCTATTTTCATTTTTTTTGAGGAACCTCCACACCGTTTCCCAGAGTGGCTGCACCAGTTTGCATTCCCACCAACAGTGTAGGAGGGTGCCTACTTCTCCACATCCTCACCAGAATCTATAGTTTCCTGATTTGTTCGTTTTAGCCCCTCTGACCTGTTGGAGGTGGTATCTCAGTGTGATTTTGTATTTCCCTGATGATGAGTGACATTGAGCATCGTTTCATGTGTCTGTTGGCCATCTGGATGTCTTCTTTGGAGAAGTGTCTGTTCACGTCTTCTGCCCATTTCTTCACTGGATTACTTTTTTTTTTGAGTGTTGAGTTTGGTAAAATCTTTATAGATTTTGGATGCTAACCCTTTTTCCGACATGTCATTTGCAAATATCTTTTCCCATTCTGTCGGTTGCCTTTTTTAGTTTTGTTGATTGTTTCCTTTGCTGTGCAGAAGCTCTTTATCTTGATGAGGTCCCAATAGTTCACTTTTGCTTTTATTTCCCTTGCCTTTGGAGACGTGTCGAGCAAGAAATTGCTGGGCTGAGGTCAAAGAGGTTGTTGCCTCCTTCCTCCTCTAGGGTTTTGGTGGTTTCCTGTCTCACGTTCGGGTCCTTCATCCATTTTGAGTTTATTCTTGTGTCTGCTGCAAGAAAATGGTCCAGTTTCATTCTTCTGCATGTTGCTATCCTGTTCTCCCAGCACCATTTGCTAAAGAGACTGCCTGTTTTTCCCCTGAATACTCTGTCCTGCTGTGTCCAAGAATCGTTGGCCATACACTTGTGGGTCCATTGCTGGGTTTTCTATTCTATTCCGTTGGTCTGAGTGTCTGTTTTTGTGCCAATACCATACTGTCTTCATGA
The DNA here is from genome assembly GCA_030068075.1 of Paguma larvata. NCBI lineage: Eukaryota > Metazoa > Chordata > Mammalia > Carnivora > Viverridae > Paguma > Paguma larvata. The sequence continues at coordinate 3,496,753 of CM057830.1, read as the reverse complement.
TTACAGCTTCGTAGTAGAGGCTCAAGTCTGGGATTGTGATGCCTCCCTCTTTGGTTTTATTCTTCAGTATTACTTTCGCTATTTGGGGTCTTTTGTGGTTCCATACAAATTTTAGGCTTGTTTGGTCTAGCTTTGAGAATCACGCCGGTACTATTTTGATTGGGATTGTGTTGAATGTGTAGACTACCTTGGGTAGTATTGACAATTTAACTACATTTATTTGTCCAATCTATGAGCCGGGAGTGTTTTTGCCATTTCTTTGTGTCTTCTTCAGTTTCCTTCATAAGCTGTCTATAGTTTTCAGCGTACGGATCTTTTACATCTTTGATTAGGTTTATTCCTAGGTATTTTATCCTTCTTGGTGCAGTTGTAAGTGGGATTAGCTTCTTTATTCCTGTTTCTGTTGCTTCATTATTGGTGTATAAAAAGGTAACCAATTTCTATGCATGTATTTTGTACCCTGCGACTTTGCTGAATTCATGCATCAGTTCTAGCAGGCTTTCGGTGGAGTCCTTTGGGTTTTCCACGCAGAGTATCATGTCATCTGTGAAAAGTGAAAGTTTGACTTCTTGAACAATTTTGATGCCTTTTCTTTCATTTTGTTGTCTGATTGCTGATGCTACGACCTCCAATACCATTTTAAACAGCAGTGGTGAGAGTGGACATCCCTGTCGTGTTCCTGATCTCAGGGGGAAGGCTCTCAGTTTTTCCCCGTTGAGGACGATGTTAGCTGTGGGCTTTTCATATACACGGCTTTTACGATAAACATACGGAATGCTTCACAATTTTGGGTCATGCTAATCTTCTCTGTATCATTTCAGTTTTCGTCTGTGTGCTGCCAAAGTGAGCAGTCTAGTGTACCGTTTAAATTCTCCTCTTGTTTTTTTTTATTATATATGTGTTTTTAGTTATTTTCTTAGTGGTTGCTCTGAAGTTTACAGTTAATGTCTTTTGTTTTTGTAGATTTCTTTTAATGTTTATTTTTGAGAGAGAGAGAGAGTGCAAGCAGGGAAGGGGCAGAGAGCAAGGGAGACATAGAATCGAAAGCAGGCTCCGGGCTCCAACCCGTCAACACAGAGCCCAACGCGGGACTTGAACCCACGAACCGTGAGATCATGACCAGAGCCACAGTCGGACTCTGAGCCGACTGAGCCACCCAGGTGCCCCAATTACAGTTAATGTTTAACCATCTAGTTTGCATGACTGCCAACTTAGTTTAAAAAGTATACACAAACTTTGCCTCTATGTAGCTTTGTTCTCAGCCCCCTCCTTCATGCTGTTATTGTCATGAGGATTTCATCGTTCTACATTATGTGCACATAAATAGAGATTTATAATCATTGCTTAGTGGAAGCGTCTTTTAAATCCGATAAGAAAAAAAGATTTACAAACAAAAACACATTCATCTTGTCTTTTATGATGTACCCCCATGGGCAAAATCTCACTCCCTTCACCCGCATTTCTGAACCATTGCTTTCAAGTCTAAAAAAAAGTGTTGAAGCATCCGTGTTGAGCATAATTTCAGCCTAATCTATGAAGATTGCCAAAGAAATGTTTGAGTTGGTCATTGCATAACAAAGCAAGAAACAAACATTCAGTCATAAAAAGTATTGCATGTCTAAGTGTTTCCAAACCTTACTTGGTAATAGTTTCCAAAACAAAAAACAAGTGTCTGTCATTCGTGGTTTGTATGCCAGCTTCAAGTTAGATCTTTTCTTGGTGTGTAAGCTGACGATAATGTTGGTGGAGAAGGGACGTATATACCTCATTGTGACGTGAGTCTAGCCGTGGTATCAGTTTGACCTGAGGAGAAGTCTTTCTGGGCAGAGTGGTTGAGTTTTCCGCGGGCTGCATGGTAAGGGGGCATTACACGCTCTGCTGTTACATCGGACGTCCTGAGTTCGCGAGTGGGCATCACTCCGTGGTGCTCCGGGACGGCCGATGTCGGAAGCCGCCGCGGTGACTCTTGCTGCGGGAGCCCTGGTTCGGAATCCGGCAGACCCGCGTGCCGTCCCACAGCACAGCGGCCACCCGTTTCAGGGAACAGCAGGCTCTCGTCACCGTCTGCGCGTTCTGAGATTCCGCCTCGAGAAATCCGTGAGGCGGGGAACGTGAGAGAACGGATGGACAAGAGGGAGCCTTTTTTCTGTGTGCAATCTGCTGGAAGTATGCTTTTAATTTTTTTTTTAATGTTTATTCATTTTCGCGAAAGAGACAGCGAGCAGGGAAGGAACAGAGAGAGAGGGAGACAGAGAATCCGAAGCAGGCTCCGGGCTCTGAGCTGTCAGCACAGAGCGTGATGTGAGGCTCGAACCCACAAACTGCGAGTTCATGACCTGAGCTGAAGCCGGACGCTTAACCGACTGAGCCCCCAGGCGCCCCAAGTATGCTTTTAGAGACAGACCAGGGTGCTTGAATGGGTCATTGGGTTAGTAAGTGTCCGGCTCCTGATTTCAGCTCAGGTCATGATCTCAGGGTGTGTGCCACTGACCGAGCTCTGCCTCGGCCCGTTTGGGACTCTCTGTCTCCCTCTGTCTCTGCCCCTCCCCTCCTCCTGAGCTCCTGTCTCCGCCTCGCTGTGTCTCAAGATAAATAAGCACTGAGAGAACAATATGTGTGTATATAGCTCACCTGGACCCTTTCCTCCTCATCGCATGTATCGGCTTCTCGTACGCATGCACATTAAACATTTTAATTTGCGGGATTGATGACTGCCCCTCCTTTGGATGCCTCCACGTAAACGTGCTGTGTCTCTGTTGAAATTAGAAACGCAGACGCAGGTCTGTGCCCCCCTCACTGCCGTCACACGGCTTTGGGCGGGGTGGGGGGGGCCTTCAGGCAGCACAGCAGAGAGAACGCCCTCCTAGTGGGGAGTGGACACGTCCCGTCATCATCATTCTGGCCTGGACCCTCCTGTGGCCCCAGCCCTGTCCCCACACCCAGCTCCCCTGGCCCCAGCCCCTCCCCACACCCAGCTCCCCTGACCCCAGCCCCCTCCCCACACCCAGCTCCCCTGACCCCAGCCCCCTCCCCACACCCAGCTCCCCTGGCCCCAGCCCCCTCCCCACACCCAGCTCCCCTGGCCCCAGGCCCCTCCCCACACCCAGCTCCCCTGGCCCCAGCCCCCTCCCCACACCCAGCTCCCTTGGCCCCAGCCCCCTCCCCACACCCAGCTCCCTGGCCCCAGGCCCCCTCCCCACACCCAGCTCCCCTGACCCCAGCCCCTCCCCACACCCAGCTCCCCTGTCAACCAGCCCCTCCCCACACCCAGCTCCCCTGACCCCAGCCCCCTCCCCACACCCAGCTCCCCTGCCCCAGCCCCCTCCCCACACCCAGCTCCCCTGACCCCAGCCCCTCCCCACACCCAGCTCCCCTGTCCAGCCCCCTCCCCACACCCAGCTCCCCTGACCCCAGCCCCCTCCCCACACCCAGCTCCCCTGGGCCCTCAGCCCCCTCCCCACACCCAGCTCCCCTGGCCAAGCCCCTCCCACAGGCCCAGCTCCCTGGCCCCAGCCCCCTCCCCACACCCTGCTCCCCTGGCCCCAGGGCCCCTCCCCACACCTCAGCTCCCCTGACTCCAGGCCCCTGCCCCACATCCCAGCTCCCTTGGCTCCAGCCTCCTCCCCAGCAACCCAGCTCCCTGTCCAGCCCCCTCCCCACACCCAGGCTCCCCGGTCCAGCGCCCTCCCCACACCAGCTCCGTCCTGTCCAGCCCCTCCCACACCAGCCCCCACAACCCCTCCCCTGCACCCCCTCCCCCCCCCCCCACTCCCACGCTCCCCCCTCCCCAGCCCCCCCTCCCCCCCCTCCCCCCCACCCCCCCCTGCCCCCTCCCCCCCCCCCCCCCCTCCCTCAGCCCCTCCCCCACCCCTCCCCTGGCCCCCCCCCCACCCCCCCCACCCCCCTGGCCCAGGCCCCTCCCCACCCCACTCCCCCCACCCCTCCCCCACCCCCCCTTGCCCCTCCCCTCCACCCCCCCCTCCCCGCCCCCCCACCCCCCCCAGCTCCCCCTGACCCCAGCCCCCTCCCCACACCCAGCTCCCCTTTCCCGCCCCCCCACCCCCTCCAGCACCCCCCCCCCCCACTCCCCCCCCCAGCCCCCTCCCCCCCCCTCCAGCCCCCTCCCCCCCCCCCCCCCCCCACCCCCCCTGACCCGCCCCCCCCCCCCCCACTCCCCTCCCCACCCCCTCCCCCCCACCCCCCCCCCCGCCCCCTCCCCCACCCCAGCCCCTCCCCACACCCAGCTCCCCTGACCCCAGCCCCCTCCCCACACCCAGCTCCCCTGACCCCAGCCCCCTCCCCACACCCAGCTCCCCTGTTCCAGCCCCCTCCCCACACCCAGCTCCCCTGACCCCAGCCCCCTCCCCACACCCAGCTCCCCTGGCCCCAGCCCCCTCCCCACACCCAGCTCCCCTGACACCAGCCCCCTCCCCACACCCAGCTCCCCTGTTCCAGCCCCTCCCCACACCCAGCTCCCCTGACCCAGCCCCCTCCCCACACCCAGCTCCCCTGACCCCAGCCCCCTCCCCACACCCAGCTCCCCTGTCCCAGCCCCTCCCCACACCCAGCTCCCCTGGCCCCAGCCCCCTCCCCACACCCAGCTCCCCTGGCCCCAGGCCCCTCCCCACACCCAGCTCCCCTGGCCCCAGGCCCCCTCCCCACACCCAGCTCCCTTGGCCCCAGCCTCCTCCCCACACCCAGCTCCCCTGTTCCAGCCCCTCCCCACACCCAGCTCCCCTGGCCCCAGCCCCCTCCCCACACCCAGCTCCCCTGTTCCAGCCCCTCCCCACACCCAGCTCCCCTGACCCCAGCCCCCTCCCCACACCCAGCTCCCCTGTTCCAGCCCCCTCCCCACACCCAGCTCCCCTGTTCCAGCCCCTCCCCACACCCAGCTCCCCTGACCCCAGCCCCCTCCCCACACCCAGCTCCCCTGTTCCAGCCCCTCCCCACACCCAGCTCCCCTGACACCAGCCCCCTCCCCACACCCAGCTCCCCTGGCCCCAGCCCCCTCCCCACACCCAGCTCCCCTGTTCCAGCCCCTCCCCACACCCAGCTCCCCTGGCCCCAGCCCCCTCCCCACACCCAGCTCCCCTGACCCCAGCCCCCTCCCCACACCCAGCTCCCCTGTTCCAGCCCCCTCCCCACACCCAGCTCCCCTGTTTCAGCCCCTCCCCACACCCCAACTCCCCTGGCCCCAGCCCCCTCCCCACACCCAGCTCCCCTGGCCCCAGCCCCCTCCCCACACCCAGCTCCCCTGTTCCAGCCCCTCCCCACACCCAGCTCCCCTGGCCCCAGCCCCCTCCCCACACCCAGCTCCCCTGTTCCAGCCCCCTCCCCACACCCAGCTCCCCTGTTCCAGCCCCCTCCCCACACCCAGCTCCCCTGTTCCCAGCCCCCTCCCCACACCCAGCTCCGCCGGCCCACCTGGTGGTGGGTGCTTTGTGATCGAGGAGCCTCCCCATTTCATGGACAGGCCGGGCTGTCACCCCTGGGACCAGGGGCCCTCACCCTGCTCCTCACTTATGTGCCAGCCCGCCTTCCCCAGAATCACAAGCATCCGGGAGCCCACCTTTGTCCGGGATGATGTGGGTGGACCCCCTGGGCTCCGTGGTGGGAGCTGCTTCTGGTGGGAGCTGTCCGTCTGGCGGTGCAGGGTCTCTGGTGCCCAGGGAAGCCTGGCGTTCAGGACAGGAGCTCGGGAAGCCGGGGGCCAGCGAGGGCCAGCGAGGGCCCCCTTCAAGCATGCCCTGGCCTTGCTCCTTCCCTTGTGTCTTCATCACTGACGGTTCCCCTCTGTTTTCACGCATCGTCTCGAGCGCTGTGAGGAAGAGTGCCGTCGGCTCCGTTTCCGAGCTCCGAGCACCGTGCGTGGAGCACATGCCGTCTTCTGGACCCTTTCTCTCTAATGTATTTTGTCCTCAAATGCCCTGAGGTCTCAGACCATCGAGGACAGCGAGCCTTCAGCAGGCTTTTTCCTCCGGGAAGTGGCAAGGCCCAGCGGGCACATGCACGTGTGTCTGGCCCCCCAGGCCTGACTCGTGCCCGCACACCCTCCACCTCCTCCCGGCACTCTGCCGGCAGCTTCCACTTGGCTGACCCCCAAGACTCCCGTGCTCCCAAAGGCCGCTTGGCACACCGCAGAAGCCTCGGCCGATGACACAGTCCCCTGTCCCCATCCTGCTGTCCTCCCTGCCTGTGCGTCACGGCAGAACCGGCTCCTGTCATCGGGCAGGCTGGCCGTTGTCTCCGGGTGCCCGGGCGATGCTTACGGAGCCCGCATGGGCCTCGGACTCCCTGTAAGACTCAGGATGGTCACGGCACCCCGCCCCCCTCGTGCCTAAATGTGTGGCGTTCTGCTCCGGGTCTTCAGAGAGACCTTTGGGAGAGAGAACTCCCCCCTCGGGGAGCCCTTGGCTGGCCACCGCAGACTCTGGAAATAGCCTCAGCTGGATCACTCCAGATTCCGGGAATCTGCTCCACGCTTCTAGGTTAGTCTTTCCAAGAGGAGAGAGCAAACCGGGGCAGATGGGAAACCCGGAGGCTGGGTCGGCAGCGGGAGGGCGTGTGGGGTGAAGGAAGGAGATGGAACTTTGCAGCCTGCGTGACTATCCAGTGCCGACAGACGTCCGCTGTTCCGAGGACACGCAGGTGTGCCTAGTGCCCCGGCGCCCGAGGGCGGGAGACCCTCGGTGACCCGTTCTCTGCTTCCTGTATGGTCGGGACGCTGTGCCCCGGCCTCCGTCTGCCCGTCGGAGAGCTGGCATGGCGTGCGCCGAGTCCATACCACGGAGGGCTGTCACGGATTCCGATGCTACTCCCCCAGTGGGCCGTGCCGGCGATGACTGACCCCGTCTTACTAATGGTCGGAGTAGCCGCGCAGTCTCTGTTGTGTCATGACCGTGAATGCCGATGACACTTCAGCCCCGAGGTCGTAAGCCTGGTGCAGGCATCACAGTGTTGCACAGGGCTCATTAGAACCCAGATCGCCTGGGCCCCGGCTCCGTGGCTCAGTGGGTCTGGGCGGATCCGAGACGTTGCATTTCCTGGGATCGCCCAGGGAATGCCGATGCCGGTGGGCGGGACTCCTGGCAAGCCGCTGCCCGTATCCCGGGGCCCGGAACTGACACGGGACCAGGGAATGGGCGGAGGCCGTGTCTTGCCACGGGAGCTCTCGGGATTGCACACGGGACTGCGTGTCGGGGCTGCGTCGTCCGCACGCGGGCTCACCGGCCTGGAGTCAGTCATGGACACTCGCCGAGTCTCATTGTCTCGTTTTTACTTCTTTTATTCAGATTCACTTAGGCGTGACCTTGTCTTGATCGTAGCGTTTGTGTCCCGGTAACGTACCATCAGGCATCAGATCCGAGTCGATTTCTCAGATCTCGTAGGGTTTCAGGTCTCATACAATTTGTAACTTTACAGCCCTTTGCGGTGACTGCCCCGTTCCACAGTTAGTTCCCTGAATTTCCCCCCATTTTCGGGAATGTTTGTCTTGAATCCTGCAGCTTCTCAGGGCTCGGTACTCGCCGTCCTCCCTGCTTTTCGCCTCTCTGTCTCCGGCCTTCACCACCCTGTTGTGTTTCTCGGGACCCATCGCGTCTTTCTGCCTGGAATCCTGAGAAAGTGATTGCTCCTGGGCCAAAGGTACGAGGCCACAGCGCAAACTCTTTCATCCCTGGGTACAAACGTCATGGTTTCTAGGAGACAGCCTCATCTTCGGCTGGCAGAGAAGCATCTTCGTGTAGCCCGTTGTGTCCACATTCTTGTCCTGGGAGCCGTGGGCCAACCCCGGCGACCTCTCTGTCCCTAGCAGTAGCACCACGCAGTGCTCCGTGAGCTGTCCTTATCCGCCTGCCGTCAACACTGGCTCTCGGTGTCTGTACTCCTCAGGGGAACTCTGAACTCGTGTGTCCTGTCCTACCGCGGCCGTGCTCTCAGGCCGTCCCGAAACCCAGGCGGAGAGCCGTGGTTTCATGCCCTGGGGAGCTCGGTCCATGCTGTGTGAGCCCGCTTGTGTCCTGAGGACCTCACCATCCAGTTTGGACGCACGCGGCAAAACTTTCTCTGCCGCGGCGCAGAAACGACGTTTTAGGAAGGAGAGCCAGTCCCAAGAAACGTTCATCACGTCGGCCTTCAGGGGAAGCTTAAAGTATACAGTTAGAGCCACTCTTGTTTTAAAGTTTATTTGTTTATTTTGAGAGAGAGAAAACGAGCATGAGTGGAGGAGGGGCAGAGAGAGAGCGAGAGGGGAGGGAGGGTTCCCAGCAGGGTCCATGGCCAGAACAGAGCCTGACGCAGGACTGAATGTCACGAACCACGAGATCATGACCTGAGCCGAAGTTAAGAGTTGGACGCTCAACCGACCGAGCCCCCCAGGCGCCCCGGTTGGGTCAGTTTCAGTGTGTAATTACCCGTCTGACTGACTGCTTTCCTCGAGTGTAATTGACCTAAAACCCAGTCATGTGACGGCAGCTACCCATGGGTTGTATGTTCCTTTCCCGTCCTGCCGCTTAGGCGTACGCGTCACTTTTTCAGAAGCCGCCACGCTGTTCGCCAGGCTGTTTCTGTGCTGGGTCGTGTAAGGAGCTTCCTAATGGCGCCGTAACAAGTTATCGCCAGTGGCTCAGCGGCTGCTGGCTTAAAACAACTCAGCTTTATTCCTGTACCGTTCTAGAGGCCAGACGGACAACGGTAGCCTCGGCGGGCCAAAATCACCGTGTTCACACCCTCCCCTCCTTCTGGGCTGCGGAGGGGAATCCTGTTCTAGCCTTTCCTCCTTCTAGAGGCCGCCTGCGTGTCTGGCCTTGTGCCCCCCCCCCCGCCCCCGCACTCCCAGCTTCTGGCTCTGTGCTCACCCCTCCTCTGACTCTGAGAGGAGTCGTCCCCTTTTTTTTTTCTTTTTTTAAAATTTTTTTTATGTTTATTCATTTTTTAGAAAGAGGCAGAGAGTGAGCAGGGGAGGAACAGAGACAGAGGGAGACACAGAACCCAAAGCAGGCTCCAGGCTCAGCCGTCAGCACAGAGCCCGACTCATAGACTCAACTCAACTCGGGGCTCAAACTCACAGACCGTGAGATCATGACCTGAGCTGAAGTCGGATGGTTACCTGACTGAGCCCCCCAGGCGCCCCGAGTCCTCCCCTTATAAAGGCGCTCCGATGACCTCGCGCCTGCTGCCTGATCAAAGACCAGCTCCCCACCTCAAGACACGTAACACGGTCACACGGCACAGTGGGTCCCAGTCCCTTTGGCCTGTGAGGGGAGGTTCTGGGGACGAGGTTGTCGACATTCGGGGGGTTACCGTTGCGTCTCCTGCAGGTTTCTCGTGTCATCGCTGAGTTGTCACGTTCGGTTCCTTGTCAAGAAAAGTGGTCCAGTTCGGTTCCTAGAGGGAAGTCGTGTGTGTATATGCGCCCGTGTTGTGAATATCCTTGCCTTTTGTTCCGTTACCAGTGTCTTTGAATTTTGACGGAAGCCCCTTTGTTCCTGCACTCCTCTGTGCCTCTTGCATTTCTGTGTTTTCTGTATGAAAGCCTCATATAACCTGAGATTCCAGACGTGTCCTTCTGTGTTTTCTTGTACACGTTTTATAGTTTCGGTCTTACGTTAGATCTATAATCCTACGTACCCGTGTTCACCTCCCCCCCATCATACAGGTAAACTCCCATACCTAGGTGCGTGATCCGGCAACACTTTCTGAACCAGTTCATGTTTTAACGGCGTCTTAGACGTTGAGTCTGAATTACCAGGGGAGGAAAAAGCCCTCTGAGCAATCCCCATCCACGCGACGCGGGGTGATCGATAATGCCAGTGATTCAGGCCAAACGCTAATCAAAGGGTTTTCCTTGACCGAGGATCACACCGACGATCACAACTGGTCTCTGTTTCCAGCCATCACGTGTATCATTCCTCCTTTGCGGTTCCAGACGGATGGCTTACACGCGGGAAGCGACGCATCAGATACTCGTAAGTCCTTTTCTCTAAGGCCGCTAGAGCAGCCGGCTTCCACTTTGAAGCACCAGCGGCAGTGAGGGTAGCTGATCTCCAGACAAGGCCACCGGCAACGACTGACGTCCTGGGTGCCGGTCCCAGTGCTGGAAGTTGTTTTCTGGGTTTCCAGTGAAGAGAAAATTGAACCAATTAACTCAGTAGAGTGTGTTCCACTAAGCGGCCAGTATTTCTGTTCTTCAGAAGAAATGGTAGCTTGTTAGATGTCTTTTCAAAGGAGGTACGCCTCGCCCTGTGAAACCGTGGTGCGCACAGTCCCCTGGCCGTCTCCTTTCCTGTTCGGTGGCACCCACTTAACTCCCATTAACCGACAACTCCAATTAACTGCACTCATTTGCCGCCCTTAACTTCGGAAAGAAAGGGGCATATCCGTCCTTTCTTATTTTGAAATTCTTGCTTTCACTAAGAACATATGAACATAGCATCATTTGTGCTCAGAGGAAAAAGGAAAAGAATAGGAAAAGAAATGAAAAGTTTAAGAAGAAATGGTATACAGTAGCGAGGACATGTCAGCATTGGGACTGAGGTCCTAGCTGGTGTTCTTTCCTTAGTTTCTACTCGTAAATCTAGGTATGCCGTTATTAGGTTTTTTTTTTAAAGTGATCCATTTTTTAAAAATGGATCCATTTTAAAAAAATCTTTAATGTTTATTTTTGACAGACAGACCAAAAGTATGAGGCGGGGGAGGGGCAGAGAGACGGGGGGACACAGAATCCGAAGCAGGCTCCAGGCTCCGAGGTGTCAGCACAGAGGTCCACGTGGGGCTCGAACTCGTGAACGGTGAGATCATGACCTGAGCCGAAGTCACATGCTTAACCGACTGAGCCCCCCAGGCGCCTCAAAGGTGATGCGTGTTTAGAACCACTGGCTTTATCACGCCCAGGGCGTCAGTAAAAACATGACACCAGCTCAGCGGGTTTCCACTTGAGCACATGCTCGACTCCCTGGGGGTGCCTTCTCAAACGCACCCGCACCCCATGTCTGCCTCCCCAGTTACCTGGTCAGCAACCACCGATCACCTCGACTTGCCGTCCAAACAGCTTAGAGACAGGACCCCTCCACGTGCCGCAGACGGTATCGTATGCTGGGTATTTACCGTTCAGGCTGTGTCGCCGTGAAAATATGTCCACCGCATCCAGACACGCTGCTGCGTTTCTCAGTGAGACGGGGGCACTCAGGCTGCTGCGTCTTCGTCCTCCCGTCTGCCGGGGCGGGACAGTGTGCTTTTCACTGAGGGTGGACTCTTCCTTCGGAAGATGTATTCGCATCCTCAGGGAACCCACCTGTCTGTCCCACAAATCGCTGGCTTTCCATCCACCCCTCCGCCTTTTTGTAACGGGAAATTAGAACAGGATGACTATTTTGGAGATCCTTTAGGTTTGGGAAAAAGCATCAATTTGCTTTGTTGTAGTGTTCAGGGTATGCAAGGTGTAACGGGCTGGCAAAGGGTAACCAGCGTGGATCAGAATCCCTTTTCCAAAACTTATGGGGTCAGTTGTATTTCGGTTTTTAAAGTTATCCGTGTTAACTTTTAACTTAGTAGTTAAAAAGTATTACAATGCACAGGTTATCCGTGTTAACTTTCAACTTAGTTAAAAAGTATTGCAATGCACAGGTTATCTGTGTTAACTTTCAAGTGAGTAGTTAAAAAGTAGGGGCGCCTGGGTGGCTCAGTTGGTTAAGTGGCCAACTTCAGCTCAGGTCATGATCTCAAGGTCTGTGAGTTCAACGCCCCCGTCGGGCTCTGTGCTGACAGCTTGGGCCTGGAGCCTGCTTCGGATTCTGTGTCTCCCTCTCTCTCTGCCCTCCCCTGCTCACACTCTGTCTCTCTCAAAAATAAACCAACATTAAAATTTAAAATAAATAATCACATTAAAAAAAAGTACAACGCACAGGTTGTCCGTGTTAACTTTCAGCTTAGTAGTTAAATAGTGGTAGAACGCACAGGTTCCGTGAGACGCACACTCTCAGCAGCGCGCGTGGGGGGCAGTTCCCATAAGCAAACCTGCAGGTGTTTCTGTAGAGAAGTGGGTGCATGTTCACGGCCTGATCCACGATGCACAGGACCCCACCCCTCCTGCCCGTCCAGGCCGGATCTCGCTGCTCAGTGAACGCGTTTCCTGGCAGAAGCGTATGCATTACACAGGAGGGAATGAGGGGTTCTGTTCGCGTGCGCGGTCGGGCAGGTAGGAATGCGTGTTTATGAAGCTGGTTCCGTATGCGGGGAGGAAGGTGGAATCCTTTGGTGAGCGCAGTCCAAACGGTTAGGGGTTTGGTGTTTTATTTTGTTATTCAGAAAAACATTTCGCAGGAGGCTCTGTGACTTCTCAGATGACACAGGCCTTGCTGTGCAGAGAAAGCAGACCTTGAGGTCTCCGAACTGGGACGCGCAGGTGCCAGGCAGGTGTCCTCACTGCCCCCTGTCCCCCCCCGCCCCGTAGGGTTCCAGACCATGAGGCTGGAGTTTCCCTGGCAGCCGCTGTGCTCAGAGCCCAGCACAGACTGTTCCACTTGACGGCCACAACTGCACAGAAGCCGTGTGGTGACCCCCTTAGCGTCCCCTTCCTGCAGGTCGGTGACCCAAGGCCCAGCCGCGGGGTGAGCGCCTGTTTGCAGATTTCAGTGGCTTGTCCCGTGCAGGGCAGGGTCTCCAACCAGGGCCCTGAGTTGAGAGCTCACGCGGCCACCCCCGGTGGCAGTCTTGTCACCCCCAGCCCCGCCCCTCCCCCGGGGAGAAGCTGCGAGTCAGGAAGGCTAAGACAGCCGTCATCGTGGGACTGGCAGCTGACACGCGCAGCCGGGCTGGGTCTTCACCGTTCGTGCTTCAGATCGCCGACGTCTGCAGTTTCTCGCCATACCTCATTCCCAGTCTGGTCGGGAGACGAAAACGGGGGTGGGCGGAGACATTAGGTCTTAGCTTGCTTGTCGGTGACGCATCGGTTAAGGCGTTTTGCTGTGAAGGAATGCCAGTCCTCGCTCTCGAACTGGAATTAGGTGCTGTGTGCGCGCGCGCGCGTGTGTGTGTGTGCAAGCTGGGGCGCAGCCCCCTGCATCGAGAGGTGGGGAGACCCTCACCCCTTACCTCTTTATGGGGTAAAGTACAAACCGTCACCGTCCTCCGGGAGCCAGGGATGGCGTCCGCAAACACGGGGATGCATCCTCAGCGATGAAGAAGTGACGGACGACACTGGACACGTGACCAGTGCAGAACCTCGGTGTCACAGACGCCCGTGCGGGCCCCCGGGGTCTCCGTGCCGGCCTCGCCGCACAAGCAGGTGCGGAGAGACATGCCTTCCGCGGCCGCTCCCTGAATGTAAACCAGAGTGTCTCCCCGGCAGGGCGGCCTGCTGTCCAGCGTGACACCCGCCTTCCGGCCCCCGGGCCCAGGTCTGCCGGGTCCCCGCCTGCCGTCTGAAGCCCACGCGTCACGGCAAGCCCGTGGCTTCACCCGCAGAGGTCGCCCCGTGCTGGGGCCCAGCCTCTGAGCTCCGTCTGCGGCAAACAGGGCGGTTTGCGGTTCACAAGGCACACTCTTCCCGCACACCGCCCTCAGTCCTGGCTTCCGCGGCTGTGCCGTGTGGCAGTGACGTCCTCCCGAAAAGTGCCGCCGATGCGGGGTAGGCGTCTGGGCGGGGGCTCGCCTGTGCGCGCACCCCTGACGGCTGGGCCTGCTTCTGTCTGCGCTCCTGCCCAGGGCTGTGTTTTATTTTTTCCTTTCAAAGCTCATGCTGTCATGAGCCGGCAAACTCATCTTCGGATCTGAGGACTCCTTGTCGGGAGCCTCACTCACTCGCCGGGACTTTGGACGGTTTCCTCTAAACCGTGAAGAAGAGCGGTCTGCGCGGCCTCCCGCACATGGCGAGTCCCGCGGCGCTGTGTCTCCGAGGTTAAAACCTGTGGCACGGGGCTTTAAGTCCACCCTGGTTAAAGCATTTTCGAAGGCCGCCGCTCCGTGTCTGTCTTCGGGGTTAGTATTTCCTGCACGCTGTTTTCTTCTCCGTCCGGCGCTTCCTTTACCCAGAGTCCCCCGATGCCGCCTGCGTCTTTCTGCGCCGTCTCTGCTCCTTCGTCTGCCCCGCCCGACCTTGCGGTTCGAGTTTCTTTTTTCTTTAATACGTAATTGTTTTTGAGGGACAGAATGAGACAGAGTGTGAGCAGGAGAGCGGCAGAATCGGAAACGGGCTCCAGGCTCTGAGCCGTCAGCGCAGAGCCCGACATGGGGCTCAGACTCACACACTGCAACATCATGACCTGAGCCGAAGTCGGCCCCTTAACCGACTGAGCCCCCCAGGCGCCCCTAGTGTCACTGCTATTAGGTCTGTGTGTGTATCTGATGTATAAGGGCGGAGGTGTAAATAATTAGAAGTATAGCAAGTACTATTCATTACGCTGCACCTAATTTACTGTCATATTTTATATTAGTGGTGATACCATAATTATTACTGGTCGTATAATTCAGTGCTTGTTAACCTGAAAAGGCTCTGCATGCTACCTCCGTTGTCTGAGGCTTTCCTGGTAAAACCTCCCCGCCTGGGATCCAGTTCCCGGACTGACCTTTCTCCATGACAGGATCACAGCCTCACGAAATAAGGGGAAATGTGTGTAGTGGTCTCTGCTCCCAGGGCAGGCGCCGAGCTTCCAAAACCCTCCAAATGTCCTAATGGGTAAGGACACTAGGAGCAGCTTTGTTCTTGGAATTTTTTTTAATGTTTATTTATTTTTGAGAGACAGAGCACGAGCCAGGGGAGGGCCAGAGAGAGAGAGGGAGACACAGAATCCCAAGCAGGCTCCAGGCTCCCAGGTGTCAGCACAGAGCCCCACACGGGGCTCGAACCCACGAATACTGAGATCATGACCTGAGCCACAGTTGAAGCTTAACTGATGCGCCCGTGACCTCTGTATTTAAGAGTCTGTTTCCTTTGTTTTCTCTTCCTTTTGAAACTCCATTTATAAATGAAATCCTATAACATCTGTCTTTATCTGACTTCGCATAACAGCATGTAGGTCTATCCCTGTTTTCGCAAATGGCAAGATTTCTTTTTTTTTTTTAAAAAAAATGTTAATGTTTATTTTTGAGAGACAGAGACACACACAAGAGTGTGAATTCAGGGGAGGGGCATAGAGAGAGGGAGACACAGAATCTGAAGCAGCTCCAGGCTGTGAGCTGTCAGCACAGAGCCTGATGTGGGGCTCGAACCCAGGAACCCTGAGACCATGACCTGAGCCGAAGCCAAAGTCGGTTAGACCGAGCCCCTTTCCTTTCCTGTGGGACCTGACTCTATGCTGCCGGCACTGAGTTGAACTGTGGGGTCCCGGCGGGAGTCACGGACCTGTGTGGTCTGAGGAAGACCCCCTCCACCCCCACACAGACAGGAGGCGCAGAAGCGCGGTGAGGTGCCGCGTGCGAGCAGAGGGGAAGCAGGCTGTTCCGTGCTCACGCAGGAGTGGCCAGGCGCCCCTGCAGTGCGGAGGACCAGGGCCGGGGGACGTGTCCCCCGCCTGCAGGGTGCGGCTCACACCGATCCTGACGTGCTGCTGTGCAGAGGCGGCTTCGGTACCCGGGGTAGTGTCACGTGCTAGCGCGCGGCCGTCCCCACCCGCATGCACGGTCCGGCTCAGGTACACACGTGCTTACGTCAGAGACGATCCCAAGCCGGGCTTCCTCCACTTCCCCGGCTGTCACTTTCCAGATCACAGCTGCAAAGACACTACGGCAAACCGACAGCGGGCAGCCCCCGGCCCAGGGACCGGTGCCGTTTCCAGCATGTCCCCAGGACTCCACGCCCGGGACCTACGCGCAGCCCGCGGACCCCTCTGCTAGACGCCCGCGTTCCCGTAGCCTGCGCCCTCAGCATCGCCGTGTCTCTGTTTCCGCAGATACCGAAAGGCTGTATTCGGTGGTGTTCCGGGAAATATGCAGTCGCTACGGAAAGGACTACAGCTGGGACGTCAAGACCCTGGTGATGGGGAAAACGGCCTTAGAGGCGGCACAGATCATAGTCGACGTCCTGCAGCTGCCGATGACCAAGGAGGAGCTGCTGCAAGAAAGCCAGACGGAGCTGGAGAAGCTGTTCCCCACGGCCGGCTTGATGCCAGGTACCGCGCCCTCACGGTCCCGGGGTGCTGTGCGTGCTTGCGGCACCGCGGTAAACCACGGCGGCGGCCCGTGCGGGGCTGGTTTCTGAGTTCTGTCTCCACACCTTCTCGGAAACCTCTCTTCTCGTCGGAGGCTCACGGGTCCTCTGGAGAAAGGATTCCCTCTTGTCTTTTTAGGGGCTTTTTGAAATAAGATATGTTCCCTTCCTGAGACCCAAAAACATGTGAACACTGTTTATTATTATTAATTTTTTAATGTTTATTTTTGGGGGAGAGAGAGACCCAGAATGCAAGCAGGGGAGGGGCAGAGAGAGAGGGAGACACAGACTCCGAAGCAGGCTCCAGGCTCCGAGCCGTCAGCCCAGAGCCCGACGCGGGGCTTGAACCCACGAACCGTGAGATCATGACCTGAGCCGAAGTCAGACGCTCAACTGACTGAGTCCCCCAGGGGCCCGTGTTACTCTATTGAAGACAGAATTGCTTCAGAGTTTAATAGGTGGCTTTGCCTTTTCCTGTTCAAAACGAGGTACAGGGTTGTTCCAGTGAATATTTAAACTTTAGCAAATTGATGTTAAACAACCAGCTACATCTCGTCAAAGAAGCTTAATTTTCCTTTTTTAAGTTGAAGGCATAATTCATTTTCAGCGTGTCTGTGTGTGTGTGCCCTTTGCCCCTTTCTTGACTTGCTTTCCTTTGAAAGCAAAGACGACTTTTCTCCCCTGGGGTTGTTAACTGAAGATCGATCAGAACTGCATTGCCTGCTGTTTCTTGCTCAGAGTGAGAAGGTCAAGAATGTTCTAGATTATAGGCCCGAAACACGCTTCAAAGTGGAATGCTATTGTAAGAATCTTCCAGAAAGAAAGGCGCACACTACGTCTTTGGAAGACTTCACGTGAGGGGAGGAAAAAAACCTTGTAGTGACAGCAGTAGTTTTGGATTTAAAATTGTATTGATCAAATGTGTTATTTGTTTTCCTTTTAATTTTTATACACACATCCAAGAGTCCAAATGGACTGTTCCCCAGAACTAGAGAATCTGAGCCTCAGGCCTGGGTGCCAGCTCTGTCATGGGCACCGTCTGCACCTGTGCACACGGAGTTACCCCGACGAGCCTTAATGATGGAAACACATCCAGACGGCTGATTTGTATTAATCCCGGTAGGAGCACACAGGATAAAATTTACCTGGTCACCCATCTGTCAGGGGCCGTTACGTAGGTTCCCACAGTTGGGCCGTCGTCCCCACCAGCCACATGTAAAACAACTTCTTCTTGCAAAGCAGAATCTGGGTCCCCGTGAACCACTAGGCGCCCATCCGGCCCTCCGGATGGTCCCTGACACCATCATTCTGCGTTCTGTCTGTCTCTGTGCGTTCCTTCTGTCTCTGTGCGTTCCGTCTATCTCGGTGCATTCTGTCTGTCTCTGCGTTCCGTCTGTCTCTGTGCGTTGCGTCTGTCTCTTTGCATTGCATCTGTCTCTGTGCGTTCCGTCTGTCTCTGTGCATTCTGTCTGTCTCTGTGTTCCGTCTGTCTCTGTGCATTCTCTCTGTCTCTGCGTTCTGTCTGTCTGCGTTCCGTCTGTCTCTGTGCGTTCCGTCTGTCTCTCTGCGTTCCGTCTGTGTGTGTTCTGGGTAGCTCGTACAGCTGGACACACACAGGGTTCGTCCTTTCTGACTTTTGGAACTTAGTTTTTCCTCCCGTTTTTCCGTGCTGGATCGCGTGACGAGTTTCCCACCGCTCCCCTACCTTTTCCTCCCATCGCATGGCTAGAGCACATTGGGTTCACCGCCCTGGTGACGCTCATTTGAGTGGTTTTCTCTCCCTCCGTGGCTCTCACACACGGTGCTGCTCCGGGGTACCCTGCACTTTGGGGTACACCTGTGTTTCCAAGACCGTGAGTTCAGTGTTTGCGGTGACATAGCCAGCAGTGGGGTTGTTGGATTATATACAGCCGTTCTGTGGTCAGTCTCCTGAGGGGTCGCCAGACTCTTCTCCAGAGCGGCTGCACCATTTTCCCTTCCCTCCGACTGTCCACGAGGGTTCCAGTTTCTCCACGTGGTCACCAACACGTGTTGTTTCCTGCCGGTTGTGCTCGCTGTTGTTAGTAGCCATTCTGAGACGCGTGCGGTGACGTCTCCTTGTCCTTTTGATTCGCAAGTCTCTAAGGATGACGGATGGGGAGGTCACTTCACATGATTTTGGCTGTTTCCGGGTCTTCTGTGGAGGAATGTGACTTTAGTCTTTTGTCCGTGTTTAAAATAGGGTTCATTTTTGGTTGTTGTTAACTTGCAAGAGTTGTCTGTGTATTCTGGATAAACCCCTTATGAGATACATGGTTGGCAAATACTTGTGTTTTCTATTCCGTAGGTTGGTCTTTTCTTATCTCGAATGTGTCCTTTGATGTGCAGAATTAAAAAAAAATTAATGTTTATTTATTTTTGAGAGAGAGAGAGGGTGAGCAGGGGAGGGGCAGACAGAGGGAGACACAGAATCGGAAGCAGGCTCCAGGCTCTGAGCCTGATGTGGGGCTTGAACTCACGAATAGTGAGATCATGACCTGAGCCAACCGATGCTTAACCAACTGAGCTACCCAGGCGCCCCTGGTGGGCAGAATTTTTTAAGATCGATGTGTCCCATTTTGCTATGTTTGCTCCCATTGCCTGGGCTTTTGCCGTGCTATCCAAGACATCATCATAAGATCCAATTTCTTAAAGCTTTCCCATGTTTTCTTCTAAGAACTTTCTACTTTAGGTCTCTAATTAATTTTGAGTTGATCTCTGTACGTGGGATAAGGGTCCGACTTCATTCTTTTGCATGTGGAGATCCCGTATTCCCAATTCGATGGGAGTTTGTCGAAGAGACTGGCCTTTCCCTAACGGATGGTCTCGGCATCTTGTTGAAGATCGTTCATACACATGAGGCTTTATTTCTGTGTTTTCTGTTCTGTTCTGTGAGTCTTCACACCAGTACCACATTCCTTCAATTGCTATAACCTTATGTTTTCAAACCAAGAAGTATAAGACCATCAACTTTTATTTTTCCTTTTCAATATTTCTTTAATTTTATTTTTTTAAACATTTATGTATTGTTGAGACACAGAGTGCGAGCAGAGGAGGGAGGGACACACAGGATCCAAAGCAGGCTCCAGGCTCTCAGCTGTCAGCACAGAGCCTGATGTGGGGCTCGAATCCATGAACCGTGAGATCGTGACCTGAGCCAAACTCGGATGCTTAACCAACTGAGCCACCTAGGCGCCCTTTCCTTTTCAATATTTTTATGGCTGTTCAGAACCCCTGAAAGTCTACATAAATTTTAGGATGGATTTCTGTTTTTATGCAAAAAATGTCACTAGGATTTTGGTATTGATTGCTCAGAATCTGCATATTGCTTTCGGTAGTGTGGACATTTTAACCCATATCAGATTTTCCTCTTCATGAACATGGGATGTCTTTCCTTTTATTTGTGTCTTCAATTTTTTCTTCAGCAGCCATTTGTAGTTTCAGTGTACCAGTCTTTCACTGTCTTAAAAACTGTTATTGTATTCTTTTTTGATGTCTGTTAAAGGGAATTGTTTTAACTTTCTCTTCAGATTGTTCGCAGTTAGTGTATAGAAATGCAACTGACGATGTCAGCATGTTGATTTTCTGTCCTGCCATGTTGCTAAACTTGTTCAAGACTTGTAACACTTTGTGTGTGTTTGGAGCTTTCGGGTTTTTTACAAGCAAGATCATGCCATCTGTGAACAGAGATAACTTTCCTTTTTCTTTTACAATTTGGATGCCTCTTGTTTCTTTTTCTTGCCTAATTGCTCTGGGTAGAACTTCTAGTATCATGCGGAGAAGTGACAAGAGAAAGCATCATTATCTCGTTCCTGATCTCACAGGAAGAGCTTTCAACTTTTTTTTGTTGTTAAGTTTGATGTAAGCTGTGGCCTTTTCCTATGAGGCCTTTGTTATGTTGAGGTAGTTTTGTTGTACCTAGTTTCCTTTGTCCCATTTGAAGTGTTTATATGATAAAAAGGTATTGAGTTTTGTCAATGCTTTTTCCATATCAATTGATAGGGTTTTTGTCCTTCACTTTGTTAATAAGGTGTATTACATTGATATTTGTGTTTCGGACCATCCTTGTATTCCAGGAATCAGCCCCACCAGGTCATAGTGTATAATCCTTTTACTAAGCTGTTGAAACCAGCTTGCTAGTATTTTGTTGAGTATTTCCACATCAATATTCATTACAGATATCAATATATAATTTTCTTAAAGTGTTTTTGTCAGATTTTCCTCAGAGGGTAATGCTGGTGTCATAGAATGAGCGTACGTACACTCCTCGTCAAATGTTTGGAAGAGTTTGCGGAGTATTGGTGTTCATTTCTCTTGAATTACTTGGTAGACTTCACCCTTGGTGGTTCTTTCCTTGTTGGGACGTTTCTGATTCCTGAACCAATATCCTGACTAGTTTTAGATCTGATCAGGCTTTGTCTTTCTGGATTGGACCCTGATAAGGGTGGGCGTTTCTAACAGTTTACCCATTTTTTCTCCGTCATCCAGTTCATGGGCGTATACTTTTTTTTATTATTCTCCTGAATCCTATTTATTTTTTTTTTATTTACTTATTTCGGTGGCACTGCTTTTAATGTCTCCTCTTTTCATTCCTGATTGTAGTTGTTTGAACGTTCTGCTGTTGTCTTCGTCGTTGACCTAGCACCCAACATGTATTAAGCACACAAATACCTTTTTCCTTCCTTATTCACCCAAACCTTTCAAGGGCTTTTCCTTCTTGTATTTTTGTCCTGTATTCTAAGGTATCCTTGAGATACGTTGTACTGCCATGCCCAGGACATACGACGTCTTCATCGGCTAGTGTGGAGTTTGGCCAGAATGCTAACAAGTCTAGGTCATGAACTGTATTTGGTGACCCAGTCGGTACGGTGTTCCCACTTGGCTTTCCCAGTCACCAGCTGTAACTTACGTAAGGTGCCAGTCGTAGATAACACAGGCGGTCACCGAATCCAGAAATGTGTACTTTAAAAGGGCTGCGGGAGATAGTTTAGTCCTACAGAACCTACGTGATGACCGTGGCGGGAGTACTTCCTCAGTGACAGCTTAGTCCCACGGAACCTACCTGGTGACCACGGCGGGAGTACTTCCTCAGTGACAGCTTAGTCCCACGGAACCTACCTGGTGACCACGGCGGGAGTACTTCCTCAGTGATAGTTCAGTCCCACGGAACCTACCTGGTGACCACGGCGGGAGTACTTCCCCAGTGATAGTTCGGTCCCACGGAACCTACCTGGTGACCACGGCGGGAGTACTTCCCCAGTGATAGTTCAGTCCTGCAGAACTTACCTGGAAGACTCCTTCCTCTGCCATCTTTTCACCTCTCGTACCCAGAGGGTCACATAAAGCACCATTTCTTTGATCTGTGAATCCTGCTTTTCCATCATAGGATCTTTAGCGTATACTTCCCTCCTCTTTAGCCTGTCCGATGGGAGTACATATATAAATCGGTGATTCCAGGGTGCGCCTTTGTAAACACGGGTCATTTCCACTCCACACACAGACGAGAGGGGAGCTAAGCATGAGCAGACTCCCGACAATAAGGAAAAGACCAAGATAACACCGTTAAGAGAACCCTCGTAGCACGCGGGGATGCTGAGTCACAGCAGGGACTGCAGTACACGTGCCGCCTTCACAGTCTGACAGGCATAGGGTGCGACGCCACAGTTAAAAATCATACTGATCCTAACGGGGAAGAAAGCCAGGGAGGAAGGTGTGTGGCTGCTGCAGGAAGAAGGGAAAGGCTCTGTGCAAACCTGCTGATTCAGAAACACTGACATCTGTAGGATTTTCGTTCCGTGTTACGCCAGTCACAAAAATCATGATAAGGTAGGGCAGGTTTTCTTCCCTAGAGGACACACATGCTTCACCCCGATCTTCCCTTCATTCCGCACCCACCCGCCACCCCGTGACCTGGGCCACAGCTGGAACGCGCTGGAGACGGGATCGCGTGGAGCCGTGGGACAGTGACTGTATTTAGAAGAAGTGGCCACCGTCGTTTTCTCGAGCCCGGTGCTCACTCTCTTCCCTGACTGGTTCGTTCCCATTCTTAACCTGGCTGGTTGCATAGCCCTGGACGGACAGCTTTTACCTCTTCTCTCTCTGAAGGTGCTTTCTGGTAGGGTATTT
This sequence comes from Paguma larvata, assembly GCA_030068075.1. Taxonomy (NCBI): domain Eukaryota; kingdom Metazoa; phylum Chordata; class Mammalia; order Carnivora; family Viverridae; genus Paguma; species Paguma larvata. The sequence continues at coordinate 3,474,468 of CM057830.1, read as the reverse complement.
CTGGTTACGGAAGTCACCTTGAGCTTCTTAGAGAAGAAGGCTGCATGTCGTGAGGGTGTATTATTAATTCACCAGCGTTCATTTTTTCATACTTTCAAGGTGAGAGCTGCAGCCCACGCAGGTGTTTAGCAAGTTAAATTGGAGGGATGGATGGCAGGTTGCCAGGAGAAGCAGCCTGTGATTGTGATGCAGGGGTGCGTCTCCCTCGGCCCAGAGCATAGGAAACAGACCCTGCGTGTGATGCGCGGCCTGTCCTTCCTGGACCCGTCACCCAGGGCCAGGGCTGATTACAGTCCAAGGACACACCTGCACCTGGACCCGTCACCAGGGGCGGTAGGTCCTGATTATAGTCCAAGGGCACATCTTCCCCTGGGCCCATCTCGAGGGGTGGTAACTCCCCTTAAAGTCCAGGGACACATACTTACGTGACCCCATCACCTGAGGCAGTAGCTGATTATAATCCAAGGGCACACCTCTGTCTAGACGCCTCACCATGGGCTGTAGGTCCTGGTTATTATCCAAGGGGACATCTTTGCCTTTCTCCATCACCGGGGGAGTAACTCTGGGTTCTAATCAAAGAACACATCTATGTGGGCCCATCACGTGGGCAGAGGCTGATTATAATCGTAGGGCACAACGTTGCTGGGAAACACCCACACAGAATGTGTGTCCTGATTATAGTCCAAGGGCTCATCTTCTCCTGGCCCGTCTCCGGGCACTAGGCTCCTGGTCTTAATCGAAGGGAACATCTTCTCCTGGCCCATCTCCTGGGCACTCCTGGCTCCTGATCATAATCCACAGTCACGTCTTCTCCTGGCCTGTCTCCTGGGCACTAGTGGCTCCAGGTTATTATCCAAGGACACGTCTTCTCCTGGGCCGTCTCCTGGGCAGTAGTGTCTCCTGATCATAATCCAAGGACACATCTTCTCCTGGCCCATCTCCTGGGCACTAGGCTCCTGTCTTAATCCAAGGGAACGTCCTCTCCTGCCCGTCTCCTGGGCACTCCTGGCTCCTGATTTTCCTCTGTGGGCACTTTTTCACCTGGGTCCATTATGAGGGACTTACCTCTTTTATGTAATCCAGGGGCATAATTTCGACTGGGCGTGTCACCTGCGTCCATAGTGAAAGAAGGATTACTGAAATAATCCCAAGGTACACCTTTACCTTGGGCTGTCATTGGCCAGTAGCTCATCATAAGCCAAAGACCGGTCTTTGCCTGGGACCATGAGCAAGGGCGGTGGCTCCTGAGTGTGATCCAAAGGCCCATCTTCGCCTGGCTCCTTCTCCTGGGGCAGTAGCTCCCTGTCGTGTTACAACGGGACATCTTCACTGGCCCCTCACCATGGCTTGTATCTCGTGATTATAATCGAGGACACAGCTTCACCTGGATGTGTTACCAGGGGCCTCCCCTCCTGATGGTGGTCCAAGGACACATCTTTTTCTGGGCCCATTTCCAGGGACAGTTGACCATTGTATCCCAAGGGTACGCGTCTTCTCCTGAGCCCATCACGGGGAGCAGCAGCTTCCTGATTTTGACCCCAGGGCACATCTTCATTTGGACTCCTCACCTGAACCAGTCACCCACAGTGGTGTTGCGGGAATATGTCCTCCTTGCGTGGCCCCATCGCCAAGGCCAACCTCTCTGATTATGATGCAAGGGTGTGTCTACCTGGGCCCGTCGCCACGGTAACGAGCCCAATTGTGATGCAGGGGCGTGTCCTGTCTGTGCCCACCCTGCTACCTAGACGATGTGGTAGAAACCTGGGGCTTTGAACACAGAAAAAAACGGACCTGAATTTCTTGCATCGGCAGACTCCAATATTGAATTTTAACGGAAGTCTGTCTCCATGAAGAGGTGGGCCATGAATGGTCCCGGCAGGAAATACCTTTGAGCAGTGAGTTCTGTTGGCCTTTTCTATGTGACTTAGTAGGGAAATATAAACCACTGGTTAGTCAGGCACCTAATTATCTTATGAAAACAGAGCTCTTTTAAATGGTGATAAAAATTTTAGGAAAAAACATACATTCATGGTTCATCTATTGTCTGTTTTCTGTGGCTTTAGTACGCATAGTTTCACAAGTTGAAATAGATGTTGCATTATAGAAGAAAGATCCTATAGTTGGTAGGTAGGAAAACCTTTTAAAAAATGTTCCCCATGACAAGTGTTGGTCACCTACTTTCTGTTTTCAACAAATCCTTTCATGTATGGAACCTTCTAGATCCAGGAAATATTTTGGAACTGTTGAGAAAGTGAAACTTGGCTGAGAAGGCCAGTAGCAGAAAGCAGGCCCCTTTCATGGTATGGAATCCTCCAGAAGGTCCTCGTGTTGTCCTTTCCTTTCACCGGCTCTGAGATTTCCCAAGGAAAGCCCAGGGCTTGGCCTCTGGGCCTGTCAACAGGAGCGCGACAGGGTCGTAGGCACCCACCGCGGTCAGCCCCGCACTGCTCCCTCGCACACGGGTGCCTCGGACATCCGGTCCCCTGGGCTCCTCTGGGCCTTCTGTCCCCACTACACTGAGCCGCTGGTGTTAGGTCTCTTTCCTCCTTGCTCCTTAGGATGTCACCCAGAGGGACACAGCAGAAATGATGAGCTGGAAGCCTGGTCCACTGGCCAGGCAACAGAGGTGTGTGCCCAGGGCTCCTCCCCAGGAGGGGTGGTGAGGGACGGGGGAGCCAGCAGGTGTGTTCTCCGAGGTGGGCGTGGGGGGGGGGTGGTTGTTGGTCTTTGGGGGGTGGTGGCGGTCCCTGCTCTACCAATGGGCTCTCCTTGTGCTCCGGGGGCTCGGGTCTCTGCAGGAGAGCATTTCCATCGTGGAGTCTCGCAGCAGCACGTAGACTGGGGATCCCCTGGAGGACACCCCCCAGAACCAGCTGGTCCTTCCCGGGGCCGAGAAGTCAGGCCTGCTCGTTTCCGTCTCTGCTCGTCGTCATGGGGAAACACAACCCAGCCATGACGTGGGCACGCCTCATCAGGTGTGGGCCCTCGTCCCGTGTCTGCACAAGTCCCTCCTCATCCGCCAGGCTGTCTCATCCTGCGTCATTCTGCCCGTTACTCCTTCCGTTCTCCTCCTTTCCGTCCTTCTGTGTTGTCCGCACACCCTCAGTCGCCTGAGATCACTCCCAGGCCGTGTTCACGGCCTCCCTTCTTTTCTGCACGTGCTCTCCGCCATCGAACTGGGCAACAAGGCCCTCCGTGTCTCAGCAGCCTCCTGCAAGTTTCCTTTTTCTTCATGTAGCCCTCACATGCATCTACTGCCGTGTGACTGCTCAGGGGGACACAGAGGAAAGGTCTCTTCCCGGGGGGGGTGGTTTTACGTGTGTTTAAGGGGACTTGGCGTGTCCACGCAGGTGAAAGCCCAAGGTATCATACAGGGGACCCGCTTATCTGCATAGGTGAAGGCCCGCGGTCTGGCGTGCGGGGGACCCGTGTGTCCGTGCAGGTGAAGTCCCGCAGTAGCATACAGCTTCATATCAAAAAGAAATTCAGGATGGGATATGGACGAAAATAAGGCTGGGTACTCTTGGACCAGGGGTGGCTTTGTGGCAGGCGTTTGTACCTGGGGTAGACTAAGGAGACTGTCCGTGTAAGATGTGGGTGGGTGGGGGAGGGCACGGCCTTCCAGATGGAGAACGGTGGACGGGGACGACGTCGGGCACCGAACGATTGTACCTCTGTGATGGCTTGACACTTGGCCTCTCGTGCCGACGTGTTTGAGGACGGGACAGGCACAGCTTTCGGCTCGGCCGCTTCAGGTCCTGGGTCCCTTCATCGCTCACGTGTTTGCTCCTTCCGAGAGCGGAGGACCGTTGGAGTCTGGACGAGCAGTGCTGCCAGACTGAAACCATGCCGGGGGGAGGCTGAAGGGTTTCTCCCTGCTCTCTGGGACATAGCGAGGAGGGCAGGGGGCGGGACCGGGATACACTGACCTAAGGTGGACTCAGAGCGTCTGAGCGGACCACAGTCCCACACAGGGTGACGGTGTCCCACGACGCTGGCAAAAACTAACACTCGCCTGAGAAACCAGAACCGGGAGTGGAGCTGGAAGTCGGCCCTTGATGACGGAGGCTCTGGAATTGCGCGGGTGACCAGACGCTTCAGTGACTGCAGCAGACCGCGTGTGAGGACAGAAGGAGACTCAGGGTATCGGTGCACACACGAAGCTTACCACTCTACGACCAAGAGGACAGCCAGAAGTAGGAAACCGTCCCTTCATGCTCACGAGCCACCATCAGGATGTCACGCCTCGCCGTGTTTTTGTAACGATAAAAATTACACTTGCTTCGGAGAATACAGAGGGCAGGCGTTAGAAGCCCGTTCACTCGTTCTCCGTTGCGGTGACCGTTCCTTGCTGTTCACTTAGCTGTTTGGGGCGTGTGCTTCCAGACCTCACGGAGCCTGAGTGTTTGTGTGGACACACACTCACACTCACACTCACACTCACCCGCCGTACAGGAATGTGATCATCCGTGAACAGCATACATGGTTCCTAGTGTGCGAATGTCGAATTATTTAAATCTGCTTAGATTATTTAGATTAAGTTATCTATCAGATATTAGGCAAGTGGGAACTTGTTATTTTCCTGGGATATTAGTTGAGTCCCCCTGTGACCGCCTGAGCCGCCTCGTCCCTGGGGAACAAGGTGCATGGGCTAGTCCCGGAGCAGCACAGCGTGGCGTGACCGTGCGCGCTGCTGGACCAGTCTTAGCCGAGTGCCGCGTGAGGAAGGCATCGACACGCCCTGTGCCAGTTGTGGGTCTGTGTGTCTCACGCCAGCCGCGCCCGGGAAGGCCCGGAACACGCTCCCTGCGGCCTCCATCCTGTCCTGGACGTGAGCCCTGTGGGCCTGCAGCCTCCATCCTGTCCTGGACGTGAGCCGTGCGGGCCTGCGGCCTCCATCCTGTCCTGGACGTGAGCCGTGCGGGTCTGCGGCCGGCTGGCGGTCCAGCCCCTCTTCCTTGTCAGCATCAGTCACAGGGATGCCCGCCGCTAGGCCCCGAGGACAGCCCGGTGTCCGGGCCTCCGTGTTTTCTCCGCCGTGCGTGCGTGTCACGTCCAGTCCCCAGTGCATCTGCGTTTCCCACCCACTGGCATCAAGGCGCCAGGATCTAAGTCACTTTCCCAAAACCTGTGGAGATCGGCGTTAGACCCTGGCACGGGTCCTGACCGAGGCCCGGTGCTGCCCCGATGAGGCAGTAGCCTCGCGTCGCGCTGGCCGGCCGTCGGACAATGCAGTGAGAAGGTGACTTCACTTGCACGTGAAGTCTCACACACAGCACCGCTGGGCTCTTCTGTTCCGACGCCCCGTCGAAGGGGGGCGCCTGTCAGTGAATGGTTCCTGCATCCTCTGCCGTACCCGGTGCCTTTCTCTGCGTCTCTCCAGCAGACTGGACCCAGGGACACGGCAGTCACTTCGTTTTCCCTCCTTAGTGATTCCGCGGAGCACGGACTAGAACAGCAACAGTTGTACACTTGAATCCTGTGTCCTATGAGTGAGGGTGCGTTCCTCTGATTCCGTGACTGGGCGTGTGGATCCCGTGTCGTGTGAGCGAGGCTGAACTACACGTTCAGAGAAGTAAAGTGACCCAGGAGCCCCTCGCCTGAGGACTTGTGTGCGGTCACCACACGACCTGGACCGAGGGCATCCAGCATGGCGGCACGTGCGCGGTGAACTGTATGCGTTATTTTAGATTCGGTTTGATCACGTTGTTAGCACTTCCTTGTGTAAGTGAACTTGGAGAGTGTTATCTTCTTCCTCAGATCTATAATAGAGACGAAGGTTCAGTGAGCCGTCAGCATTCGCTCTGATGTATTTCTCTTGGGCTATAATAAAAGGCTGTTTAAATAGTTCTGTTCTGTTTTGATATTGTCGTGACAAATCCTTAGAAGCAGCAACCTTAAAAGTGACTTGTAGTAAATACAATTAACACTTTAATCCACTTACATCAGTAAACAAAGGCAGAGAATGAAAATATCCCCAGAATCTTCAGTGTTTTGAAATACAGTTGCCCGGTGAACTGCACGGTTCCACTTAGACAAGAACTTTTCCCTAGAAACACAGCAGAGTACTGCTAATGTGTGCTTGACGATTTTCTGAGTCACATTTTCTTTTCTTCAGCTCACTCTATTGTCAGGACACAGCATATGACACATGTCATACACAAGCCTTGTGTTGGCCGACTCTTTTTGACGTGCTCTTCGTAGTTAGTGTCAGGGAGCGTCAGAGGCACGCGTGCGTTTCTAACCGTGTGGCGCTCATCACACCCAGCCCCGGGTTGTTGGAGGGTGCACGGTGGTTGGCCAGTTTCTTCAAGTATTAACAAAATAAAGTTAAGGAAATATCCAAGTTCAATATGCTTTTGCACAAAGAGTGTCCCGGGGCGCCGCCTCCGTGGCTCAGTCGGTTAAGCATCTGAGTGTTGACTTCAGCTCAGGACATGATCTCACGGTTTCGGAGTTGGAGCCCATGTTTGGCTCTGTGCTGACAGCGTAGACCCTGCTTCAGACTCTCTTCTCCCTCTCTGTGCACGTCCCCTGTTCCTCCTCTCTCTCAAAATTAATAAAAACTTAAAAAATTAAAAAAAATGAAAAAGAGTGTCCCGCAAAGAGCAGTGTTTGTCACACGGGCTGGAAGTCCCTGTGCCGAGGCGACATGGGGCTTGGGGCTGGCCTCCAGGGCAGACAGCAGACCCTCCCGGAACAGAGATTTTCTGGTGTGTAACCCGGCGGCCTCGTGAGTGCACGGTCCAGATGCAGGACAGTACATGTGATCAGAATGGCAGCTTGTTCCCTAACTTGCCAGAAATGGACATTTTCTGAATGTCCCACGTTTCAGGAAATAATGTGTAACTTCCAACTCAGATACCCTCTGGGTTGTATGAACTTTAATCAACTGATTTTCTTGGTCTGTGCGCAGCCTCTGCAAGCGCCAGTTTAATATGGAGATTTTAAGCGTGTTGGTACATCAGGGTGATTTAATTTTAATATACACAATTTTTGCCCATGAGGTGTTTCTGCAGACTAAATTTCATAAGATGAAGAGAATATTTTACAGATTAAAAAATCTTCCCCTTTCTGGCTGCCTCGAAATGGCAGGCCTCTGATTAATAAAATATTCCGTATGCGGTAAGGGGTCCAGTATCCGTAATGCATTTAACTGCTTCGTACCGGAATCGAATGTTAGATACGTTAAACCTTAATATTCCTGCATGCTGTGTGTTTTCCCCTTCGAAATCACATTTCATCTTACAGTGTGTCCAGTGTGTAGATACTGTCAATATTCAAACTCTCAACATTATTTTGACAGTTTGCTCTGATAATGCTCAGTAGTTTGAGCACAATTAGCAGCCGGTTAATGCGTGCTGGAAGAAGGCGTTGGAATTGCGGACTCATTTTCTAGAATGGTGACTCTCCGGTTGGGCCTCTTGAAGAATCCCTGTTAGCTCCGATGCTTCAGTCGGCATCCCCGGGGGAGGCCGAGGACCCAGCTCCCAGTGCCTGGGCGACTTCCTTCACCACGAAATTTGCCTCTTATCCGTCCGTCCTGTCAACCGTTTTCCCCTGCTGTGCGCGCCTCAGGCCTGTGGCTGTCTAGCAGCGGTCGGCACGCTGCGTCTGCGCTTTCGGCTTCGCAGACCTCATTCGGTGTTTCTTTCCACTGCTCAGCTCTGCCCTGGAGCCGGAAGCAGCCTTGTCCAGCAGGGATGTGAGCGGGCGTGGCTGTGGTCCCACAAAGCTTTCTGTGTGGACACCGACACTGGAATCTCAAATCCTTGTCATATGTCCCAGAACATTCTTCTTGTGACTCTTCCCCCCATTTAAAAGTAGGCGGCGGGCTGGATGCACGTTTCACAGACGGTGGGACGAAACACAGGGCAAGAAGCACCATGGGCTGGGTTGGAATCCTGGGTGCCAGGTAGCCGCACCTCAGAGCCCTCTGCCCTGTTTTGTGCATCCAAGGTGCCGCCCTCCGCCACCCCGGGTAGAACACACAGCTGTGTTCTGTCTGTAGAAGCAGAGAGGCTGCAGCTGGGGAAGCACACGGAGCGGGTGGGGAACGCCGGCCAGGAAGGGAACATGAGCCCCCGAAGCCCCTTCGCCTCAGCAGCCAGCCGGAGCTGGAACACGCCTCTTCCGGAGGTGCGTCACCCCCAACAAAGACGCAGTCACCGACCTTGCGAGGCACGCCACAGAACAGGCTGCAGGCGCTCCTGTCCACCTCGCTGAGGCGCCCGCCTGTACCCGTGCTGGCACTGGGGGCGGGTCCCCCTGCCTCTTCAGGCTTCTGGGGCTGGACGCATCCCTGGGCTCGCGGCACCGCCCCTCCCGTCTCCCACTCTGTCTTCACATGGCCTTCTTCCTCACGCGTCTGCGTCTTACAGGGACACCCGTCACTGGACCTACAGCTCACCCTGTAAACCCCAGATGACCTCACCTCCCAGTCCTTAATCAGCGACACCCACGAGGATCCTATTCCTGAATAAGGTCACATTCTGAGGTTCTAGGTAGACACGAGTTTGGGGGAGGGGACTCTTGAACTCGGTACACCCCACGCCCTGATCGGGAGTCCCGTGTGTAGGCCTCGTTGGCCGTTGGGCTTCATTGTGGAGTGACAGGGTTGTAAATGTGATGTGGGGGAGTCCTGTGGCTTTGGGTGACCTGGGGACACGCAGCCGAGTCATACAACTGAGAGTGCTGACCTCGCTTGCCCAACTTAAGGAGGGACGCTCCCTTGATCCAACAACTCCGAGACTTGAGGGCCCAGCCAGTGTAGGATACCTCCACCTTTGTGTCTTAGCTCAGGCTCCCGCATCACATTATCACGGTCCGGGGAGCTTAAATCACACACGTCTGTGTCTCACAGTTCTGGGGGCTGCCAGTGCACAGGCTGGCTGCCAGCACGGTCACGTTCTGGTGCAGTGTCTTCCTCCTCTTAAGGCCACCCGTCCCGTTGTGGGCTCCACCTCGTGGCCTCCTGTAACCCAGGTGCCTCCCAGAGGCTCTGTCTCCAGCATCACCCTGCTGGGGGGGTTGGCTTTAACATGGGAATTCGGGGGGGCCTCCATCCAGTCCAGAGCAGTGACTTTCTCTTGCCCGGAACCGTGTCGTGACGATGCCCAACCCCATCCCACGTGACAAATGAGCCGGCTTTCAGACGGCACTTCCTCAACGCGCTCTCAGCTGGCCAGAAGCAGTAAAGGATGCACGGAGCTGGGGTTCCGACCAGGCCGGTGTGGCCTCGAGCAGCGGCTGAGTTACAGAGAAGTGGACACAGCGATGCGACACACTGTCATCGTCACCCTGTTCTTTGCTGACACACGGACCCCCTCTGGGCTGGAGCTCTGGGCCACAGGAACGCGGCTCTGTTCTCTCTCGTCGCTCACCGTTCCCTCGGGCCTGCCGTCATGCCGGACACACAGGGAAAGCCCAGGGTCCTCCCGGAAGCGGGCGTTGGCAAGACACCGCCTCTCACGGGAAGGCAGGGCTTCTCGGCCTCAGCAGGGGAGACACCGGGTCTGCGTCCTTCTGCCTCGGGGTGTCCCGTCCGCTGTTCTGTGTTGACCGGCATCCCTGGTCTCCGCCCGCCAGGTGCAGTCGTACTTCCTTCCTCAGCTGTGACAACCACAAACCAGCCTCCGTTCCCACATGTCCGTCCGCAGGGCTGCGAGCAGAAGTGCCCCGCGTGAGGACCAGTGCGTTGAAGAAAGCAGCAGACGAAGGAACCGTTGTCAGGTCCGCCCCGTCCGCAGGGCTGCGAGCAGAAGTGCCCCCGCGTGAGGACCAGTGCGTTGAAGAAAGCAGCAGACGAAGGAACCGTTGTCAGGTCCGCCCCGTGCGGTAGGGGGCCGACGGAAAGCTCCCTCGGAAAGGGAGTTCACAGGGAAGCACCATGTGTAAGGACAGCCCTTTCCCGGAATCGCCATCGCCCGAGAGCAGCCTGTCCCTCGAGCCCTGCATCGGGCACCAGGGTGGAAGCTGGGGGCGTCCCCGTCGCCGTCCCCATACTCAGGACAGAGGAGTTACAGTGCACGCGTGGAAGGGCTGTGTGCTCAGTGTGGCTGCGTGCTGGGATGTCTCCCCTGGGGCCGTGGACACCGGCCCGTGGGCCTTCCGTCGTAAGGTGAGCACTGGAAGAATCAGTCTCGTTCGAGTCCAGGCACGGCCGAGCGCCTCCTGTGAGTGAGCAGAGGCGCCAGTCCCGCCGTGCAGAAACACGGCTGCACCCCCGTCTGCGGGACCCTCCACGCCTCCCTGCCATGGACCCCACGGGGCGACCGCCCCTCGCTGGCTCCTCGTAGTCGGTGGCTAGAGGAGGGGCCTCTGCTGCTGAAATAAACAGCAGCTGGGAAGCCGTTTGTGTGTTCGGCCTCCCGTCCCCTTCCTGGTCTTCGCACCTGACTGGTAACACTTTCTGGAATGTCCCTGCCCGCACGTTTTTTTCACTCTCACGGGTGTCAGTTGTGCTATTTTCTCAGCGTCGAGGCCCCAGGGTCTGGTCTCCTGCACTACTCTGCCACCCCGGGTCCGTGTATGAGCTTCCTGCAGCTACTGTAGCAAAGGACCATAACCTCGGTGACTTACAACAACAGAAACTCGTGTTCTCACACTTCCGGAGACTGTGAGAAATCCAAACTCGGGTCTTGGCAGGACCTTACGCGCTCCGGAGGGTTAGGAGGGGATCCTTCCTCGTTTCTCCCGGCTTCTGGGGGCTCCAGGCACTGATTGCCTTGTGGCCGCACCCCCTCCAGTCCCTCCATGTGTCTACAGAGAGCCTTCTGTCCGTCTTGTCTCTTGTCGTATGGGGACACAGTTGCTGTGCTCCGAATGTTAGTGCCCTCCACAGAATTCACAGATGGACCCCTAATCCCCTGGTGTACGGGTACTAGGAGGTGTGTCAGGACGTGATCAGGTCATGAGGTAGAACCCTCACCAGTGGGATTAGTGCCCTCACAGAAGAGAGCCCATAAAGCTAGCTCACTCCTGCCACCATGTGAAGACACAGTGACAGGTGGATTGTGGACCAAGAGGGCCTCACCAGCCGTGGAGTCTAGCTGCTTCGTCCGTCCTGACGTCAGCCCAGCCTCTGGAAGGCTGGGAAATAAATGCGTGTGCCTCAGCCGCCCAGTCTGGGCTTGTGTTGTAGCAGCCCAGACGAGAATACAAGCTCCTGGGCTTATCCAGGCTGGTCTTACTCTCAAGATCCTTCATCGTATCTGCAAAGACCCTTTTTACCCAGTGAGGTCACTGGACCTGCGGTTAGGCGTTGGGCATATCTTTTTGGGGGCCAGCGGTCAAGCCAGTACACTCACTCCCAGGCCTTTGGTCTGTAACACCCGGGTGTTAGCCTACTTACTTTCCAGGCGGTTGGGAAAGCCACCGTCTGAGAGAGGCAGCGCACGCTAGCCCCTTCACGTGGGCGCATCAGGGTGAGCAGGGCCCATGCATGTCCCCAGAGTGCGTCTGTCCAAGGTCTGGGCTGGGCAGACTCCCTTCTGTCCAAGCTCTGGGCTGGGCAGACTCCCTTCTGTCCAAGGTCTGGGCTGGGCAGAGGCCCGTACCGTGTATCTGGTCTCAAGACAGGGTCGGGGTCTGTTGTGCTTACGGGTAGTGGGCTGGCATTCATTGACGGACCGTACGGCCTGGCCGCAGCGGCACGTGCGTCATCTTCCTCCGTCTCCCTCTAGACCGATGTAGACTTAGCGCCCACTCCACGGTTCCTAGCGGCCTGCACCTCCTGTACGAGTCCCGTCTCCCCCAGATCGTTACCCTCTGCCTGGAGGTCCTCGTGGTTCGGGTGACACGCTACACGCGAGGCCCAAGCTCGTAGTAGGGTGTCCGTGGACACATCCACTCAGCGAATTCCAAAGAAAGTCTTTAAAGAGCTCATGTCAGCTCTCAGTCTTTTCTACGTTTTTCCTTTTCCAGATCCATTTTAATGGCAGCATCCGTGTTGGCTCTCATCGATCTTGGGTCTTTAGGACGAAGGAAAAGGAAGCATCCGTCCATCAGGACTGCGGGTACTTCACACTTTGTATTTCTTCCCCTGAAGATTAATCCTTGAGAGCTGGTTCTTGGTAGCAGTGCATCTGCCTTTCTGCCCTTCCCTTAAACCGACTTAGGCACACCGTGGGCCAGAAGCTGTTCACTGGATTTCGTTTATAGACTTAATTAACCAGCTTCTCTGCATGACGGAACTCAGTTTACATTTTTAGACTCTCACTTCTCAGGGGCAGTGACCGAATACGAGAAAGTTGGCATACAGTAGTTAGAGGGTACAAAAGTTTTTTAAGGAGTCAGCCAATTATATATCTAGAGAGATTAGAATGGGTTCTTTCTTAGTGACTGTATCGCAGAAAGGGAGGGAGAGAGACAGAATCCAGGGCAGGCTCCAGGCTCTGAGCTGTCAGCACAGAGCCCGACATGGGACTCGAACTCACGTGAGATCATGACTGAGCCACCCAGGCGCCCCTGGCAGTTTTATTTTTAAGGTTAACAGTACTTACCTATACTTACTATAACCAGATGAAGTTTGTTATTGGTCATGTTTTTATCACGAGCATTCTTTCCTGCCATCCACCAGTGAAGTAAAGGTTTTTAGTAGAAATTTCACTAATAGATTTAATCCACGGTATTAATCAGTAGTTGTTACAAACTGAGCGTTTAGGCATCTTTATACTTGCAACGAAGATATTCTAACTGCATAGACGCTGACTATATAGAAGACTTGAACACTGGTGGAAATTGTTTGTCAGTGTGCAGGTGTCAGAACACAAGGTATAGGCGTCTGTAGTTTTCTCGTCTGGCTGTGGTCCCGTTCTGGTGTTAGGGAAGTACTAGGTCTCATGAGATGAGTTGGGAAAAGTTTCTGAAAAGTTTGTTCAGAACTGGTATTATTTCTTCCTCAGGCATTTGGTAAGTTCACCAACGAGTCCATTCAATCCTAGACCCAGGACGGATTTTAACGACAGATTCTTTACTACGAATAGGGCTGTTCAGATTATTACTGTCTTCTTGAGTGAGCTTTGTGTCTTTCAGAGAACCTAGCCATTTCATCTCAGTTACTAAGTGTATTGGCACAAAGTTGGTCGTAATAGTGTATTTCAATCCTTTCAGTGACTTGAAGGATCTGTGACAGTGTCGTCCTCTGTCCGGTTCCTGGAACTAGTAAATTTGGATCTTCCTTGTTTTCACTGCATCAGTTGGGCTAACAACCCGCCGATGAAATTGAACTTTTGAAAGAACCGGCTTATGGTTTAAGTGATTTTCTGTGTTGTCTTTTGTGCTCTTTCATTGATTTTCTCTCTTACTTTTTTTCTTCTCTTTCTTTTGTTTAACTTGATTTTGCTCGTTTCCTTCCTTTCTTGGGGTGGAAACTTTAATCGTTGGTCTTCGTTCTTCCAGTTTGTTAGAGTACTGGTTCGAGACCGTCTTCTTCTGTAATGCAGACACTTGGCACCGTGAGTTTTTCTCGAAACACTGTTTTAGCCATATCCCCAGAATTTTAATATGCTATCTTTTTCTTCTCTACAAATATTATCTAATTTCCCTTGTGACTTCATCTTTGACTCATGTCTTACATAGAAGCGTGTTGTTAATGTCCATTTTTTTCCCCCACATACCTTTCAGTTACTGATGCCTGTCTTAATTCTTTATGGTCAGGGAACATATTTTGTATGATTTCAATTATTTTAAAATGTTTTAGAATTTTTTATAGCCTGTGGATTCGTGTTCTGTCTTGTCGAGTGTTCCACACGTCCTTGAAAATAATTTGTATTCTGCTAGCTTGGTTGTTGCATTATGTTAATGTCAATTCAGTTAAGTTGCTTGATAATGTTTTTGAAGTATCCTTACTTCCTCTTGGTTTCATCAGGTACTGACAGAGGAATTTGAAACCTGAGTTCGTTTCTCCATTCGGTTCTGTTAGTTTTTGCTTTACGTGTTTCAGAGCTCTGTTATTTGATACATACACATTTGGAATTTTGTCTTGTTAATGAACTGACCTACTTGTCATTACGAGGTGTCCCTAGTTATCTCCAAGAACCATCATTCAGTGTTCTAAAGTGCACCCTTCTGCTATTAATGTGGCTACCCAATCTTTTGATTAGTAGTTACATAATACGTGGTTTTCAACTCATTTATTTTTAACCTGTCTGAATATAATTAAAGTAAGTTTTCTATAGATAGTATGTAACTGGATATCACTTTTGTTTTTGTGTTACTTTTTTCCCTTGTCACTTGGGTATATTTATAATGTTTATATAGCTTCTGTAAGGTCATGATCTGCTAATTCCTTCGTCTCAGCCATTTCTTTGGTCATTTCTAGTGATTGCTTTTTTCTCCTGGCCATACATTGTGTTTCTGTGCTTTTGTGTAGGCATGAGAACTCTTTTTTTTTTTTTTTTCTTTTTTAATTTTGGAAGAATGCAAGTGAGAGAGAGGCAGAGAGAGGGGGACAGAGGATCTGAAGCGCCTCCGCAGTGACAGGCGGAGAGCAGCAAGTCCGACGTGGGTCTCAAACTCTCGAACCGTGAGATCGTGACCTGAGAGCTGAGGTCTGACACTCAGCCAACTAAGCCACCCACGTGTCCCAAGGCACGGTAGCTCTTGATTGGCTGTCAGACATTGTAAATGTCACCTCCAGTGGAATGCTGGGTTTTGCTTTCTTTCTAAAAAATCTTAACATTGTCCCGGCACAGAGTTAAGATCCGTGCCTTTCTTTGAACATCTCAGAACTGTTTCTCTTAAGGGTCAGGCGCTGACAGTGTTTGTTACCTTCCTGAACAGCTTTGGGTGTTTGAACAAAATAACCGTGTCATTCTTTTCTGTTCCAACTCAGAAAGTAGGAACAAGGCCTCATGCAGTTACTGAAACAGGAGTGAGTATATGATTATTTAAGATAAGCGCTACTCAAATAGCGTCAGTCTGTTAAGTGTCCGAGTCTTGCTTTCGGCTCAGGTCATGATCTCATGGTCATGGGTTCGAGCTCCGTGTCAGGCTCTGCACCGCCAGCACGGAGCCTCCCTGGGATTCTCTCTCTCCCCGTCTCCCTGCCCCTCCCCTACTTGTGCTCCGTCTCTCTCAAAATAAATACACATTAAAATACAACACAATGAAATAAAAATTGTTGTAGATAATTCGTGCTGTGTGTGGATTGAGATGTCACTGTCGTGATCAGAACGGGTTTAGGGGTGGACAGTGCTGTGGTGGTCGGCACGTTTCCGACAGCCTCCCTGTGTCCGCCGGCTCCGTGCACCGCGCTGTTCCCTACACGTTCCTGCTTGACATCTGGTCCTGAGCCCTTTCCTGGTTTCCTGTCCCCGGCAGTGTGAGGACGGACTGAACTGCCTCCCGTGGACTGGGGAGTTTTCTCAGAAAACACCAACAGCACAGTCATTGCATATATTTTTTTTAATATTTATTTATTTTTGAGACAGAGAGAGACACAGAGCATGAGTGGGGGAGGGCACAGAGAGAGGGAGACACAGAATCCGAAGCAGGCTCCAGGCTCTGAGCTGGCAGCACAGAGCCCGACATGGGGCTCGAACCCATGACCGCGAGATCATGACCTGAGCCAAAGTCAGACGCTCAACCGACTGAGCCACCCAGGCGCCCCAGTCATTACGTCTTCATTGCTTCAGGAAGCCCAACCAAACGAGGCCGGGCCGCTAAGCGCAGACACACCTCCCGTGGGGTCCCTCTGCCTGGTTTCCACATTGCAACTAACGCAGACCCGCCCACAAAGCAGTGTTTCCTTCCAGTCCCACTGCCTTCTGTTACTTCGGGAAGTGCTCTGGAGAAGCCCCGAATTGCTTGTCGAGTTTTGTTGTGAGTAGGTGTGTTTCAGGGCCGCTAAGCACCCCCCGTCCAGAGAGTCTGTGTCAGAGGAGACCCTTCCTGAGGACAGGTCCCCAGGTCACAGAGCTAGCCCGGAGTCTGTGGGCGCCTCCCCCCCTCGCTCACGGTGTTCCCTCCTGCTCCCCAGGGGCGGAGAGACTGATCCGCCATCTGCAGGCGCGAGGCGTGCCCCTGGCCGTGGCCACCAGCTCCAGCCGCCGCTCCTTCGAGGCGAAGACCAGCAGACACCGGGACTTCTTCGGCTTGTTTGACCACGTCGTCCTGGGGGACGACCCCGAAGTGAAGAACGGGAAGCCGCACCCCGACATTTTCCTGGCCTGTGCCAGGAGGTTCGCCCCCGCTCCGCCCACGCACAAGGTAAGCCCGGCAGCGACGAGGAGTGGGCGCCACCCGGGCGGGCTTTGACCGTTACCGTGGCGCCTTGTGTTTGCTGCTGGACGGCCCCGCGGGGAGGCCCTTATGCTCGGGGACAAGGGCAGGCGAGTGGTCGTGGGAGAGGGAAGATCCCGGCAGGTTGTGGGGGAGCACGTCCGCCTGGTCACCAGGCCCCGCGTCACCAGGACCCGCGTCACCAGGACACACACACGTGATCTTAGAGAGCCTGTGTTCGCCAGAGCACTGCAGGCTGGACCCTGTGCAGCCAGGGGGCCCTTTATGAGGCGACCCGACAGCACCCGTGCTTGCAGTGAGCCGACAGCAGGGCACATACTCCTTGCCGTACAAACATAAATCGTCAAAACACACGCTTCCCCCCCAGGTGCTTCTCAAGGGATGTTTTGTTCCTGCAGAGTTTTCGCTCATAGTCACCTTGGGCTTCATCACAAAGTCTCCAGGCTTCTGTCTCTTCTCTCCGGGAAGGAGCTTGGGCCCCCCTGCCCTCTCTCCACCCTGTGTGGCCCACTTTGTGAGGCAGGGTCCACAGTGGAGACCGGGCAATGGATTTGAAGACCAGAACCGAGTTTAGAACCAGCGGATACTGTTTATTCAGGTTTGCTTCATTTTTCCGCCCTGCACCCTTACCGTTGGGACGGATAGCTTAGCCCCGCTGCAGCCCAGAGGGAGGGGGCATGCTCTTGACAGGGCGTGGGCTCAGGGCCGACCGTGCGCCCTTGCAGATTCCAGAACACAAGGTAGGGGGCGGGCTCAGGCTGACTGTGTGCCCTTGCAGGTTCCAGAACACAAGGTAGAGAGGGGGCGGGCTCAGGCCGACTGTGCGCCCTTGCAGATTCCAGAACACAAGGTAGAGAGGGGGCGGGCTCAGGCTGACTGTGTGCCCTTGCAGGTTCCAGAACACAAGGTAGAGAGGGGGCAGGCTCAGGCTGACTGTGCGCCCTTGCAGGTTCCAGAACACAAGGTAGAGAGGGGGCGGGCTCAGGCTGACTGTGCGCCCTTGCAGATTCCAGAACACAAGGTAGAGAGGGGGCGGGCTCAAGGCTGACTGTGCGCCCTTGCAGATTCCAGAACACAAGGTAGAGAGGGGGTGGGCTCAAGGCTGACTGTGTGCCCTTGCAGATTCCAGAACACAAGGTAGAGAGGGGGCGGGCTCAAGGCTGACTGTGTGCCCTATCCAAGAACACCTGTCCCAGGACGTCCGTGGGGTTCTCCACTCGGAAGCTCTGAGAACGCCGTGTTTTAGGGGCGTCTCGCTCTAGGTTTCTAGTTCCCTCCCAGGAGAGCTGTCCTCCCTCCGCCAGGCACGGGAGCAGCGGAAACACGGTATGAGCACACGCCGGCTCGCACACACTCCTTTGCGTGTGGCCAGTTGCCGAGGGCAGACACAGCTGCAGACCGAACCCTCGGCTCCAAAGCTCCTGTATTGTCCGTGTGTCCCCGCGTCCTTCCTGTGGACGAGATTCGTTTTAAACATGTCCGAGGAGAACGAGCGGTTGCCTGTCTTCCCAGCAATTTAGTTCATAAAGTGTTGTAGACATTACCCTTGTCACTAATCCTCGCTTCTTTAGGCACAGATTTGTCTGGCAGAAACGAAACCTTTCGGGTCGTGTGTCTTCGGCAAATCCAGTTAAGGCTTTCTTGGCTTTTCGTCAGGGGCCGTGCCTGTGGTGAAACAAAAGCGAGATTCGATCCGGCTCCGGCCGTGGACACGCCCTCAACGTGGTACTTGGATTTTCCTTCTAGTCCAGGAAGCACTTGCAAAGGGGGTTGTTGACGTATGAGAAGGTTGTTAGGACGTGTCCGGCTCCTTTCTCTTCAATGCGTGCGGGCGCGGCAGACGAGTGAGCCTGCCAAGTTCAGGGGCATCTCGTGTGATTGTCGAGTCCCCAGAGGGATTCACGTTGCCGTCGGGAATGTACTCTGCCTTGGGTGCCATCAGATTAATTAGCTGGAGGAGTCGGAAGACGAAGGGGTGGGGAAACACGCAGCATAAAAGGAGGAAATTACGTTAACGTTAGTCACCACTGTGCTAGGAGGGGCTGCCTCGCAGAGCTGACACTACACACGTCCTCAAACGACGATTTCCGAGTTACGTGCGGGTCGTTCTTTGTGCCCAAAATGAGCACAAATGGTGCCTTCCCAAGAAAGTCCCTGTAACCCATCTTCCACACCGACGAGTTCTCATTGGGTGTCTGCTGGGTACCGAAGGAACGCTTGGCACGCGGAGTCCCCCACGGAGTCTCAGAGACCCTCTGGGGCGAGGTCGTGTGTGCCCCGGGTCCACAGCGCTGGAGCGTCTCCGGACGCTGGCGAGAGGGCTCCACGCCACGGGCAGGTCGAGGGACAAGCTGGGAGTCACCCCAGGGACCCTGGAGGTGCAGACCCTCCATGCGACTTCCTAGCCGCAGAGACGCACATCCGTGAAGCAAAGTAAAGATGACGGCCGCATTCACACAGCATGGCTTGGGTGGACATTTACTTCCAGTACACCCTGAGGTCAGTGCCAAGGAGCAGACCCGTCACGACTTTGCATGAAGGTGTCTTGTTCATGTTAAGAGTTTCAGGATTTTTTTTTTAATTCCTTTTAAAAAATTTTTTAAATGTTTTATTTTATTTTTGAGAGAGAGACAGAGCATGAGCAGGCGAGGGGCAGAGAGAGAAGCAGACACAGAATCCAAAGCAGGCTGCAGGCTCCGAGCTGTCAGCACAGAGCCCGACGCAGGGCTCCATCCCACGAACCACCAGATCATGACCTCAGCCGAAGTCGGATGCTTAACCGACTGAGCCACCCAGGCGCCTGCTTTTTGTTCCTTTTTCATTTTCTTTTGTTTTCAAGACAGTTGTGCACATTAAGCGTTCGTATGCCTACAGTGTAAGGAAACAAAGAAATGCATTTTTGCGGGTGCGTTCTAATTGTACAGGGTCTTCCTGGGAAAACGAAGACCCATTCGCTCAGTTCAGGCACAGTCCCCTGGGTTGACTTTCCAGTGTGGGAAAGTTGATACATTTTACATGATGTCTTGACAAAGAAAGGTGGGAAGTTAGGAACCGCTCCCTATACCTCGTTTTGCCGTACGTGATCTCCGTCCCCAAAGTCGACAGACAGACGTCGGCTGTCAGCCTGCTGCTACCCGAAACGCTTACTTCCCTCCGGAGTAATGGGAAGGAAGCTCATGCGTTGTGTGCGCCAAGTTTAAAGTTAAATTGGCGGCCAGTCGAGCTCTGCCACGCGCTCTGTCTTTGGGTCGTACAGTGTTCCTTAGTCACTACTCCTAGCGCCCCTGGGAGAGCCATAACCGTGCTGGAGCGCCTTCTGGGGGTGAGGAGCGTCTCTGTGCCGTAGCCGGCCTCCTCCAGGGGCCTCGGGGACGCGCCAGCCTCCACCATCACTGGCCCGGCCTCACCACCACTTCCTCCTCCTGTCACCCACAGCCTCGGACCAAGAATACAGTGGCTTCAGTGCTGTCGAATGTCTCCTGCAACATGGTTTCCCAGACCCTCCCGTAGTTCGTTAAAAAAAAAAAAATTTTCTCTCAGCAGTCTTGAGTGTTGTCTTCACAGCTACTAACCTGTTATTTCTTCTCTTGCACTGGACTGCGTGCAGTTGGTGTCCCTCCTGAGTTTCCACGGATGGGCTTGCTTGCTTTTCCAAATTCCACTCTCGGGGAGGAAACACATTTGCTAGACTCTCTCAGGTGCTGTGTGGGGTGCCTGTAAATTAAACCGACCAGAGACATTAGTAAGAGACAAGACAGAGTTTTGTTCACCTATGGAGGCAGCAGTTGGCAGAAAAATGTGATTCGGGAGACGGTTGAATGTAGGGCTCATCTGCCATCTTCATAGGGGTTGGAGGGAGACAGCGACGCTTTCAGGAGGACGAACGAGTCTCAGGAAGAACAAATGGGCCCTCAGAACGGGGGAAGATGCGATAACTTTGTGGCGATGTCGTAACGCTTAGGCGATCTCTTAGCCAGGTGCTGACCTGGGCTCACTTGTCTTCAGCTCAAGACTCCACGTTCCCAGGTTACAAGCTTGGGGGAGGGCCTGGGTGACGGTCCAAGTCCTGAGGGAGCCTCTGCTTGTAGGAAGAAGAGGGGAATTCAGAAACAGCCTCCCCCTGCGGCCGTTGGTCCTCAGTTGTCCCCAGTTGCACGTGACCGTAGTCACACACAGGTTCTGCCCTTCTCTGACCCCACACGGTCCCTGTTTTCCTGCCGCCTCTGTCGTTCACTTCCTTGCTGCCTCCTCCGAACGCTCAGCGTCTCGCCGGCTGGACTCGGTGCCCCCTGCTCGCCGAGCTCCTGCGGTCTCCTTCCTTGGGAGTAGCCCTGCCTCTGGTTCTCCCTCAGGTCCTGCCTTCATCCCGGGCCTTCTGTGTGTCGCCTCGCAGGTCCACCCAGCCTCCAGCCCACCAGCGCGGCGGCTCCTTCTGGGACCCACCGTTCCCCTCCCACGTCTCCCCTGCCCCTTTCCAGCCACGTGGCTCCACGGCCTGCTGTTCAGGACCTCGCCCATGCCCCGCTCCTCTTTCCAGACCGCCTGCAGCCTGGCCGCCTGCTGGCAGCGCCTTTGAGTGAAGACGACAGCTTCTCCGGCTTCACGCTGGAGCTGGAGTGCGCGAGGCACCCATTCGTGGATTTTGCAGTTGTCCTTAAGGAAGGGGCTGTGCAGCCATTTGCAGGTGCAGAATACGTCTCCACACTCCGCGGGACTCACGGCCCTAATTACCTGGCGTTCGCTGTGGTTAATGGAACGATGGGAGACAGGTCACCCCTGGACAGCGAGTTCCACGTGACCTCCCACGCACACTTCTGCCGAGATCCGGCGACTGGGGTTTGTCTCCATTTCAGAGTCAAGTACAGTTAGTAGTTGGATGTGATGTTTGCCCGGCAGCGTGAGATCGGCCAGCGTGGTGGCAGCAGTCACGGAGACCGTCAACCCCCCGGCGCCCCCCTCTCCGTGCGTGTGTGACGATTCCGGGCAGTGTCATTCCGTGCGACTCCGGTGAACGCATCGTAACCAGTGAGATTTGTCTCCGTGTTTCGATTCACCCACACAGACGCATAATGAACCCCAGGGTAGACCGCAGAGTGGGACGCCAGGAGCGGCTTCCGTGTCCGTGATCGGTGACACTCCTGGAGGGGCTCCTTCACGATCCACGCCTGTCCTGTGGTGGTACCAGCCCAGCTGCGCAGCCGGTCCCTCTGCTCTGGGTATGTTTGTGCGCGAGGCCATGGGGTCCTCACCTGTCAGCAGTCTCAGGGAGGGCCAGCTCTCCGTAGCCCGTCGTAACAGCGCGGACTGTAGCCTGTCCGCATCCAGCCACCACGCTCCGAGGGAAAACGGGACACGAGATCAGATGTTTAAAAGGACGTCTTGTGTCTTGCATTTCTTTTTTTTTTTTTAATGTTTATTTATTTTTGAGACAGAGAGAGACAGAGCAAGAGTGGGGGAGGGGCAGAGAGAGAGGGAGACACAGAATGGGAAGCAGGCTCCAGGCTCTGAGCTGTCAGCACAGAGCGTGACACGGGGCTCCAACTCACAGACCACGAGATCATGACCTGAGCCGAAGTCGGACGTTCAGCCGACTGAGCCACCCAGGCGCCCCGTATCTTGCATTTCTAAGACACTAAGTAAACAGTCGTGCACTGAAATACTTCTTACCAGACGTTGGCAGTGGTGCTGGACTAGGACAGTGATGACAGCCAGTCACCTCCCAGACGTTAGTGGTGCTGGACTAGGACAGCGGTAACAGCCAGTCACCTCCCAGACGCTGGCGCTGCTGGACTAGGACAGCGGTGACAGCCGGTCACCTCCCAGACGTTAGTGGTGCTGGACTAGGACAGCGGTGACAGCCGGTCACAGGAGTGCAGGTTCCTGTCTAAACCTCTGCTTTCGCCTGTCCGGTGTCCGTCAGCCCTGGTGCAGGGCTGTGCTGCTGCTCTGATTCCCTGACCTCTCCCCCCACTTCATCGCCTGAAGGCTCAGCTCGTCAGCCTGGCCACGCTGTCCCTCTCTGGACCCTCCCCGACTCCGTCGTCACCTTCTCCTGCTGCCAGCACGTCACGGAGGGGCCTCTTGGGGACGCAGTGTCTACGAGGCTCCTTAGGGAGTGGTCGTGAATAACAGGGTTGGGAAACACGGGGTTCGTCACAGCCTGGGTCACAGAAATACTGCGTTGGTCGTCCCAAACAGTTTCCAAGGACGGCCTTTAACAAATTCAAGGGCGATTTTCTGTTGTTTTGGTTTTTTTTAATTTTTTATTGTTATATTTATGTTTGAGGCAGAAAGAGACAGAACGTGAGTGGGGGGAGGGGCAGAGAGAGAGAGGGAGACACAGAATCTGAAGCAGGCTCCGGGCTCTGAGCCGTCAGCATAGAGCCCCACGTGGGGCTCGAACCCATGAACTGTGAGATCATGACCTGAGCCGAAGTTGGAATTTAGCCGACCGAGCCATCCAGGTGCCCCTGTTTTTTGTTTTTTTTTCTGTGTGTGTTTTTTTTTTAATTTTTTTTGTGTTTTGTTTTGTTGTTTTGTTTGTTTGTTTTAAGGCCGTGCAAACTAGGACTTGTCTTTCTATGCATTGAAAGCCAGGATGAACAGGTCATCTCGAGTTGGCTGAGGGTCGTGGCGGCTTTAGCGCTGAATCCCTGTGCCCTGGGAACTCGATCCCAGGCCAGCAGGGACAACTGCCCACCCACTTGAGCTCAGAAGCTCAGACTTGGCAACGCCTTTCTGCGAACTGTTGGTGACAGGACCGCAGTGCTGAAGGGTGCAGGGGGCCTTGGACCGGGTCTTCTGGCACATTCTCCTGATTGTGGACGTCTACAGCCCCATCACGTGTCGTGTCCGTCCACAGGATGAAAATGCCATTTTTCCTTGTTTCCTGAAACGAAACTTTGTTCCCCAGCCGAAGGCACAAGGAAGTTGGGTGTGAATTTTGCACAAATACCCCAGATTGCTCATTGGGGTGCGAATTTCTGGCCAGCTTCCTTTCTGTCCGCTGTCCCCAGATTGGTACGGATTCTTCCTTGACACTGGGGGAGGAATATATGATTTATTTGGTTAGGTGGAAACCTCTTAGCACAACCAGAGGGTGTGGTGGTGGTTTTATTTTTTTTTTCCCCACGATGACTTTTTTTTTAATGTTTTCTTATTTATTTTTGAGAGGGACAAAGACAGACTGCAGAGCAGGGAAGGGGCAGAGAGAGAGGGGGACACAGAATCGGAAGCAGGCTCCAGGCTCTGAGCTGTCAGCACAGAGCCCGACGTGGGGCTCGACTCAGAAACCAGGAGACTACGACCTGAGCTAGAGTCGGCCGCTTCACCGACTGAGCCCCCAGGCGCCCCACATCTTGTGGAGCAGGTGTCTAACCAGCTAAACTGGGAATACTGCAGCCCGTGGGGTAGCATCACCTCTAGCATAATTTTGCTAATTAGTGGCAGTGGTTACTGTATGTGGTTGAGTGAACTTTCCATTTTACTGAGTGTTACTATGCGGGTGTTTTTTTTTTTTGTTTTTTGTTTTTTGTTTTTTTTTGCTCCTAATGGAAATTATTCTGTGTCCCAAGCCATTACTTAGTTTTATTTCACCACAAACAAAAATTCAGACAAGCTGCATTCCAGGAATATTTATCACCATTATTTAAAAAAATTTTTTTAACATTTATTAATTTTTGAGAGAGACGGAGACAGAGCATAAGCAGGGGAGGGGCAGAGAGAGAGGGAGACACAGAATCCGAAGCAGGCTCCAGGCTCTGAGCTGTCAGCAGAGCCTGATGCGGGGCATCGAAGTCACAAACTGCGAGACCACGAGCTGAGCCGAAGTCGGACGCTCAACTGACTGAGACCCCCAGGCGCCCCTCCACAATGACTTTTAATATCTATAGCTAAAGGTACGTGGAAAAGCTCAACTTCTGAGGCTGAGCCTTGGAGCAGTCCCTTGTAGTCACTGGGGCCATTGCTCACAACTCTGGACGCGGCACAGCTCGGCGCCCCCTCCCAGGACTCCCACGTGGAGCGGGGCAGGGCTCCGGTTGGGAGGCGCTGGGGAGAACGGATCCCCACGCTCGTCAGGGAGCAGACAGAGCCCACTTCCTTGCGTCTTCCTTCCGCCGTCTCCTTGCCCCTGCTGCCTGTCCCTGGGGTCTGCCCTCACCTCCTGCAGGCCTTTCTGGTCTCTGCAGGTGGGTCCTACGTCTCAGCCTAGGAGGAGGGTGCATCGAACCCTCCGACACTTGCAACCTCTGCTTCGGCAGCATGCTTTCAGTTTTCCCACTTACAAGATGCAGATGGGACTGTGAGGGTGTCACGGGGCGCCGGGGGGGCTCAGTCGGTTAATCCTCCGACTTCGGCTCAGGTCGTGATCTCACAGTTCATGAGTCTGAGCCCCGCATGGGGCTCTGTGCTGACAGCTCGGAGCCCAGAGCCTGCTTCGGATTCTGTGTCTCCCTCTCTCTCTCTGCCCCTCCCCTGTTTGTGCTCTGTGTCTCTCTCTCCGTCTGTCTCTCTCCCTCTCAAAAATAAATAAACCTTAAAAATTTTTTAAAAACGATGTGTCAAAATCACACTGGCTCCTGGAATACAGCAGCTCTGAGCCGCTTAGCCCTGGGCTGTCTCCCTTGGCTCCTTCTCTGCTGGTTCTCGATGGCCGTCTGCGGGTTCAGATTCCTGATTCCTCCAGCTTCCTGCTGCTGACCGGCTGCTGCTCGCCCTCATGTCCTGAGGTGCTGCTGGTCAGGAGCCCTGGTGTCCCACTCACAGGACCGGGTCTAGGCGCTCGACTGCTAACTCAGTACGGACGCCGTGTGGCTGCGTGTGAGTCTGAGCTCCTGGCTGCCACCGTGTTCCTAAAGGGGGGAAGCTGCTTCAGAGGCTGAGGAGATGGTAACCTGCAAGATACAGCCTGTGGGCGGTCCCACGATCCTCCTGCGGATGCCCCGGGCAGACGCTGGAGGACGATGTGACAGGCCGAGTGTCTCCGAGAAGCACGAAACCCACGTGTGGTTCTGTGGTCACGCCTGCGACTGTCGGCGGGATTTGGGGCCACTGGGAGTCTTGGCAAGAAGTACTGCCCCACCTGCCGTTTGCACGCCCCACGGAGAGCCTGGGGACGTTGGGGCTCGTCCATTCTACTCTGGAGAGCTCCTCCCGACCCGTATGGACCAGGACCCTCCTCCCCCACCCGCCTGCAGGGCTGGGACGCCCTCCCCACAGCACCCCCTGGCTGTGCCCACTCTGTCTGCCAGCGTTGAGACGGCGTTTGCGCACCCTCCTCTAAAGGAAAGGGAAGGGGGACAGGATACCCTCTCTGGTGACCTGACCCGTGGCTTCTCTTGTCCTGGACGCTCAGCAAGCCCACGCCTGAGCCGGCCGGAGCAGGAGGGGGAGGGCGGCGTCCCAGGGCTTCGTACCCTTTCACTCACTTCCCTCTCCAATGAAACACAACTTACTTTCCCCGTGTGGTGACAGTCTGCCTGGGCTGCCACGGCCAACGCACACTGGGCGGCCTGAACGACGGCGTGTCTGCTGTCTTAGTTCTGGCGGCTGGGGGTTCAGAATCAGGGCGCTACCAGGGTTGGGTTTGTGGTGAGCACCGTCTTCCGGGAGTCTTCGTGCTCACATGCCTCCTCCTCGCAGCGTGGGAGTGTGGGGCAGAGCAGTGTCTCTTCCTCTTATGAGGACACCAGTCCCTCTGGTCTGGGCCCCCCCCCCCATGGCCTCTTTAACCTTAAAATCCCCCTAACCACCCTGTCTCCACACGCAGTCACGTACTGGGAATTAGTGTTCGCTGTGAATTTGGGGGAGCTCAGGTCAGCCTGAGACCTATGTCATCTCATATGTCACCACGGGACATATGTAGGCATGTTAATTATGTTGGTAGATCATTTTCCGGAGGCTGAGGCTGATGTCCTAAGAGATTAGCTCTGAACGTGTGGCGTCCACAGTGGCCCAGATCACAGCTGTGTGTGTGTGTGCGTGTGTGTGTGTGTGGCGTGCCGAGTATCACACAGAAGGTGAGTGATACCGGGGCGATTTTGCACATTTCCTTGCATACACGGAGTAGAAAAAGGAAAAAAAAAAAAAAGATTCTGTTGACCATCTAGAAACTACTAAGACTTCCTTCACCAGTCTTTAAAATTCCCTTGGAGAGCTTTGCTGGGCTCTCAGTGGTCCCTGACAAACTCAGTGGACACAGACTCTGTATTATTAAAAGGACATGAGACAAACGCTTCTGAGCTATGTCAGAGTCCTCTGCTCAGCAGTTATTTTGCATGCATGCGCTTTAAAATGGACACTGAGTGCCTCAGAACATACTTTTCCTGAATAAGAGGAGAGAGAATTTCTCAGGAAGCCTCCCACGTGTGCCCGTGACCACCAAGTTATTAAAACCTACATTCCTTCACAGTTTCCCGGAAGGTAAAGGAATCCATTTAGTGGTGCTGTTCATTCACGTATGCAGCTTACAATTCTAGAGGATTTGGTTACGGACATGTTTATGCGAGTGCTGGTTTGCTTCTTTGATTTCCAGACCAAAATTAATTGAATAAGATAGTAGCTCTGCAGCGTACAAGGTACTTGTCAAAGTACTTGTGAGATGTGTCAGAGTCAGACACTGTTTCCTAGGGGACCACACCACAGCTAGGATCGGCTTCACCTACAGGTGGGGGGATGGCTGTATGGGTCGGTACGTAGGTAGGTAGGTAGGTAGATAGATAGATAGATAGATAGTAAGCATGGATGGATGGATGGGTGAGTGGGTGGGTGGGTGGGTGGATAATAGATTAGATAGATAGATACATATGTACATAGATACATAGATAGGATGGATGGATGGATGAATGAATGGATGGATAGATGGATGGATGGATGGACAGACGGACGGACGGACAGACGGATAGATAGATACATAGATAGTAAGGATGGATGGATGGGTGGGTGCATGGATGGATAATAGATTGGATAGACGGATAGATATATAGATAACATGATGGATGGATGGATGCATAGATAGATATGGTAGGTAGGTAGGTAGGTAAATAGATAGGTGGATGGTGAGGAGATACGTGATGGACAGACAGCTGTTGGATGATACATGTATGGATGATGCGTAGCTAGCTAGATACGATGGATGGATGAATGGATAGCTAGCCAGCTAGCTGATGGATGGATGGACGGATGAATACGTTAAGATAGAAGTGAATGCGTGGTTGGATGAATAGATAGGCAGATGGATGGACAATCAATATAAACAAAGGTACTAATTAATAACAAAATACATGCAAGCATCCGTCATTTTAATATTAGCCCGAGGTTCATTATTTAAGTTTACTCCTAAGTGTATTAAGTATACTCAGTAATAAGGAAGTATATCCATATCCATCATCACAATATTGTGGTGCTTAGTTGTTCTAATTTACTGGCAGAGAACATGGAGATACATAAAACAGCCTTAGCGAGGAGCCCCGCTGACCGAAAACACATCAGAAATAAAGTTTACGGCCTCCTTCCGGTTTCAGCGTCTCACGATGTGAGAACTGAGCTTGATGTTACAAAACGGATTGAATAAAATCTACAAAAAGCCATATATGCGTACAGTGCGGGTTTTCACATAAAAATAGATTCAGATCATACTGTGGCTTTATAAACGGTGAATGACCACGGGCACGCCCATGGGAGTACTTAAAATGTGCACGCAGGCGATCCCGGGTCGTGTCCGAGAGTCTTGGGCAGGAACCTCAAGGGACTTGCTGTCAGATCTTGCGTCACCGGCGAAGGGAGATGCTCTGTTCCCCAGAGACGACGTAGGCACGTGCGGAAAGTTCCCCAGTGTCGAGCAGCCTGTAACGTAAATGGACGCTGCTCCCTGCCCAACAGACAGCTCTAGTCACCCGGCGACGTCTCCAGGCGGTCTGGACACTTGTGTCCTGAGGGAGCTCCGGTGCAGGGTTGAAGACTGACCTCCACCCAGTGAGGAGGCCCCCTCCCTCTGGGGGCACCGCCGCCATTTCCTGGCTGCGCTGATCCGAGACGCCGAGGAGACCTCAGACTCACAAAGACTATTAGGCCCAACTTGTTCCTCAGAATGGGACGTCTCGGTTGTATGACGCTTCTCCTTGAAAGAATAAAGGACAAGGCCCTTGCGAAGCCCCCGGTGGTTGCAGTGAGCAGGCTGGGTGAAGACACGCACAGACCCCCCTTCTCCCCACCCCCCACAGGGCGCTGCTCAGCTCGCTAGTGTCCCCGCTGGGCGGTGAGCCCCCAAAATGCCTCGCCTCCCATACACTTGGAAATGTCATTCTTTCTAAATTAAACCCTTCAGGCTACAGTTTAATTAAGCTCGACTCCTCTTGTGTGGATGGAAGGAATTCAGATACGTTCTAGCCTTCAGCTCGTCAAGTGGAAAGAACGTTGGATGAGGACTGTGTTCCGAAATTCTGTCACAGGCGTGCCCGTGTGACCTTCAGCTCGTGTCTGAATTTCCTGTGGCTCCGATCCCTTCCCCGTGACAAGGACTGGGCTGGGTCACCCGCCGTCCTACAGCTGGGACACCGTGTGGGCCCTTTGTTGCTTTACGTCCTGGGCAGGGACACATCCGCCATCGCCCCTAATTTAGCAGGTCGTTCAGCAGACGGATGCTCACGGTTTGCCACGGCGCCCTGAGCAGGTGCGCATCCTCCAACCCCACCCGGTCACGGCCAAGTGCAATGCCGGTCCCATCCGCGCAGGCAGGACGGTACTACCGGTACCCGGAAGCTTCCTCGAAGTCACGGAAGCGTGTCCCGGAGGACCCACCGCTTGTGCTGTGCTGCAGACAATCACCGCGTGGATTGTTGGGCTCTAGAACACACATACCCACACACACGTCCACGCAAACCTCGTGGGAGAGGAACAGAGCCCAGGTGGACCGGGGTCAAAAGTCCCTGCTGCCCCAGCCCTCCTTCCCGCACACAGCCAAGCACAAGTAGCACAGTTCAGGTGGGGCGCGAGTGCGTTTTACAGGTGCGTGTGAGAACGTACCGCCCCGTGTTGTGAGTCAGCGCAGGGCGGGAAGGGGCGGTCTCGGGGGGTAGGTCGGGCTCAGGGAGCACAGAAGGACTGAAACGAAGGAAGAGGCGAAGGTCGGCGGACTGGAACTTTGTCGGCGAGCCGGGAGTGGCAGGTAGAAACCACACGGAAGTATTCGGATAAAAAAACATTCTCCCACCTTTGTTTGTGCAGGACCTGGGCTACGTGTTTTCGGTTTTGTTTTGTTTCAGCTTACGTCTTTCAACGCTTTTATGTCCCTCGAGTTGTGATTAACAGGCAGACTCACCTCAGGCAGGCTTCAGAGCTGTGTTTTTGGGTTTCCGTAGGTAGGTAAGCCGGACCATGAGCACTCACAAGACGCCTAGGTGTTTACACGCCGGGCCCTTTCCTCCCCCGCGGCGTCCGGAGAAACACGTTAGGCCTTACGGGTCAAGACGCGGGCAGTAAGGAAGACACAAAAAGCCTGAGACGTTTTTATAGGCGCTTCGAAATGCAGTGGTGGTTGCGCTTTGCCGTTCCGCCTCTGAGAGGAAAGGGGAGGACGTGGGCCAGTCCGGGACCGCTGGCAGCCCCAGGAACCCAGCCCCACAGGCGGCTGGCGGTCGGGCTGGTCGCGTGGACCCAGCACCGCCACTCGCCGTGTGTTAACCTGTCCTGAGTCTGAATCTCACTGCTCTCAGTTTTGTTTCTTACAAGTTTTTTTAGGTTTCTTTATTTTGAGAGAGCGAGCATGAGCAGGGGAGGGGCAGAGAGAGACAGAATGCCAAGCGGGCTCCGGGACTTTAGCACAGAGGCCGACGCAGGGCTGGACCTCAGGAACCGTGAGATCATGCCCTGCGCCAAGATCCAGCATCGGAGGGTTAACCGACTGCGCCACCCTTTCGTGCCGCGGCCTTGCTCTGCCACCTCCCTGCTGCCGCTGATAGGACCGCGTGCTTGCCGGACGTCTCCCTGCCGTCCGTGCGTCCCGGGGCCTCCTCAGCCCCCCGTGGGCATCGTGCGCGAGACCCTCGAGATCTCAGTGCCGGGTGTGCGTTAGCGATTCCGCGTCAGCTGGGCACGTTACGGAGGGAAACCACAGCCGCCACTGCAGCGGGCAGACCTGAGGGAACCTGCAGACCGAGGGGGAGGAGGAGGTCGGTCAGGAACTTTCCCCTGCACCGCACTGAGAACGCCTGTGACGCCTTTCCTGTCACTGGGGCTCCCTCCTTGTCCTTGGCGCACACAGTCGCGTTTGCAAGGGGCTCAGGTGTGGACGCGCGGCAGTGTGCTCGGTGGAGGACAGGGCTCAGTCCCGTCGGCTGGGCCGGTGCCGAGGTGTCCCGGTCCCCCTCGCACGGAGGAGCCGCGCAGATGCAGAGTGAGAGCTGCTTCGTGACCTGCCACGCACACCCACCCCGAGGGATCAGCAAAATCTCTTCCTCTCTCCCAACCGACATTTCACAGGCGGACGGCGCAAAGCTTCCAGATCCTCGGAGGACACAGCGCGTAATTGACAAACACGAGGCCACTGGTCATTCCGCTGCCCGTCCACGGCCCCACGGAAAGCCGTTGAGGACATTTAGGATGCAACGAGGTCCTGACTGTGGAAAGGCAGGGACGGAAATGTCACCAGCAGGAAGTCTCTGCGGCTCAGACCGAAGAAAACAGCCCCGCCCGGTCTCAGCAGACCCGGTCCTCCGTCAGACGGAGACCCTTGGCTCACGGCAGAGGCCGGGAGCTTGAAGAAAAGCCGGGGGCCTTTGTAGGTTCTCAGAAGGAAGGCCCAGGAACGAAGCATTCTGTTTGCCCAAAGCCGTCTGGCGTTCGGTGCTCAAAGCCCATCTCCGGGCAAACCAGCTTCGTCCCTGAAGGTAGCCCAGTGCTCACACCGACGGGTCATTCCGATGGCGGGAGCTCATTCAGGCCTGGCCTCTGCGCCTGGGGCAGGGGGCCGAGGCGATCGCTCAGCCCACGTGCAAGGGAAGGAGGGCTCGGGAAACGGTCTTGCTACGGAACGGTGCCACGGAAAGACCGACGGAGTGTGTGAGTGTGTGTTGTGAACGGGCATGAGCGTCGGCGAGTGTGCGTGTGTCCAAGCATCTGCGTGTGCGCACGTGTGTTGGCGAATTTGTGAGTGTGTCTGAGTGTGTCAGACTCCCGTGTCTGTGAGTGGAGTTTGTGTAAGTGTGCTCGAATGTGTGTGCATGTGTGTCTGCAACTTCCCTGTGTGACTGCGTGCGTGAGTGTGCGTGTGTCTCAGTGTGTGTTTCTCGAGTGTTTGTGTGTGCATGTGTGTCAGTGAGGGACAGGAGTGTGTGTTTTCCACGGACCCACAGGCAGGAGAGAATGCAGAACTTGTCGTGTCAGATGGCACCGACACCGGCGTCCGCGAGCCCCTCCGGGTCACCAGCACAGTGAGCCACCACGACCCACTGGGGACGAGGTTCTCGGGATGACGGCCAGGAGACACGGGCCGGGTGGGTGGCCGGGTGTGACCTTGGCACGTGCTGGCTCTTGTGGGTCGGCGAAGGACCCGGGGGACAGAGGGAGCGCATCTCGCAGCCATGACAGGAGCCCTCTCTCCACAAGTGTGGCCCCTGCACAGTAGAATCTTACAAAGCAAGAATTCATGAAGCTCTGTCCAGGTCCCAGGGGAACTTCCTAGAGGCGTGTCTCTCCCGGATGGAGACTGATGGAGGATGAAGGGCTGACCGACTGCTGCATGCACGTGAATCTCGTTTCGAGAGACCCCTGATGCGAGACGCTCCGTGGTTGTGTCACGTGGCCGGATGTCCAGGAGCTGCCTGGGAACCACTGTGCACAGACACCCACTTTTAAATGTGGGCGTCTTGGGGCGCTGGGCGGCTCAGTCGGTGAAACATCCGACTTCGGCTCAAGTCATGACCTCCTGGTCCATGAGTTTGAGCCCCGCGTCAGGCTCTGTGCTGACAGCTCGGAGCCTGGAGCCTGCTTCCGATTCTGTGTCTCCCTGTCTGTACCTCCCCTGCTTGCACGCTCTGTCTCTCTCAAAAATAAATATTTTTTAAAAAATATGAGTGTCTGAAGGGGTGACGGTCATCCTGATAACGAGGTGGGTTTGCACAGTGACCTGAAGGAGATAGCACGCGCGGTGGCCCGTGGTCTTGGTGCTGAGAGATTTTTGTCTCAGGCCTCGGCAGAAGTAGAGGCTCAGCCTTTCACACCAGTACCTTAACCGTCCCGTTCCCAAAGTGGAGCCCCTAACGTATCCCCAGCCGCGAAGTGGCTTCACATTTGGAAAGCACGTTTTATCTCCCCGCACGATTACTCTCCTGCTCCGAGAGTTCAGTTGCTGAATGAACAGATCAGTGTGACTCCAGCAAAACACAGTTTTAAACCCAGCCTCCCATGTTCCCGCCCAGCCGCGCCACGTTCCGATAGCGCCTCGGCCGCGGTGATGGAGACCCTATCCCCTTCGGCTGTGCGAAGCCCCCCGAGACCACGCGTACGAACAGGCGTGCTGGCCTCACCACGGTTCACAGACGGGAAAGCCTCCCCTTCATTCCCGTCTCGGTCTGCACGGTGGCAACACCGACGGGCATGTCCCATCATAAAAACCTCGAAAACCCAGTCTGAGTGCCTGGTTAGGAAAAAGGCTGTCTGAACCCTCTTTTTCTTCCTCACCCTGCAGTGCCTCGTCTTTGAAGACGCTCCCAACGGCGTGGAGGCGGCCCTGGCAGCCGGCATGCAGGTGGTCATGGTTCCAGACCGAAATCTGCAGCGCCATTTGACGACCAAGGCCACGCTGGTGCTGGATTCCCTGCAGGATTTCCAGCCCGAGGTGTTCGGTTTGCCGCGCTACGAGTGAGTGGCCTGCCGTGGCCACGGCGCCCGCTCTGGCGACCCGTGGCACCCAGGCAGTCAGCACGTGAACCAGCGGTCCTCCGGCCCGTTCACGGTGACCTCCCATCCCACGTGGGCTTGGCCTCCTCTGGCTGGCGCTGACAAACCAGGGCGTCACAGCTGACGCGCAGCAGACCAGAGACCGAAACACTCACGTGCATCCTCGTCGAGGTTGTGAATGGGCACACAGTGTCTTGGTATTCGAGGAATCCCGTAACAGTCACACCCGGCAAATACACACACGTACGCACTCTCGTATGTGAGAGCTTGTGCGTGTATGTATATGCGTGCGTATGTACAAATACCTGTGTCTTTACAGGTGTGTGTGTAAATACATACGCCCCCGTGTATGCAGGTACTTCCTTTTCCACCACAACATGAAACTGTATTTGTGTTCATTTCTCTACTCCTTTTTAGTTTTTGTCTTTCTATTTTATATTATTTTATTTTAGAGGGAAGGAGAGAGAACCTTAAGCAGGCTCCACACTCGGCACAGAGCCCACTGCAGGGCTCAGTCCCACCACTCTGGGATGGTGACCTGAGCTGAAATCAACGGTTAGACATTTAACCAAATGAGCCACCCAGGCACCCTTCTGTTTTACTGTTTCTAAACCCTAGCTAGAAAATGTAACATAGGTGTACATGTATGTATATGCTTCCATATATATATGTGTGTATGTATGTACATATATATTTATATATTTTCTATGCTACTTCGCCTGTTTAATTGTTGGTCTTAACGTGCCAAGGCAGGTGATAAAAGTGAGTTGGTGACCGTATTCGGTTTGCGGTCTGAGTAGAAAAGCCATGTCACAGACAAGCCCTGCACAATCATCCTCTTTATGAGCAGAATGGACGGTCTCTCTGTGCCCTCAAAACCTCTCCGTGCACCTCTGCTCAGACACCACCTCTGCACCGTGACATCCGGAGTTTCTTTGCAGTGTGAGCATACCTGCAGCCCGCATCTTACTATATTTACACGCATGTCCACTTTGAAGGATGTCTTTTCTACCTCAAAAAAAAATCATCAGCCGCTAAAAACAAGTATTTTTTCCTGGCACAGTCTTCGACACACATATAATTTGAATTCAGAATGCATCCTTGCGCATTTTTGGAATACTCGTTTCAGTAGATTTACTCGACATTTTGTGGTGGGAAAATCGAGAAAGGCACTGGAACACGTGAGAAAAACGTATACCCAGGGTGCACCTGGCCTGCTGGTGTGTCACAGATGGTCATCGAGCTAATTCCCAAGTGGCAGTGGTAGGAAAATGGTGGCAATCTATGTCAGGGTGTGGAGGGTCGGTCGTCTGTTTGTTCATGCTTGCCTCTGGCTGTTGACCAGTTTTGTGTCCCTTCAGGGATTCATTTCAGCATCCCTGCTCGCCTGTGTATGGGTCAGCCCTCTGAATCCTCCCTCAAGCTGCTTGTAACATCTTACTGGATCCCTCACCAGTTAATCGAGTTGAATAAAATCTTCGACACTGGTTCGACCTGAGTTTCGTATGGGAGTTTCATTTCGATCTTTTTAAAAAGAATCATCCTCTAACAAATGTAAAACATAACTGTGACCCTTTGACCTTTTTTTTTGTTTTAAACCAAACAGTACTCACTCCGTAAAAGGGCATTTATATATTATAAGGACACATCCGTGCCTTTGCCTGCAGCAAACAAAGGCTCTCTGAAATGGTCATTTGTTGCATTTGGAATGTCCGTCCAAAATATGTGTGTTTTCTAATCCTTAGGCCATTTTGCCTGAATAACACAGAGCTTTCATGCTCCTCTCAGTGATGGACACGTAAGTCCGTGTGCACTTTTTCCTCTGGGGTAAATTTGATCTCAAATACGCCGTCATTACTTTTGTTCTTCTAACCAAGATGGCGGTGACGCTCTTGCTTTTTTGCACAAAGGAAACTGTGGACGACTGGCCAAGGCACCCTCGTTCTTGCTTCTTGAACTACATCAGCCTGATGGCTTCAGTGCCTCTTGGTGATGGCATCACAGTAACAAACGATCCATCTCACAGAGCCATAGTTAACGACAATTGAGACCACAGTGACTCCCGCCGAGACAGTTTCTAGAGTCCTCATGCTTTCTTAGCACACTGAAACTAGGCTGTCTTCGGGACACGCAGGGATCCGTGGGCCTTAAGCAGCGTTGCCCTCGCGGGCACCTAACATTTGCCCATCCACCACACCTCCTTCAGAAGCATTTGGTAGTGAGGATAGCTCCTGAGAGGTGACACTGCCCGTCTCTTCTTAATTCCCCGTCAGTGAAACGTACACAACACTTCGAAGGTCTTACTAATCGCTGTGTCTTAGAGTTCTTCTACCTAGTAAGCGCTCGGAGGTCAATGACCTGTGGAAAAGAGAGGAGGTCTGGGAGAGACCTGCTTTACCCTGGAGAGAAGTGTCTTCTCAAGACACGTGGGTTGTTTCTGCTCTGCAACAGTGCTCCGTGCTTGGCCGCTTAGGTTCCTGTTTGTTTGAGTATAATGCTTTGACACCAAATTTGCCATGCTTTGAATAGTGTTACCGATTTTTAAAAGCAAGTTTGCACATGGTAACAAGTTTTATGATAAAAAGAAAAATGTGTATTCAGTCCTGTACTTAATGTCATGTACGCTCCCTTATTCCACAGGATGAAGTCCAGAACCTCTTTGGCCTTATATAAAGGTGTTCTGATCTAAGTTTATCCCCAGCAGTCTTTACAATTATTATTAATCGTTAATATTATTATTATTATTTCTATTATTACCATATTCTGTAAAAAGAAGCTGAAGTGTGCTTTGGCAAAGGATTTCAGATTAGAGTTCACTTTACACCCTGAGCTTCACCACTAAAAAGTTGTTACCTCCATCTCTGATTCCTTGCCTGTGAAATGGGGGTAATGTATGCTCTAGGGCACGGGTCTGAAGAACTGGCCGACGTCACACGTGGGATGGGAATGCCAAACACAGAATGCAGGATTTA
Source organism: Paguma larvata (assembly GCA_030068075.1). NCBI lineage: Eukaryota > Metazoa > Chordata > Mammalia > Carnivora > Viverridae > Paguma > Paguma larvata. The sequence goes on along the minus strand of CM057830.1, from coordinate 3,438,355 downwards.
GCAAATAGCAGGGCACTGTCACTGTCTCGTTTAAGAGCAGCTGGCGTTGTCTAGTAGTTTCCGTGCATTGGACAGATGTGATTTACAAAGGATATTTGGGGATTGAAGGATTGTCCAGATCTTCAGGACGCTTAAGATATTCTGGTTTCCTATGAGTCTCTTTAATAGTATCTTGTGTCTTCTTCGTTAGCTACAGGATGTGATTACTCGTTGTAACTTTTCATCAGAAACACTCATCCGGATTGAGTTAATTCAAGAAATATTATTTACAAGCTAGATTTGGCAGGCATCGCAGGACACGCACAACCGAGAGACACCGTATCTGAGGGTATCGATCAAGTCTGCGTAAACGGGGAGGTAGAAATGTGTGACTTACACCCACGTCATGGTGTTGCCTCATCTGATTTGATTGCCCCTCGAATCAACTAATTTTTTCTGTTCATCTTTTGCCCCAAGTGGTTTTTGAAGGACTAAATAGTTACCTCTGTCTTCCTGGTTCTCCACAGAGTGGCTGGTGCCTGACCCAAGGTGGTTTTGGAGGCTGTGGAACGCTCCCATTAGTATTAAGAAATTGTGTCCAAGCATTGCGTTTTGTTGACTGAAACCCACGATTACCAAGTTCTATGTGCATTTCTCCAACGTCCTGTGCGAAACGAATCTTTTACATGAAAGTGTTTGCAACCGTTTGCCACAACCTTAGTAATATATTTCTCTAAGACATGCAAAGTATACTGAACTATTTAAATATCTTAATGTTCTCTAGTCTCTTAACAAGCATGAGACGTTGGGAAACATGCCATCAAATACATGTACTTATGAGAAACCTGTCAAAGGGAGGGGGAATTCCTGTATAACACAAGTCCACTCAAGGAGGGAGTGGGTACGCATTTGTTACTCAAAGTCTGAATAAATTACAAATACATTTTCGGCTAAATAAGAGCTATTTTGCTGTAAGTTAGGTGGGCACTAGGAGGTAAAACAGACATTCCATGTAAAACTCAGCAACAAAATGGGAAACCAACTTATCTGGTAAAGTTTTATCATTGTCCCAAAAATCTCCGTCAACAAATATTGCCAGTGAGTGTTTACATAGGTGGATTTGATAACAAATTATCTCAGTTATTTGTCTAAACATGCCCATCTCAACACTTTTTAAGGCTGTCTTCACTGGATATTGAATTGTGGCTTGAAATTAATTTCCTCTTATGCTTTAAGGATACTGTTTCCTGTTATATGGCTTCCAGCGTTTAGATGAAATTACCAGTCATTGGTCCTACGTGTGAAAGCAATCTGTCTCTTTTCTCCAGCTGCTGCTAGGTTTGCTCGTGGTCTCGGTCGTCTGAGGAATGGTTTGCTTGGATCCCTTGTGAATTCTGTAGACGCCCCCCTGAGTCCGTGGCTTGCTTTATGTATCGCTAAGCCTCTTGGTCATCATCACTTCCAGCATGCCCAGGTTCACCTCTTGGGGTCCCTTCCATACTCCCAAAGAGAAAGGGGTGAACTCTTGGCTGTGCATGTAATCGTGAATCACGTGCAGCCCTGGTCTGTGCCACCACCAAGAGGGCTCGGGGACTGGGGAGCTTGACTGAGCTGGCAGGACGTGTGAGAACTAGTATCAGCGTGGCCTCAGGGATGACTTGGAGTCACTGGATATTGAAAAGGAAAGAGTGGGTATGCATTTGATACTCAGAGTCTAAATAAATTATGGATACATATTTGGCAAAATACACCTAAAAAGGATTAACTTAGCCCTGAGCCCAGGCACAGTGAGAACCACCCAGGATCAAGTATACCAGTAGTCCGAAATCCAGGGAACCGAGAGAGCCAAGAACCAGGGGACGCACGGAAGGTCCAGCACAGAGCTCCAGCAGAGTCGTGTCTCTGGAGGGAACCTCTCCTTCTCCTCTGCTCTGGGGTTGCATGCGCTGTGTGTTCTCTGAAGCCAAACCCAAGACCCATGCGGCTCTTGTAGAAAACCACTTACCTTGAGAACAAAGGCAAAGACACAGATAAGTGCAGAAATAGGAAAAACTCAGGAAAACACTTTTAATTAGGATAAAGTATTCACATATGCAGATCACTTGAAAATTGCAAAACACTCTAAATTTCTGCATAAAGTAGGTCGTGTAACATTTGTTGAGTGCCATCGTGAGCTAGGCACTTTTTATTTATGAACGTATGTCCTCGCCTTTCGCTTTGCTCATTTTGTTTCTGTCTGCTCCGTGTAGTGGCTGAGAGTACTCCCAGCTTCTCCTCTCTTACCTCCAAGAAAATGCACAGGAAATGATGTGCAGTTAGGTTACATAACTCAGAAGCCCATTCCGTTATGAAGCAACGGGGCTGAGGACCAGGATTATAAGTTACACTCACTTCATGCTCCAGAAAACTTAGCTTTTCCTTACGTAATTATCTGTAACCATAGGGAAAGAAATACATTTCCTTGGTCGAGTGAAAAGGATATTTGATGTCCCATCGTCACCTTCCTGGTGTAGATGCAGCCCATACAGGAGCACCAAATCCTACATTTGAGTACCTATCTACTCATGCTGTGTACGGCAGGCAGGACAGAACACATACCTGCCTTGGCTGCACTAGCAATTTTTATCACGAAAAGTACTGTGCCTAAACAAGCTTGAGATGCCAATTTAATTGGGAAAATAGTAAGGTCTTTGGATGCCACTGCTTGTCTATGCATGAGACAGCTCCCTCATTACTCTGGTCTTTGGTATTCTCAGCCTACCTCCAGAAAACACTGCGTAATGTCATTCTTGAGTGCCCTCTCTTTGCAAGTACTTATCAGTGTGTGATGAGCTGTTTGTTCTCTGCTAGCGTTCTTACTGATGCAAACTCATGTTCGTGAAGCAAGTTGTTGGCCAGTCTAAGACCGGAGTGGAGTCCATAATCATCGACGGGTATTTCTAGGCACAGAGTAGATCTTGGAAGTCATCCTATCCCTAGGTCAAAGTTCTTCAAGAATGTGGTGTGGTTATTCTTAGAGAGGGTGTTGTTAAGACCTCTGAAGGTATAAGATCTGAGGCCTTCTACGCATCACTCTCCTCCCTTAGACTATTTCCAATGCCAGTTCTATTTCTTGACCTTGATTTCTTTCCTCCAAACCATGGTCTGCCAACGGCCCATCCCACCATCACCTCACCACATCCAGGGAGAAGTTGACACTAAGATGATGAAAGTCAGCCTTGAGCGCATGGCCTGAATTGTTCCCAGGGTCCTGGTAATGATCCCAGAGAGAGGCAGACCAAGTCCCAGGAGAGCGTCTGCAGACGTGTGCTGTCTACTCCTTCCTGTTGGCTGTGAACACTCATCTTCCTTTCTCGGGCCATAACCTCTTTGAAGGAACAGCTCAAAATGTATTCCAAGAGATCAAGAGGAAAGACAGTGCCACCCAGTTACCCTATTTTGTTTCCCAGCGATAGAAACCACATCAGTGTGGCCCAGACTCCTCCATGCAACATGTAAGTTGGTATGGGAGACACCGGAAGGAATGAAACACATTAAGGTGCCGTTGCAAATTGTCATAAACACTGCATAGTGCAAGAACAGAATCTAAGAATAGCAGCGGGCACCTAATTTAACTGGGGGCTTCCCAGATCAAGGAGGGGGCCTCACTGTACAGGTGGCATTTAAGGTGAAATCAGAAGTCACTCAAAGCCTGGCTGTTTTCTTAAAAAGTAAAACATATGGACCATACGACCCAAGAATTCTGCTCTTAGATGTCCCCTGGAGAGAAATGAAAACTTGGGCCCACACAAAACTTGTACACAGTGTTCATAGCAGCATTTTTTGCAACCATCAAAGGAAGACACTAAAAAAATCCATCAAGTTGCCCCTGGGTGGTTCAGTTGGTTAAGTGTCCCACTCTTGATTTCAGCTCAAGTCATGATTTCTTGGATTTGTGAGTGGTAGCCCCACATCAGGCTCCTTGCACTGAGCCTGCTTGGGATTCTCTGTCTCTCCTCCTCTCATACGTGCTCTCTCTCTCAAAGTAAGTAAACTTAAAAAAGAAAAGAATTTTTTTAAAAAAGAAGCCATCAGAACAGAAAGTCTTGGGACAAGTTTGCTATGTGATGAAATCCCACAAATTCCAACGTAATTGGCACTTTTTACCAACACTCATGTGTGGGTCCGGTTAGCGTGTATAAAAGCGTCTTCCTGTATTTCTAACCAGTTATGTAATTTGGACAAATGATCGATGAGGATGTGAACAGAGTATTTAGAGTATGCCCGATGAATCAGTGGACTCAGTCCATTTTCTAGTGTAAACTATGTGCACTTTTCAATGTCGTTAGCCTACTTAACAACCCATGATGTTGGTGAGAAGAACCAACAGACGTGACGGTTGTGGCAAGAAGGAGCGCAAATCGCTTCATGGTTTATATTATGTTTCTCTGGACATTGTGATTCTGTCGCTTGGCAAGATACACCAGTCCCCAGCCCGGAGAAAAATGCGTAGCTTTCGGAGAGCCTGGGTGTTAATAGACGAGAAGGTGTTACTGGAAAATAGTAGAAGGAAGTTGGAGAAATGAAGGTCACCCTTCCAGGAATGCTGAGAGACCAAGACAGATCAGGACAGAGGATGGACATGGGGCCTGCTCATCTGTCCTGGGACGGCTCAGCTCAGGGGACTGGTGGGGGTCAGGAGCAGACTGCAGAAGAGGAAAATGAAGCAGAGACCAGAAATAGAGAAGGCTCTTGAGAAGTTTTGCCAATCAGGGAGCAAAGAAATGGGGCTGTCGCTATGGGGTGAGAAGGACCCAGGAGGGAGTGCGTAGTCTTTGGTGGAGTTTGATGTGGAATCAAAGTCTGAAAACACAAAGACCAGAGCTGCTCAGCCGCAAATGGTGAAGAGTGCCAGAAAGGCACCTTAACTTCATCCCATCCGAGGTGCATGGAGTTGCCATCTTTTAAGAAATGAGGCCTCCAGGAGAAAGGGAAGGAGCCAGGAGGCCGAGAGGCTGGCCCGGTAGAAGCGAGGCAGAGAGGAAACAACTCACCGTGAGTCGTGTTGGCATTTTCTCCCCAAGTCCATTTAATCCCACAAATCCACCACAACCCACTATCTGAAATTCTTTCCCATTGCCACACTCCCTGGTTTTTTAGATGCCACTCGTCAGAAGAGATGTTTGTACACCGCTCCACCCAAGGAAGCACGCATGCGCTTGCAGAGTTTAAGTGCCCCCCACATTCTTCCCACCTCGCAAATCTCACTTCTTGCACCCAGGGGAGCTCATTCCTGCTCTCCGCTGCTCTGCACAAAATTCCATGCCGACAGCTTCAAACATGTCCGTAAATCCCCTCGCAAACACCCCCAAGAACGTGACTGCCCTCTTAACTTCCTTGACTAGATCGCTCCCTCCTTGTTGGTAGCTGAGAACTGCTCACAGGAAGGAATCAAATTTGGATGCAGCAGGGTGAGTAGTGAAGGGCTTTTGAATAGGAAGCTTGGGAGCAGAGGAAACAGATTTGAGTGGGCACTTCACAGGATGCTGGAGACGTCGAGGGTAGTAGGAGTCCAGATGGGAAAGGAGGAAGGAGGAGGGGTGCAAACGGGGTCAGGGTCACAGGAAAGGGACAACCCTGGGCATCCACAATCTCGTTAGTGCTAGCTCCTGTGGTTTAATTATTTTGTCCAGGAGGGTAGTGTGCCCATAGGGGCCTGCAGTTAGGAAACTTTCATCCGAGCTGTTAGGGGCCTTTCTTAAATATCAGAGAAACCCAGTAATATTCTTTATAGTCTAGTAGTGCATCCCTGCCCTTGTTTCTTCAAGCACTTTCTTTTTTTCCTGGAACACTCAGAGCCTGCTCTCTTCTTTGAAACCTCAGCACAGCTCTCCCCGTGGCCAGCACACACACAGCAAGATCAGGTTCGGAAAGGTGCATGCCCTCAACTGTCCAGGAAAGTGAGTGCCGTGATCTTTTGTTGTTGTTATAGCCTTTTTATGGAGATGCTTCCCAAGGCGGTATTTTCTTCTGTGTCCAGCCCTGCGGCAGCAAACATTCAGTTCAGCTGGCTCTTCTCGGTGGTGGGCGCCCTCTCCTAAAGCACTTCCTAGGGCAGGCGCCAAGCCCTGGGGTGGCAGAGATGCCCACAGCTCAGACTCTGAAAAGGAGGGTGATTCCATCCTGGACCAGTTTTCCTGGGAAGTACAGGTGGGGCTGGGGGTACAACCCGAGCTCATAAAACAAAACAAAACAAAACAAAAAACAAGTCTTGTCTCCAGAGCAGTGCCCACGGGTGGGGTTGTAACACAGAGCACTGGCAGTCATTGCAGTGAGATTTTCTCTCTGCTGAATGTTCGGCTTTGTTTGGACAAAATATTCAAATGGGAGATGGCCGTGTGATGTTGCTAGCTGAGCCTCAAGCCCTGTCCTTACCTGTGAGGTTCAGAGGTGGTGCGCTGACAGAAAGAAATCTATATATACCTCTTAAGATTGCACACACACATGCACACTGGGAAACTGCGGAAAACGGGGCGCCTGGGTGGCTCAGTTGGTTGAGCATGCGACTTCAGCTCAGGTCATGATCTCGCAGTTGGTGAGTTCAAGCCCCACATCAGGCTCTGTGCTGACAGCTCAGAGCCTGGAGCCTGCTTCAAATTCTGTGTCTCCCTCTCTCTCTGCCCCTCCCCCATTCACACTCTGTCTTTCTCTTGGAAATTAATAAATGTTAAAAAAATTTTTTTTAAAGATTGGAATGGTTGGTCTTCCTAATCATACCCCAAACCAAATGGTGGCTTGGAGAGAATATAGAAAAAGAGGCATGATTCCGTGCCATTTTCTTCACTTACCAGAGTCAGAATTTTCCCAGAAGAATGCCAACATTGTACCTCCAAAGTATACCCTTAGCCCCAGCAGCACCTGTAGATATACAGTGTTTGCACTTGCCATTGGGTAGTCATTTCCAAGCTAACATGGTGAGCCATTATTTTAAGAAAGTTTTGTTATAAAATAAGCTCATAAATATCAGATTAATTCTCAAATAAGCCTTGGTGCTGGCTGACTCAAACTGCCATCCTTAAAAAAGAAAAGAAAAAAAAGAAAGGCTTCCTACATGAGGAAAGAGGAACAAGCAAAGGAAAGAACAATATTCATCCCAATTGGATATGGAGCTTTTAAGTTAAACATAGGATTTATTTCTCCTTTAAGTGTATGATTTTTTTTCCCTCAACTCACCTTTTTTTTTAATTCAATATAAATCCATTATAATATGAAGTAAATAACATTAATTTCCACCCAACCATAATGGTATGAGTTTTGAGAATTATGCTGGTCTATTTTTCAATTGTGATTTTTCTCCCTACCTATTGGGCAATAGCAGTGGGAAGAACCCTCCCTTCCTTTTAAATGTTTTATTTATTTTTTTTAAGTTAGCCAACTGTTACAAGTAATACCTCTAAATACCTTCAAATCCCCTTTCCAAAATCGCACTCACTTCATTTTAACTCAGTTCACAAGGTGATCCTAAATACCGTGAAAGTAGGCAGAAGCCCCTTCGTGTGCACTCCTAGAGATGCAAGGCTGATTTGTACAACAAATCAGAATCCTTCGTGTGTTGCCAACATCACTCATGCACCCCACATGTATCCTTCTCTGCTCTTTCATGTAAACATCTACTGTGCTGCTCTGGGCCAACAGACTTGTTGGACAACAGTGTATCAAGCTCAAACAGGGACCTCGCACTCTATGGGCAAAATCAAAAGGGAACAGAGCAAATAGAAATTAAGGTAAAAAAAAATGAGGAAAAATACGTCCTTTGGTACATTTTGATCGAAAGAGCATAGAAAAAAATTGAATGTGGCTATCTCATAGGCAATCTAATTGTTTTGAATTAAGGAAAAACAATACTACGGCTTCTATATCATCCCTCTTATAGAGGTAAAATTCTCATCAGATTTATTCCTGGAGTTCTTCGTCCTCACTAATAATACTTTTCGCAGGCTGTACAGTAGCATCAAGAAGTACGTCGTTCCTCTCTTAGAGTGTTCTATGCCTAGAGTCATGACGTTCTGGACACACATTGTTGGATACTCTCTTCTAGTCTTCTCTCTCTGGTGTCGAATTCATTGGGGAGGGGAAAAGAACACCGGAGTCAAGGAAGGAAATCACTCTTTCAAGTGGTTGTATACACACATGCCTGTCCCGTTTCTTCTGTGAAACCGACCCAGAGCCTCCCAGAGACTTAAGAAACAGAGAAATGTTATCACTGATGAAACTAGAGACCCCCTAGAGGATCTCCTATATCCCTACATCACAGGAGGTGCAGAAAGATGGCCAAGTGCATGAGAAATTGATTGACAATGACAGAAGACACCAAGGGAAGACATCTTTTCCTACATGACTCAGAGCAGAGTTATCCAAAGTGGGCAGCACCCGTTGAAAAGAAAAGCAATAATTCCTTGTTTACAAGTGTCAGGTCAAGGTCCACAGGCTGCTTTCGGAAGCCTCCTTCCATCATGTTTCTCTCATGGCACAGGACCAGGAGGTGGGGGTAGTTATTAACAGAGAAAGCCTGGAGGCAAAGAGTCTTTGTCCAGAGCCGACTGTGGGTTTGGCCTTTGCCAAAGGAGGAGAAAACAAGAGTTGTCACACAGTCATACAATCACTAATCTGTAATGCAGATAAGCTCAAGGTGCAATAGCCACTTCCAAACATTCAGTGTGAGCCCAGATAACTTGCTTTCAGGCTGAATGATGGCGCAAGTGCAGTTAAGAAACCCCCCAAGGCACAGCCTGGAACTTAGGCTGCTCATCACGTTGGCTCCTCCTTCTGCCTACTCCCCCGGATTTTACTCATGTACCTGATCCATATAGACCTCTCCTCCTTCTAACATGAGACACAATACTGCTTAAACAGGTGGTAGCCAGCCACAGGTCTTTAAAAAGATTCTCTATTTCCCTGATGATGAGTGATATTGGGCATCGTTTCATGTGTCTGTTTGCCATTTGGGTGTCCTCTTTGGAGAAGTGTCTATTCATATCTTCTGCCCATTTCTTCACTGGTTTATTCCTTTTTTGGGTGTGGAGTTTGGTAAGTTCTTTATAGATTTTAGATATTAGTCCTTTATCCGATATGTCATTTGCGATGATCTTTTCCCACTCCGTTGGTTGCCTATCCGTTTTGTTGGTTGTTTCTTTTGCCGTGCAGAAGCTTTTTATCTTGATGAGGTCCCAATAGTTCATCTTTGCTTTTAATTCCCTTGCCTTTAGAGACGTGTCGAAATACAAATCAAAACCACACTGAGATACCACCTCACACCAGTCAGAGTGGCTAAAATGAACAAATCAGGAAACTATAGATGCTGGTGAGGATGTGGAGAAGCAGGCACCCTCCTACACTGTTGGTGGGAATGCAAACTGGTGCAGCCACTCTGGAGAACGGTGTGGAGTTTCCTCAAAAAAATGAAAATAGATTTACCTTATGATCCAGCAATAGCACTGTTAGGAATCTTCCCAAGAGACACAGGAATGCTGATGCATAGGAGCACGTGTACCCCAATGTTCAAAGCAGCACTTTCGACAACAGCCAAATCATGGAAAGAGACTAAGTGTCCATCAACTGAAGAATGGATAAAGAAGACGTGGTATATATATACAATGGAATACTACACAGTAATGAGAAAGAATGAAATCTGGCCATGTGTGGCAACATGGATGGAACTGGAGGATATTATGCTGAGTGAAATAAATCAGGCAGAGAAGGACAGATGCCATATGTTCCCATGCATAAGTGGGCTTTGGGAGACCTAACAAAACCAGGGGGGAGGGGAAGAGGGGAAGGAAGGGAAAAAAAAAAAGCCACAGAGAGGAAGGAAGACATAACCTAAGAGACTCTCAAAGACTAAGAACAAAGTGAGGGGAGGGGGGGTGTGGGAGGGGGGAGAGTGGGTGACGGGCAGGGAGGAGGGCACTTGTTGAGATTATCACGGGGTGTTGTATGGAAACCAAATTGACAATAAATTATTCAAAAAAAAGAAAAAAAATTCTGTGAGGAAAAACAGAAGAACAGCCTAAGATCAGTGAAGACATACCACACAGCAGCCAAAAGTGGGAACAGACCCATGTGCAAGAAATCTTAAAATCGGTTAAAAAAAATCTTTCTTCTCTGAAATGAGAATTTAAGGAGGAGATATATGACCTTAAGGAAAAACTGATAATACATTACATGGGAATGAAAAGTAAGGAGGTAAAGCCTCAGAAATAAATGACCATGAAAAGTAAGTATGAGAGAGACAGAGACAGAGGCACAGAGACAGAGAGACAGAGACAGGAAGGGATTGAGAGACAGAGAGAAGAGATGGGAACATCAGGAAAACTGGAGCCCTGCCAAGATTAAGCAATGAATGGAACATAAAAACGTATTCAAATGTATGATTCCAGGTAAAATTTCTAAAATACAGAGAAATTTGAATTTGCAGACCAAAAATAGCACACTGAAACCCAAAGCTGTGCTTCTATAGATCAATTAACAAATATTCTAGGAAATTAATGGTATTTTAAATTTTGTAAAGAATTCTATGGAAACTCAGGGGAAAAAATCTAGGAATGTAAGGTTTTTCTGTGAGACACGAAATACTAGAAGACAGTGGAACAATATATAAAAATTCCTCAAAGAAAGTATATGTGTTCCAAGAATGTAACCAAAGCTGTCCAGAAATTTAAAAGGATAGTAGTACTATGTGCAGACATACAATTCAGGGAATGTATGTTTATGAAGAAGACAGGCAGAGAGAGGTCAAATCCCCACCAACGCAGAGCAGCAGTGGGAGGGATTCATTGAAAAGTTAAAGGGTACGTTTCAGTATACAACCATGGTGATGCCTCTGGGAATTATGGTCACGGAGAGGAAAAGGAATTCCAGCAATCATGACAATATACCAATCAAAAAAAAATTTTTCCAGCAAATGCAGTTGGAAGTGAAAACAAGATGGGGCACTCAGCTGGCTCAGTTGGTGAAGCGTGTGACTCCTGATCTCGGGGTTGTGAGTTCAAGCCCCATGTTGGGTATAGAGATTACTTAAAGTCTTTTTAAAAAAAGCAAAATGCTGATTTTTCTCACTTTTAATTCCAGGCTTCCGATAGACATTGTTTTAAAACTCATACCAAGCAAAAGAAATATAAGCATATTTAAGTGGATGCAGGTAACCACCAGAAGAACTAAAAAAGAGGCTAATGTTCTTTCCAAAAATTTAAAGGAAAACCCAGTACTTCCCACCAAAAATATGCCACATTTATTCACTTTACAAAAATAATTGCATAAAGACTAATGATGCCAGTAAAACCTATTTTTGGAGACTATGCGTATTACCTCAAAATATGCACAGTAAAGTACGTTATCCATTCTTGAGCCAATACATATTCTGTAGAAAGTTTCAGTAGATTTTATTCTAATATAGAAACATTACCATATGCTTTTGACCACAAAGAGTTTGGACCTAACGTGGTTGGCAAGGAAGAACCTGTAAACAGCTTTCAACTGCTAATGGGTAAAATCCAATTATTAGTAAGATTAATTTGCGTAGACAGTTCTGGGAACCCCGTAATTTTGACTCAAGTCTTCATCTTGCCTCTTAAACCAAAGTTTAATATTCTGGCCAAGTGTCCTAAGCTCTCTTGGAAAAGCCCTGGGGTATCTACAGCTCAGTGACCGAAGTGTCATCTGTAAATAGGAATAAGCATTTCTGAGCATTAGTTCATTGCTGCTGAAGACCCACGGACATGGAATGATAGGTAGAAAGACCAAAAAGGGCTGAGGATTTTTTTTTTAATTAATGGACTTCATATTTTTAATTAAATAAATTTCAGTATCGTTAACATACAGTGGTATATTAGTTTCAGGTGTACAGTATAGTGATCCAACAATTCTGTACATTATTCTGTGCTCATCACGACAAGCACACTCCTTAATCCCCATCACCTATTTCACCCATCCCCCACCCTCCTTCCCTCTGAAAACCATCAGTGTGTTCTCTATAGGTAAAAGGCTGGTTTGTTGTTGTTTGTTTTTTAAATTTCTCCCTTTTTTTCTTTGTTCCTTTGTTTTGTTTCTTAAATTCCTCATATGAGTGAAATCATATGGTATCTGTCTTTCTTGGACTCATTTATTTCACTTAGCATTATATGCTCTCAATCTATCCATGTTGTTGCAAATGGCAAGATATTTTTTTCTTTCTTATGGCCAAATTAATATTCCATTGTGTTATATATACCACATCTTCTTATCCATACATCTATGAATGGAGTTTGCTTGCATATCTTGGCTATTGTAAATAATGCTGCAATAAATATAGAGGTGTACGTATCTTTTCAAATTAGTGTTTTTGTGTTCTTTGGGTAAATCCCCAGTAGTGCAATTGCTGGATCATATGGCTTTTAATTTTTTTGAGGAATCTCCATACTGTTTTCCACAGTGGCTGCACCAATTTGCATTTCCACCAACAGTGCAAGATGGTTCCTTTTCCTCCACATCTTCACCGACACTTGTTGTCTCTTATGTCGTTGATTTTAGCTGTTCTCACAGGTGTGATGTAATATATTATTGTTGTTTTGATTTGTATTTCCTGATGATTAGTCATGTAGAGCATCTTTTCATGTGTCTGTTGATCGACAGTATCTTAGAGAAATATCACTTCATGGCTTCTGCCCATTTTTTTCTACTCATTTTTATTTTGATTGTGGGTTTTTTGTTGTTCCAGTGCATAATTTCTTTATATATATTTGCGTACTCACCCCTTATTGTATAGGTAGGTCATTTGCAAATATCTTCTTCCTTTCACTAGGTCATTCTTTAATTGTTTTTTGTTTTTGTTTTTGCTGTGCAAAAGTCTTTTACTGTTTACTTATTTTTCAGAGACAGACTGGGAGCGGGAGAGGGGCAGAGAGAGAGGGAGACACAGAATCTGAAACAGGCTCCAGGCTCTGAGCTGTCAGCACAGAGCCTGACACGGGGCTCAGACTCAGGAACCACAAGATCGTGACCTGAGCTGAGTCAGATGCTTAACCAACTGAGCCACCCAGGCATCCCAAAAGCCTTTTGTTTTGATGTAGCCCCAGTAGTTTATTTTTCCTTTTGTTTTCCTTGCCTCAGGAGACATATCTAGAAAAATTTTGCTACAGCCAATATCTGAGAAATTGCTGCCTTTACGGTCTTCTGGGATTCTTACATTTTCAGGTCTCCCATTTAGGTCCTTAATCCATTTTGAGTTCATTTTTGTGCATGGTGTGAGAAAGTGGTCTAGCTTTGTTGTTTTGCATGTGCCCGTCTGCTTTTCCCAACACCTTTTGTTGTAGAGACTGTCTTTTCCCCATTGTAGATCCCTTCGTTGTAGATTAATTGACCATATAATCATGCATTTATTTCTGGACTCTCTGTTTTCTTCTATTGATCTATATGTCTATTTTTGTGCCACTACCATACTGTTTAGATTATTACAGCTTTGCAGTGTATCCGAGATCTAAAACCTACAGTTTTGTTTTTCTTTTCCAAGATTGCTTTGGCTGTTTGGGGTCTTTTGTGGTTCCATACAAATTTTAGGATTATTTGTTCTAGTTCTGTGAAAAATGCTGATGGTGTTTTAAGAGGGATTGCACTAAATCTGTAGATTACTTTGGGAAGTATGGACATTTTAACAATATTTGCTCTTCCGTTACATGGATATCTTTCCATTTTTTTATGTCATCCTCAATTTCTTTTATCATTGTTTAATAGTTTTCAGAGTGCAAGTCTTTGACCTCCTTGGTTAAGTTTATTCCTAGGCATTTTATTCTTTTTGGTGCAGTTGTAAATGGGACAGTTTTCCTTATTTCTCTTTTTGTTATTCACTATTAGTGCATGGAAATGCAACAGATTTCTGCGTACTGATTTTGTATCCTGTGATTTTACTGAATTTATTTCTCTGTTCCAGTAGCTTTTCGATAGAGTCTTCCGGGATTTCTATATAAAGTATCATGTCCTCTGCAAGTAGTGAAAGTTTTACTTCTTCCTTACCAGGTTGGATGCCTTTTATTTCTTGTCTAATTGCCGAGGCTTCATGTCTAAGACTATGTTAAATAACACTGGTGAGAGTGGACATCCTTGTTTTGCTCCTAATGTTAGGAGAAAATCTCTCAGATTTTCACCAAATATGATGATGTTAGCTATGCATTTTTCATATGTGGCATTTGTTTTGTCGAGGCTTATTCCCTCTAAACTCACTTTGTTGAGGGTTTTTATTATGAATGGGTGTTGTATTTTGTCAGATGCTTTTTCTCCATCTATTGAAATGATCGTATGGTTTTCATCCTTACTCTTCTTAATGCAATGTATCACACTGATTGATTTCTGAATATTGAACCAAACTTGCATCCTGGGAATAAATTCCACTTGGTCATGGTGAATGATTTTTTAATGTGTTGTTGGATTTTGTTTGCTTCTATTTTGTTCAGGATTTTTGCATCTATGTTTACTGAGATATTGTAGTTTTTCTTTTTCTGCAGTGTCTTTATCAGGGTAATGATGGCTCATAGAATGAATTTGGAAATTCTATTTTTTAGAACAGTGTGAGAAGAATAAGTATTAACTATTTTTAAAATGTTTGGTAGAATTCACCTGTGAAGCCATCTGGTCTTGGACTTGTTTTTCCTAGGAGTTTTTTGATGACCGTTTCAATTTTATTGTTGATAATCAGTCTGTTCAAATTTTCTATTTCTTCCTGATTCAGCATCAGGGATGCTATATGTTTTTAAGAGTTTATCTGTTTCTTATAGGCATTCTAAACGTTGGCATGATTTTTCATAATATTCTCTTATAATCATCTGTATTTTTGTGGTGTTGGTTGTTATTTCTCTTCTTTCATTTCTGATTTTGAATTCTCTCTCCCTTTCTCTCAATGAGTCTTGTGGAAGACTTACCAATTTTGCTCATCTTTTCAAAGAACTGGCTCTTTCAGGTTACTTTATCTGTTCTACTGCTTTTCTAGTTTCTATTTCATTTATTTCTGTTCTAGTTTTATTATTTCCTTCTATCATTTTTAGGTTTTGCTTATTCTTTTTTTTATCTAGCTCCTTTATGTGTAAGGTTAGGTGGTTTATTTGAGGTTTTTATTTTTTTCTTCTTCTTCTCGAGGCAGACCAGTATTGCTATAATCTTTCCTCTTAGAACAGCCTTTGCTGCATCCCAAAGATTTTGGACCATTGTTGTTGTTTTGTTTTGTTTCTTTCATTTGTATCCATGTATTTTTAATTTCCTCTTTGATTTATTGGTTGACCAATTCCTTGTTTACTAGCATGAGAGCATTTAACTTTCATGTATTTGTGTTCCTTCTAGATTTTTTTTCTTGTGGTTGATTTCTAGATTCATGGCATTGTTTATGAAAAGGTGATGATATGACTTCAATCTTTTCAAAAATTTTGAGACCTATTTTATGACTTATTCTGTGATCTCTTCCAGAGAATGTTCCATGTGCACTTGAAAAGAATGTATGTCCACTATTTGTGGATGCAGTGTTTTGAATGTATCTGTTAAGACCATCTAATCCAAAGTGTCATTCAAAGTCGTCATTTATTGTTGATTTTCCATTTTTATGATCTATTCATTGATGTTAGTGGGGTGTTAAAGTCCCTTACTATTATTGTATTATTATCAATTTCTTCCTTTTTGTTTGTTAATAGCTGCTTTATGTATTTGGGTACTCCCGTGCTGGACATATAAGTATTTACAATTGTTATATCTTATTGTTGAATTGTTTCTTTTATGATTATGTAGTATTAATGGACCTTACAATTTTTAGAAGCTTTAGGTTTATAGAAAACTTGATTGAAAGTACATAAAGCCTCATATATCTCAACCCTCCCAGTTTTCCCTGTTATTAACATCTCGTGTGATTTTGGTGCATATGTTACAATCTATGTGGCAATATTTTTATGATACTGTTAACTAAGCTCATGGTTTACATAAGGGCTTGCTGTTGCTGTTGTATGTTCTGTGGATTTTGATAAACATATAGCGAACGTATCTACCATTTTAGTACCATACGGAATATTTTAGAATGCCCTAGAAATCCAGGGTCCCGTCTGTTCATCCATCTTTCCCACTTAACTCCTGGTAATCTTAGTTTTTGCTTGTTTGTTTACTGTCTTTATAGTTTTGCACTTTTCACGATGTCACAGAGTTGGGATGCTATAGTGTGTAGCCTTTTCAGATTGACTTCTTTCACTTAGCAGTATGCTTTTAAGGTTCTGAAGATTTTTAAAAGAGAAAGTAAACATTAAAATTAAAGACTGAGAACATCAGGAATCATACGCTACCTTAAAATAGGGTCATTTGATTTTTCTAACATTTAGCATTAATGCACTTGCTTTTAAGCCATTTGGAGGAATATTGATATATTTATATTTAATGCCAGCCTCATTTGACACATGCATTGTGTGCATTTTCAAACACATTTTTCATTCATTTATGCTAGAGTTATCTGTTCATAAAGCCCATGCTTGAAAGGAACTTACAACTTTTTATTTTTTACAATTTTTATTACAAACGATAGCTCATGTATACAGAAGTTTTTATCTGAAGAAGGGGGGAAATATATATGCCAATGATGTTTGATGGCAATCAAAACATGATGGTATATTGAAAGATTTTATAGACTGTATTTTATGTCCATTAATGTTCAGTCTTTTATTTTCAATATACTTAATTGTGACATTTATCTGGGTGGTTTTCTATTGTGAATTTACATTGTCTTAAAGAAGTTTATATCCCTTAATTCAAATTTTCAAGTGAGAGAGGAACAAAAATATTATCCTTCTTGAGTCGAAAATACTCGTGCCCAGAAACATAACATATTCAGATCCATCAAGAAATCATTACATTTTTATATCTAATAATTTCCTAATCAGAAAAAGGATATATTGCATAATAAAATTAAAACACCCCTCTATAATAATAGGGAATTAGGGCTGGTATTGTTAAAAATAAATAAATAAAAAGATTAAGAACCCAGCTGGGCCTTTGAGGTTTTCATGAGCTGCAGAGTGGTGTCAGCCCATTGGACATGAGCTGTTTCATTTTCTATTTCACAGCTCTGGCTCCAAAAGTTTGATTTTGAAGACTGAAAGCAAGGCTGGGGGGGGGCATGAACCAGTACTGTAATTTTTACAGTGTTGCATATGTGTGTACGTGTATATAAATTTGTTTATTTGTATAAACTGAAACTGTGAGAAATAGCCACATAGCCATACAACAGTATTTAGACCCGAATCTCTAAGAAATGCATGTCTTCCCAGTTGCATGACAATGACCTCTTTAGATTCTACTGAAAAAATCTTCAAATAGAAATTCAAACTTTTCGTGCAAAAGAAATGTTACATGGGTTAATCTGGAAAATGTTTTCATGTTGCTGGCTAGCTCGATATCACCACTCATATTGGTTGGGACGGTTTGACTTCACATAATGTGATACATGACCCTTCCTTGGCTAAAACAATACTGACGTGTACTATTGAAGGAAGAGAGAGGTCAGAAGTGGGGTTGGCCTTCCTGCTTGGTTTTTTAGTTGCTCAATAGTGTCCTCAGGGTGCAGGATCTTCCTGTTTCCACTGTGCCCTCACAGCTTTGACTTGCCCTGAAGGTTGGGTTCTCATGATTTTCAGATGGCTGCAACAGAGTGCTGTTTCCTTGTTCCCAGCATTAGGTCTTTTCATGAATCTGATTGCCCCAAGTTAAGACACGTGAGTCTCTGTGCCCACGATACGGCTGTGGGTCTAGGGCTGTGCACGGAATGGCTTTCAGTCACCAGGACACTCTCCAGGAGCTCAAGATGAATCCAGTCACTGTTGAGTGTCATGGACTACTTGTGGGAATGTGGAAGCTTTGAACAATTGGGGTTCTGATCAGAAGCAGGAAGGGGAGATGGGAAAGTGGATACTGAGTAGGCAGTTTCCATCTCCTGCTCTTCCCCACAAAGGATACAGCAGAACCGACCTGACGTCATGGTGACCGTAGTCCGTGTCTTCATTGGGCAGCCCAGTGCCATATCACTTGTTTGAGGTGGAGTATGGCACATCAGATTTATACTGATGGCATTGGGTTGAGCTCCATCCCTCTCATGAACAGTGAGGTAGGAGGTACCTCACCAGCTACCCTGGAGGTCTTGCTCGAGTTTCAGATCACAACCCATTGATGTCCAGACGCAAGCCTCTCCTGGTGCAGCTAACTGCAGCTGGGGGGCTGGGAGCCTGGGACTTCGGGAGGTAATCGGCTGTAGATACTTACCCTCCTGCAGCCCCACGAAGCAAGAGGGAGACTAAATGAGAACAGAAGTCCAGCATTTGTCCGTGCTCATCTGCAGCCGCCAAGTCCATCTATCAGATCGCTTTACAAATGTTTCAGCAGGCCCTACTGTCTTCTGATGACGCTACAGGGAAGAGGACCAACGTGGTTTCCACCACACTTCCAACTCACAACCCATGGCACTTGCATTCACTGCTGCTTTAACCTAGTTCCCCTCTATTTCTCACATAAGGCCAACTTCAGCACCCCAGAAGAGGCATAAAGATTCCTCTTAAGTGCATAGCCCTTCCGGTCCAATTATGCTACCGCCCTCCCAGCCCATCATCTGGAATGGTGCAGACATTGGTCCTCCGAGCCCATTTTAGAAGAACAGTTACTTGTTTTAACTTTGTGGAAGATAAGTTCTGTGGCTTACTCGTTGGGAGGCTCTTGACTCCCCACCCGGCTCAAACATAGTCAATTAAGAGTAATAACTCTGTGAAAAACTTTGTTCTCTCTCTAACATTGATGGGAAAGAAGAACAAATTTTCATGAAAAATTCCAACAAGGTCTATCTAGATCCACAGAGCAAATAGAAATGAACTGGAAACATTTTCCGTGCTGTGTAGAAATTGCGTGTGTTGAGGCTAGGCTGAACGCCCCATGCTTCTCCCTACCGCCCCCATAGCCTGCACCCCCATACAGTTTCCCTCTTCTAGTCCCACCCCCCAATGACATGTAGCCGTGTGACCTTCAGTTACTCCCATCATCACTCACAAGTCCTGCATGGGCCGCACCATGTTTCTTGCTTGGAGTCACATCACTCATTTTCTAGGAGCGAGGAGAAAACAGATGGAAGGGTAGTTAACAGCTCTGTGTATTTTCAGTAACTCCTTTCATTAGTAATGGGCAGAAGAGGAGTTGAGATCTGAGCTCTAGCTACCAAACACCACCACGGGTTTTCAGAGGCACTGGTAGGCTCAGTTCCCCGCTCTACTATGGTGTGCCTGGGAGGCAGCCACTGTCCTGGAAGTTTCTCACTACTTATTTCGTGTCTTTTCCATTTATCATTCTTCAGGTGTCCCCTTACCTCAAAACATTGTGGAACCACCATTAAAAGTATGTTGATATGGGCCAAATTATGTCCCCCGCCGCCAAAGTTCATATGTTGAAGCTCTACCCCCTCACAATGAAACTGTATTTGGAATCAGGGTCTTTATTTATTTATTCAATTCAATTCAAATTTAATATTAAGATTATTTTTTCCTCTTTTTATTTTAATTTTATTTTTTTTAATAGTTTATTGTCAAATTGGTTTCTATACAACACCCAGTGCTCAATCCAACGAGCGCCCTCCTCTGTGCCCACCACCCACTCTCCCCCCTCCCACACCCATCTCTCCCCTCAGTTCTTTCTTAGTCTTTGAGAGTCTCTCATGTCATGTCTTCCTTCCTCTCTGTGGCTTTTGGTTTTTTTTTTCCCCCGTCTCCTCTTCCCCTCCCCCCTGGTTCTCTGCTAGGTCTTCCAAAGCCTACCTATGCGTGGGAACATATGGCATCTGTCTTTCTCTGCCTGACTTATTTCACTCAGCATAATATCCTCCAGTTCCATCCATGTTGCCACACATGGCCAGATTTCATTCTTTCTCATTGCTGCATAGTATTCCATTGTGTGTATATACCACATCTTCTTATCCATTCATCAGTTGATGGACAGTTAGTCTCTTTCCATGATTTGGCTATTGTCGAAAGTGCTGCTATGAACATCGGGGTACACGTACCCCTATGCATCAGCAGTCCTGGATCTCTTGGGTAGATTCCTAACAGTGCTGTTGCTGGGTCATACGGTAAGTC
This sequence comes from Paguma larvata, assembly GCA_030068075.1. NCBI lineage: Eukaryota > Metazoa > Chordata > Mammalia > Carnivora > Viverridae > Paguma > Paguma larvata. The sequence continues at coordinate 3,418,241 of CM057830.1, read as the reverse complement.
TGTTTTCATTTTTTTGAGGAACCTCCACACAGTTCTTCAGTGTGGCTGCACCAGTTTGCATTCCCACCAACAGTGCAAAAGGCTGCCTGTTTCTCCACATCCTCGCCAGTATCTATAGTTTCCTGATTTGGTCATTTTAGCCACTCTGACTGGTGTGAGGTGGTATTGCAGTGTGGTTTTGATTTATATTTCCCGGAATCAGGGTCTTTAAACTGGTGATTAAGGTAAAATGAAGTTACTAGGGTGGCCTCTAATCTAATCCTTATAAGAAGAGATTAGGACACAGACTTACACAGAGAGGGATGACCGTGTGAGGACACGGAGAAGACAGCATCTGCACTCCAAGGAAACAAGTTTCAGGAGAAACCAACACTGCCCACACCTGGATCTTAGACTTCCAGCCTCCAGGATGGTGGCCACTCAGTCTGCGGTACTTTGTTCTGGCAACCCGAGCAGACTAATACAGATGCTTACAGAATTGCCTCAGTCATGGCAAGTCTGTAAGTTTACGTGTCCCTTCTTGACCATTTCATTGGGTGGCTGGCAGCAGCTGAGTGCCATGTAGGTCTTGTGACCATAGAACTAACCGCTATTAGCCCCTGTTGCCACTTATCTCCAGCAAAGTGTACTTATCTAGTATTTCTAGCCTGACCCATACCTTCCCCCCTTGCATCTCTGCTTAGACTAGCTGATCAAGTATCCCCTGTCCTGACTTAATTGTCTTGCTCCTGGGTAGGTTGAAACCTATCATTGTTGTCATCAGTCAGAGCAGTTTGATAAGAGGGTAAAAAAGCTGGATTTTTTTTTTTTTTTTTACAATTACGTATGGTACCTTGCCAGTAAGTGGAATCTTCTGGTCTCTGTTGACGTGTCTTTTCTCAGTAACGTACATTTATGGATTTCACCTTGGATAAAAAGTGAGCTATATATTCTCCTCCTTCCAAAGATATATGTAATCCTCCCAATTTGCAAATGAAGTGTGAAAAAGTTCTCTTAGGATAGGCTCAGAGAAATAAGCAGGAATATTCGATGACACCTGCATGTATGGTTGTTCATAGTCAATGATGGCAGGCAGCGTTGGAGAGGATGTTTGAAACTGGCATTGTTAGATATGGGCTCCTGGCCGTGGTTGCGTCTCCAGCGATACAAATTCAGGTGGTAGACCTGCCAGGAACCCAGGATGAGGGTGCAGGGGAGGACGAGCTGGAGCAGGTCTGCTGGGATGGTTCTGGCACGAGAATCAGTGCAAGCTAAACGCAGTGTGTCACACTGATGTGTGGTTGGGGCAACATGGATACCTGAGGGAATGCAGGAAGGGCTGTGCAGAAAACCAATAAAAACATGAAGTCAGTCTCCAGCTGGTGAACACTGGCAGGATCATCATGTTTTCTGAGGAGAGGCTGGAAAAGATTTAGGTATCGAAATCCCAGTTGTGTAGATAGAGTTGTGGATCAGAGCTCAATCCTAGAGGACACCGAATCTCAGGTTCCCATGTCATGCATACTGGCACTTCCCAACCTGGGCATTGTGGACATTTGGATGAGACTTTTTTTTTTTTAGAGATAGAGAGAGTGTGAGTGGGGGAAAGGGGCAGAGGGAAAAAGAGGGAGAGAGAGAGAATTTCAAGCAGTCTCCATGCTCAGTGTGGAGCCTGACGCGCAGCTCGATTTCCATGACTCTGGGATCATGACCTGAGTCGAAATCAAGAGTCAGCACTCAAATGACTGAGCCTCCCAGGCACCCCCAAGGTCATTCTTTGTTGAGGGGTGTGGGTGGGGGGCTGTCTTATAGATGTTGGGATGCTGAGCAGTATCTATGGCCTCTACCCACCAGATGCCAGTTGCACCCATCCCCAGTTGTGGAGACCAAAAATGTCTCTGGACCTTTCCAGTTGTTCCCCATGGTAGGAGTGGAAGGATACATTGTCCACAATAGGAAATGAACACAGTGAAGAAATGTGGAAGGAGTGGGTGCCATGCAAAATCTCAGCACCTTGAACAAGACCAAAGGAAGTGAACTTTATGTGTGTCCGGTTCCCAAAACGTCATGGTGGAACTGGACTTGTGACCTACTGTTTTAGGAGGATTTGAGGCCGGGCTTTGGGGGGAAAAGTGAGTGCTCAATTAATGATATGCAAGTGAAACAAAGAATGAGGGGATGATGGTACTTCTGTCATCTATTTGTCACTCCGGGACCCTGGCAGATCAGGGAAACGGTGCTGTGACTCTGCGGACCTCAGTTCATGGGTCTGCTTTCCAACAGGACTTGCCCCCTTTTCCTATAAAAAGGGGACAATGTGCCTACAGATTTTTTCCCTGTCACTATGCTGTCATGATTGATGTGGGGGCTAGGGTAGCCTGGGCAGGCTGGTGAACCCATCGGAAGGTCTAGCTAGTGGGGCCATTGGAAGGTCTAGCTGGACAGAAAAAAATACGCACTTATAGTCTAGAGAGTTTATATAATATAGATCCCCAATTCAATATAATAATAAGCAATCCGTTCTCTAAGACCGTAAAGACTTATGGCAGAAACTGACACACTCTAATGTACAATTCCTGCAGAAGTCTCTGCTCAGGAAGCTGTGCCTAGTCTCCCGTCCCTTTGACACGTAACTAAATGATACGGCCCCCATCGTGCAGTCTGATATCTGATGATGTAAAGCAATTAAGCAAAAGTATCTATTTGCTTACTTAAGAAATCTGAAGTTTTTAGAGTCAAAAGCGCTAAATCAGTTTTCGAAGTCGACATAGTGTATTTATCACTTCATGCCTAATGTTCTTTCCATGAGGAATTGAGGTAACTGCTGTGTCCTGGAGAATTAGCACGGATTCCCTTCCTAAATGAGGAGAAGGCTGAAGTGACCAGCTGGTCCCCACTGAGATTTAAAGAGGCAATTCTCTCTTAGAACGGGGCGTTTTGAGGTTGGGAAAACTTTGAAAGCCCAGGGTTCATCCTGACCGCAAGATACCTCATTCACCAAGGACTTACGGATTAGGAAAGTCAGGCCCTGATGGAGGCCGTGGTGTGTCCAAGGCTTCACGGCACGGAGTTTGCACCACATACCCATGACGGTAACCCTTTGCTACCTTCCACAATCACTCTCCTTACATCTGAAATTTATGCATCAAGCTCAGAGTCATGGCAGAACCTTGGAGTATTTATAACCATTGAAGGGTGCATGGAAAATGTAGAGACAAGGCTTGCTAAGGAAAGACTTCAGGCGTGAGTGGAATTTTGGAAGATGGCAGTTCCAGTGAGCGGCAGTAATGTATAGAGCAAACCCAGACAAGGCCAGCGGCTAGCAGACTGCATAGACCAGAGAGTAAGTGAGTCCTGAATACACCCCACAGAACTAGAAGACTAGTTCACATAGGCCGATCACGCTGACAAAGGGAAAAGAAAAACAAACAAACAATATGAGGGACAATTATAGCAGTCCACTAAGAAGTGAGCGGTGCTTTCCTCCTTTGAGCAGGCTCTGGAGAAATCATCCCGGTGAAGAACACCCTAGCACACAAACTGGAACCACACAGCCATGGAAGGGAGCCCTGTACACCTGGGCAGATGGACTCTGTTGTGTTCAATTGCTTCTTCATGGCTCAGATTCCAGTTCTACCCAGCAGTGAAGGACTATAATACATCTGTGAGTCACCATAGAATAGAACAGAATATTGTCATTATCTAATAATTCACACACAGCTGGAGGAGGGCTAGTTTATGTCACAGAAGTAGGCTGCAATATAATACTGTTTTGAAACATTTGAAAACCAATCAGTGTAATCCACAATATTATCAAACTACAAAGAAAAAAAAAAGCCTCAGTAGATGTAGAAAAGAATTTTTTAAAACTCTACATCCAGTACCGATTAAAATCCTGCAGCAAATTAGGAATATTAAGGAAGTTTCTTAGTCTGATAAAAGGCATCTTCTAAAAACTTAAAGCTAATGTCATGTTACTGGGCAAACTGAATACTTCCCCCCTTAAGTTCAGCAAAAAAACTGAAGTATCTGTTTTCGCCACTTCTATACAATAGTGGAATACAAATTTGAACGAGTGCAATAAAAAATAAAAAATAAATAAAAGGCACCTAGTTAGAAAGGAAGAACTAGAACTCTCTTTATGCATAGAGACATTATCAAAAATCTGATGGAATGTACAAATAGCCACTAGAACTATTAAGTGAATTTAGCAGATGTCTTTATACAAAAAAATCAACTACATATATTACCAGTTAACAATCAAAAATTTTTATGTTTATTTATTTTTGAGGGGAGGTGCACAGAGAGAGGGACACAGAGGATCTGAACTAGCCTCTGCACTGACAGCAGAGAGCCCTGTGTGGGGCTCGAATTCACGAACTGTGAGATCATGACCTTAGCCGAAGTCAGATGCTTAACTGACTGAGCCACCTAGGCGCTCCTAAATTAAAAATCAAAGCAATTTACAATAGTATCAAAAATATGAAGTATTCAGAGAAGTCTAAAACCTGTACACCGAAAAATATAAACATTCTTGAGAGAAATAAAAGAGCTAAAGAAATGAAGACATATATATTGTCCATAGATTGGAAGACTCAATATTGTTAAGATGGCAATCCTCCCAAACTGATCTATAGATTCAACTCAATCCCAGTCAAAATCATTGAGATCTTGGCTTTTTTTTTCCTGAAAAATTATCCAGCCGATTCTAAACTCACGGGGAAATTCAAAAGACCCGGAATAGCCAAACCACTTTGAAACACAAAAAACGAAGTTGGCAAACTAACGCTACCAGATTTCAAGATGTATTATAAAGTTGCAATAATCAAGAAATTGTCATATTGGTATTAAGATGGACAAGTAGACCAACAAAACAGAAAAGACTCACATATATGTGGACAATTGCTTTTAGCAAAGATCCAAAAGCATTTCACTGAAGTGTTTTCAATAGATGATACTAGAATAATTGGATATCCTTATGAAAATAAATGAACTTTGATCCATGCCTGCAAACAATACATACAAACAAGCATAGATACCAATATTAACTCAAAGTGGACCATAGACCTATATATGAAACCTAAAACCAGAACACTTTGAGGATAAAATATAGGGCAAAATCTTTGAGACCCAAAAGCATGATCTAACCTCTACATCAGTTAGGGGTCAGTTTCAAATGATTTTTTAAAAAATTTTTTTGTTAATTTATTTTCGAGAGAGAGAGACAGAGAAAGAGACAGAGTGCAAGCAGGGGAGAGGCAGAGAGAGAGGCTGCAGGCTCTGAACTGTCAGCACAGAACCCAAAGCGGGGCTCGAACTCACAGACTGTGAGATCATGGCCTGAGCTGAAGTTGGAAGCCTAACTGACTGAGCCACCCAGAAGCCCCACAAATGTTTTTTTTAAATCATGTGTCATTTTTCCTGCATCTTTGCATGCCTAGAAATTCTTGATTGTATGGTAGACATTGTGTTTTTAACTTTTAAGACAAGATATTTTGATATTCCTGTAAATATTCTTGAGCTATATTATTTTCCATTAGGTTACTTAGAAATAATTTGAAACTATTGGGTCTTGCTTTTAGATTTGTTACGAAGGTCCAGAGCAATGCTTCCTCATTGCTAAGGCAAGACCTTTCTGAGTATTGTATCCAGTGCCTTATGAATTATACGTCTTTTTCTGGCTGGTCAAAACAGGCACTCTTTCCAGCCCTGTGTGAGCACCAGCCACAATTCCCTTCAATTATTTCCCTTCAGTTATAAGGAAGCTGATTCTTCCTTATCCTCTTGGAGTTTTCTCACACACATGCACTGATCAGAACTCTGCCAAAACTTCAAGGGGACCCTCTGAGGATTTCTGGGGGCGCTCCCTTTCTGTACAGCTCTCTCCTCTCTGGGACTCTCTCTCCCAGTGACTCCAGCCACTTTGGTCTCCCTAGATTTTCCAGGCCCGTCTCCTTCACTCAGAAGTTTGATCAAGGTCTACTTGTTTCTTCTGTCTCCACCGGATCCTAGAAATTCTTTTAAAGTAGTGAGCTTCAGCAATCCTAGCACCCATCTTCTTTGTTTCTGTCTCTCAGGATTCACTATCCATCACTATCTGATATCCAGGGTCATGAAAGACACTCTTTCATATATATTTTGTTTTTGTCTTTTTTTTTTCCTGGAGGTTTTAGATGGGACAGTTAATCCCATAGTTGTCATTGTTTCTTGGATGGAAGCGAATGTCCTTGCATTGCTCCTGTTTAATCCCCCAGGAACAATAGTATACGATGAATATCCTCATTTAAAAGAAGAGGAAATAGAGTAACTGACATCTCAGATGTCTCAGAAACATTAGGGAGAGCTCTGTAATAATCATGTTTTGTGTCACCTTTGTACTCAGGACTTCCTGAGTATGGTATGGATAAAGCATTTGTACACTTCCTCTCTCCCTGCCTCTAACCTGCTCACACTCTCTCTCAAAAATGAATAAAATTTAAATTAAAAACGACTTTAAATAAAAAGATAAAAGAAAAGAAAAGGACATGTGTAGACTTTGAGGCATGCCCTTCCGAATATAATTCAGCCTACATTCATCAAACAGTAGGGGGGGATTCCTTTATCACAGCACCAACAGAAGGAAGGTATGTATAGGAGTTGATGAGATAATGCCCACAGTCCCATTCGTTAATAATATAGAGGATGTGGATTTTGAATGATGAGGGTAAACCAAAGGATGCTAAGACACGGTAGAACGTGATTTTGCAGGTGCATGAGAAAGCCCTTTGAGCAGAGAATCTTGCAATCCTTAATTCTGTGATTAATTTTACATAAAGTCAGCTATATGATATCTCCCTGAAAATTAGGCAACAGCCTATTCACTGGCGTCCAGGAGTTTGCAAGTATCAAAAAGGGAAACATCAGAGGCATCTCATGCATGTGGCGTTCCAGCGAACATTTCTGGAATAATACCCAGCTGTTGCTGGTTCCGCCCTCAATGCCAATATGCACATCTGCACCTAGAGCTAATTTTTTATAATCTCAGTAGAAAACTGATGTCCATAATAATAAGGCATAAAGGGTCACCTTGGTGGCTCAGTCGGTTAAGCATCTGATTTCTGCTTAGGTCATGATCTCACGCTTTGTGGGTTCGAGCCCTGTGTTAGACTCTGTGCTGACAGCTCAGAGTCTGGAGCCTGGTTTGGAGTCTGTGTCTCCCTCTCTGTCTGCCCCTTCCCCACTCACACTCAGTCTCTCTCTCTCTCTTAAAAATGAATAAAGATTTTAAAAATTTAAAAAAAAGACATAGTTCAACAGGGATCTCAGACCCCCACCCATAAAAGATTGGATATGTATAATCTTAAGCATATTTACAACCCCAAAAAATGTTTACCTTAGACATTCCAGACAAAAAGGGTTCAGCAGTGGTTCATGGCAACTACACAGAACACACTTTGCCCAGCACTATTAAGTGGGATGGCAAGGTGATAGAAAGTAAGGGAGTACAGGGGGCTCAAAAGTATTGGGGGGGGCGCTACATTTGTTTTTTGTTCTTGAGGGCTTCCAGTCTATAGCACAAGGCCCACCATTTCTCATTTGCTAAGCATTTAGATCCCAATCCAGGCGGCCAGTTGGGTTGACTTTTCTTCCGTATGAGTTTGCATCATAACAGCAAAAATAACATTGTCATACAGCTGCCGTTGAAACAAAGGGCTGTGCATTACTTTTATAATAAAAGGGCACTTATGCGAGCCGAACACCATTTGCAGATAGAAAAGACAAAATACTAGCAGCGGTGGAAAGAGTAGAGCCTCAGAACCTCACCAAGTACCCTATGACCTTTCTAGAGTTGCTGAAGGTCAGGACAATAGCCAGGAAGGTCCACCCCTGGCATCCTCACCAGACACACCATGTGGGATAGCTGTGTGGTTTCTCAAACCTTCGGGCTTCTGCTCAAAATGGCTCCAGGCCACTTCTCCCTGGCCAGTCCAAGCTGGCAGTATAATTCCGCATCCCTAATACACACGGATGTGTGAGCTGTCCAGCTCCGGGCTGGATTTTAGGCACTGGTGTTACCCACTCACTTTGCTACATAGGCTGGGACCCGGGGAGGGACTTCACCAGCCGTGAAGGTTGATGGCAAGCATTGGGATCAGCAGAGGGCCCATTCTGCCCAGAGGACCAACAGCACATCTGTATTTGCCTTTTATCAGAGCATGTCCTTAATATCATTTTGATTAAAGAACTGTTCCCAGGTGACAAAGAACCGTTTACTATGGAAAATGGTAGGGAGAATGCAGATGTCACGTTGGCCTTCAGAAAAGTAGTGCTACCTGTGCAAGATGTCACACGCATGTTGTAACACTTAAACTGGCCTTGCCGATTGCTACCATGAGGCTGAAACCATACGAGATAGTCTTGACCTCTCAGTATCAGTAAAAGTGGGGAGCTTTCAGGCAGTCGAACATGTCAAATAGGAGACAACGGAGAAGGTAACTTGCTGAGTACAGCTATGACTTAGGACTGACACATAGGTGAGGTTCCAAAGAGAATACCTGAAGGCTTAGCTGAATGCAAACTCTATGTGCATCGGTTGGTTGGCAATTTGTTTGAAAAGGCTGATGCTGGGGTGCTGGTTAAGCGTCCGACTTCAGCTCAGGTCATGATCTCACAGCTGGTGGGATCCAGTCCCACGTCGGGCTTTGTGCCGACAGCTCAGAACCTGGAGCATGCCTCAGATTCTGTGTCTCCCTCTCTCTGCCCCTTCCTCATTCATGCTCTGTCTCTGTCTCTCAAAAATAAATAAACATTTTAAAAAAATTAAAAAAATAGAAAAAGGTTGATGAGCCATCAGGCTACTTTAATGTAAAGCTGGGCAGTCTTGTTTCCCGTCTCAGCTAGGTATCCCATGACAAAGGAAACCATCTCTGACATCCAGAGAAGTCTGAAAAATTGTTTATGTTTTCCGTGAAGTCTATCAAACAGGTTGAGAGCAGAACCATTGAAGTATATTTCTCCAATATATGTTGTCAGTATTTCTCCATATCAGATGGTCAAATGTGCTCAGACCCATGTTTCACCTTTCCAAAACTCACTCTCTCTCTCTCTCCCTCTCTAGGTTTCTTCTTGCCGTACTACTTTGGGTATTACGTTTTTCCCCCTAAGAATAATTCCTTTGTCTCTAAATATTTAAATCCACCCCATAACTCAAGAGTTTTTCATATTACATCTGAATTCATTATCATCATAAACATAACAGCGCCCTTTCTCCACTCCCCAGAAAGTGGCCAGATGGACCTACCACCCTTCGTGGAAAGTAAGGGAGGGAGAAGGGATATTCCCTTTTTGTCTCTTTTAAATAAATAAACCTCAAGGTTAAAGACGACCACACTCCTCTCATGCTCTGTGGTTAATCAGCCCGATTTCCAGTGGAGAAATGAACTCACGTGGTGTAGTCTGTAAAAGACGAGTTGTGGTTTTCTTTGCTTCTTCTGCAGTGCTTCGTTTTCTCCAAAGTGCTCAGATACCAAAATTACATCCTTTCACTTTCCGAACATTATCTTTGATTTGTAATACCTAAAAGACTTTTAGCCTCAATACACCACAGGTCTGCTCACCCAGAGATATTTGGGATTGTGACTAAAAGTACAAATATATATATTTTTTCTTATTTGTAATTATAGGCATTTAAAAAGTGATGGTCATGGGGCGCCTGGGTGGCTCAGTCAGTTAAGCATCCGACTTCAGCTCAGGTCATGATCAGTTTGTGAGTTTGAGCCCCGCGTCAGGCTCTGTGCTGAGAGCCTGGACCTGCTTCAGATTGTGTGTCTCCCTCTCTTTCCACCCCTCCCCTGCTCACACTCTGTCTCTCTCTGTCTCTCAAAAATAAACATTAAAAAAACAACATAGAAAGTGGTGGTCACAAGGTGGAAATGAATGTTCCACTTTGACTCCTGTTACTTTCGTCTTCTGGGGACAAACGGGGTGAATTTGTGCCCTGCAAGTTCATCAGGCCTTGGTGTGTGTGAGGCAGCGTGTGTATCAAATAGCTCATTCAAAACATCCAATTTTAGGAAGAATGCCAAGAAATCCCAGCTGCCAAGACAAAATAAAGACTTGCCTTTTGTGCGTTTGCACTGCAGGTAAAATGAAGTCTCTTCTCGTTTTCCGCGGTCCCATCAGCAAAGGCTGTTTTAACAGCAGGCAACCTGAAACTACCATTGCAACCGGAACGCAAAACTGACATGCGGAGCCCCGTTGTCCCCAGTGCACCGGGGTATGCAGACCTGGGAAGGGGGTTTGGCCAGAACAACCCAGGGAGCCTCGCCGGTGGGTGGTATGACACGCCCGTGTCATTCTCGTAACAGCCTTCCAAGGAGGCCTCTTGGGTTACTAAGTGTTCCTTGACTCTTCCTGAAACAGAGCTTCTCAAGTGTGGTGCATTCTATTACCTTCTATTACAGGTAGAATGCCCTCCTGGAAACTTGAAAAATAACAATGCATCCAAAATGATAGAAAGTGAGAACGTCTGATATTGCAGTCTTTGAAGTGGGAAATAACAGAAGCTTTGGGGCACAAGAGCAAAGCCATGTGACTTACATTCAAGACCACAGTGCCTGTGGGGCCAGCGTAGAAGGTAGCTTATCGATGAAGGGTTGACAGGTGATGCCGAGTGGGACCAGAGCCACACCACTGCAGGTGCTGGAAAGACGCTTGAGAACCGCTCCATCCCAGTCGGGAAAACCGTGTACTCGGAGCTGGGTTAGCAAACCCGGTGCAGGAGCGGGGCACGGATGGGGCTCCACCTCAAGGCTCTGTAATGCTGTACTGATTGTGAGGTCCAGGAGAGCTCTCATATTGGAATCCAACCCATGTCGATCTGATTCTGGAAATGAGGGGTTGATGCAGCGGACAAGACAAGAGAAGAGCTTTTAAGCTGTGCAGCCCCATCTGCTATTTTCCCCAGCTTTATTGAGATGTAACTGACCTAATTGTGTGAATTGAAGGTATACGAGGTGATAATTTGATATATTTATATATAGTAAAATGACGACTGCTTCATCTAGTCACATAATTACCACCTCTTGTTTGTGATGAGAATATTCAAGATCGACTCTCTTAGCAACTTTCAAGTACACAATAGTACCATTTACCAAAGTCACCATGCCGTATGTTATATCCCTGGAAATATTCATCTTATAATTGACAGTTTGTACGCTTTGACCAACGTCTCCCCCATTTCACCCTTCCCCCCAGCCCCGTAACCACCATTCTGTTCTCTCTTTCTATGACTTTGATTTTTTTTTAGAGTCCATATATGAGTGAGATCGTTCAGGATTTGTCTTTTTCTGTCTGACTTATTCCACTCAGCATAATGCCCTGGAGGTCCATCCGTGTTGTCATAAAAGGCAGGTGTGTGTGTGTGTGTGTGTGTGTGTGTGTGTATGTCACATCTTTATCCATCCATTTGCAGACAGACATTTCTTATGTTTCCATATCTTGACTACTGTGACTAATGCCACAGTGAACATCAGATCGCAGCTCTCTCTCTGATACCCTGTTTTCATTTCCTGTAGAAATATACCCGGTAGTGGAATTGCTGGCTCATACGATAGTTCTGTTTTTTTAACTTTTTGAGGGGACTTTGTACTGTTGTCCACAGCGTGGACAGTGTTGGCTGCACCCGTTTGCATTCCCAACAACAGTACGTGTGGATTCCTTTTTCTCTACATCCTCACCAACACCTGTTTCCGCTGTTTTTTTTGGTGTCATTCTGACAAGTGCGAGGTGATATCTCATTATGGTTTTGATTTGCATTTCTCTGAGGAGCAGTGATGTGGAGCATCTTCCCATGTGCCTGTTGTCCACCTGTATGTCTTTGGAACCCCACCTCTTTTCCTGACCCCACCCACCAAATGTCTATGATGGATTTATGGGTAAGAGTGGCTACTAGTGGTGGGTTTGGGAGTTAAACGAGCATCCTCAGGATGAAAAGTTCTAAAATTCGGGTACGCACTTCCCTTGACCTTCAACACTGTAGAGCGATGAGCGTGACGTTGATTCCAGTTCACCATATGCAATGCTTTATGTATTTTCTGCCTTCTGTGTCCTAAGGAAAGAAGGGGTGAATTAGATATATCCTATGTTACGCCATAAGATAGAAATGAGAACAGTTGATAAGCCTTCAATGAAGACAGTTTTAACCTAATATTATAAAACATGTTTGGGATGCCTGGGTGGCTCAGTCGGTTCAGCATCCGACTTCAGCTCAGATCATGATCTCACAGTTCACGAGTTCGAGCCCCATGTCAGGCGCTGTGCTGACAGCTTGGAGCTTGGAGTCTGCTTTGAATTCTGTGTGTCCCTCTCTCTCTCTGCCCCTCCCCTGCTCACACTCTGTCTCTCTCTGACTCTCGAAAATAAATAAATGTTAAAAAAAATAAAAAATACATAAAAAATGATGTTAATTATCTGTGGAATGTTACAATATATGGAATCTTGACTTTGTTTTCCTGAACATATTCTAACGTTCCTGGATCCTCCAGATTGGCTTCAATGCCTCAACATTGCTTTAAATGCTTCTCCTCTGTGCTCCATCCTGTTTCTAGAATGTTCTCGATAAGATATCTGTATTTTGGCTGTCTTCCACACTAGCTTGTCAGACTCTTAAGGTCAGATGTCTTACTCATCTTTGTATTTCTAGCACTGAACACAGCTTTTGGATACAGCAGAGTTACTGAAAAAAAAATCCTTAATTTTAAATAGGAGCCGCACCTTTGCAGAGGCAATGGTACTGGTTGAGAGATAGCATTTGATGAATTTAAAAATCCTTCTAAATTTTAAGATTCTCTGAGTCTGCTGCACACCAGAGATTATAACGCGAACCCCTCATTACCAAATGAGATGCTTTGAACTCACACCCAGTAGTTTTGAATGGATTCACTCCTGCTTTCCAATTTCCAGATTCCTGGTCCATGTTGTGGCCAGACATTCATTGAAACGGCTAGTTGTGGGTGTAGATTAGAGCTTAAATATCCTGGAAGAGACCACAGCCAGCACGACATTTTAAGCAGCTTAGCTCGCTGGCAATTCACCACAAAACTGAGGAAACAAGTTATTCCCATGGAAAAAAAATTCCCCAAATTACTATTACCAAATTACGACCTTTGCTACAAAACAATAGCAAAACAAAACAAAAACTAAACAAAACAAAACACAAAAACACACATGCTTGCTTTCCTAATTATTTTCCTTTTATTTCATTTCTGGTTGTTGGTTTCTTCCTTTGAAATTTATGTTGGGTTGACTGGATCCCGCCTTCAAGGAGTAGAATTTTTCTTTAAATAACACTCCATTCTATAGTTTGTAAAATCATCCCTAATCTCAGCATTTTACAGGACTCTGAATACCTTTGTAATTCTCTCAGCCAGTTCTCATGAAGCAAAGGGAGCTATTGATATCATTGGCTCAGATGATTTATGGACTAAAAATATGACTATTTTTCCTTCCCTGTGCCTGCATACATCTTGAAAACTAATCAAGAATACATCTTATGAATTCTATCTTTATTTTAATCTTTAAGGACTTAATGGCATTAATCATTTAATGGCATAAAACCTTCTTGATAATTCAGTCCCAATTTACAAAAAAGAAGAGAGAATTTTTTTTAATACACTTTGTTGTGAAATTGGCTTCCGTAAAACATCCAGGGCTCATCCCAACAAGTGCCCTCCTCAATGCCCATTGCCCACTTTCCCCTCTCTCCCACTCCCCTTCAACTCTCAGTTTGTTCACTGTACTTAAGAGTCTTGAAGAGAGAAATTAAGAGTGAACGCTACTTATACAGCAAGAATCTCTCTCTCTCTCCCTCTCTGTCTGTCTCTCTCCTTCCTCCTCCTCCCCTTCCTTCTTCTTCTTCTCTCTCTCTCCTCCTCTCTCCATCTGCCTCTCTTTCTAGGCATTTCTATCTTCACAAATAATCTTTGGTCACCGTTGCTCAATGGATAACACTTTCAACATAAAAGAATGCCTTTGAGATCAACAGAGGACATTATGTCGAAGACACGTTAGGAGCAGGGCTTCTGGGGCAAAGAATCTCTACATCTAGGGGCAACCCACTTGTGGGGAGGAATCGACAGGAAAGCTCCATCATGTGCTCAGGGCCGAATTGCTGCCATCTGTTCCCTTCAACACAGAACATGTGCTGCTACAACAGGGCACAATTTCTCTGTGCTCACTCCTCAGCGTGTCCCTCCAGGTTGGTGGTCACCTCCACGGGAGGACCTCCTTTCTGGGTCAGTCCTTCCCACCAGCCAGATGCTCGTGCTGGGATCAGCAGCTCATCTACCTCAGGTTCCACGAGGCGGCATCCCTCTCCTGCGATGCTCAGACACCAAGTCTGTGCCAAGAATCCTGGTGACTCTCATGGAGTGGAGTGGATCTCTGCAAAAGACAGAGCTATCAGGAACATGTGTCCAGAGGCTAAAGATAGGAGGTTTTAGAAGAGAAATACTTGTCAGTTTCCAAAGATAAAATCTCCGGAGCTTGCTAATAATATTTATGGAGCAGCTAACTGCCAGAAGCTCAAAGCTTTTTTCTCATATAATCACATAACGGCTGGCATCAAAACATTACTCTGAAATGGCTAAGGGGTGTCTATTATCCCCATTTTCCCACAAAGGAAACCAAGATAAAAGGTTTAAGTGGTTTTGCCCAGAGGGACAGAGAAGAATTAGAGGTAGCATCAGAAATAGAGGGGAATCGCTCAATTTATACTCTAGACTGTATTATATCGTACAACTTTGTGAAATAAATAAACGCTTTGCTATGTATATTTTATTGCATAAATCGTACCCACACACTTCTACTCCCCAGCTGGTGAAGTATGCTTGATATTCCAATTTTTTTTTCCAAAACCCAAATTACCTGAATGAAGATGTCTGTGTTGTAGTCCTACTGTTAGCCTTCGTATAAGCCACCTATTTACATGTTAAACCATAGCAATCAAGTCTTTCCTATGGACGTTGTTCCCAGAAGGTAGGTCCCTACGTGCTTTCTTTCAGAATCTGGTGTCTAGTTTCTGAGTCCTTGGAGGATGAGAAAAATCACTCTAGAAAGGATTAGAGAAGCCTCGTTTTTTGGAAGGAAGCCACAGACACTGAGGAGGAAACGGCAGTGAGCCAGTGCCGCAGGAGAGTTAGTGGTTGCAGCCTGCCCACTGCCCCATGGCCCCCGTATGTCTCCTCCCTCAGGCATTTCCACATCTTGATTTGATAGAAAGTCTCCTATTGACAGAGGGAGAGTGATGATGTCCATGGGTGAAAGAATTCACTACTGGAGAAAAGAATGGCTTAGCTATCACCCGTGATAGTTAAGTAAAGGAAGAAGGGAGGGAAGGAAGGAAGGTAGGAGGGAAAGAAGGGAAGGAGGAAGAGGGAGAGAGCCAGACAACGAAATCAGTAGGCACTTTTTGTCCAAAGGCAATAGTAATGTCACCGTACAATAGCCGTTGAGTATTTCCTATGCCAGACGCAGTGGCTGCAAAGCTCTTTCTCCTCGACCATCCTCTGACGATGTGTTGAATCTCTGAAACAAAATCCAAAAACCAAGCAGGCTACTTCCTAACTGATGCTCGGGGTGTCGTCAAGAGAAGATTCTCTTGTGTCACATGCAGTGAAACCAGAGGGGAATAAAGATTTTGGAAGAAAACCAGGCAGTGTGTCTCGCCGTTGTGAGGATGTGCTCAGTGTCTGCCGGCATTTGGTGTGGTCTCCAGGGGCATTCTTACAAACGAGAGGGAGAAATGCACTCGACGCCTGTACAGTCGTGTTAATTAATAAGCATGTTAACAACCAAACCCAAAGGGCTTCTTAACTAGGCCATGATCACCCTAGTGAGAGGTTTCTAATGAGGAGTCTTCATACCTGGAGTTGAAAGAACTGATGATGGTTCAGTTGCTAAGGTTTGTCACTGGCTTTGTTGAAAACAGTCCGTTGCAATTCTGGGTTCTCTGTAATAGCACTCACCCTCGTGGATTGGGGTGTGCGTTCTTGAGTGAGACAGAGGGGTGGTTGGCAATCCGTCATCCTACTTGCATGAGAGGGTGCAAGGGAAGTGAAGAGAGCAGGGGGCTTCAGACTTGGCTGCACGTCAGACCAGCATGGAGAGATTTAGAAAATACCTCATGTCCAGGTCCCCCCGCACAGCATTACGTCAGAGTCTTCATGTGTGGGATGTAGCCTTTGTATCATGAACAAAAGGAGTTCTCGGTGTAGGGCTCCTAGGTTAGGGAAACGGCTGCAGAGCTTTCGCTCTTAGTTTCTGTCAGCATCTTCTGGATGAAGATTTCAGGACGTCTGCTTCCAAGCGCATCAGATAACAGTGGCTCTTTTCTCTGACGGTATGACAGTCTTCACATTGTTGACAAAGCAGCGGGTCGACTTTGAGAATTTCATCGTGACTGAATAGAATGATTTGCCCTCGAATTCAAACCTTCTGGTGCAGAATCCACACTGAGGGGTCTCTGGATAGGCAGCGGCATCCCACCTTGGCATGTGGACAAGATGGTGGAGAGTCTTGGTCTTCAAATCCTAGAAAGAGTGGGGGAAGAAACGGAGGACGTGGGTCTTTGGGGACAGGAGGTTTGTGTGGGATGACTGTCGGGGACATGTGAAGGGTGCCGGTGAGCCAGAGGTGGAGGAGTCTTCTCCCACCCTGGAGTACAGTCGTCTGGACTAGTTTTCCAGTTGCTCTAAAAATGCCCATCAATCTTCACCAAGTTGTCTTCAGTGATTGTTCCAGGGGACAGATTGCTGGAAACGATTCATATTTGCCTTTTTCCTCACCTGTATTTATGCACCCAGGGGAGGTGGGAAGGGAAGGACAAAATTCAACATGATTCTTTCTTTCATCACCCCAATTACTCAAGCCTCCATATGAAGACATGTTAAAATTTGACCTCAGGGCATCCAGGGGCCAAAATTCTTCTAGCTTGAATTCCACATATCTAGAACATCTTCTTTTCTTAAAAACAAACAAACAAACAAACAAATGACCAAACAAACAAAACCTCTTGGATATTGTTCTCACCCACCCCAAGTAAATGTCAAAAACAATGGAGCTTGCTCACATGTGAATCCCCCCTAAAGTGGGTTGTGTCACCATACCAGTGATATTCCTGAGGACGGGGTTAATTATATGCACACATTCACTGGGTAGAATTTTTCTTTCTTTCTTTCTTTTTTTTTTTTTTTAGAGTCAGTTGCATACAGCTTTCTATCTGTATGGCCACAGAATTAACCGGTCCATTCTAATTTTTTTAATGTTTATTTATTTTTAAGGAGAGAGGTGGGGCAGAGAGAGACGGAGACACAGAATCTGAAGCAGGCTCTAGGCTCTGAGCTGTCAGCACAGAGCTCGACGTGGGGGTCGAACCCACAAACTGCGAGACCATGACCTGAGCTGAAGTCGGCCACTTAACCGACTGAGCCACCCAGGCGCCCCTTAATTGGTCTATTCTGTACTTTGAGAGTCACACTGCCTACATAGGACTTCCCTTTAACTGGTGGATGAGGCACACTGTCTTCAAACTCTCTTTGCTTTGCTTCTTTACAGGGAGAATAAGAACAGTTCTTCAACAGCCTATCCTGGATTGCATTTTCTCCCTGCTTTCTTCAAATTCTCAAAATTATCTCCTGTCCTTCATGACTTATGATCATGACACTGTATTCTTTCACAGGAAGAATGTTCCCAATCTCCTTTCACTCATGAAAGTCCTTCCCCTTCCAGCTCTGAAACACTTGATGCTGAACATTTACGTAATATAATATTTTTATTTCTGCCTGTGTCAGGTACCATTTGAATAGTCTAAGTATTATCCTTGGCTTTGAATTTTTCTCAAGTTGTTTCACATGTAATACACTTTCCTATTTTTCTTTCTTAGAGCACATATGATTTTAATTTTTTTTAAATGTTTGTTTATTTTTAAGAGAGAGAGCATGAGCAGGGGAGTGGCAGAGAGAGGGAGACACAGAATCCAAAGCAGGCTCGGGGCTGAACCCTTGAACCATGAGATCATGACCTGTGCCAAAGTCAGATCCTTAACCGACTGAGTTACCCAGGTGCCCCAAGTAGATATGATTTTGTAAAAGTCTCTGTTTCCTTATCTTCAAAAACTCCTATTTCTTTTAAAAACAATTTTTTAAATATTTATTTATTTTTCAAAAAGATATACAAAGCTTGAGCAGGGAAGGGGCAGAGAGAGAAGGAGACACAGAATCTGAAGCAGGCTCCAGGCTCCAAGCTGGGGCTCAAATCCACAAACTGTGAGATCATGGCCTGAGCCGAAGTCGGACGCCCAACAGACCGAGCCACCCAGGTACCCCCAAAAACTCCTGTTTCAGCTTCTACCTCTCAAAAACTTCATGGACCCACACATTAAAAAAATGTAAATAGCTAAATAATGATTTTTTTTTCCTTGACCTGACTGGTATTAGACTACATTGCACACCCCCCAACAAATTCCAAATAATTTATTCGTTCTTAATTATTTATGTTCACGGCCCCAAGTGCTATCTTCAATATTTCATGACTGCAAATGTCACATTATTTGGGCAAAAACCCTTGAATGCAGGGCTTCTCCTTAGGCATAATTTATTTGTTGACTCATTTTAAGGCTTGGGTTTATTTCATTTCGTTTCAAAGCATGGATTACAGTGAAGACAGAACCACATTTCAATGATGCTTATGTTGATGTCCCTTTTCGTTACTTTGAGCACAGAATTTGCAAGAACATTAAAATAAAGTGGTTAGGTAAGCATTTCCCTGCCTCCACTGAAGAATCAGAGATTGAAAATTGGTTTTAATGCCAGCAGCCTGAGGTGCAGAAGAAAAGAGTGTGGTGCACATGTCGAGTAGGTCCCCCTTGATCACAGACAAGGGGCCCCCTATTCCTGAGGGTTTGCGCTCTTGCAACAACCATGTCAGTGAGTGACTGTTACCCGCATTAAACGTACATCATTCCAACATCAGATAAAGCAGGAAATGTTTGGATTGGCGGAGATACACCTCCTCAGCGTGACATTCAAAAGAGACTGGTCTTACTCTTTTTCATTTCTCCAGTTAGCATGAAAGCTTCATCACACATAATATACCCCTGTGTACCTGTTAGACTCTGGCATTTAGATGGTCTTCTTGCGGCTTCCAAGAAGAAGATAATCATTAATGAATGCTAAAAATCCCCACAATCCTTTTACGTGGGGTAGCTCTGTCATGACCTTCATTTAATCCGGGAGGGAGATTAACAGACTAATCCTGAAGTCTGTGCGAAAGTCAGTGGCAAAGCTGGCATCAGGCGTTGGACTTCTGCCTCTGCTCCTATGCCGGATGATGTCCCTGTGAGGGAGGCGTGGGGCACACAATAGGCTGAGCCACCCCTCGCCGTGCTCCTGCGTCTGGATCTGCAGAAGGTTCTGGGGCGTGGGCAGCAAAGGCGTATCTTCAGAGATGCCTCATCGTGTGAAGATAATTAAGGAAGGAAAAGGAAGTGGCCAAGTAGCTTTTGGCCTTCACAACGCTGGGTGTTGACCCCAGCACATGGCTTGAGTCCTAAAAGCTGAGCCAGCCCAGTACTGTGTCTGTCTGCACTATTGTGTTTTCCATGCGTTAGCTCCTTTAACCCTCGCAGTGACACTCTGGGGAAACTGAGGCACGCCGTTACATGACAGATCTGAGAGCTGAAACCTCAGGATGTGGAGTCTTCTGTCTTGACAATCTTTCCAGTTTTCTGCTTGTCCGCTCCTCGAGAGTGACCCCTGGCATGTTAGCATCCCCTTTCCGCCATGAAAGGCACCAGGTCTGTGTGCTCCTTTTTCTGATACCCATACAGACTTTGCACAGACAACAGACAGAAATTCCTGAGTCCGAGAGCAGTCAGGACATGTTCAGGCCCTCAGACCCTCCCTGGCTTCAGATGAAACCCATACTCTCTTTTGAACCAGCCGTTCACACCCATCTGAGCCGTGATCTCACATTCTCAGATTTAACGCTGACATGGCTCCTTGTGAGAGCAACAACCCAGCATTCCTACAGCATCACCAGTATTCCAAGATCCCCTAACTCAACCTAACGCAACAGCAGAAAAGGGAACGGTTCAATTCAAAGGTCTTAAAGATACATTCTACAAAGAAAATATACAAACGGCTAGCAAGCACATGAAAAGATGCTCATCATCACTAACCATTAGTGAAATACAAATCAAAATCACCAGGGGCGCCTGGGTGGCTCAGTCGGTTAAGCGGCCGACTTTGGCTCAGATCATGATCTCGCAGTCTGTGAGTTCGAGCCCCGCGTCGGGCTCTGTGCTGACAGCTCAGAGCCTGGAGCCTGCTTCAGATTCTGTGTCTCCCTCTCTCTCTCTGCCATTCTCCTGCTTACGCTCTGTCTCTGTGTCTCAAAAATAAATAAACGTTAAAAAAAAATTAAAAAAAAAAAAAAACCACCAGAGAGATACCAACTCACACCAGTTAGGTTGACTGTTACGAAAAACAAACAAACAAACATAACCAATAACAAGTGTTACCAGGGATGTGGGAAATTGGAACCTTTATACGCTATTGGTGGGAATGTATGATGGTGTATCTACTATGGAAGACAGCTTGGCCCTCAAAATGTTAAAGTATAATTACCATACATGATCCGTCAGTTGCGCTAATGGGTTTACACTCAAAACAATTGAAAGCAAAGTCTTGAAGAGGTAGTTGCCCATTCACATTCAGAGCAGAGAGAGTAATTCATGATAACCCAAAGGTGGAAGCAACGTGAGTGTCCATCAGTGGGGGAATGGATAAGCAAAATGCCACATATACACTCAGTAGAATATTATTCAGCCCTAAAAAGGAAGGACATTCTGACATCTGCTACAACACTGATGAACCTTGAAGACATTACACCAAGTGAAAGAAACTAGGCAAAAAAAATAAACAGTGTATGGGAGGTACTTGAAGTCGTCAAATTTATAGAGACAGAAAGCACAAGGGTGGTTTCAGGGGCTGGGGGAGGGGGAATGGGGAGTTGATGTTAATGAGTACAGAACTGTAGTTTCACAGGACAAAGAAAGTTCTAGAGATGGATAGTAGCGAGGGCTGCACAGCAGTGTGAATGTACTTAATACTTCTGCATTGTATACTTAGAAATAGTTCAGATAGCACATCTCATGGTATGTGTATTCCACCACAATTTTCTTATTAATAATTTTTTTTTGTCAAATCAGTTTCCATACAACACCCAGTTCTCATCCCAACCTACCGCAGTTACGAAATAAGATTTCCTCCCTTCTGTGCTTCTGCCCACTCTGAGCCGGTTTCTCCCTTCATCGTTTTTCCATTTAAAACCCTACCAACTTGTAAAGGTCTAGTTCAAGTGTTACCGCCTCCATGAAATAATTCCTTTTGGCAAACACTTGAGTTGAACCCAGCCTTCTCCGCATGGCCATCACATTCTGTTTAGCTTCTGATCACAGCACTCGTTGCAAAAGCATGTGTGTTATTACTTAGCACTGGCCCACGCAGCTGCCCCAGCAAGACTGCGGGTAAACTTCACGGGGACTAGAGTCTCCATGTTCTCCACTTTGTAGCTCACACATCTTTCAGAGGTACCCACATTGAATAATTTGACAGTTCTCCTTTTTTTTTTCTTTTCACCACAATGTCAGGGAAGATATTGGAATTGTCCTCAGCGCATATGAGATTTTGCATTCTTTTAGTGCTGGGCCACGTAGTCTTTCACTGAGCCATTTAAATTTTGCAGAAAGACCTCAAACGGGCATGAAGCTCTTTGAATGAGTCGAGATAAGTTCCTTTCTGCAGAAAGAACTTAATGACCTCTTAATACTGCTTCCATGCCCTAATCTTTAAATAAAGTCCCTAGCAATAATTCCATTTCCCACACACGTAGCAGAAGATCGGCGTATCATCTAAATGTAAAATCACTATTTTTCAAATTTTATTAAGTTTCTGTTTAATGTGCAGTGATGGCTCCATCAGGAGACCAGAGATAAATGTATGGTCTATTAAAGAAAATAAAAGGCAAACCTTCCTTTACGATCTTTATGTGATGGTGAGTTGTGTATGTTGTATAAGCAGTTGTGAAAAGGAGGTCAATGTTACAGGTAGAAGAACGGTTTCTTATTCGTGTTTGTTTGTTAATTGTTCAGATGTGAAAAGCGCTCTTCTCAGTCCAGCTCCAACTTGATAGACCGGGCTCATAGTAAATATTTAGCATGCTATTGTTTTGGTGTTTGAAAAAGTGATTTTCAGAATTACCGAACAAACAGCGTCTTTTTCTCGTACTTTTTCTTCCACTGCTCTTTTTTTTTTTTTTTAAGGAAATTGGTTCAGTCCTTCAAATAGGTTATCATGAATCTTGCATTTCCCGCCTGCCGCTCCCTGATGTTTTAAGCTGCATTTATTCATTTTCAAATGGATCCAAGGAAAATCCTTTTGCACAGACCTGCCATGCCCAAGCTCATGTTCAAACACAGTCTTTCAGTCCAGCCTCCCTTTATCCCCTGCCTTTGCAATGTCTAGACCTGGCTTCAAGATGAGATGTGAGTTGCTGATTTGGATACTTTGCAGACGTGTTGTCCTTCTAAATTCCACAACAGACTCTTCTCCACACTTGCCTTTCCACTGGAGCACACGGCGATTCTGCATTCAGCTCAGCCCTTCTGCACTGCGCAATAGGGCCCGTTCAGGGCTAACGTGTTCTGTACCTCTTGGGACGTCAAAGAGTTCTGCCACCATTTGTCAGTGAAGCTGAATTGCCTTCGTGACCCTCTTTAGCCAGGAAGAGGGGAATATAACAAAGAAACTCAGTCCTTCAGCACAAAATACATAAGTGGAAATACTGATTTCAGAGGCTGCCTTGAACACCTGTCACTTCTTAAAATTGGTAGTAATTTTCTTGTTCATAACTTGCTCGGGAATCACAGTGATTGTTCTAAGCTTTGAGGAAGTAACACATGTGCAAAGTTAGGGTTGTTACAGATATTCCATTGGTTTATATGCCTTTCCTTCCCCTGCCCCCCAAGCAAATGGATGTATTTGTTGTTGAAAATATTAATATTTATAGAGTGGCTGTGATTTATCATCAAAATCAGGACAAGTAGAGAGTGAGAGTCGTCTTACATAATTAGCAGGACTGCAGAGATAAACCAGTGTGCTCCCTGCAAAACCAGTCCAGACACTTTCCCTAGCCGTGAATGCCTTAGGTCGGCTCCCTGGAGACCAATTTCTAGCAAGTCTAACTGAAGTGGTGAAAAAGTCATAACACTTCATGCAGAAAAGAAGCCATAAATCTTGAGGGTAATGACTTTATCTCTATGGGCATGCCAAAAGGCTGCTTGCAAATAAAACTTTTGGTTAGCTCTTCCCATCCTGCAAAGTTAGTTGAGCCCAATTCCAACCAGTGGGAAAAACGTAAGAAGCAATACAAGAATAAGCACAGCATTCATTCATTCATTCATTCATTCATTCATTCATTCATTCATTCATTTTTCTGCAAACACGCTATTCCTCCCTTACCTTCTAGCAAAGTTCTGAATCCAGGGAGCAAGAAAGATCAGCCAGCGATTACAGCATCCTGTGACAAGGTGGATGGTGGAGGTACACCCAGCGGGCCGTGTGTTGCTTTACGCCCGTGTCTGCAGGAATTTGTCACAGCAGCTCTCGGAAGCTGATCCAGGGTCGGCGAAAGCCTCCCAGAGGCTCTGCGCTTTGGTGAACACAGAGATGGGCCAGATGAGAACAGGCAGGAACCGCAGGAGGGCCCAGCAGGGACGTCTGCCCACACAGAGTGCAGAACGCAGGGACTGGGGATTTAGACAGCAGGGCAGGCCAGGAGGCCGTCGCACTTCTGAAGTCACAAACCTACAGCCTTCCACTAAGCCTTCGCGAAGGGACGAGGATGGAGAGCACAGGATTAAAAAACTATTTACAGCAACACAAGTGCTTCCCTGCTGGAGGATTCCTCCGGGGTGCATAAATAATTGTGACTTGTTATGCTTTAAAAGAGCCTTCAGAAATCTAAGAAACATATATAACATGTATTTGGACAGAGTTAAAACAGCTGACAATCTAATAATAAAACCCCGTCACGTATTTCATTGCAGGCAGATTGCTTAATCTCTTTGTGTTTTCCTCATCGACAGAGGGGGGCAGTCCCACTTGTCATGCCTGTATCCCAGGCTTCGTTGCGAATTATAGAGTCTGGCACATATGCACTCAATAACCAAGGAATAGCTGCTTATTATTTTGACTTAACACTTAGCGTATTTCCATCTGCAGGGGAAATTTGCAAAAGGATCATTTCGGTCGTCTTTGCTCTTAGAATTATCGGTAAGTGGGGTTGCTCACAAGCACACCCACATAGAGAGATTCTGCACCGTTATGATTGTTTTCCACTTTTGCATGGGTCAAAGCACAGGATGGAATGTCAACTCACCCTATTGAATCCAACCACTGTTTTTAGGGTGTCTTCGGACCACTAAGACACAGACAGGGCACTGAGTTCCTGTGGTCTGTGTAAGCTCAATCTATGTGAGGAGACAGACATGCAAACTACGTTATATGCACTCATTTATTTTTTTTTTATTACGCCAGTCATTCACTCTCATTATAAAAAGTCGGGTGTCATGCAAAACCATAACCTCCAATAGCTTGACCATCTGGAGATGATCACTATTAACCTCGTGGATATTTCTGAAATCTTCCGGGTGTCTTCAGCCTCCTTGTAAATGCTCTCTTCCCTGCCTACACTCCTATCCCCCTTTCGAAATATCCAGTGGATATATGCCCTTTGCCTGGGGCAGAGAAATATAAAAGAATGGCATATAAAGAAAAAAAATTGCTTCCTTTGCTTTTCAGAACCCTAAAAGCATCAGGAACCCGGACCACTAAGGGCATAAAAACTGTATTTCATTGGTTTTATTCTTTTGTGGGATTTATTAAACCTATTTTGAGTGAGACTCTTATACTTTGAGATCCTTATTCATTTGATGTGTGCCTAGTGCTGCTATTAACATCTTCAGTGGCACCTGAGGAAACCCTGCCTATGAATTAGGTCAATGAAGAGAAAAGCATAAATGGGAAATGTAAAGGGAGAATCTTGGTGATTGCTTTGAGTGTCTGCATTCAGACATGCCTAGAGTTTTCTCTCATATTAATTTGTGCACTTTAAAAAAATAAATTTGGGGGCGCCTGGGTGGCTCAGTCGGTTAAGCGGCCGACTTCAGCTCAGGTCATGATCTCACGGTCTGTGAGTTCGAGCCCCATGTCGGGCTCTGTGCTGACGGCTCAGAGCCTGGAGCCTGCTTCAGATTCTGTATCTCCCTCTCTCTCTGCCCTTCCCTTGCTTACGCTCTGTCTCTGTGTCTCTCAAAAATAAAATAAAAACTCTAAAAAAAAATTTTTTTAAATATAATTTTTATGCCTGGAGTTGGATGTCAACTGGTTAGCATTTCGTTTCTTGTTTTTATTTACTTAAATCCAAGTTAGTTAACATATAGTGTAGTCTTGGCTTCAGGAATAGAATTTAGTGATTCATCACTTACATACGACACCCGGTGCTCGTCTCAAAACGTACCCTCCTTAATGCCCAGCACCCATTTCCCCCTCTCCTCACCGCCTCATCCGTCCTCAGTTTGTTCTCTGCATTTAAGAGTCTCTTGTGGTTTGCCTCCCTCTGGGTCGTTATTTTATTTTTTCTTCCCTTCCCCTATGTTCATCTGTTTTGTGTCTTAAATCCCACATATGAGTGAAAGCATATAATATTTGTCTTTCTTTGACTTATTTTGCTTAGCATAATAAACTCTAGTTCTGTCCATGTTGTTGCGAATGGCGAGATTTCATCCGTTTTGATCACCAAGTAATATTCAAGTCTGTGTGTGTGTGTGTGTGTGTGTGTGTGCCCGCGTGCACGTGTGTGTGTACCACAACTTCTTTATCCATTCATCAGTTGGTGGACATTTGGGCTCATTCCGTACTTTTGCTGTTGATAGTGCTGCTGTAAACATTGGGGTGCATGTGCCCCTTGGAATTAACATTTTTGTATCCTTTGGGTAAATACCTAGTAGTGCAATTATTGGGTCATAGAGTAGTTCTATTTTAGTTTTTTGAAGAACCTCAATACTGTTTTGCAAACCCAGTTTGGATTCCCACCAACAGTGCAAGAGGGTTCCCCTTTCTCTGCCTCCTTCCCACCATCCGTTGATTCCTGAGTTGTTACTTTTAGCCTCTCTGGTGTGAGGTGGTATCTCATTGTGGTTTTTGCTTTGTATTTCCCTGATGATGAGTGATGTTGAGCATCTTTTCATGTATCTATTAGCCATCTGGGTATCTTCTTTGGAAAAGTGTCTGTTCATGTCTTCTGCCCATTTCTTCACTGGATTATTTGGTTTTTGGGTGTTTACTTTGGTAAGATCTTTATAGATTTTGGATACTAGCCCTTTATCGAATATGTTGTTTGGTTTTTATCTTGTTGAGGTCCCAGTAGTTCATTTTTCTTTTGTTTCCCCTGCCTTCAGAGACATGTCAAATTAGAAATTGCTGCAGATAAGGTCAAAGAGGTTGTTGCCTGCTTTCTCCTCTAGGGGGTTGATGGTTTCCTGTCTCACATTTAAGTCTTTCATCCATTTTGAGTTTACTTTTGTGTCTGGTGTAAGAAAGTGTTCTAACTTCATTCTTCTGCATGTCACTGTCCAGTTCTCCCAGCACCATTTGCTGAAGAGACTGTCTTTATTCCATTGGACATTCTTTCTGCTTTGTCAAAACTTAGTTGGCCGTACATTTGTGGGTCCATTTCTGGGTTCTCTGTTCTGTTCTATTGATCTGGGTGTCTGTTTTTACACCAGTACCATACTGTCTTGATAATTATAGCTTTGTAATATAGCTTGAAGTCTGGGATTGTGATGCCTTCAGCTTTGGTTTTCTTTTTCACTATTTCTTTGGCTATTTGGGGCCTTTTCTGGTTCCATACAAATTTTAGGACTGTTTATTCTAGCTCTGTGAAAAATGCTGGTGTTATTTTGATAGGGATTACATTGAATGTGTATATTGCTTTGGATAATATAGATATTTTAACAATATTTGTTCTTCCAATCCATGAGCATGGAGTGTTTTAACATTTCTTTGTGTCTTCTTCAATTCCTTCCGTAAGTGTTCTATAGTTTTCAGTGTATAGATCTTTCAAATCTTTAGTTAGGCTTATTCCTAGTGGGGACAGAAGGAACATATCTCAGTATCATAAAGGCCATATATGAAAACCCCACAGCTAATATGATTCTCAATGGGGAAAAGCTGAGAGCTTTCCCCCTAAGGTCAGGAACACGACAGGAATATCCATTCTTACTACTGTACTGGACTGTACTATGTACAACATAGTACCGAATGTCTTGCCTCAGCAATCAGACAACACAAAGAAATAAAATGCATCCACATTGACAAGGGAAAAGTCAAAACTTCTCTTTCACAGAAAACAGATACACTACGTGGAAAACCCAAAAGACTCCACCAAAAAACTGCTAGAACTGATACATGAATTCAGCAAAGTTGCAAGACATAAAATCAACACATAGAAATTGGTTGCATTTGTATACACCAATAATGAAGCAGCAATAAATCAAGGAATTAATCCTATTTACAATTGCACCAAAAACTGTAATATAAAAACTGTATTTCAGATCAGGGGGACTTCAGAATTTAAAAAAAAAAAAAAGTAGAAGAATTTCTTAGTCAAATAAATAAACATGTATGTTATCTTTTAGGGTTTTTAAAATCATTTTCCTTTAAATGTTTTTTTACATTAAATATTGAATCCTTGCAAAAGCATATACAACAGATGATTAAGGAATGGGGAGTAACAACACATCGACCAGCTGTACCCCCCACCACAGAGCCTAGAAGGTTGTCAGCAACTGTGTTGCCCTGATGTACCCCCTCCTGATTCCACCCTGCTCTCTCTGCCACCCACTACTAACAGTCATCCCAGATTTGGTTTTTTAATCGTTCCCTGGTCTTTCTTTATAGTTTTACAACTATAGAAATAATACAGTACCAGAATGTTGAACACACATGATAATCACATTTTAATCTCCATACACCTTTTTTAAACACTTGCGGATACTTACCATATTCAAAAACTAAAATAACCTCATGCGACTTTTATTGAATGAGATTAAAGGTGAGATTCAGCATAAACCAAATCCTAATCTTTACCAAAAGCCCACGTATTGCTCAAGTCTTGGTGGATAAGATGGCAGGTTGTCTGGGAATTGCTTCAACATAACCAGGAGTGAGAGAGGAGAGGATACATAGAGGTGTCGCTGAAACAAGGCGGGCCGGCAGTTGAGAATGCTTGAAACTCAGTCATCGCTAGTACGTGACATTCATTGTTATTATTTCTCTATGCTCTATATGTATCAGTTTTTTCGTTTAAAGAGCTTTAAAATAAACAAACAAAAAGCTAGTGTTTTAAAATTGGCGTGTGTCAATAACATTTTCTCTACACCCTTATTACCATTGCCTACCCACTAATAACTGTTTATTCCTCTGGTTGTTCACCTATTCCTATACTCCCAGCAGAAATAGCATTTTGAGTGCAATTGTCAGTATAGACAAATATACAGTTTCACCAGAGGGCGTACCCTGAAAATATCTCCTTTCTATGAGCCAGAAATAATGATACAGCCTCTTGTTCTCTCATGAATGCCAAACTCTACTACATACAGAGTTCATTCTACCCCGTGTTCTAAGGAAAAACTACCCCAACCCTATCTCTTTAATTAAATGTATTTTTTTCAAGCCACTTTAAAAAGCATCTTTTCTAGGAGCGCCTGGGTGGCTCAGTTGGTTAAGCGTCCAACTCTTGATTTCGGCTCAGATCATGATCTCACAGTTCGCGAGTTCAAGCCCTGTGTTGGTCTCTGTGCTGACAGTGCGGAGCCTGCTTAGGATTCTCGCTCTCCATCTTTATGCCCCTCCCCTGCTCATGCTTTTTCTCTCTCTTTCAAAATAAATAAGTAAATGTAAAAAAAAAAAAAAAGAAGAAGAAGAAGAAGAAGAAAAAGAAGAAGAAGAAATAAATCATCTATTCCAGTCCAAAACATCATATTGCGAAAACCAGCCAAGCAACATTTTTGCCTTTTCTCAAATCCTAGAGCTAATTAATAATTAAAAACAAAACAAAACAAAAAGCCAAGGGTAAGACCCAAGTCACCAAGCTACGTTTGTTCATTCTCCAAGGACTTAATGAGTACCATCCAGGCAGAATCAACAGTGCAGACTCCAGGCCCTCCTGGGGGACCCTCGCTTGTACTGGGGGAACAGACAAGGGGAAAGATGGTGCTTAACCATTTGAGTTAGCGTTCCGCTGCTCCCTGTATGCCCCAGAGGAATGAACCATGCATGCAAAGAAGCTCGTATGTGGACATTCACGACAGCATGATTCGCAATAGCCAAAAGGTGGAAACAACCCAAATGTCTATCAATCCCTGAATGGATAAACAAATTATGGTCTGTCCATAGGATGGAACCTTACTCACTCCCGAAAAGAAAGAAAGTACTAACACATGCAAAACCATGGACGAACTATGGAAAACTCCTACGGAGTCAAAGAAGTCAGTCACAACAGAACACAGACTTTGTGACTGTATTTATTTGAAATGTGCAGAGTAAACCAGTGCACAGAGAGAAATGACCTCCATGGCCGCCTGAGGCTGCAGGTGTAGACAGATTGGGGGGTGGGCGGTGATGGCCACAGGGTGCAGGCTTTCTTTGGGGGGTGACCACACTGTTCTAAAATCGGTTGTGGCGATGCTTGCACAGCTCCGTGAATACGCCAAAAGCCATTAAATGTATGCTATGTGAATTTATCTCAACAAAGCTGTTAATTAAAAAAATGTAAAGGAGAAAATTAAAGCGTACAGGCCACGAGTCGTGCTACATGGAAAAATTAAATGGCGAAGGTGTTAAGGAGTGTCAGCGGGGTTAAATTTTAGTGGAGTGTCTTCCCATTATTCTCTAAATTCCTATAAATAAGTAAGTCTTAAAAGATTCCTTGAATCAGAGTCAACTAGAGACATGCCCAGAGATACCCACTGCGCTCCCACTACATTAATTAAATTGTATCACCGCAGGCTTAAAAAACATCCAAATGGTTTTTGGCCCCAGGAAGCCCAGGGTCTGACCAACAGAATGCTGCCTGTAAACCCAGGAGAGAATCCCCGCCTCGGGGATCAGAATTCTATCTGAAGACTAATTGGGTTTCACACAATGTGCTCACCCAGGGGCTCTGCTTTGCAGGCATAATCTTGAACGAAAATTGGGTGGTTTAATAGCAAGCAGCCCACTGAATCCATGGAGTCAAGAAATCACTGCCTTTCTGGCCATTTTATCGTCTCTACGTATCATCACTTCTGACCATGATACGGATGGTGTTTCTAAAAAATGAGTATGGTTGGTATCTTTCCACGTTCTTTGACTAAGGAGTAGGTTTAGCTTTGTCGACCCCTTCAGAAAGTCTCAGAGTGTCCACCTTCCTGGAGCCGCGACCCGACCCTCAGCCCCGTCTACAAGCTGGCCGCAGCTTGTCTGCCCACTCGCCTCCAACCCAGACAGCCCAGGTGCCCAGCACCCACGCCCACCCGCTACAGATCCATGATGGCAAAAAACCCTAGGGAATCACAACGGCCCCTTAAGTCCCTAGAAGGCAGACACACTTGTCCCTGTACTTTTATAAGATCTAATAAATTGTACCCTGAAGAAGGGACACCGTTGAAAGCATTTTAAAGGCATAGCTTGACCATGAAGTAAAAAACTCGGGAAGTTGCCGAGGGCTCTGGTCTGACCTTTTGTTGCACTTTTTGCTATTTCTGTGGTTACATTTGGCTCTGAATTTAGAGTCCTCTCTTGGGCTTCCACAGAACCGTGCATCTCGGACAGCCGCCGGCCCTAGCGGGTGATAAAGACTGGCAAATATGAAATATAGATTTAGAGGTGTCAGAAGAAAATAAATTGGGTTCACATCGTATTTTCTTCTGAGTCTGAATGTCCTGAAAGCAGAATTTCATTTCCAGTCCCAGACCGGAGGCAGAGATGGCCCGTTGAGCCCCTATGAATCAGAAAGTTTGCACACAACCCTCTCCTCCAGCTGCAAAGACCCCGGTCTCATCTCTTCTCCAACCAAAATAAAATTAAGGGCTAGGAAGCCTGCTCTGGGGCAGTAACAACTTATGTGGGAAACTTGAAAAACTGGAAATCACCAACAAAGAGCATAAAAAGTGTGACTGTCATCCAGGTAGGATATGACGGATTCAGACAGAACAGTAGAGAGAAGGCCCAGGAGGCAGGCATTAAAAGAGTCTGCAAAGAAAAATGCAAAATCCAGCATGCTCAGAGGCAGCAGAGGGAGCAGAGTGGATTAGAAATTTCAGAGCCACAAGAAGGATCGATCTACTTCCAAAGCACACCAGCATCATCAAGGAGCATTAACCATCACTCCAGGAAGGACACATCACAAGGAAACCAGCCGTAGGTCACAGACATTAAAGATACGGCCTTTACACTCTGGAAAATAGTGTAGAGGTTTCTCAAAAAATTAAAAATAGAGCTACCCTACGACCCAGCAATAGCACTACTAGGAATTTATCCAAAGGATACAGAAGTGCTGATTCATAGGGGCACATGCACCCCAATGTTTACAGCAGCACTTTCAAAAATAGCCAAATTATGGAAAGAGCCTAAATGTCCATCAACTGACGAATGGATAAAGAAGATGTGGTTTATATATGCCATGGAATACTATTTGGCAATGAGAAAGAATGAAATCCTGCCATTTGCAGCAACGTGCATGGAACTAGAGGGGCTTATGCTAAGTGAAATAAGTCAGTCAGAGAAAGACGGATATGTTTTCACTCATATGTGGATCTTGAGAAACTTAACAGAAGACCATGGGGAAGGGAAGGGGAAAAATAGTTACAAACAGAGAGGGAGGGAGGCAAACTACAAGAGATTCTTAAATACAGAGAACAAACTGAGGGTGGCCGGGGAGGTGGAGGAGAGGAAAGGGGGTGATGGGCATTGAGGAGGGCACTCGTTGGGATGAGGACTGGGTGTTGTATGTGAGCGATGAGCCACAGGAAAATACTCTCAAAACCAAGAGGACACTGTACACACTGAATGTTAGCCAACTTGACAATAAATTATATTAAAAAAAAAAAGATATGGGCTTTCATTTTCCACCCAGTGTTGATCATATCAATTTCAGTGCATTTCTTAACATCACTGGGCTTTCTTTGCAAAAAGAAAGACAGTTAATACCCACCTCTCTGGGTGGTTGGATTGATAAGTTCTCTAAGCAACAGAAACTAAGATGAACAGCTTAATAACATAAATTGGGTATCGTGACCCATGGAAAATGTTCTAGATGGGGCTCAGCAACCCATACCCACAGGCCAAATGTAGCCCACCGCCTATGTTTGCAAATGACGTTTTATGGGAACACCATCATGTCCAATCAGGATGTTTTGTCCACAGGTGTGTTCCTGCTACAGCTGCAGAATCCATTAGTTGAAATAGAGACCATATGGACCCCAATGCTGAATATATTTGCTATCCGACCCTTTCCAGAAAAAGCTTGCCGAGCCCTGCTCTAGAATATCCGTTTATCATTCACTTGGGAATAGAATAGGCTTCCATTTATTGATCATCTGTTATGTCTGTTCATAGATGATTTCATTTACTCTACGAGCCGAGCCAGGGTGTTATTATCTCCACTTTATTTTTGAGAAAATAGACACATTAGGTGTCATTTCCCCCAAAGTCACATCATGGAAACCAGTGGAGCCAAAATTCTGATTTCAAAGTCAAGTGTACATCATTTCTCAGTGGCATTTTTATTAAAAAAAATTAAGTATCCAGTGCAGGAGGAGAAAAATAGAAGTCATAAGTTAAATAGAGATTGTCCAGCCAGCCGATGTAACAGAAGCAGCCCGCCTTTGGTGACGGTTGTGTTCAGAGTTGCAGAAAACCCTCGTGAGGCTCCCCTTTCCTCTGGGACAGGCAGGGAAAGGAAGATTTTGATGTGTTGGTCTCTGCTTAGCTTTTCAGCTGCACTTCCTACCCCATCCAACCTCACCCCTTAAAATTTGCTAATTCCCAGTGAAGGAACTTGTTCTACCAACCCACATGCTAAACTCACACAGAGACACACATGCTTATAGTATTTTCCATACTTACGCCTTCTTCCTCCTGAGAAACACATAGGCAGGGGTCTAAATCCGGAACCCCTCCGATGAGTCGCTTTTTCAGGAGTCCCTCTCCAGTCCCAGATCGAACTCACCGCTCCCGTCTGGGTTCCATTTGCCATCCCTACATAGAACACATCTGTCTCTGCTCATCTCTCTCAGTGGTCCGAGGGCACTTCAAGAATAAGGACCATGTCTTTTTTTAGCATGAGGTGCGCAGCTCAGTTTTTAGCCAATAAAAAAAAATCACTTATTGGAACCAACTTTTGCAGTTTCCCATCAGAAGAGCTCATTCTAAACAGAGGAATCCTAGAAAATTAAGTTGCAATTCCCTATCCGTCTCTGCCATCCAAAATGCACTCCTGTTGGTTTCTCTTCCTTCCCCCAGTCTCCTGCTAATGGTTGCTAACACCTCTATCAGAACAAGAGGAGGGCTTCTAAGTTCCAGACAGGTGGAGGGTAGCAATTAGGTCTCTTCGCAGCAGCTGAGGATATAGGGAGGCAGAGGCAGAGGGAGCGCTCACCGCGTTGGAAATGCCACTACATCTGAGGCAGAGGGTTGTCGAGAGAGCTTCTGCTACTGAAGGCATGAACTTAGAAAATTGGGATGGCTATCCCTCCCAAAAAGGACGGGCTGTCATGAAGGACAAATGGCATGGGGGCTGTCTCGGGCTCCTGAGTGCCAAGGATAAAGAATGTATGAATAGAACCATCTTTTTCTTGTTACTAAATCCTAGTATCCTTTGGGGGATACTTCAGATGAGAAGCCTGTACTGACAATTTTGCACTTACCATGGCCAGGCTAACGTCTCCCTATTCACATCGGAGCAAGCCACTACTTCCAGTGTTTGGCTTTTCTGTCTTCTGATTTGCTGCTGTAGATGTCAGGCTTGGGTTTATAGGTATTGCCTGATAGTTCATGAATCCTTCACCTTTTTGATATCATGCTTCTTCAATACACAGCTTGCCAGTGCACTCTTGTCCCCAAGGAAAATCTTTTTCTCTCTGACTCCCACACATGGAGCTGGTTACATGTTGACAGTTGTTGTACAGTTGACACTCAAAGCCAAATCTCTTCCATTTGCGTTTTCCTCTGTCTTTAAGAATTTTTTTCTTGGGGTGCCTGGGTGGCTCAGTTGGTTAAGCATCCGATCTCAGGTCATGATCTCACGGTCTGTGAGTTCAAGTCCCGTGTCCGGCTCTGTGCTGAGAGCTCAGAGCCTGGAGCCTGCTTCAGATGCTGTGTTTCCCTCTCTTTCTCTGCCCCTCCCCTGCTCGTACTCTGTCTCTCCTCTCTCTCAAAAAAAAAAAAAAAACATTTAAAAAATTAAAAAAAGAGAGACTGTAGATGACTTTGAATAGTGCGGTTTAAAAAAAAAGAAGAATGTTTTCTTGCCTGTCATGCAGGTTAATATCTTGTTTGTGACTGCCAAAATCAGCGGCTTAGATAACCTGCCATTGCCTGTTATTTTCAGCATGTATTTGTTACATTTTAAAGAATCATTTAAAATAGGAAAAAAAGACTGACAAAAGTATTCCGTTTATACCACCTTCTGAGAAGAGAGGAATTTGAGACTGTGATAAAGATAAACAAAGTACAAGTATTTGAAAGCAAAAAGATGTTCGTCACCCAGAAACATAGTCTGTATGTGCTCTGGATGTACCTAAATGCCACATCTATGCTAATGGCACCCATTATATTTTATTTTTACTTGGAAGCAAAACTGAAGTTTGAGTAGCTGCCAAGTTGTTGAGCTTAAAGGTGATGCTGTGTGTTTCCAGGGACTTTAATTGCTGTTGCCCTGTGTGTACTCGTCTACTCGCCTAATGTTCAAGTTCAAACTAAAGTCCGTGGAAATAACATGGGACTTGATCTCAAGAAAATTAGCTCTCCTGCTCACTAGCGGAGAACTTGTGTGTGTCTCTCTGGATCCTGGTCTCAGTTCCTCAATCTGGAAGGTAAAGGAGCTAGAGTTAGATCCATTGTACTTCCCATTCCAGAATTCCCTGGCATTTTTTATCCACAGGAAGACATAAAAGAATGCCAGAAATAGGAAGCAAGATACAGCAGGCTGAGTCTATTGCCAAGCAGGTATCTCTGGGTTTGTGAAGAGACAGAAGAGGACAGTAAAGAAATGGTTCCATGAGGATTGAAACAAAGAGAATCCAGAGTCCTTCCAAGACCCTGCAGTGAAAGCTGCATTCATTAGGACACATGCAATTCTTTGCATTCATCAAGAGTCCATCTGAAGTATATTTGATACAGGGATTTGATAGCAACTCGATTGAAAACTGAGGGGAAAAAAAGTCACATTGAATGATGTCAACCATCTGAATATTGTCAGTGTTGTCAGTGTCCTTCTATATCTTTGTATGAAATGAGCAGAATATAAGATCGTTTCTCTAATTGGGCCAGTTCAACTCAGCAACCAACCAACATGTGCTAGATGAGTCAACGCTCATGGACAACAGTCTCGTAGGAGATATGGACCAAAAAGTAAAATATTAAAAACATGTAAGAGACCCATATGTAATTGTAAGGCAATTACAATGGAAATGATTAGCGTATTATATTTGTTTTTTTTTATATTTGTTTTATATTGCACAATTTTAGAAACAAACAGAAACAGCAAATTTCTCATTGCCAATCTTACTTATAGATATCCTGACCAAAACAATGGAAAACAATAAAAAGAAAGACAGTGTCAGTGTTAAATTTCATCTTTGAGGGGCATCTGGGTGGCTCAGTGGGTTCGGCTCAGGTCATGATCTCACAGTTTGTTGGTTCAGGCCCCGCATCAGGCTCTGTGCTGACAGCTCAGAGCCTGGAACCTGCTTCAGATTCTGGGTCTCCCTCTCTCTCTGACTCTCCCACTTGCACTCTGATTCTCTCTCAAAAATAAGTAAGCATTAAAAACAATTAAAAAATTTCATCTTTGATGAAGTGAAGAACCACGTGAGTGTTGCACCATGATATATGAAGAAAGCTTACCAATTTAAGGAAAACTTGGAAAGCTTACCAACTTAAGGAAAACTTGGAAAGCTTACCAACTTAAGGGGAGATGTCAAAGGAAGGGAAACACCCCCAATATATTCTTCAGAGTGGGAGGCAAGGCCCAAAAGGCAAAACTTTGTTTGGAAAAGAGAAAATCAGGTATGCCGAGGCAGGATGCAGAAAAGAAGTAGGGGATACAGATTAGTCAAGGAAATGTGTGGTGACTAGGTGGTTTCACGCATGGCGCGACAGAACAGAATTTAAAGATGGTAGCAGCTCTGCTGCGCTGACCTTGCCGAGCAAAATGCGTGAGGTTTTCACTACTCATCCCCACAGAAATTATGGACTTTGCGATGAGGAGGCCCCCTCCCGTGAGCGAGGCTATATTTTAATGCAAAGTACTGATGGGCAAAAATGCTCGGAGGTGACAAAAACAGGCATAGAGTGTCTAAGTTGTATATGACTGGTACTCTCAAACGCAATGAAAAAATGCTACAGGAAAAAATTAAAATACGGAAAAGAAGATTCGACAAGAAATGGCAAGGAGGGTCACATAACCAGGGAGGAGTCTAAAACCTTCCCGTGGACTTGGAAGAGTATTACAGGGAATTCTCAGTTTCAGAGAGAGGGGTAGCTTCCTCTTTCAAAAAAATGTGGGGGCACCTGGGTGGCTCAGTTGGTTAAGTGTCCAATTTCTGTTCAGGTAATGATCTCGCAGTTTGTCAGTTTGAGCCCCATGTCAGGCTCTGTTCTGACAGCTCAGTTTCAGCCCCACGTTAGATATAGAGTTACTTAAAAAGTCTTAAGCCCATAATTAAATAAGTAAAGCATCTAAAATTATAAAAGATATCAGAAGATCTTTTGAATTCATACTACATAGCTAGAACAAGGAGAGACGGTCTCATTTAGTGTTCTATGAGATAATCTAGCTAAATATATGAGGTCTTCGCAGGAACTTCTCAGGGTTGACTGAAAATTATGCTCTAAATCTTTCTCCCACAGAGCCCAGGTAGTTACAATTCTCATTTTATGGCTGCCACTGTCCTTTCTGTCTGCTGATGTTCCTCTCACTTTCTTTTCCCCAAAGCCACACTATAGTTCAAACAGTCATTTCTGTTTGCCAATTTAATGATAGTCCTGGAGACAAGGATATATATTATTTTGTTGTTTAAGAGCTTTAAGTAATCATCAGTAAGGGGAAATATATAGGCTATAATAAACTTAGGAAATAAAAAAAAAATGTCTCCATCCTATGGCATCTAACTACCTCTCTTTTATTCTGGAGCACTTCATCTCTATCCACCTTGTCCTCTGTAGGCAAAGCTCACACTGTGTTTAATCCTTTTACGAAGTACAGACGGGGAAGTTTAAGAAACAAATATCAGTTTTTTACTGACTTCTTCCCTCCGAAAGGCCACCAATTCCCAAGGCAGAACAATAGGTAGGAATTAGCTCAGCTCAGGTAACTGCTTATACTCAAGTAATGGACATTTTGGGGGGATCCTCACAGCTTCTTGACAACAAGCTTAGTAGTTGCCCTATGCAACACCAAATTTTCATTGGATCCTTGCTTCTATAATTATGTGATGGCTGTGGTCTTTTCACAACTCACCACAATTAAATGCAATGACAAATTAGTCTTAATTTTAAATATTTCCTCCCATAATTCTTTTTTCTTTTTATTTTTTTTTCTTTCCATAATTGTTTCACATGCTCTCCTTGTTGATTTTTGACTACTAATCTACTCAAAACAAACAAAACCAATCAAGCAGTTATTAGCAGAAAACCCCAGAATGGGATGATTTTGGCTGGCCAAACAGGCCAAAAGATGAAGAAAGCTATCAATAATTATGGTCTTTCATAATATCAGGGTGTTCCACAGAGAGAACTTTAAATTCTAGGTGTTTTGTCGCCTAAGCAATGATTAAAAAAAAACATTGATTAATACTTTCGTAGCAAGACAGAATATCTCTTGGGCTTTTATATTTATTCTTCTCCTCTGTCCCTGAAAATAACCTGCAAACAGGTAATTGGGAAACTAATATTTAGCAGAACATTAAAATTCCAAGACCATGAGGAGATTAGAAAGGAAACCAGTTGTGGAAGGAAGATTTTGCAGCCCAGGTAAGCTGTTTCTCAAATTCATGAAAGGGCTCCCCAGTTGTATGGACTGATTATCACTGCCAATGTTGAGAAGTCATTCATAAGGAAGCAGAGATTTCCATCCAGAAAATTGAAAGTGACCCAGTATTCTGATTTTTCAGAGACCAAGAAGAAGGTGAATTGCACAAACGTGTGAGCAAGAAATATACCATGAAGACGTCTAGCAGGGATAGTGGAAGACACTGGATTTGATGATTAGAACTCACATGAAATCACCAAGAAAGCAGTTCAGCTCTGAGAGAACAAGAACTTAATGTCATCCCTGAGGATAATTTGGAAATGCACTATCTTAAAGGCTGGTTGGTGAACACTTAAATTAGAAAGCGGAGGTCACTATGAGTCAGGGTGGGCTCATTAGGAACAAATCATGCCAGACTAAAATCATTTCACTGGACCGATAAACTCGAGAAACGCGGTAGGCTTGAAGGATAGTATCTTCATTTGAGCAAAATTTTGACAAAGTTTTTTAATCACAGCTTTGAGGACTGGATGAAGACACAATTAAGATCAGGTTAAACTTTTGAAATTAAAGATTAAGGGATGGATGTCCAACTAGAGGACTGTTTCTCTCCATCTCTCTCTCATTTGCTCATTGGTCCTCTCCTGTGGATCATTTCAATTAATGACTTGGATGTAGAAATGGATAAATGGGTAGCTTACTGATCAGGGTTACAAAGTCGGAGAATCTGAGATGATTAGCTAATGGATTGAGTGACACACTTGAGACCAAAATAAACCAGGGCTATTGCTGGCTGAATCGATGAAATGAATCTAACAAGATGGAGACTGATACCAACAAAGTACGTGGTCAGATATGCCAGCCTCTCAAGTACCAACTTGAGGAGATAAGACTCAACAAATGTATAATAAAAATAACCAGACATTTTAACTGACTGTCAGGGCAATAGGAGTCTTCAGTGTAATCCATCTAACAACAACAACAACAAAAGCTTCTCTAACTTCACACAATTGCAATATAAATGAACTGTTGAAAAATGATGAAAGGAACCCTCACTTTAGGTGATTGCATTTATTAGACTAATACAGAGCATGGTAACTACTTAAAAATATTCTTTGATATTTATATATGCGCATTTCCAATTAACAACAAGATTTGATAAACCATGTAACTTTTGGACAGGAAAAATTAATTCGTAGGGTGTGTTAATAGAAAGTCTACTGAACAGATAACGTCCACGGAGTTGTGCGGTTTTGTCCTCAGCACCCAATAATATGTTTCCAGAGAAAGACATCTATGGTAGTGAGGAACCAAAAAGTAGACCCATGAAAGAGTGGAAGAAAGAGGAGAGAAAGAGATGAGGACCTGGTGGAGATAGGGAGGGGAATGAGAATGGAAGAGGAATAGGGTAGAGAGAGAGACCTGTTCTTGAACCATTCTTTTTTTTTTTTTTTTTAATTCATGTCAGTTAACATTCAGTGAAGTATTGGTTTCAGGAGTAGATCCGAGTGATTCATCACTTACGTATAACCCACCGTGCTCATCCCAACAAGTGCCTTCTTATGCCCTTCACCCATTTGGTTCATCCCCCCACCCAACACCCCTCCAGCAACCCTCAGTTTGTTCTCTGTATTAAAGAGTCTCTTATGGTTTGCCTCCCTCTCTGTTCTTATCATATTTTCCCTTCCCTTCCCCTATGTTCATCTGCTGTGTTTCTTAAATTCCACATAAATCATATAGTAAATCATATAATATTTGTCTTTCTCTGACTGACTTCTTTCTCTTAGCATAATACACTCTAGTTCCATCCACATTTTGCAAAGGGCAAGATTTCATTCTTTTTGATCTCTAAGTAATATTCCATTGTGTATATATACACACACCACATCTTATTATCGATTCATCAGTCAGTGGACATTTGGGCTTTTTCCACAATTTGGCTATTGTCGATAACGCCGCTATAAACAGTGGGGTGTATGTGCCCCTCAGAAACAGCATTTTTGTATCCTTTGGATAAATACCTAGTACTGTACTTCCTGGGTCAAAAAATCTATTTTTAGTTTTTTGAGGCACCTCCACACTGTTTTCCAGAGTGGCTGCACCAGTTTGGATTCTCCCCAACAGTGCAAGAGGGTTCCCCATTTCTGCACATCCTCACCAACTCTGTTGTTTCCTCAGTTATTGATGTTAGCCATTCTGACAGGTGTGAAGAGGTATCTCATTGTGGTTTTGATTTGTGTTTCCCTGATGATGAGTGACGATGAGCATCTTTTCATGTGTCTGTTGGCCGTCTGGATGTTTTCTTTGGAGAAATGTCTATTCATGTCTTCTGCCCATTTCTTCACTGGATTATTTGTTTTCTGGGTGCGGAGTTTGGTGAGTTCTTTATAGATTTTGGATATTAACCCTTTTTCAGATATGCCATTTGCAAATATCTTCTCTCTTTCCATTCTTGAGGATTCACATACTTGGGTGACTTTTCTGTATTCTGTGTGCAGACTTCTGAGTACTGCTAATGATGCCTCAAATGCTGTAGCTACAGTGCTTTATCTCAGAGAGAACCTTCCTGATTGCACCTGTGCCTTCCCTTTGTGACATTTAACACAGAAATGAATAACAAGATGAGTACTTACCTCTCTTCCCCTCTAGACACTAAGGTAGGTCTGTGGGAGCATGTACTGTGTTGGTCTCTTTCATCATGGTATTCTTAATGCCAAGTATATAGCCATACATATGCCTGTGCTTAGCACTCTATAAACATATTTGAATTAATTTTTGAACATTGCCTGTAATTCAATAACTTTCGTGCAGTGGAAATTTTTAAACAGAAAATATAATGAAAAGAAAAATACGTTTCATGGTAGCAGGTAAATATATAGGCGGCAAAGGAAAAATACATTCTCTCAAGGTAATACGTGGAATGTTGATGAAAATTGAATGCTTAGTTCACAAGGCAGTTTGTCAATAAATCTCATCAGGCTCGTGTCATACAAGTTACATTCTCTGTCCACAATGCATTAAGTTAGAAATCAAGAACAAAGAAATAAGTAGAAAATCTCCATAT
Source organism: Paguma larvata (assembly GCA_030068075.1). NCBI lineage: Eukaryota > Metazoa > Chordata > Mammalia > Carnivora > Viverridae > Paguma > Paguma larvata. The sequence continues at coordinate 3,376,807 of CM057830.1, read as the reverse complement.
TTTCAGTTGTAAATCACACGTTTTTAAAAATTCATGGGTCAAAAAAGAGATGGTAGTGAAATGAAAAATATAGAGAAACAACAATAATGCTATATGATTTTAAAAGGGGAGACATTATAGAGCAGTATCTAAAGGGAAATTTAAAAATTTAAGGTTGATATTGGAAGAGACAATAAGATGGACACTAATGAGTTGAACAGGTAGCACAGGGCATTAGGAAAACAACAATAGGGGCGCCTGGGTGGCTCAGTTAGTTGAGCGTCCGACTTCAGCTCGGGTCACGGCCTTGCGATTTGTGAGTTCAAGCCCCACATCAGGCTCTGTGCTGACAGCTCAGAGCCTGGGACCTGCTTCAGATTCTGGGTCTCCCTCTCTCTCTCTGCTCCTCCCCCACTCGTGTTCTGTCTCTTTCTCTCAAAAATAAATAAACATTAAAAAAATTAAAAAAGAAAAAAGAAAAAGAAAAACAGATTAAACTTCTCCAGTGTAGAAACAATAAAATAGTAACACTGAAAAACCTCTGGCAAGATTGTTTAGGAAGGATAGAAAGAGAGTATGAGAGATAAATATACTATTAGAATAAAAGAAAAAGAAAAAGTAGAGAAACTGCTGAGATCAAGAAAATAATAAAGTGATAGCATTAACTTCACACCAATAAATTTAAAAATGTAAAATATCAAAATCGTAGAAAGATGTAACTGACTCAAGAAGAAATGTAAATTTTATTTATTTATTTTTCAAGTTTATTTATTTAAGCAATGTCTACACCCAACATGGGGCTCAAACTCATGACCCCAAGATGAAGAGCCACACACTCTACCAACTCAGCCAGCCAAGTGCCTCAAGAAACAGATAAATTTTAAAAACTGAAACAAAGGCCTCTAGTAAGCTATCAACAAATAATTCCAAACCAATACAACTCTTCCAAAGACCAGAAAAATAAGAAACTTCTCTCAAATCATTTTATGAGACTCCCTAACTTTAATAATCAGGTTATCCAAGGAGAATAAATTTTATTAATTTATAAATAAATTTATAGTTCTGCTAAGAACAAACATCTTAATAACAAAATAATCTGGCAATGTATAAAGAATAATAATCACATGGAAATATTGGGTTCATCTGAGAAATACAATGCTGAATTAACATTAGAAATATCAATTAATCACCAGATAAAAACCTGTGTAATTATTTTAATAGATTAAGAAAAAGCAATTCATAAAGTCAATATTCCTGACTTTTTATTTCTTTTTCAAAGAGATCCTTACCAATTAGGGATAGAAAGCAACTTTTCTACTATGATAGATATCATTTAAAACAAAACTGAGTCTGAAATATAATTAATAGCGAAAAGGTAAATGTATTTTTGTTTAAGATCAGGAATAAGAATACTTTTTATTACCACCTCCTTTCAGCTTTTTATTGAGGTAGTAAAGGCCAGTTCAATAAAATAAGAAAAAATCAAACTCTTTGAAGGTTATAAAGGAAGGAGATATTATCCTTCAAAGCCTATTCATTTCCCACCTAGAACACCTCAAACCTTAAAGAATATTCAGATAAATTGTTCAAACCAATGAGGTTATATCAAGGTTGCAGGATACAACATAAATATTCACCATCACTTGTATATCAGTGTATTGGCAATAATCAGAACATACATTTTTAGAAAATATCTTTCACAAAGGCACACAAATACAAGGAATTACTAATGAATAGAATAAAACTGGTGCAAAGACTTTATGAGGAAATTATAAACATATATTGAAAAATAATAAAGAAGGTAAAATAAATGAAGCATTAAATATAACTGACACCAATGTTAGAGGGTGCCTTTTCCCCTGAAGCCATTGGGGAGGGCCAGCCAAAACTGCCTGGACCTTTAATTAGTCCTGCTTGGTCTGTAGCTCCCGGTTTGCTTCAGGGACCAGGAAAGGCTATGATCTGTCTCTGACAAAGGCTATCAAACCAGGAAGATTTGATGCTCTGTTTCACCTTCCAATAAAATGGTTCCTAGAATACGTGTGTTTGAAAACTCACGTTAAACAGGGGCGCCTGCGTCCAAGCAGGATCCAGCTACACAATCAATTTCTTTTTATTTTATTTATTTATTTTTTTGAGAGAGAACGCAAGCATGAGCGGCGAGGCGGGGGAGGGGGAGCAGGGTGGTAGAGGAAGAAGGAGAGAAAGAATCTTAAGCAGGCTTCACGTCCAGCTTGGAACCCAAAGCGACGCTCAGTCTCACAACCGTGAGATCACAATCATGACCAGAGTCAAAACCAAGAGTCGGACACTTAGCAGACTGAGCCACCCAGGTGCCTCAATACACAATCAAGCTTTTAGGCAAAGGAGTATCTCATCCATGATGAATTTGGTGACATTATTTTTTATTAATGTATATTCCCCCCCTTGTATTCGATTCCTTAAATATGCCTTTTGTGCCTCTAACAGTTTTGTATCCATTACAATTGTATGTCTCTGTCTTTATTTCCAAAGTGGTAGCAGTTTACTTTTCATTTTTATTTTTTTATATATAGGGATTTGGGAGAACAACCTTACCCAACATCTAGAAGCCTACAGTTTTTGCTACCACTCGATTCCCCTTCACCGGTACATCTAAGAAAGGCTGAAGTGAGGATCTTTCTTGTTGAGTGTTATCTAGACGTATGGGGTGGGGGCACTAAGCAGCCAGAGGACCATGGGCGAAGGGAAGGGGAAAAAATAGTTATAAAAAGAGAGGGAGGGAGGCAAACCATAAGAAATTCTTCAATACAGAGAAAAATCTGAGGGTTGATGGGGGTTGGGAGAGAGGGGGAAGTGGGTGATGGGCATTGAGGAGGGCACTTGTTGGGATGAGCACTGGGTGTTGTATGTGAGTGATGAACCACAGGAATCCACCCCAAAAACCAAGATCACATTGTGCACACTGTATGTTAGCCAATTTGACAAGAAATTATATTTAAAAAAAAAGAACTAAGCAAAATAAAAGAAGGTACTTCCGAAAGGTCCTGCATTGTGTTTCTTTTGAAATATTTTAACTACAGTATATTGATTTGTTGTACCAAATGCTTGCTGATTTAGCTGCAAGGAGACATAATTTGGAAGATAATATATATATATATATATACATATATATATATAATGTGCTGTCAGATATCATGACATAAATTATTTTAACATCATATTTTATACATTATTACATTACATAACACTAAATATTCAATGATAGAATATTAATCTAGAAGCAAATCACAGCCATGAGTCTTGAGGCTTTTTTTCTTGTCTAATGATGCTTCTGTCCTGCCCGTCCCTTGATGCGTAATCATGGAGGTGTCTGCTTTGAGCTTCCTCAGATCTTTGACACGCAGTCCTATTTAACACTTGTTCTGAGGCCCAAGCCCGGACGTCTAAAGCTCAGAGTTCCTGAGATTGGTGAATGCACTCGGTAATGCAAAGTGCACACAGTTCTATCAAGAGACAGGAAACCTAGATTACAGAACACAATTCACATTTTCTGCTGTATCAAAATTCTTACCTTTATGCTCATGGTGACTTCTTACTACTGTCATGACTGATCATCGCAATCTGTAAAAATATTCTTTGACTAAGATGGTCCAGAATTGATTCCTGAAAGTTTTTTTTTCCTTCCTTTGTTATATCTTCTTTGTTTGTTGTTGTTATTTTAATCTGAGAGAATCATTGCCATTCATTCTCTTCTTAAATAATCTTTGTTTAAACATCCTTACCAACATTAGACCAAAATCGAGTCAACGAATGCTGTGTTCTCATCTCCAAGTGGTGATTTAAATCTGGAAAGTGATACAAATTTATTCTTTTTTTATACAAATTTATTAAAAATAAATTAAGACTAAAATTAAACTAATGGCTACTTTATTTATTCCAAAATGTTAATGACGCGGGGAAAAACAAATCCGTTTTTCCATTGTAGATTCATGTTCTTCTCTCTTTTCTTTCAGAAAGAACTTTGCATGGTATTGCACCCTGAAAATGAAATTAACCATCAAAACTAGCTTGGTGTCCCTCAAAGAAACCGCTGAAACACAACAGGCCTCCAGGATGTGGCATTTCATGGTATACGGAGGGCTACAGTACAGTCTGTAGAATTGGACTTGAAAAATGAAGAAGGTAGTTGGAGGTTATAGTAAATTTCTGTCCCACTGAAAGTTTCTTGAACCCATGGCGGTGGGGTTTGTTGGCATGTTGTGTGTCCTTGAAGCACTGTTCACTTGCTACTGGGTACGTGAGGACTCATCAGGGAAGACTGCTTCATGACCGCCTGAGACTCTGGCCCCCAAACTCCAGTGTCCAGGCCGGTGGGGTTGGAGCACATAGAGAGCCCATTTTGCTACAACAGGAGATTGCCAGGCCCTGGAACCCAAACAGCTGTCCAGAAGTGCATTGAGATCTTCCTACCGCATGCATGGCCACCATATTGCAAAATGGCGGTACCCACATTCACATGCTCAGTATGGATCCCACGATATTTTCATTGTGCTGACCTTCTTTGCCATGCCGGAGCTTTTCGTGGCCTGGGACAATAAGGGCCTCTCAGCATTTTAGCATCAATTGGTAGAGACTCTTGGTCCCTGCCTTCGAATTATCAAATCACTGACTCAGGAGCAGCGGCACACGGAGCCCCTAGCGAAGGTCACAGGTGGCAATCTCTGGAATATTCTTGTTTTGGTGTTCCTGAGATTTTGCAGTTAGGTTTATATCCCTTGCCTTAATGATCAAAGTATCCAAAATCATAAATTCAAACTGTACTGGAAGAAAATAATAATTTGTCTCATGACTGCAGTAAACATAGTGCGATGTCTTGGATTTATTCCATTGGTTATTCTTTGAACCACAAAAGCTATGTGTCAACATAGAAATGGTCTTTATTATGGGGAGGAAATTCCATGACTGTAAGTACGATTGATTCTCGGTCACTGATGCCACTTTCCTATCCGTGGGACAAGGATGTTTTGCACAAAGGTCTCCCCTATTACATACCGGCAGCTGATATCTTAGCATGTACATCTGGAAGTCTTGAGGTGAAAGTTTCTACTCCTCTTCGATGAGAGATGGTCTGTGTTCCCCACAATGGGATCCAGTTCTTTCTGCCCATTCATGGAGTGACTTGGAGAACTCAAAGCTGGATTGCTGAAGGACCACTCAGTAGAGAGGTAAGAAACTCATTTGTTTAAATGCAAACTTAACTATGGCAAATATAGAAAACCATGTGGGAAGATTTCTTTTACAGAGCACATTTCTGTTGCCTAGGATATGAATCCTTACAGTCTTTCTAAGTAGTGATTGCAATTTACAAACAGAATCTTCCCTATTTTCCATGGTTCTGTGTTTGAAATGCCTTTTGCGTGGCTAATTATTTTTGTTTGTATTCCATGCTCAGACAATCAGAGGGGATGGTTTTCACCTCAATATTTTGGCTCCTAGAATGCTAGGTACATGAGAAGCTTTCATTTTCATCCAAGGGCTGTAATGTGGGGTTGAAACCTCTAAATAAGCAGCAGTAGGATGTCCCTTTGTTGCCACATTCTTCTCTTAATGGAACCCAGATTCAGGATTCTCTAAGGAAGTAGCTGAGAGAATGATGTTTAACCTTCCTTCAAAAGGGTTGTTCTCAAGTCTCCTCAAAGGTATTCATGCCCAGAATTATACCAGGGGCTGCTGCGCACAGCCTCAGATGCAGCATGGATTGTAACCTACAGAAATGCATCCACCGAACCACGCCATTAACGGACCACCCGTCTTGTTGGCAACGTGACCTTGACTCTTGTAGGGGCCGAATCTAGAAGTTTCTCTGTCATCTATTGACCCCATTCATCCTAAAAGTTTTCTCTCTTTTCCTCTAGTCTAACTTTATGGCTAAAAAGTTTGGCTTATTAAGATGGTGTCTAAATTAGATCCTGGAAACTCTGAGATTGGAACCACATGGAGAGCACTGGTGATTTCCTTCTTGGAAAAGACAAATAGTTGTTCTCATGGGTAAATTCATTTTATTTATTTTTTGTTTATTATTTATTTATTTATTTTAATAGGAAGTCCTCTTATTTTTTAAATTTTTTTTAGCATTTATTTATTTTTGAGAGAGACAGAGAGAGAGCGAGCAGAAGTGGAGGAGGGATAAAGAGAGAGGGAGACAGAGAATCTGAAGCAGGCTCCAGGCTCTGAGCTGTTAACACAGAGCCCAACACTGGGCTCAAAATCACAAACTGTGAGATCGTGACTTGAGGCACAGTTGGACACTTAACTGGCTGAGCCACCCAGGCGCCCTGGGAAATTTCATTTTAGAAGACGCATGCAAAGAGGCCCAACACCTATGGCCAAATGGAAGTCCAGTCTATTCAGCATACCACCATATCCCACCCCAGATATATTGTTTCTGCTCTGAAGTTTGCTGGAGTCCAGTGTCCGTCCATCTGTTGGCCTACTTCCCACCCACAGGAGTCCTCAAAGTTATTTTTTCTGCCAAAAGGGAAAATGTATTTTAAGACGTCTTTTGCACATTCCTTCATGCATTTTACACTGCTTTACGACACAGAGTAATTATTGTATAAACTTTTAATTTTAAATAATGTCATACCTAAACCTGATTTTACAAAATGGCTAAATGAGTTGATGAATGGCAGCTCCGTTGCTGTGTTAAGTCACAAATCTATTGATAAGAGCTACAAGTATTTAGGAGAAAATGTTAACATGACAATTTTTTTTCTCATTCAGATTTGCTTAGACAGAGGAAAGTACTCTGGTGTTTAGAGGCATGATTCCCCCTTCAATGTTATCAGCTACAATAGATTGTGTCCCATACTTACACTAGAGTTTAGAGGCTAATTAGTTTCTGCAAAGAGATCTATTCCAAAAGCAGGCGAAGTCTGCCTTCATTGCTAGGATGGCCCTCCCATGGGGATGTTTCTTCACACCTCCCTTCTCCCTTGACCAAGAGAACCAAGAGCCTTGATGCAGCTGCTGAGGGACAATGGCACACGTGGGCGTGGTGGAGGTAGATCGCCACGCTGCCCTGCTGTCTGCAGACAGTGAGATGCAATCCTCACACCCATTTCAAGACCCGATGTCTTTGGGGGAAATTGGTGTGGGCAGGAAGGTTTATAATCCTGTACTTCACCCTTTGCATGCTGTTGCAGCCACTCATACCTGTTCTGTTCATGTGGACTCCAAAGCCTTCTCATCACAGATGCTTTAGGGACACTGCTGTCTATTAGAGCCCCACAATTGGTTTAAGAAAGTCAGTCTGTATATTTGGGGAGTTCCTCATCTCAGTAAATCCTGGACATGAGTCAACAAGGTTGGCCAACACTGTGATAAGGGAGCAAAATGTTGGCGATGATGAAGGATAGTCTCTTGGACATACAAGGCGTAGAGGGATGGAATCTGAGCACCACTTATCCTCCACACCTCAGGCACAGCCCCGTAGTAAGCCAGCCAACCCCAGACTTAGGGGTTGATGGATTAATCAATCCTCTTTCTACAAAAGATGGGTTGGCACCGCCATTGATGTAAATATCCTAGACTGCAAGCTGTGGCCAGGAGAGTCACACCTGCCTTCTTCTGAATGTTAAACCCATGTCACCGATCTGCAGCTCTGTCGTTGAGAAGCATGAGAACATCAGCTCCCCTCATATGTGTGGGGATCTTCACGGTGAGATCTCTCCTTCACACTGCTGCCAAAGCAATCACATGGGACATCCAGGTAAAACTCATGCTTCCAATTTCTGTTAAGTTTGTCTCTCTCTCTTTTTTTTATTTTTTTATTTTTTGTCTCCTACAAAGGCCAAATTGCAGACTGGATTATTGAATCAATGTCCATATCCTTGATTTTAGAGTTAAACAAGAACTGAAGTCTTGGCTTTCCGTGGGGTCAGACTAGGTTGGCCTCCAGTGATCCATTTAGCAATCCATAACTGATACACTGTTGAACACACTAGATGGACAATAGCACAGGGGCAATGTGTTTTTCCTCTGTGTTTCTTGGTTTCTTCATCCTTTTTTTCCCCTAAAAGTTTATTTACTTATTTTAAGAAAGAGAGAGAGAGGGAGTGGGGGAGGGGCAGAGAGAGAGAGAGAGAATCCCAAGCAGGCTCTGCACTGTCAGCACAGAGCCCAAGGTGGGGCTTAAACTCATGAACCATGAGATCATGACCTGAGCCAAAACCAAAAGTCAGACACTCTACCGACTCAGCCACCACGTGCTCCCAGTTTCCTCATCTTTCAAACTGAGATAATAATGGCTACCTCATGGACTATGCATGGTCCCTTCCAGAAAGTGTTGAATCCCTAAAATATGTTAAGTGAGATTTTCCCAGGGAACTCAGAAAAACTGCCTGGGAATTTTTATGCCACTTGTCTTGAAACTAGAGCTTTCCCTTGGCTTCAGGGTAAAGCAACCCAGACCTCAAAGGACCCCATCTGGAATGCAGAGTTTATTCACCCATGGATGTCAGGTCAGAACACACACAGAATTACAGTGATCTCAGGCCAAGAGAAACATCCTCGCAAGCACCTGGAGATCCCCCTGATACTCCCCGATACAGGGAAAGTAGGTATTTTCTATAAGTGTGAGAGTTCTGGGAAGCACAATTCTCCTAACCTGTAATTGGACTTGGTTAGTTCTTACCCTTGAGTGTACATCAGAATGACATGGACAGATTTTCTCAACATTCTCATCTTGGGGCTGTACCCCTGGTTAGCAGCAACCATGTTTCTGGGGTGGGACCCTGGCAGCAATATTTGTAAAGGTCCCTGGGTAATTCCACTGTGCCGTGCAGGCTGAGACCATGGACTAGGGCTTCCCACGTCCCTGTCTTCCTGGGAGATGAACCTATCTGGTCATCATAACTCCACCTCTCAAGCCTGGGTCCCCACCGCCTGGGCTCCTGACCCATTCTGTCACTGCTCTTCTCCTTCTGGGACATGTGTACCACAATGAACAAACACCTCCACTTTCTCAACCTTTCTTCTATTGCTTGGCTCTTCCCTGAGGCCACCACTGCCCTGCAGTCATCTCCTGGGGACAGCCATTGGTGTGTACCTTGAGCCATTAAGGGAGTAGCACTCATCAAATTCTTGGTCTTCTCACTTCAAGATCTGTTCTTCATTCCTCTCCAGCCACCTCCACAGCCATGCCCTGCCTCTAGTCTTTATGCCGTACTAACACCTGAAATACCCACTGCACAGAATCCTCTCTCTGACTTACACTTTCTGCAGTATTCCCTTTGGGCGAACCCTTCTCTTGGGAAAGCTTTCACCCTTGTCTTTCTTGGCCTCACACGTCACATGTCTTATTTATCTGCTTCATCCTCTGGCTGATCTTCATCTGTGTCCTTCTGGGGTCCTCCCCTTATGTCTCTGCATTAAAGGTTGTTCTGATTTTCAGCCCTCACTTTGGGCATTTCCTTCCAATCTATCCTTCAAAGACAGCATTAAGTGGTCCTCATGCTTTCCATGCTCATAGCACCCGATCCTGGGGTGAGACCCATCACAGAGCATTCGGACTGCCTATTTGCTTCTGCTTCTCCCCACCTGAATTCGGTTCTCTAGAGAAACAGAACCAATAGGATGTCTCTAGATATAGATAGATATAGATATAGACATATAGAAGTAGAGACAGATAAACATTGATATAGACATAGGTAAAAATACCTATCCATCTATAGATCTATTTATTAATAGAGAGAGATAGATCTCTGTAGATAGACACATACATGGATATATCCAATAGATTTTTATCTATATAGTAGATAATTATAATTCTGTTGGGTATATTTATTTATCATCTATCTAGACAGATCTATCTCTGTCTTTATACATAGCCATATTGTTACCAGTGTCTCTCTTCTCTCTCTCTCTCTCTCTCTCTCTCTCTCTCTCTCTCGAATTATTTCAAGGAATTGGCTCATGTGATTGTAGAGGCTGGCAAGCCCCAAATCTGCAGGGCCGACCAGAAGGCTGAAAATTCAGCAGAGATTGTTTGTTGCAGTCTTGAGAAGGAATTGCTTCTTCTTTGGGAACCTTCAGTCTTTGCTCCTAAACCCTTCAAATGATTAGACAAGACCCATACCCGATCCCCAACCGCTCCCCACCCATCGACATTAGGAAGGATAATCTGTTTTACTCAAAGTCTACCAATTTAAATGTACTCACATCTAAAACTTATCTTCACAACTATATGAAGACTAGTGTTTAACCAAACAACTGGGCATCATAGCCTAGTCCAAAATAAATTTCTCACACCATGTATCTCAAATGTGGAATGGATGTGGTACCTGGCCCTGTGTATGTAATTATTTTGTATATAACTCCTCTATAACAATGTCAATAGCAATGATCAGTATTGGCATCGAGTTTATACTATGTACTTAAACACTCGACATAGACTATGTACATACACTATTTATTTGTTTCTTAGCTTTTGCTCACAATATTATATTTTATCTTCACCCCGGTCTTGGAGGAAGCTCTTTATGAGGTGGCTGGACTCAAAAAACTTGATTTGTAAACCAAATAGATATAATCAATGAGATGCAAGGCTAGGATTTGAATCTAGGTCTCCTGGCTTCTAACCGTATTCCCCAAATTCTAGCATCTTCGTCTCTTCCCCTTATTTATATTAGTATTAGGTTATAACCGTGTGCTCAGATGTAAGAGAAATGTATCTTTTCTGTGTCTCTTGAACTGTTTCTCTAAATGAGTATTTATGAACAATCTTTCTCCTCTCAAGCATATAAAAAAAAAATTCCAAGGGTCGCATTAAGCCTGTTATAGCCCAGAGCCTCTCTCTTGACCCCCAGCTGCCTCTTGTTTTAAAACAATACTTGGAAGAAAATAAATTGTTAGCTCTCCTGGCAGAGCCTTTATGCCAGGCTTTAGGGGATCATTACCATAATATTATGCGTCAGGAAGCAATTTTCCAAATGACACTTCGGTGACCCCAAAGAGTCTTAAATCAAAAAGAGAGCCTTGGATTCTGTCTATTTAGTGCAAAAACAGTCATTGACTTCTGTTTTTTAAAATAATCAAGCAGATATCACACAGAGGACAAAGTCATTGAGGTTTCCATTCTTTGGACTGTTGTCTGGGTGCAAGTAGATACCATCATTTTGTTGGACAAAGGTGGTAAACTTGGGCTGTCTTAGGAAGGGAAAAAAAACCCACACTTAGAAATGTGTCATCCTCTGGCATGGTAGTTGAGGATTCTTGACTGGAATGTTCATAAAACTAGATTATAAATGTTTAGGGAGAATGGACCATGTCTTATTCAATGTTTTATGTCCGTCTGTTGATCGGTGCCTCATTCCAAACACCAAGGAGCCCAAGACCCAAGTTCTCGCACTGAGTTATCAAACTTCCCCAAAGTAGACACTCAGGTCTTTCAATAATGACTTGGTTTTCCTCTTTATTCAATAGCTTACTTCTCCCAAAGGCACATAAAATGGGCCTTTCTCGTGCAGTTTCCAATACATTTTCCAGAAAATAAGATGTATGTGAATGCCATTTCAATTGAAAGAGCTTTTGAGTAGGAGTATTATGGTCACTTGAGAATAATCACTTGCTACTTGTATTATGCAAAAGACTTTGTCTAAAGCACTCTGTTTGTAAATAAAGCCCTTCACTGCCTATGATATAGGTGTAGGTCCACCATTCACTTCCTAGAATACAGTTCTTGATAAAGTACCAGAATAAGCATGCTCACGTGAGCCACTTATTTCTGCCTGGTTGGAACAATTGTGTTTTTGTAGGAAAATGGTACAGATGAGGAACCTTGGCAAAGTTCCCAAACATTCAGTTTCTCTTTCACGTAGAGTCAAATTTCCAGGAAACGGAAGTGATGGCCGTGAAACCTGTTTCTTTCCTTGGAACAGCACACAAACTATAGGACAGAAAGGGGTTGAAACCTACAACCCAAATGACTACCCTGAAGGAACACTGGTGTACACAACATATAAGATTATGGCCGTCACCCTTATCCCTGTGGGGTGCAAAAACCTGGCTAGAAATGCACTGATAAACACCCAGCATTTCAAGGAAAAATCCCAAATAGAAACTAACTCAGTAAAACAGAAGAGTTCTGGGCACAGAGCAGCTGAAGAAAGAGAAAAAGGTACAAGAACAGAACCCAGCCAGTCCAGATGGGACAATGCTCCCTACATACCTCGCCCAAGCAGTGCTCAGCCGGCATGTGAGACCTCAAGGTGTATCCTTTGTAACCCACTGTGTTGCAGAAAGTTATAGTTCTCTTTATAGACTGTCGGCTGCGTCATCACCAAAAAAGTCTTTTTACCTTCTTCCAAAAGTAGCAAATCAAACAGCTTCTCCAAGGAGTGCTGTATTCTGAGAATCTGATTGCTGGTGGTAAATTCAACTTGTTACAAGAAAACAGAGGATGAAGGCAGCTCCACAGATGAAGCAAAGAGATGCCCTGACAAATCAACTCCATCTGCGTTGAGGAGAGTAGGCCAGGGTTGAAAGTAATGATGGTGTTGCCGGGAGTCACTTGTCAATTAGGTCCTAAGAGCCCCATGTGGGTTGGGGTTTCAAATCACAAAACAAATAAAAACAAACAGAAACCAAATGCATACTTAGTCAGGAGGGAGTTTTATTCCAAAGGATTATTGCGAGTGTAGGGAAAGCCACTAGGGACATGGGGTCTATGAAGCTTGAGAGGACTCTCTGTCTATCTATAAGGTCAGCAAGAACAGTTAGACAAAAGGGGATTTAAAAAATTTTTAATGTTTATTTATTTTTGAGAGAGACAGAGAGAGACAGAGCGTGAGCAGGGGGAGGGACAGAGAGAGAGGCAGACACAAAATACGAAGACACAGAATCAGCACGGAGCCCGACGTGGGGCTTGAACTCACAAACCATGAGATCATGACCTGAGCCAAAGTCAGACACTCAACCGACTGAGCCACCCAGGCGCCCCTAAAGGGGATTTTCTTTCATGGAGAGGAGTAGTCATGACTATCATAACTTACAACTCTAGAAGGAACCGGGCATGAAGAATGTAATGAAAGGTGGCACAATCCAATGGTAGACTAGACCTCGGTTTCCTCTGAGCCAGCCTGTCCTCAGGAGCAGCTGTTCTGGCTCAGACTGAGGGTGCCAAATGAAAACAAGCTCAGTAGAAAATTCAGGGCCTTGGGAGGAGAGAAGCTGAACCAAAGTTTGCTTAACAAAGATTTTCGCTCCAGGGGTTCAGTGGGAACAAGCCGTTCAGTGAATCCTTGACGAGACAAAGAACGGGAATCTGGAGAGTGTGTCTGGCCTCGTCTAGGTGAACAAGCAAGCATCTGCGCACTTATGTAGCTCACATGAGGAAGGGTGGTTCTTCCCAGTCAGCAGCTTTCCAGAACAGAGAGGATGGGGCAATTTCTTACCCTTCCCCGTTTTCCAGGATCCCAGAGATGAGGTCAATTTCAACATTGTCCTGGCTGAACCCCGTGGATGGGTCTTGGGGGGAACATGAGTTCCGATGCTCAGGCTCTACCCACTCAGCATATAAAGAAGGAAGATGAGGATGTACAGAAGGAATGTTTTCTGGAATCCCATTTCATGGGATGGCATTGGTGCCATGGCTATGTCGCTACAACTTCTCTTGGTCATGTTGCACTGAGAATATCGTCACACACTCCGGAGTCTCCAGAAAGAAGCCCTGGAGGCCTCTTCTTTGACGCTTTGGAACAAACTCACTGCATACCCCTTAGAAAGGATTTCTTTCCTTAATAGCTTCATTGAGATAGAATTCACGTGCCACTCAGCTCGCCCACCTAAATTCCACAACTTTTCCAATAGATTCAGAGTTGTGCATTACCACAATTTTAGAACATTTTCATTGTGAAAGAAAACCCCATCCCCATCAGCAGCCACTCCCCATGCCACCTTCTGCCAGCACATAGCAGTCACCAGTCTGCTCTCTGTCTATAGATTTAGCTTCTCTGGACCTTTCGTGTAAATGGAATCTGCAGTATGTATCTGGCTTCTCCCACTGTGCATAATGTCTTTGAGGTTCATCCACACTGTAGCGTGTGTCAGCATTTCAATGTTTTTTTATGGCCAAATAATGTTCCATTATATGGATGGAACATATTTTGATTCTCTGTTCATCAGTTGGTGGACATTTGGGGTTTTTCCATGTTTTGGCAGTTATAAACAGTGCTGCTATGAACATTCATGAATGAGTCCTTATGCAGACAAATGTTTTCTTCTCGGACAAATGCCTTCATTTCCACAGGACTCTCATGACCTACAGAGGCCACCCACTCTTAGCGGGTGGGTGCCAGTAGGTACCTACCTACAAGTACCTATAGAATCCAGGATTCTGGGCAGAAACAAATAAGCAGCAGCTACCCCCTACCCTTATACGCTTGCCATGGCTAATTCTATCTGCATGTCCCATAGCTTAGATTTGCACCGAAAGTATCAGCCCTTTGGATCAATCATGCTCTCAAGAGATGAAGAGCCCATTTCCCCCTGGAGGAAAATATTGACAGGTAGAGTGTTGGCCTGAACACAGTGATGGCTGAGTCCCCTCTCAAAAAATATTTGCAGTGAGTAAGCAGTCCAGTCGATCCAATGATACTTTTATTAAGTCTTGGCATTCAAGCTGTGATGAGTAGAGAAAGATACAGGATTTGCATCAGAAGAACTTGATTCAGTCCTATTCAGGCTCCTTCTTAGCTGCGGAGAGACTGTTTGCCCACCCCTTCCTCTGTATGCCCAGCTCCCCCCGTTTCCAGTCTCTCTCGTGATGAGATGTGCCCAGGTGACCAGGTCCCCCAGAAGTGAGCAGAAGTGAATGTACCAGGTGTGACTATGGATGTCCATCGCAGGATCCACCCCCTGCACTTCCTTCCAGCTGACTGTAATGCTCATGCCCAGAGGGACCCTGGGAGATTTGGGCTGAGGACGATTGAAGCATGACAGCTTGGATCCCCGAATGACTGTGTGGACCCGAGGCTTCCACTGCCCTGCAGCACAAGCTCTACACCGAGCACGAGAGTGACCGCGTCTCAGCGCCCACGTTGGGTCCATTTGTAGCTACAGCTTACCTACTCTAAAGCACTACCTCTGGTGAGCGATATTTCTCCCCGGAACCTCATCCATCGGGGATGATAGCAGTGCCAATACCTTCTGTTCTTTGGGAGAGTAAATTAAGCAATGCATGTGAAAAGCTCTGTGGCTATAAATTGTAGTGTAAACATCTATTGTTAGAATTAACATTGACATGAGAAATCATGGCTTATCAGTCATAGCTGACGCTCCGGATTTACTCACACAGAGTGGGGCTAGAGACGTAGATTTTAGAAAATGTGGAAGGAGACAAACGATCACCCTCTAAAGCTAATTTCCAAAACTCTAAGTATTGGCTTTGTACAGCACTGAAAAAAAAAAAAAAAACTAAACATAAAACCAAAACAATCCTTTGCAACAGACATGGGACAACTGAAAGAAACTTTCCTACTAGTGGGATTTCAGGGCATGAAAGTTTTCATTTTTGAGAGACTGTGATTACTTAGACATTTGCTCAGAGACACATTTAACAAAATAACAACTTTCCAAAGTGACTATGTTATGTTGAAGAGGAGTTTGTGCGGCCGAAACAATAGAATCTAATTTAAACACAGGAACTTCTGGAATTGTATAGCAAAGATTTGATTGAAAACTAGACAGAACTATGTGACATTAATGCCTGCAGCTGTGTGTTCCTGGAATTTATTGTGTGTGAACGCTCTGGTCGAGGTATACATAGGAGTACAGCATTAACATAAAACACATCATATGGAACTAGTGAAAACACATGTGTTATTTTATTTGATAAGAGCATTGTGTTATTTTATATGACTTTAAAAAATACTTTTGGGAGAGCACACGCAAGTGGGGCAGGGGCAGAGAGAGGGAGAGAGAGCATCTCAAGCAGGATCTGGGTCATCAACACAGAGCCCAACTCGGGGCTCGAACTCACGAACCATGAGATCATGACCTCAGCCAAAACCAAGAGTTGGGTGCTTAACCGACTGAGACATCCAGGCACCCCCTTATTTGACATTTTAAAAAGAAATTTCCAGAGGCACACCCTACCAAATTAAAACAGTGGTCCAACAATATAGACTTATGTCTCTACCAGTGGTTAAAATTGCACCTCATAGCATAGAGAATGGATTTTGTGAGCTCGACAGCACGACTGTTATGTGTTCTCAATACATGCAAAATTATAATAATTGTTTCTACTTGCTCCCTCTTTCAGAATCATTAATTGATTCTCCTTATTGTATTTGAATTACAGACTGTAGTTAAAAATGTTTTATTAATTGCCAGGATACTCCAGGCTCCTTGGCAGTAGGTTTCCACTCTGCAGAAGCTGTTGCTTGTTGTTGTATTATTTATGAAGGGTATGTTTATTCTTTCTTAGCATAAAGAATGCTTCTTCCAGGTGCTGGACCGCTCTCAGGAATAATGATGTTGTGTTGATACAGAGAGGGGGAGTGATAGTTCGGCTCCTGGATCTGTCCTTGGGTCTTCCACTTAATACTTGGGTCAACGTGGAAACTCGATTTACACCCTCTGTGTGTCACTTTTCTTGTTTATAAAATGAGAATGGTAATCCCAGTGTCTCCTTCATAGGATTGCTGCGAGGATAGAGGAGATTAACAGAAATATTCTTGGCTCCACG
Organism: Paguma larvata; assembly: GCA_030068075.1. NCBI lineage: Eukaryota > Metazoa > Chordata > Mammalia > Carnivora > Viverridae > Paguma > Paguma larvata. The sequence goes on along the minus strand of CM057830.1, from coordinate 3,360,099 downwards.
TAAATGTTCAATACTTGTGAGTTATTTTTATTGTTAACCTTTGGTTCTTAGGTGGTTTCTATATTCATGAAATGATGATTTAGCACTTCCCTTGTGCTAGAGATAGTGCTGGTTTCTTGCAAATATAGAGATAATTGCAAGGAAGCTTTGGGGAGCCTCACACTTGAGGGAGAGGCACCATAATCTCTGTTTGGTGTTGTTGTGGTTATGGCTGAAGTCAATTCAGGAAATGCTGGTGTTGAAGTAGGGAGTTCTCAGTTAAGACTGAGAAAGGTAAGCCTTCACAGAGGGGTTGCTTTCATTTTTCTGGACATTTTCTTTTCTAATTTACCATTTCCCTCCCATGGAAGTTTAATACCATAGTTACATGGTGCCTGTTTGTGTACAGTGTGCATATTTGTGCTTTATACATGAAGACATTATGACATTTTTTTTTACCCCTAAGATTAGGGGTTCTGTCATCTTGATAAGACAAATAAGAGTGTATTCCCATGAGCAGACTAGCTGAACCATCTTATATATTCTTGAGTAACACAGTCCACACATGTCTCTATATCAACATCTACATACAGTTACTCTTTTTTAATTTTTTTAAAGTTTTTTTTTTTTAATCTCTCTCTCTCGAGAGAGCAAATGGGGAAGGGGCGGACAGAGGGGGAGAGAGAAAGAATCCCAAGCAGTCTCCACACTGTCGGCACGAAGCCTGATGTGGGGCTCAATCCCACCACCCTGGGATCCTGACCTGAGCCGAAATCAAGAGTTGGATGCTCAACCACCCAGGTGCCCGAGTTTACCTTATTCTTAACGTATCCTCTTTAGTGATTTTTCTACATAATTCAGAGGAAGAAAAGAGCATACGATCCTCCAAATAGTATTTTATATCGATGACTTAGTGAGTGGACAGATCTTGTGGTTCATAATGAACAAAACTGGATAGGCAACATATGAAAAAAAAAAAGCCTTGTTAAAATCTGTTTTCCCATCCTAATTATAGAGGCAAGCATTTCTGTGGAAACTTTGGATATAGTAAAAAAGTATACATGAGAAACAAAAAAGAATTAACTATACTCCTAGTACTCTGGAAACATCACTGTAAATGTCTGAGTATCTGTACACACACACACATGTTCTAGTTATGGTAAGAAACACATGCAGACGTAAGTGTTCAAAAAGGGGGTGAGGTCCCCAAGACAGTAAGATATACCCAACTGTGTGGTCTAGAATGTAATCTTGTTCAAAAGGAGATCTGGCCTTTGCCCATTGGCTTCTGGAGGTAACATCTAAGCCCTTGGAATGTCCTGTGAGAGAGGTATCTTTGCCTGGGACGTTTGGGTCACCATATTGTGTAACATTGTGATTTAGGGTGGGGCTGCTGGCCATGCAAGAAAACCTAACAAAGGGACCGAGGGTGAGGCCTTTGGGTCATGAGATATCAGCTTGTCTTCCTGAATGTCTTGGGACTGAGGTCAGCCACATAGTCAGTCTTTCTTACATGATGGAGCCCCCATAAAAACTCTGGACACCAGGTCACAAGGGAGGGTTCCTTGGCAGTATCTGTGTATGTTGTCACACGTCAGTGCTGGGATCGTAACACTGTCCATGTCTCCACAGGGAGAGGGTACCTAGAAGCTCTGCACTTGTAATTTTCCCACATGCGTCTCTACGTGCCTTTTCTCTTTACCAATTTCCGTGTGGGCCCTTTGCCTGTAGCAAACCATAACTGTGAGCAAACAGCTTTCTCTGAGTTCTGGGAGTCCTTCTGTAGCATTTTTGAACCTGACACTGGTCTGGGGAAACTTCCCAGAGCTTGCAAAATTGCATCAGAACTGATGACACTCTTGAGGACTGCTCCCTGTACCTTGGTGGTTGGCTCACTTTTGCACGGGCATGTAGCTAAACACAAGGGGAGGGCACAGGAGCGGGTCAAAGCTAGGAGGTGGGTGTAGCAAGAAGGACACAATGTATGGCTCCAGCTGAGAAGTCAGAGACCTTCCCTGGGGGCTACCTAGAGCAGGCACTGTTAATCAGGGCTGAACTTGTATATTCTCCATGGCATGGTGCACGGACAGGCTAACCCTGTGTAACAAGCCAGATGCGGGGCAGTCAAGACCGTCTCTAGTGCTAGCGGATGCTGGGGGCAGCACACTCAACATGAGGGAGAAGATGTCATGGGCCTCATAGTCAGGAGGAGGAGCTCTCTAGGATGAGAAGAGCTTCAGCTAGGCTTAGACAATGAGTGATATTGGGAAGGCCACTTAGAGAAAGGGCGCTGCAGCAGGGAATGCTCAAGGCCCGATATTTAGGGAATGCTTATGGTGCAGGTGCACCCTCTCTTTTTGGGAGGGTGAGTGGGAGTGGGCCCATGCAGTAGAGTGACAGTTATATTTGACAAGTTTGTGGGTGATCTTGAACCTCTGGGTAGGGAATCCGGGTTCTCTCCTGTTTTATTACTTACTGTCCTTAACTCTGGCCTTGGGAAAATTAGTTTCTTCATTTGAAAAAACGGTCTGTTAATATTTAATTTAGAGAGCTCTTGCGAAATGTAAGTAGGAAATGTATATAAAATATTTAATACTTTCCTTCGCACCTTGGAGATGCCCAAAATATGGGTTTCCTATTATCCCAACCAATAATAGCCTCCAGGTTTAAGCAGGAGAGTTCTATGAAAATATGGTATTTAAGAATTTTTTCCTGGAAGAAAGCAACAGAGATGAAATCGAATTAGAAATAATTGAAAACAGAGAAAAGGAACTCAATAAAAATAAGAAATAAACATAACTTTAGGTATTTTGAAAATTGATACATTTTTTTTAATTCCATGGTCACACAACTCAAGAAATGATTAACAGAGGAGAAACTCAACAGATACTGTCTTTACCAAATGACCGTGGTTAAAATCTTCAGTGACGAGTCATATGGAAATCATAGACCCCTGATAGGATGTGATGAGAAGGACACCCACCTCTGAGGACTTCAATCCCCAAAACCCATATCTGCAGTTTAATCATTAGAAAGCATCAGAAAAACCCACATTGAAAGACAATCTAGAAAATATCTAACTGTCAAGGTCACAAAAAGCAAGGAAACTGTCAGAAATTGTCATGGTGCAGAGGAGACTAGGAGGTATAATAACTAAATACAATATAGTACCCTGATGGGATCCTGGAGCCGAAAAATCTCATTATTGGAAACACTGGGAAAATCCTCATAAACTCTATAAATACAGTTAATAGTAATCTTCCAAAGCTGGTTGCATAGTTTGGACAAGCAGGCCGTGGTCACGTAAGATGTGAACGTTAGGGGAAACTGGCAAAATGTTGTAAGGAAAATCTTCATGCTATCTATACAGCTTTTTCTGTAAATCTAAAATTTTATTCCAAAATTAAAAAGTTAACTGAAAAAATACCAAACAATACTAAAAAAAATAAATCTAAAATTATTCCAAAATTAAAAAGTTAACTAAAAAAATACTAAACAAAAATACTAAACAATGGTAAGAAAAATGATTCCTGATTTAGTAGAAGCTGCACAAAGAAATTTCCTGCCAGGTAAACCACTTTAATCAGGAGTTCCAATATCTGAAGGCAGGAGAAGATGGACATACCAGTTTGAGAAGAGAGAAAGAGAATTTACTCTTCCTCTGCTTTTCTGTTCCATTCAAGCCCCCCAGTGGGTTGGATGAGGCCCTCCCACAACTGGTGAAGGTAGATCATCTTTACTCAGGCTACTGATTCAAATGTCAATCTCTTGCAGAAACACCCTCACAGACACCCAAAGAAGTAATGTTTTACCAGCTCTCTGGACATCCCTCACACTGGTCAAGTGGACACATAAAATTAACCATCATATGAGTATCTATGAGAAATAATACATGGTTTGTAAGTAGCCACTTAAAAGCCACTCAAAGCACCCTTTGGTTTTGTGGATTATAGAGTTTGATAGTGCATTTAGGTTTAAGGCCATATGGCCTTGCTTCATTGAGAGTCATGAAGATCATCAAAGGAGGAGAGAGATATGGAGGGAGAATAGGAGATGGAAATCTTTAAAAGGCATACAAAGTAACAAAGATTTGGAAGACTATCAGCTGTGAAATGTGCGAAGTCTATCCCTCTTCATCTCACTTATGATATCTTCAATAAAATCTGCAAAACGAATTCACAAAAATACTTTGTGTGGCTGGATTTCCCATGGAGATTGGTGGGGGAGACAAATTCTGCATGCCGTTTGTGTTGGATGACTCAGATAAGGGGCTGTGTTCTGGGTTGTTGCTATAGTGCAGTGATCTAGAATGAAGGGTCCTTGGTTTTACGTTCCTATGACATCATGGCATCAGAGGTTGCCCTAATATGTCACAGTTTTTTACTTCCACGCAATGAAGACGGTTGACGTAGGAAACACCAATATTACCTGCCTCTATCACTATCACAAAGTTGGCTAGTGTGTCTGTGTTCTTAAGTCATGTTTTCATCCCGCCTCTTCAGTTTCCATGAAAGGAAATGGTACCCTCAGGTTCCAGACCTACTAGGTTTCAACACCCCGGAACATCTCTTTCTTTACCGTTTGATCCATTTCAGGGACGTTTCATTCTGTTGTAAGTATCCAGCCTACACTTTGGGATAAAAAATCAGTATACCCAGAAAGATTGCAAAAGTTGGCCATAATGACATGCAAACTATGGAAAATTCTCATAGGCAAGAAAATGTTATTCTTTCCTCTAGCCCTGTCAAAAACCTTCGCATTCAAGCAGGGTTCAGGCAGCACTGGTTCACCTGGGAGCTTGTAGAAAACGTAGAATCTCAGGTCCTTTCCCCGCCAAGACCTATGGAATCAGGATCTCTAATTTTAACAAGACCCCTAGTGGGTTTGTGTGTGCGTTAATGTTTCAGAAGCTCTGCTCCACAGTATGACATGTGAAATCTCAGCTCACCCCACCCATGAAGGGAGAAGAGACCAAAGGAGACCAGAGTTGGTACTTGAGAGTCTGACCCTGGGGTTGAAAAAGCAGATTTCTGACTCCTGCCTTCTTTGTTGTCTGAAAGCCTCAGAGGAGTTTCACCCTAAGACCAAGACGTCAGTTCAACATAAGAACCCTTATTCAAACACTGATTGAGAAAGGCAATCCTTTCCTCCCCTTTTCTAAAGCTTGCAAATAGCTGTCAGAACCAAAGGATCATTTTTTTTTAGGTGAGTTTTCTCCTGAATACAAAAATAGGGCTTTTGTATGCTAGAAGAAAGGGCTTCGCTCTATCTGGGACCTCTTTGTTTGTCTTATCTACAGTCTCCAATCATGGAGGTATGGAGGGCAAGGAATCGTGTATGATATTCGATTTTCCTCCTTTTCCTTTTCCTTTTAAGAGACTAGATGTGAAAGCTCATATTGCTGGGAAGCCCAGAGGAGGAGAATGTGGGAAGAAGCTTGTTCTGTGTAAAGGACAAATAGAACTGCCCACATGTCAGCATTTCTCCTCAACTTCAACCATGGTCAAATTAAGAACAATATGGTCTGCAATACTCAGCATGCTTACATTCAATTAAAATGACCTAATATTTTTAAAAGCCCATTTTATGTGGTCACTACTTGCCTTGATAGCCTCAGTGATAAAATGTGATGATAATCCATGTATGCGTCAGTCCCCATCTGTAGCCACTCCACTCTTAAATGTGCCATCTGTGTTTGCTGACTTTAGACCAAGACTCTACATGCAACCCTTAATGTGCCTCCTGTTTGTCAAAGTATCAAATCAGGACGTGTTCACTCTAAGCCCAGAAAGTATCTCTAAGCAGAAAGACTGAAATGAAGATTGACCACGACCCTACCTCAAGAATGACTGATGTTTACATTTTATAGTACAGCCTTCCGTATTCCCTTGATTATTGCAAGACCTGGAGGATGTTCTTCTACAACATGGGATCCTTAGATAAAACCACTTTGCGAATTAAAAACATTTTATGTATTCTTCTCTTCTTTCTGTACAAATTCCTAATTTTCTTTCATATCCTTGTTCCTGGCCAGGCATGACTTTATTTGTGAAAAATGCACATTTTCTCTCATCTATCTGAAATCATTGGGTACTTAATTGCTGTCAATGAATCTTCATAGATTTTAGGTTTTTTTTTTTTTTAAATTTTCATCTTTGTTAATAGGTTTTTCTCTGGCTTTCTTGTGTTCTTTTGACCATTCAGATTTCCTTCCTCCATCTGTTTGTTCTCACTTTTTAAAATTAATATTTCCTACTTGTTATAGTTCAGAAACAGGTAAGATACAAATAGAGTCTATTTTAAAGACTATACAGAAAAATGCTAAAATATTTGTTTGTAAAAACAAAAAAAGGAGAAATACAGAAATATAAATGTAAATTGGAAATCCCAGTCTCCTCATTCCCAGCTTTCTTGCAAGTTCTTCCTCTAAATTTCACCTTTGCTGGGGTAATAACCCCATTGGGGGTTACATTCTAACAGGCCCTTTAGTAAGCACATACAATATAGTTTCAGCACATATAGAGTATTTTTTTCAAATAATGTGAAATTATCTCAAATATCCTGTCGTGTACACATTGTAAATATCCTTCTTTTCCATGCACTCAGATTGGGTCACACTGTGGTCATCACACTTACATGCCCTTGGACAATGAAGCCCTTGGACACATACTCTTACATACCTGTGTGCATCTCAGATGCACCCAAACAGCTCTTGGGAAGTGCCAGGAGCCACCGCCCCCCATGATCCATCACTTGTGTGCACAGAGAAGGGTAACCAGCTGAATACAGGCAGAGATATGTGTACCTGGGCCATATTTTGAAGAACAGATGCCCTCATTCTGACCTACATCTGGAAGGTACGTGCTGCCGTCTACTTTCCCGTTTCAACAGAGCGTGTCAGACATTTGAGTGGTCACGGGAGCATGATTTCCTCTCAATTCTAGAGGTAGTGAAAATTCCATGGACGGATGCTACTTTCCTGAGACTCTTCAGATCGCCTAATGTTACATGCTTGGGATGGAGAGAAGGTAGCACAAGCAGAATCAATGGTGGTAAAAACAACGGCGTTGGATTTCAGAAGAGTGACAGAAGGATCACCATGAGATAATCACACCAGTTACGGAACCAAAATCCAGAATTCCCCGAGTGGCTGCTTTTTGCCCAAGATGCGGTCCGTGCTATGTCTCTGTTGAATCAACATAATCAAGGAAGAGAAGTGAAACTTTCTGGATAGTACCTGTAGCTTTGGATTTCTTTCTTCTTCTTCTTTTTTTCTCATCTCTGTTCATTTTGAATTGAGCAGCCATGGCCTTAGGTCATAAAACCTTGAATGGCAGAGAATGGATGTGTTTAACTGTTTTATTGAGGAAGAATAAAATATTCATGTTTGCCTCAAGTGTCAGTGTGTTTGATGCTTTGTGAAGTGTTGAAAATGTGGTACCATTTAAGAGAGCTTAAGACTCATACTGAAAGGCACTCTATCTTTACTGGTGAAATGCCAACATCCTACATTTGAGTTTTAGGTCTTTTGAGTGGAGATAACAAGTACCCATTGAATATTTCTGGCACTAATAAAAACATGGTTTTTCAGAATGTCAAGGTTTTATTCCCCACCCATCTTTCTGAATGCCTAGTATTTAGGGGGAATGTTGCCTGCCTTCTCAGCTGCTTACATTGGATAAAGTCTTTGTGTAAAATTTTCATTTAATCCCACGTCTGTGAACCACAACAACGAAAACCCAAATAACAAAAATCTGGGATAATAAATGAAACGATTTTGCCTAAGGCTGAAATACATCTTTGAGTCGCAGCTCCCTGGGTAGAACGACTTTCTGCTGAGATGAAAGAAACTTTTAAAATATTTTAGATATTAAAGTAATTGCTGAAATGATAATTGGCAAAGGAAGGAATGTTCTATTATTCTATTAAATATTTTAGAAGTGCTAGTGATTAAGACTCTGGAGATGTGTAGGTGGTAGCACAGTTTGGAAATATATATGAACGTCTTGAAATGTACGTGCAGTAAAAAGCCCCGCATAGCGCCCAGCATATGTTAAGAGTTCAAGAATTCAATAAACAGCACATAATGTAGCAATAGTAACGCACCGTGTAGGAACTTTTCGGTACACAGAGATAAATATGAGCATGTAGCTACTAAAGGGTGTTGATGAGATGTTTGTTTATGTGTATTACAAGCCTCAAACAATGTGGGGGTCCAGAGAGCCAACCCCACACACAGTTGAAAATCCACGTCTAACTTTTGACTCCCCCAGAACTTAAGTACTAACAGCCTACTGTTGACCAGAAGCCTTACCCACGACATCAGCAGCCCACTAACACATGTTTTTACAGATGTATTATATACTACATTCCTAGAATAAAGTAAGCTACAGGAGAGAAAATGTGATTGAGAAAATCATTAGGAAGAGAAAATAGATTTACAGGACTGTCCCATCATTTTTGAAAACATTCCACACGAAAGGAACAGTGCTGTTCTGACACTTGTTCATGTGTCAGCTGTAGTTTCCTTTGGCTGCTGGAACAAAGTGCTACAAACTGGTGACTCACAATGACAGAAATTTATTCTCTCAAAGGTCGGGAAACCAAAAACCCAAGACCCAAGGCGTTCAGCAGGGATGGGCACCCTCTGGAGACCCTAACAAATATGCCTTCCTTGCTCCTTCCAGCTTCTACTGGTGCCATCATTGACTCTTTGGTCCATGACAACATCCCTTCCTTCTCTGCCTCCCTCTCCACATGGCCTTCTTTCCTATGCATCTCTCTGTGTCCTCTCTTCTTAGAAGGATTTTGGGCCCACCCTAAATTCAGAACTATTTCATCTCCAAATCCCTAATTACATCTGCAAAGGCCTTTCTTCCAAAGAAGGTCACATTTTGAGATTCTAAAGATTCTGAGATTCCTAAAAAACATCATTTCTTTCAGGGAGCGCTGTGCATCCTTCGGGTAGCTGGGGGGAATCAGAATATGCCATCCCAAAATATGCCCCTTTGACATAAGGATTATTCTGAGCTGAAGGCAATTAAGAAGGACCAAATGCAGAAAGAGCTCTGTGTCCTCCCACTGTCTGCCCAAAACCAGGGCATACATTTACCTGCATGAAGGTATTTTGCTTCCCTGCTCCTGTACCAGTTCCAGGACCACCTTGAACACTGGAGACAGAAGATCATCAAACAAACCTCACTAAAATAATCCTTGCCTTCCACTCATTTCTCCCCATGTTGCTTACCTTCCCACAATCTACTACCCCAAGTGCTTTTGCCTTTTCATGTTTTATTTTAAAGTTTATTTATTTATTTTGAGAGACACAGAGACAGTACAAGTGGGGAAGGGGCAGAGAGAGAGGGAGAGAGAGAATCTGAGGCAGGCTCCATGCTCCCAGCACAGAGCTTGATGTGGGGCTTTCGTGAGTTCATGACCTGAGCTGAAACCAAGAGTCAGACACCTAACTGACTGAGCCACCCGGGTGCCCCTCCTTTTGTCTTTTCTTGTCAATTATCTATTGTATTGCCCTTTGTTAAAGGATGTATAAGCTCCTTAGTCAGCTTCTCTAGGGTCTTCCTTTTCTGTGAAGGACTCTGTATGCACAAACAAACCCTCTCTACTATTAATCTGTCTTTTAGCAGTGTAATTCACAGGCCTCATTGCTATAACCTAAGAGGGTAGAGGAAAATTTTTTCCTCTCCTACGTATCCAAGGATGCTAAACTATCTCCTCGATTTCTCCCCACAAAGTGAAAGCACAGAACACAGTGTCTGGAATGTGAATATTCTTTATTACCATTCACCCCAGACCCCAACAGGGAGCCCTAACAGACCACACCAGTCATGCATGCCATTCTTATAGCCCAGCCTAGAGGAGATCTTGAGTAACGACTAAAGCAACTTGCACAGATTTCTTTCCCTTCAATCCCACACTTAGACTTGGATAGCTTCCCTTAATGGAAAAGAACGACATTTTCCATGGAAAGACAAATTGGCCCCAGAGTCTAGGAGAGTCAGGACAAAAGCTTCTTCACGAAAGGAACAGGGCTGTTCTGAAACTTGTTCATGTGTCAGCTGGAACAGACAGCTTGGGGGCAGTGGGCATAGGTGACAGTGACAAACAGCCTTTCTTCACGAGGGCAGCCCAGTAAGAGAGAAAGAACCCAAAAGAGTGGGACCTCTCACCCCCACCTGCTTTGTGGAAGGAGAAACTGAGGAAGGGATGCTTTCTCTGCAAGAACCCTCCCAACAACCAAAGAGGAAACTTCCCTGTGATATGACTCTGAATGTCATATCACAGACAAACAAAATTAACAAAATGATTGATTATTTCCGATAGAGTTTTTCAAGTTTGTTCACTTAACCACTAGCAGACCACTTCCCTCCACCCCCTCTACGCACAAGATAATTCTCTGATGGGTCTTAGATTGTATAAAAGAAAGATTGCAATTTTAAGGTTTTAGGAAACTAGGGCCTGCATTCGTCCCCACCTTTTGGCTGATAAACAATTTCTTCTTTCTTTCCTGTAATTCAGTTATTATAAATATGGCACTTTGCCCTGACCTAGCCGATTCTCATCAACACCTATAATTACCATAATAACTCTATCGTTGTAACATGAAAACAGACATAGACAATATGTAAGCCAACAGGTGTGTATGTACCAATAAAACTTTATTTATAAAACCAGGCAGAGGGCTGGGTTTGGCCCATGGGCCGTAATTTGCCAACCCTCACTATAAACCATGAATCAAGCCGAGCCCTGAAAAAAGCTTAAAAGACCTATTATTTTAGAGAGAAGGAGAGGCTCAAGATTCCAGCTTAGTGTTGTCACACTATCCGAGAATGAATTTTATTCCTTGATTTCAGGGAACACAACCAAACAGAAGGAAGAGCTAATCCGATACCAGCAATACCAAATGTAGAAATAATGGTAGGCAAATCTTTGTGTTTTGTAAAGATCTTTATGCAAGTCCTATACAGCTGCTTCTAATTCTTGAGTTCTTTTCATGGAATCGCATCTCTTAGTTGTAAAAGTAAGTCCTCAGGTATTGGGAAATTCGTACTAAGATATGAATTTTACACTCAAAATATAAAGTTATCTTCTCCAATGCTGTGGCTTCTGGGACACCTCTAAGGAAACCTGTCACAGTAACCCATTTCCTCCCATACTTTGGCAAGACTGTCAATAAGGACGAAATCTATCTCGTCCTGGGCAACAGGAGGAGAGAGGTGGTGGAGAAGGAGGAAGTAGGTGGAATGGAAGATGTGTCCTCTCCTCCTACAGACACGACTAGATAACCATCAAAATCATCCCGGATACCCCAGAAATTGACCTGAGGACGGACCGAAGAAACTCCACAACTAAAGAAAGAAACGAGACGACACTGTAGAAGCCATGAGTCTTGGGGGAAAAGTCTTCTTTGCAAATTTTCGGCGCCTTGAAATGTCGCGAGGAGGAAAGGCTACCAAATGATATGCAGATACACCTATGAGAAATCGTGTCCAACCCAGATAGGCTAAAGAATAAACAGAAATCAGGCACGTTTTATTCTCACTGCCAAACTTCAAAAGGACAGAGTTATAATCACACTTTAAGAAGACAATTTTTCTCATATACAGATTTGAGTCTCGGGAGGCTAAAAAAAAAGTTTCTCAAAATAATTGCTCTATCTTGCTATTTTCAGTCGTTTCCAACTGCTGAAGGATTTTTTAAAAATTTGCCCAACTTATGACTCTGAGGTGCAAAGTTCACTCTACAAAACAGGTTACTGAAAACCCTTCTCTTAAATTACGTTTTGCTGTGCACCAGTCAGTGATATGAAATATCCATATTTTGTACGTCAGATATCTGGAAATATAGAAACAAGTAGACGTTTTCTTAAAGTTCGACAGCATAATAAATTACTGACGAATTAAAAAAAAAAGAACCTGTCTCATTTTGGGGGACAAGAAATTGGATTCCCACCATTTTCTTCAGTGTAAAAGATTTCCCCAGATCTCTTAAAATGAGGGATGGCACCTAGAGGTAAAAAGTCAGAGTTCACATAAATCAAAAGAACCAAAGAACTGAGAACAAGTTTGCAAAAGGATAATTTTAAGCATATACTATAATTGGTCTGTCTCAGTACTTACCCATTATCAGCCTTTTTTTTTTTTTTTTTTTTTTTTAGTTATTACCAATTTTCTGGAACATAATGGATAATTGTGCTTAGGAATTTGAAAGTCAAATGTGACATTTGCATAAAGGTTTCCTGTTCACCTTTGCACTTCTTAGATTTGGTGGGATTGGTATTACAAAAAAAAAGAAAAAGAAAAAAGAGAAAAAAAAGTTGCTTCGTGAAGGTGGTTCTGAAATTGACATAATTCTTGTGACCCTTGACCTAAAACGGGTAACGTGCTTCATTTTTGTGAGATTCGATCTGTGCTTTAATCCTTCCCTGGGAACAGATGCTTAACTCTGCAAGGATGAAAGCATGGGGGTTACCAAGGACGCCGGACGAGATACGCATGTCCGGGAAGGTGGCAGAAAAGAGAAAAATCTGTGCATGTCAACCTGCGCCGTTAGGAACTGCAGAGACACGTGCCTCCCATGTGTAATCACGGAAGAAAAGGCATCTGGCAAGGGCCGCCTATCCCCGTCAGCTACTGCATTGCAAGGCATGTGGCAGCCCGGGTAAGCACGCCTGCCCCTGTCCGCTTTGAAGGGTCTGCTCTGTGCCGACACGTGGAAGAATGAAGGCAGGCACGGTTTGGAAAGCTTGCTTGAAGAAGTTCTTGTATATGGTGTGCTCATAAACACACACAAACACGTACATTTTTTTATAAACATATTTAATAAAAAGAGAAGCTTCCTGTATAACGTGTTCACAGACGTGAGCAATGAGTTAAAATTTTTACTAATTAAAAAGCTTCTGGGCAGTGAACCTGCATAAAAGTTGAATATCTTGGAGTGAGCATTTTAATATTTTTTTAAGTTTATTTATTTTCAGAGAGAGAGAGAGAGAGCACAAGCAGGGGGAGGGCAGAGAGAGAGGGAGGGAGAGAATCGCAAGCAGACTCTGTGCTGTCAGTGCAGAGCCTGATGCTGGGCTTGAACTCTCAACCTTGAGATTGTGACCTGAGCCTAAATCAAGAGTCAGCTGCTTAACCCATCACCCAGGCACCCCTTGGACAAGCTTGCCTTTTAAACACCTGAAAATGTGTAGTTGTTGTTGTTTTTGTTTTGTAGCAAGAGTAATGTTTTTAACCTACTAGCCACAGCAGAGACTCCAGGAAGGATACAAAAGAACTGTCGAGGAAAATGACTTGCCTTGTTTATTTTGGGGCGAGTCCTTGGGGGTACAGGCTGGGTCCTGTCCACTGCACCAGAGGCCCATGGAACCCTTCGGCTCTAGCAGAGCTTCCCGTTTCAAGGTCCCCGCACGAAAGAGCTGCCTCTCTTAAATTTTCTGATTTACGCCGACTTGCTCAGTAGCAATTAGGAACAGAAACAGAAATAGCAAAAGCCATTACTTTATCGGCTCTATACACTTCCATGCTGTGGGGTATAACAAATCTACCTAATTATTCCCTTTGCGTTAGACATCTCTGCTTTTAAATAGAACACGAGCTCGAATGTTCACGTCCTTAGTTTTTCTCTCTCCTCCTTTCAGGAGCAAGCTTCCCAACATAGTGGTCTGTGCTTGCTGTCTCTGTGTGCTAAGCCCCATCCCTTCCCAGGCCAGTTTCAGCCTGGCTTCTGGCCCTTTCATCCTCAGCCCCGAAACAGTTGTCACAAGGACTCTAAAGACTCCATAGCACTGATTGCAACAGATCTGGGCTTCTTTTTTTTTTTTTTTTTTAAGCTTTGTTTGTATAGGACTCGTCGCCAACATGGCCCCTTAACCACTTCCCCATGACATATCCCTGTCCTGTCTCGTTCTTCCTTACTGACAGGCCCCTCCCTGTAACTTTTCCCAGTCTCATCCTCCTCTGCCATGGTTGGCTGTTGGAGACGAGCAGGTCTTTGTCCTCAACCTTCTCTTCCTCCCCAAGCTACTTTACTCAATCCCTCAGCATCACGGAGAAACAGCTGTCGATGATTTCACATGCGAGAGTTAACAAGAGGGGACACTTACAAAGTGTTCACACCAGAAACTCAGCGTACCTGATCCTTGTAATATCCCTGTGACGTAGGTAGGTCTTAATATTCTTATTCCCCTTCAGCAGATGAGGAAACAGAGGCATATGGACATTACAGAACTTGCCCAAGGTCACCATCTAGGATGTAGCAGAGACAGGATTTAATCCAGTCTCCTCATGCTCTTAAACATTACACTCATGCACTCATGACACTATCTCCTGAGCTCAGGATCTGTTTATCCAGCTGCCTCTTTGTTGATTTTCTGGTGTGCTTTGAAGCTCAATATGTCTGAAACAAAACAAACGAAGTTGGAAACTTGGAAAGCAATCTCTGTGTCCTTGGACAGGACCACCATGCATCAGAAACCCCAGAGTCACTGTGGTCATTCTACAGGCATTGGAATCAGCGGGCAATGACCTCCAGCCCTGGTGGAAGAGACCGAACCAATCCACTGGCACCACAGAGCATCTAGGGGAGGTACCGTTGAGTTTAGAACACGACTCCCATCCTCAGCTCCCAAGATGGCCCTGGAGCTGAGCATCGCACTGGAGTGCCAGGAGAAAAACAGAGAAAAGCAAGGTCAGGCAAGGTCTCCAGCTGAGACCTTGCCCTGAAGGAAAGTTTGAGAGAACAGCCCCCAGTCTCCTGGTTTCCATTTCCTGTGGTTAAGTGGACCCACCCTCCTTGTCTTTGTCTCATTTAGAGTCACAGGTGTCCTGTGTGGAAGTTTCTTTTCTTCATCCTCTGCTTTTTCCACCGCCTTCATTAGCTCCTCTATAAGCCCTTGGACAACAAAGTTAGGATTTTAACAATGGCCTGGGATGGAAGGAAATGGTCACTAACGAGGGCATCCCGAGCCACACAGCTCCATCATATGAAAAGATACTTCGTCACATCATAGAAAGGAAGGCTGGTGTAGGGCGTGGGATAGGAACAGTCAGAGGGACACTGCATTTTGCCCAAGTGTGATTGTTTTTGTACACCAGTACAAAATAGGGTTGCTAGATAAAATACAAGGCACCCACTTAAATTTGAATTTCACGTAAATATAGAATATACACTGAAGAAAATGATCTGCTGTTTATCTGACATTCAAATTTAACTGAGTAGCCCATGGTTTTGTTTACTAAATATGCAAAGTCATTCCTGTGTAATATATTGGCCTCTAGTTTCTGGTCTGTGCGATACAAGATGACACCAATGGTGAGAAATGAACGGTTACGCGATGGTGAAGTTTCTCTGGCACCATGCTTTCAAACTGGGCTCGACGTTCCTCGAGGGTACGAAACGGTGACCTGGAGTTTACAAAGTTATAGGATAACTACAGTTTTGTTCTTCGAGGCGTCAAGTACGGGAAGTGGCAAGGAATTCATAACAGATTTCTGGGCAAGTATCAATTGTACGGAAGTAATTTTTAACACATTTTTTTTTCGGATGTGCCCAATTTTGTTGTGAGTTATTTATACTTTTAATTTTATATTTCATCCAATATTGGGATACTTTTATGGGATGGAGTGATAAATTTACTTAAGGGATGGAGTGTTAAAAATAAAATGTACGGGGCGCCTGGGGGGCTCACTCGGTTAAGCGGCCGACTTCGGCTCAGGTCATGGTCTCATGGTCTGTGAGTTCGAGCCCCGCGTCGGGCTCTGTGCTGACAGCTCAGAGCCTGGAGCCTGCTTCGGATTCTGTGTCTCCCTCTCTCTCTGCCCTTCCCTTGCTCATACTCTGTCTCTATGTCTCTCAAAAATAAATAAACGTTAAAAAATTAAAAAAAAAATAAAATAAAATGTATGACATTACAGAGAATTCACATGTTATTGTTACGCATTCCAAGAATCGCCGCATGCTACAGTCATCGCACCTAAATTGGAAAGATTGAGGAGGACTGTTGCAGTCCACAGATATCCACACAACGAGTGAACTGAGCTGATCTGAATCAGATCACTGATCCGATAGGATTCTAAGCACTTGGACGAACTCTTGGTCCCAGGTACAAGTGTCAGCTGTCACAATGGGAGCTTCATCTGAGAAGGAACATGGCAATATTCTTTTCCTTAAAGGAGAGGCTGTTACTTCCTAGTGTCCTCAACGCCATTTACTGAACACCTCGGAAAAAGACAGGGTAGACCTGCTGGTTGTGACATTCTAGTGATCGCTGTAGAGTAAGTGTTAGTTATTTTCAGAGTTAGAGGCACTATAAAGAATCATTTCCCCAATACCATTGGCAGTTTTTGCTAAGGGTTGCGGGGGGGGGGACAAACCCAATGTGGTGCCAGTTACTAAAAGAAATAGAATGATTTTCATGATGTCGAGGGTGAAGTCCTGTTCAACTTGCTCTGTGCAAGCCAGATCAGCAAGCAGACTTTGTACCTCCTCAAGACTTGGTGGGAAAATGAGGATATTCTATGTGAAGTACAGACATGTCGTTGGGATAATTCCGAGTTCCTTTCTTGGTAGCAACAAATGGGTGATAAAAACAGTTTTGTCAAAGTGCAGAGAGAAGTTAAAGAAAGGCAGATATAGTATCTTGCATTTGCAATAATTGTTTGCAGATTAAAGAACAGGATGGCGTTAATTAAACCGAATTAGTGCTGAGCTGCCTCCCTGTTCCCTTTCAAAGGCTTTGTCTTACATTCTGTTTTCATGGAATTAGAATCATTAAAAAGAAAAGAAAAGAAAAGAAAAAAAAAACCAGGAGAACAGAACAGAATCTTCCAAGAAATAATCTTGCTTTCCAGACCTGTAATTTAAGTTTTGCTCTTCCCGTTTGAGTGTGTCCATAATTCTTGCTGCCTTTGTGTTTTCTATTGTGTCTTTATTCAGTTATATTTTTAGACGCTAATTCCATAGCACACTCCTGTCTGTTAGCAAAATGCTGAGAGGCAGACACAGGTGCAGAATCTGTTTGAAGGGTTTGTCTGGCCAGGCTCTCTAAAGAGCATTTCCTCCATTGTAAAACATAGCATCATCTTGGGAAAGAGCCGGGTGAACCACAAGGAACCTACCCAGAAACCCCAAACTGTGACAATCCAGTAGCCTGTCTCTTGTACCCTCGCTCCCTGCCACCCCACTTATTTGCAGACACGTGGCTGGACGAGGTGCCACAATTTGCCTGTTGCTTAAACAGGGTTTGAAGGGGAGAGAAATCCAAACAGAAGAGAGAAAGAATATTCCAAACAGAGGAGAGAAAGATAAGAAAACTGAATCACCTGGCTACCAGCATCCTTACAACTAAACATTTGGGTCATATTGTTTCAATATTGAATTTAAAGCACTGATTTGATTTTTTTATGAAAAAAAATAACTTGTAATTGCAATCAAAGGCAGAAATTTGTCTGTTACACGCAGACTACAAAGTACGAGGTAGAAGAGGGTTTTTTGTTTGTTTATCTACTTTTCCAAGACATGTTGTACATCATGTTTCTACTAGGGCATTGTAATATTTACCATCTGGTCTCAAATACACCACAGCTCCTCTTTCCTAGAACGTTCTGGCACCTGAGAAGTGTGTAACCAAACTCCAATCACTGAGGCAAATGCTTCTAATGTCCAAATTCTTATGGAGACGAACAAATCACTAGAGCACATAACTTTTAATAGCTAGAGTTTATATTTGAGATATATATATATATATAATATATGCGATTATATATATATATATATATATATACACATATATATATATAATGTTTTTAAAGAAAAATGCGAGTAGGTCCAAAATGCCATTTATGCAGACAGTGGTCTCTGGAAACTCCAGTTCTGTTCCTCATATGCAACTTCCCTGAACTCTTCCAGATCTTTCTAGTCAGCATTCACATGACAAATGGTTTTCACACAATTCCGTGGCACGGGGGTAGAGTCGTCAACAAAACAGATAGAAATGCGAGCCATCATGAAGCTCGCGTGCCAACGTGCAAGGCAGGTCATAGACATGACAGATACATAAAATAGACAGAATGTTGGATGGAGATGTGATTTCAACACAACACCACAAAATAAACGGGGACTCTTAAGCATCAGGGCTCTGGTTAAAATGTTAGGCAGGGTGTCAGTGAGGAATTCCTGAGATGGAGAATTTGCGGGGGCTGAAGGACATGAAAGAATAAGCCACAAGGTTGCTGAGGTGAGAGCCGCTTTGGAAACAGCAACAGCAGGTGGAAGGACTCTGTGGAGATGGAGCGAGTTTGGGGGCCAACTACGGAGAAAGAGAATGTGTGGGTAGCAGGGTACACGTCCAAGAAGTCATGAAGGACCAGATAGCATATGGCATGGAGAGTCCCCATAAAGCCCGTGGATTTGAGCTTGAGTAGATACGGAGCCAGAGGTGGAAGGTGTTGGCTGCGATGGCTGATGATGTGTCCTAACATTTCGGTAGGCCGATGGGATGGGGGGCGGGGCAGTCGATACAAAGGAGGCAGCAGAGAGACCACGCAAGAGATACTTGCATCAATCCAAGGGCAAGATGATGGTGTCAGGGCATTGATGAGCAGTTGTGGGATTCTAGGTATATCTTGGTAGATTTCCTAGCAGACCAGATGAGGACTTGAGGAGAAAGATGGGAACTGAGGGTAACAGGCAGGTTTGTGTGTGAGCTACCAGAAGGCCGTAAGAGTTGCTGCTTTGTGGGTGAGAACAAGATCTTGGCTTTGAATATGCTTTGACTTGGCTATCAGATATCTAAGTGAAGATGTCATTAGTATGATCCCATATTTCTGGAATTCAAGGAAAAGGTCTACAGACAGAAAAATTTGGCAGTCATCACTGTACAAGTGGTATTCAAAGCCGTGGGGCTCACTGAGTCAATTAGGAGTAACTGTAGACTGACAGAGAGAGGAGGCACAGGACTGAGTGCCAAGAAGGATTGGAGGTAAGAGGGACAGGAAGAACCAAGAACTCAGACAGAGAAGGACCACCCAGAAATCCAGGAGGCAAACAGAGAGAACGAAGAAACTCAAGGAGGAAACGCAGTCAGCGGTGTCAAATTCCTCTGAGAGGTTAAGTGAGAGGGGGCGTAGGAGTGCTGACCACAGTGAGTCCACCTTGGCCTCTCCATCCTGTTCCCACCCACGCAATGACCTCCCTCAGGGCTCGTGCTCCAGGCCCTGTGCGGGTTGGTGAATTCCCTGACCTGAGTGTGGGCAGGCTGTACTGATCTTCCCCAAAGTGGTGCAACAAAAGCCCCACTTTGGGTAAATAGTGGTGCACAGAGGGTGTCCCTTTAGACAGCTAATAGAGAGCCTCTGGCCCACAGACGGCCCCCTCCCAATCACTACCCTGTGACCTCACCACCATGGTCCTCACTGCATAAAAACTGGGGATTAAGATCCAGACGGGGCACAGAATAGCTTGCGGAAAATGAGCGCTGACGGTGTTTGCCCATCTCACGGGTAGTCTGCCCTCCTCATCCCCCTGACAGTACGTTACCCTGGATAAAAGTCTGTGGGAACCGTACCGAGTGGCTTCCTTCATTTTTTTCAGTCTCAACTGTCTCCCCGGTTTGGACGATGCTTTACGGACACTCCTCCACCTTCCATCAGGAGGTGTGAGAAATGACCGTTGGGTTCACAGCACGGAGGTCACTGGTGGCTTTCAGCGGTGCTGGTGACATGGCCCTGGGGTAGACCTAGGAAAAAAACGGTAGAACAGAGGCTGCAGACACGATCACAGACCATTCTTCTGAGGAATTCTGGGCTTAGGAATGAAGAACAATGTGATGGTAGCCGGAGGTGGGACAAGGCTCAGGGGAGGGTTTGTCCATTTTGTTTAAGATGAGAGAAGTGAGAGCCCATTTGTCTGCTGGTGGGAATGGCGAGTGCGTCCTGTAGGCAGAGTGAGATACTGCAGGAGGCAGACGGGGCTTTGCTGGAGCAGAGGCAGCGAGAAGAGCTGGGAACCCAGACACATCCTCTTCCTCGTCTTTCCGCTTGCCTCAGCCCAGTAGGGAGCCGGGCTGTGAATCCGAATGCGTGTGGGGATGGGGGTAGGAACTGAAGGAGCCGTGAGAAAGAGGCATTGGACGGGGCGCCGGGTGGCTCAGTCGCTTACGCGTGCGACTCGTGGTTTTGGCTCAGGTCGTGATGTCACAGTTTGTGAGTTCAGGCCCCATGTTGGGCTCTCTGCTAATAGTGAGAAGCCTACTTCAAATCCTGTCTCTCTCTCTCTCAAACTAAATAAACTTAAAAAAAAAAACGGTCATTGAGAAGAGTGGTACAAAAACAAACAAAGGTGTAGAGAAATGCAATTTGCTTCGCTGCCTGCATGGAAGACCTCCTTGGGCTCTCTGGAGTCCATTTCAATGAAAGATGCAGCGTGATGCACATTCGTTTTTTCTAGCCACTTCCAGCTGGCTATATGCAAACATGGAGGAGGGGAATAAACATGGGGAGGGGAATAAACATGGGGGAGGGCAATAGTGGGATTTAAGTGTTTGTTTTGATAAAGGAACCTCAAGGAAGGATGATGAGGAGGAGGTGAGTGAGTTAAGGATATGTGTACAGGACATTATAATGTTTGATGACAAAATTACGGTATCAGATGGGAGAAAAATGAGCTCAAGGAGGCTGCGAGGAATCATGAGAAATGGTAGGATTCATGGATGGGAGATTCCGTCTGGATAGCATAATTTTAAGCTTTGGGTAGGAGGGGGACAGTAGGAAAAATAGGAGGAAGGGGTCAAGGGTGGTGCCCACTACTTGGGGCACCTGGGGGGCTCAGTCGGTTGAGCGTCTGACTTTGGCTCAGGTCATGATCTCACAGTTCAAGGGTTCGAGCCCCGTGTCGTGCTCTGTGCTGACAGCTCAGAGCCTGGAGCCTGCTTCAGTTTCTGTGTCTCTCTCTCTCTGTCTCTCTGCCCCTCCCCCGCTCCTGTGCGTGCTCGCTCACTCTCTCAAAAAAATAAAATAAAATAAATAATAGATAATAAATCAATAAATAAAAATTTTAAAAAGAGGCACCACTGATATTTGGAAAATAAAGCGTATGTCCATAGCAGGGAATGGCTGAGATGCGTGCAGGACAAGACCAGTGGGGGAGCCACGGAGAGCCCCCCAGCGTTGGTGCGAGGATTAATTTAAGCTGAAGTCATTTCAGATCCAAGAGACACAGAAAGAAGGCTGCATTCTTACGAGCCTTCTCTCCTAAATTCTCATTTGGATTTGGAAGTCCTTCCCTCGTCATTCTACGCAGCAGAATTCATGCAGGGCCCAAGTGAACAGCACATGGGTAGCAATGCAACAGAATTCGCGAGAAGCTCCCTTGGCTTCTGAATTTCGATGAGAAACAGGTCTTCCCATTTAGATTCTCTACTTGCATCGGCAGGAGAGGGTGCAGGGAAAGGAGATAGTGTGAAGGTTGGGATGGCATCGGTCCTGTCGGTTTCAGCTTTTCGGAGAAAAGCTCAGATGAAAGATTTGCATTTCAGGCTGCACCGAATCTCAGCTTCCTCGGCGCCCGACTCCGTGAGCGTCCGCTGAGCTGGAGGGAATCCGAATTGGTTTCTGCGACACCGGCTTAGAAATGCCAATGTCGCGAGAGGCTCGTGGCTTCTACTGTAGATGAAGGGGTCTTTTATTTTAGCTGGCGAGAGTCCCTGATTCAATATGCATTTATTGACTGCCTGTCTGCACAGAGCCGTGTGAGGGACCATGCTTAATCAAAGACAAGTCAAGAGCCAGTGATAAGAGCTGGTATCTGTGCCGTCATCCACAGTTATGTCTTTTTTTTTTGTTGGTTTTTTTTTTTTGAAAGCTTGTTAAAAAGCAAGAAAATGTTATGGGGGGAAGGCTTAGATCTGAAGCCGGTTAGAGACGAGATGGGGTCTTGATCTTCAGCGATGATTCCTTGCGAATGCGTGTGCTATCCCAAATGGGACGAGTTCTGTTTGGCTTCTCTCTCTTTCCCCCCATGACAGCCAAATCACCCATCACCACCCCGTCCTCCCAGGTTTTCCTTGCTTGGTGTGATTTCGGCAAAACATACAGTAGTCCCAAAACAAGAGGTCGCTGACTTTTATAAGTGCAACCCTAACAGTAAGAGCCAGGTCAAGCTCCATTTTGTAGTAATTCACATTGAACCAATCGCTTCAGTGTTAACTACACAGGCTTTACACCCAGAAGTCTGAAGCGACAACGTGTCAGTTTCGAATGCTTACAAATTACAAGTCAGAAATCCACAGGCTTCTTTTGTTGTACGTCATCCCTACTTTGTTTTTAGAGAATTTTTTCAATGACTGTCCTTGCGTTTTTTGTTTGTGTGTTTATTTGCCGACTTGATGTTTTCAAACTTGCTAATTTGTCAGCAAGATGTAAGAAGTTTTTAATTTAAAATCAGAGTGATGAGGTGCCTGGGTGGCTCACTCGGTTGAGCGTCCGACTTCGGTTCTGGTCGTGATCTTGTGGTTTATGAGGTCGAGCCCCACATCAGGCTCCATGCTGAAGCTCAGAACCTGAAGCCGGCTTCTGATTGAGTGTCTCCCTCTCTCTCTGCCCCTCCCCAGCTTGCTCAAGTGCGCGTGCATGCGCGCACTCTCTCTCTCTAAAATAAAATATTTTTGTTTGCCCCCCTGCATGTTTATTTAAGGTTTTTCATGAATGTTTTCTATAAACATAAAAAGAAAAAAATGTTAAAAAAATTTTTTTGCCGATCTTGAATACTTTTTCTTTCATTTTCTTGGAAAATCTCTACACAGATATAGACATAATACTTTTATTAATTGCAACTTTGTTTTACAAATTTTTTCAGTGAGCATCAAATGAAAGCAACAAATATGACGAATGCTAATCATTAGAGAACTCAAATATTACAGTTTCTTCAAAGTAGACCAGGTTTTGAGTAAGATGTCGAGGTCAAATGAAATGCCAGCTGCATCAGTGAACAAAGTTATATGTGTGCTTGTTGGTTCCGCAGCCCCGAATGGCATCAGTAGCCGAAGCCTTGAATGTCTTCTGGCTGTGCCATCTGTATCACATGGCCAACCATGCCAGCCTTATGGTCATTTAATGGCTGCTGCACTTCCAGACATCACATCTGCATTCCACATAGTTACGAGGGGGTAATAAACAAACAAACGGTGAAGAACTGAGGGAAACCTGCTGAGTCTGATCCTCTAAGTAAACTCGATAAATTAAAGACAAAAATCAGTATTTAAATTTTTTTTAATGTTTATTTAGTCTTGAGAGAGACAGAGAGCTACAGGGCATAAATAGGGGAGGGGCAGAGAGAGAGGGACACACAGAATCTGAAGCAGGTTCCAGGCTCCAAGCTGTCAGCACAGAGCCCCACGCAAGGCTCAAACTCACGAACCCGGAGATCATAACCTGAGCTGAAGTCAGACACTTAACCGACTGAGCCGCCGAGGGTCCCCAAACCAGTATATTTTAAACGTTTTTTTGTTTTTGGTTATTTTTTTTTAATCTTGTTTTTGGGTTGGTTCTTTTAACTAATCTTAGTTGCAAAGAAATCTGGGACTGTGAGAGAAGAAGGAAAGGAAAAAGGAGGAGTGAGTGGTTTGGGGAGGCAGGGCACAGATACACAGTCACCCGGCTCAGCACAACCTCCAGGTCGTGACGTAGGTTCCATAGGCAAGAGTTGGGTCCCGTGCTTGCTGATGCAATTACCCAGGGGAGTTCTGTGTGTGCGCGAACCAGGGAAACGCACGGGTGTGATGCTTACTTGTACCTGTCACCGTAACTGGAGCACAGAATACCCCGATATTTGGCTGCACCTTATTTCCGGGTGAATCTGTGAGGGTGTTGCCCTGATGAGATTCGCCTCTGAAACGGGCCACCGAGGGAGCAAATGATCCTTTCCGGTGTCGGTGGGCCTCCCTCAATCTGTGGATGGTCACAGTGGAACGAAAGAGTGGAGAACAGGAGAATTTGCCCTGTTTGGTCTGACTGGTTAGGCTGGGATGTGGGTCTTCACCTGCCCTCAGACTGCGCCTCATGCCACTGGTTCTGCTGGCTCTCAGGTCCGCAGACTCGCGTTGAATTCTGCCACCACCTGTCCTGGGTCGCCAGCTTTAGGGAGGAGAGCGAGGCGTTTCTCCGCCTGTATGATCATGAGTCCATGCTTGCTAATAAATCTTTCTTACGTTTGTATATAAAGGAGATATGGAAACACAAGAGTATCTATACAGGAGATATGGAAACCCGGAGGGTAAATGTCTATAAAGGACACATATATAGGGGACACCTGGGAGGCTCAGTCGGTTGAGCGTCCGACTTCGGCTCAGGTCATGATCTCACTGCTTCGTGCTTTCGAGTCCCGCTTCAGGCTCTGCGCCTGCTTCCGATTCTTGCTCTCTCCCTCTCTCTCTGCTCCTTCTCCACTTGTGCTTTCTCTCTCTCTCAAAATAAATAAAATCTTTAAAAAAAGATGGGTTAGAATTCTTGCTCTAACAGCATGTTGCTGGCGACCTTGGTGAAGGCACGAAAAGTCTCTTTAAGGGAAAAACCACACATTAAAGGCAAGGGAAACAATCATTTCACAAAGGGATGAGATTATGGACCAAGTATCAGAGTCCAAATTACGCCCCGAAGATTCCGAATGTTTTCCGTTTGCACCGGTCCATTTAATGAAACCGTCGTTGACTGGGTCTCTTGTTGGGAGGTAGGGATAGCAAGACATACAAGAGACAGTCTCTGCTTTCACGGGTGTTGAAATGTATCCAGTAGACAAGACCGGGCCACATGGACAAGAGAATGGGAGACAGAATATTATCAGGGGTCAGATGTGTGATGCAGGTAATTCTATTTTCTTATAATTACAGGGCCCTCCATCCCTCCCCTCCGTTTATCCTTCTCTCCTTTCCCTAAAGGTCAGACACGTGTGTCCAGAGGTGATTGAAGCAGCTCTTTAAGCTGGTTGGAGGGACCACAAACTTGAAGGAAGGGGACACATTCAGTAACTGATTCAAAAGGAATTACACCTGCATTTTTCTGCAATTTACTATAAAACGGAATATAGCTCCCCGAGGGGAAATCCATACTCGTTACTTTAAGATCCCCCCCAAATCGAACCGAAACGGTAGCAGAGATATGTAACAATCCTGCTTTTTTTTTATTTAATGACTGAAAACAAACCATGTCTGGTCAAGTTGGACACATGGAGGCAGATTTTAGAAAAATATCTACGGAAAATAAGATGCTATTGAAAACAGCCCTTCAGAGCGGACTGCTTAGGAATGGCGCTTGAGAAAAATAAAGGCCGATTCTCTGTGTTGCTTAAAAATAGTTAAAGGAGATTCATTTGAATGAACCATTTCTGAAAAAGCATTCCTGAGAGCTTATGTTGCTACAGACAGGAAGCAAACACTAAGGCGGCTCCTGAAATCAGGCTCTGTGTATTTAGTTGTTCGTTTGCAATTTCCGAGTGTATAATTACATTTTCTTACAACGAGAAAAACAGTGCTGGTGAATTGTGGACAGATGAGGACCTTGCCCCGCGTGTCCCCGTGAGGTCACAGTGGACGATCAAGCCCTGTTTCCTTGTAGGCCCCGCGTGAGTGTCGCTGCTTTGAGCACCGTTATAATGTGTGCACGGGATACGTGTGCATATTCAAATGCATGTGCATATTTAAATCCATATCGAGTCTCTGAAAATAAGGCTGGGTCCAGGAAACGAAGGGGCCTACGTTTCCACGGTTCTCTGGCCTAGTTTTGTCGTAAGTTGGTGAGCTTTGTGGACCCGAAATGTAGTACATATTCGCTACGCGCTGTATGCAATTAGGAGACACACAAACAAATCATTTGCCGTTAAGCTTGCCCCGGGTCCAGCGTCCTTACCTGAACGGCGACCGTCGCTCCTGCTGGGCCGTTGCCGACAACCCGAATGTACTCAAAGGCGCACCGAAACAGTCTTGAGCGTACTAAAAATAAAACCTGCCTGACTCTCCAGAAAGCGAGAGAGAGAGAGACAATTGAGAGTCTCTGTCAAAACACAGAGTTCTCCCGCCCACTGTGTCCTGAAAAGGAAGTGAAACATCTCCCCGAGGGAACCCGTTTTGTCGCTGTCACGGGGTTTAGGGCCGCAGCTCTGTATGCAGGTTACAGGCGTTAATCACGAAGGCACAGAAACGAAAAACACTGTCCCTCTTTCTTTTCAGCCTACTTTAGTAGATTTACCCTCCGCTGCCCTACGGTCTGTATGTTTCCAGCCTGATTTCTCTCCCTATTTACAGCTACACTTGACTCTTGTACCAGGTGGGGCTTAGGGGCACAGACCCCCTAACATGTGACGTTATGCATGTAACTCTTACAGCCCCCCAAAACTTCACCAGTACTAGCCTACTGTTGACCAGAGCCTTACTCCATACCGTAGACATTTGATTAACACATACTTTGTCTATGCTATGTGTTATATACCGTATTCTTCCAATTGAGGGGGCTAGAGGGAACAAAATGGGATTAATTGTAAAGAAAATAAATGCCTTTTAGACTGGACTGGAATGTTGAAAAACATCTGCACATAAACGGGCCCATACACTTCAAATCCATGCTGCTCAAGGATCTTTAATACCCTTGGAGGAAACATTTTGAGAAATATTTTAAAACCCTTGACTTCTATCCCTTTTATATATGCTCTGGGTATCAGTGTCTGGAGATAAAACTAACACTGCTATGAACATTTTTAGGCTCCCAGGTGAGAGGATTCGGAACGAGGCACAAACGTTGCTTTCGGAAACTTTTTTTTCTTGAACGGTAGAGTGACATACTGCACGTGTAGAATATTCTCATCTGTGAAAAGATCCAAACTCAGAATAATTTTGGGATAACATAGGTTAAGAGTGACAGCCAATATTTTGTAGACCAAGCATTTTCAAGAAAGTTTCTGCTGGAGGGTTGGACTGTGTCAGAGAAAAGAATGGTTTTTTGAAAATTAGAAAAATCAATTTTTGGCGAGATGCCTGGGGAGCTCAATCGGTTGAACATCCGACTCTTGATTTTGGCTCAGGTCACGATCTCAAGATTCGCGAGTTCGAGCCCCGCGTCAGTCTGCGTGCTGATAGTGCGGAGCCTGCTTGGGATTCTTCTCTCTCTCTCTCTCTCTCTCTCTCTCTCTCTTTATTTTTGAATAAATTCAAAAAAGATGTAGAATAAAAATTTTAGAAAAAGAAAAATCAATCTTCTACGCAAGGGAATTATTATATCACTGTCTCGATAAGCTATTGATTCCTTTGTAAAAAGATTATTATTAAGTTGCCAAGATTATGATACAGTTTGGACTGGGAAGGTCCTTCCTAAAGAAAGCTCTTGAAAACTTTAAATACTTTAAACAACGCTTCCTTTATGAAAATTTCTAGGGTTTCTCACAGTGAAATTTTTTTTTATAAGTAGGTAAACTTTGCCTAGTAGTAGATATTAAGTATGTAGTATCTGATACAGGTAAATGCTAGATTTCTCCGTCCCAATCATATATTTCACGGAGTGTAGTTATTCCAGCGGTAAAAGGAGTGAGTCACTAATAATCGAAGCAATCCATAAATATATTGATCACTTTGACCCTGTAATTCCATTTAGAGAAATTCAACCTTCAGAAATTATTCAGTCCACCTAAAACATTCAGGCTTCAGGATATGAGCTGAAGTCACTTGCAGAAAAGAAATACAAGAAATAATTTATATGCCCAACCATAGTGGATGGGAAAAATGACTTTTATGAAGTCATGTTATGAATTAGGATATAGAAATGACTTATTGACATGGAAAAGTGTTATGATTAGGAGGAAAAGGGAGTGTTTAAAGCAAAATTTGTAAACTCTCTTTGCACATGTATGTAGGGAAAATGATGAACAATGCTTTATATAAAACTATAGACGACTGATTATTTCACGGTGCTTTTGATTTTCATTTCCCTGTTGATGAGTGATGTCGAGCACCTTTTCATCACCTGTTGGCCATCTGGATGTCGTCTTGGAAAAGTGTCTATTCAGCTCCTCTACCCGTCTTTTAACCAGATTTTTTTCTATTCAGTTGTATAGTGAGTTCTTTGCATACTTTGCAAGTTAACCCCCTTATCAGATACAGGATTTGCAAATGTTTCACCTCATTCCAGAGGCTGACTTCTTATTTTGCCAACTGCTTCTTTTGCTTTTCTTGCTTCTGGTTTTGCTGTCAGATGTAGGAAATCACTGCCAAGAACAATGTCAAGGGGATTTCCCCCTTGTGTTTTCTTCAAGGAGTTTTATACTTTCAGGTCTTATGTTTAAGTCTTTAATCCGTGTTTACTTCATTTTTGTAAGTGGTACAAGGAGTCCAGTTTTATTCACGGTCATTGTTTTGTAACATGCAGGTCTTCGCCTACTACAGTGGGGTTACGTCCCAGTGAAACCAATCATAAGCGGAAAATGTCACGACATTGAAAATGCATTTAACACACCTACCCAATGGAAGGAACATGAGAGGCCTGCCTTAGACGTGCTCGAAACAGTTGTATTAGCCTAGAGTTGGGCAAAATCATCTCTCACACAGACTATTTTATACTAGTGTTGAATATCTCATGTGATTTATTGACTCCTGTATGGAAAGTGACTAACAGATGGTTGTGTGGAAACAGAAGGGTTGTAAATGTATCAGTTGTTGACGATGGTGATTGTGTGGCTCACCACTGCTGCCCAGCATCACGAGAGAGTATTGTAACCCATATGACGAGCCTAGGAAAAAGATCAAAATTCAAAATCAGAGGTATGGTTTCTACTGAATGTATGTTGCTTTTGCACCATAGTAAACTTGAAATGTCATTAGGTCCAACCATCCTAAGTCCGGGACCATCTGTCTAAACGGTATCAAATCAACACATTTTTGTGTTAAACTTACACGATGTTCTGTGTCAATTATATCTCAAGAAGGTTGGAAAAAGATAAATTCTATGCCAAATACCAAAAAATTCTGGTGTGCTGGGGAAGCGGAGATTCCGGAAGGGGTTGGACCACGTACAACCTTGTCTTCCATGTTACAGTTTCGCATTTTCACTGTGGTGGAAGCCACTGGGGGGATGTGTTGGAGCAGTCATCTGAAATTTGCACACTTCGATGTGCGGTGATCAAACTCCTTGGGAACAGGCTCTCTGTTTTTCGTTGTTGTTGTTTTTTTCCGCCTAGAATTGGACTCAGGTTGTCCCACCCTGCTCTGCCCCTGATTTACACTGTCAGACCCTCTGCACATTGAGGTCCCTTCCCCAGCAATTTTCAAACCTTTCTCAGCCTTCACTGCTGGCCTCAGTGTAGCACTTCAGCCATGCCCGACAGGTCAGTTTCCTCTGTGCATCCAACAGTGTGTCTTAACTCTACCAGCAGTTAACACTGATGAGAGCTCTCCTCCCTTGGGGTTTCTGCCTGGAACACATTTAGAGTTCACCATGTCTCTAAACTCAAAGCAGTTTTCAATGCGGCCATGGGAGGGATTGATTCATAATCATGTCTTTTACTCCTTTCCTTGTGTTCATATAGTTTCTGTCTTCCACAGTTTTTCACTAAGTTATGGGGAAGTTGTCCCTGCTGATGTCTTATGGTAGAAAGGTGAGGGGGCCCCTGGCAGCTGACTCTACACCCGCATGCTTTCTGCATGCACAATTGTAGTGGTAAACAGCAGGCATTTCCAAACTGGCTTATCTTTCCAGAAGGAACCTCTCACTCCTAGAGCCACTGGATGGCAAAATGTGTCACACTGAGCTCCTTGAACGGGGTCCTGGAGAATGGGACCAGTGAAAGATAATGCTAAGGTTACAATTAGCAGCCTTTAGGGATAAAACGTGCTAAGGTGGAGAGCAGAAAGATTGCTTCCTAAGGATTGTTGGGAAGAAAATACTTCCATACGAGCAGAAGGAACAATTCCCAGGTCTGTATAATCAGATGGAAAATTGCCAACACTATTGATGAAACAGTTTCAAATGACCCCATGGAATCTTAGACTTTGGGTCTAAGTCTGCTAAAAATAACTCTCATTACCGTGATTTTGTATTTAAGAAAATTCGTGGACCTCATTCGTTCATCTTCACCCTGAAAATAGTAATTACGGTGTGCTGTTTTCTGTGTTACACGTCGAGGCTGATTGCAGGGCAAGGGTCGTTGGGTAATTGTCGCCGCTAGTATTTATCCTCCTGGGTTTACCGCTGAGTAGAGCTCAGAGTTAGGCAGGTCCTGCTCACTCAGGCACGATGCATCAGAGATCCTGACACCAGCAAATTTCAGAGCTGTGACTCCCACTCAGGCCTTTTCACTTCTAACCCATTACTCTTCCCCCAGAAAGACCACTGGTCGCATTCAATATCAATACTCAGGTTATCACCTTCATGACTACTAGATTTGGCTCCTGCATGAATCTCGAGCACCATTTCCAGAGAAATGTCGGCAGCTGCTGGAAGGAATGCTATGAAGGAGGCGGGGTGAGGAAGGGGGTGGGGACAGAGTCATCCAAGGAGTCTGGGACATGTGTTGGCCATGACAAGCCTAGAGTAGTGAATGGAGAAGGCAAGCATCGATGAATCAGAAGTGAAACAGACTCACGCAGTAAAGAGGTGACTGAATCTTTAGAAATTTTAGGTTATAAAGGGCTTCTTGTGTTCTTCCTCGTCACTGCTCTGTTCCCTGCGCCTGGGAGGCAGATCTGTATGGATGTCATCGACCAGGCTGATACATCTCTGGTGTCCTGCTGGGTTTGGCCAGTGCGGAGTCCAGTTGGACCGTGAATTCAGGGAGAAGAGGAAAGTCAATCTACCAGTTCCCTTGTCTGACTTCCTTCCAGGCGTCTTGTGTTGGCTGAGCCCTCTCCCAAATACCACTGCTCCTGCCCTGATGGCTGAGTCTACACAATCTCTACCATTCTGGTGGCAGCCATGACTCCTTCCCTTTGCACACCTATGCCTAGGGTTTCAAGCACTACAGAAGCTACTGACCTTGGATCATTCTTTTTCATGTGTTGAAAGTTGTTCTGTGCATTGTATGATGTTTAGCCGCTGCCCGCATGCCCTCGGATCTGGCAACCAAAGATGTCTCCAGCTTCCCCCTGGGGGACAGACTAGCTCCCTGCTGAGAATCACTACTCTACACCCACGCTTTTATAAATAGAGCCGTTGCAAGGCGATCCTTCTCTAATTACTCTGTCTGTATTGAGATCCTGACTAATTCAATGAGGAAAAGAGTACAGAACGTGAGACCATTTATTCTTGAGGAAGCAAAAGGATGATATGAAGGCTTTATATAGGTATTGCTGAAAAAGAAAGAAGGAATGTTTTCCAAAGGAAGCAAAAATGGCATTATTTAGCTCTAAGAAGACATTGCTCATTTGCTAAAGCCTTTAGTTTTTAGAAACTTCACAGTTCTAAAACATGTATAATCTAATTTAGAACTATTTTTTAACTGTTAAAAACAAGGAAAGGTAGGTCCAGGGCAGTCATTCTCCACCACTGGCAATTTTAGTTCTTACGGGACATTGGACATTTTTCGTTGTCACAACTGAAAGTGGTTGGTGCCACTGGCATGTGGTGGATGGAGACCAGGGATGCTGCCCATTACCACAGAGTCATCCAGCCACCGGTTCTAGCAGTGCCAAGGCTGACGAGCCCTGGTCTAAGGAAGGAGAATAAACTGGGGCCGTGAAGACTGGCAAACAGTATTATTTGCCTAACAAAAGCCATGTCACTTTAGGCATCTAACTGAATGCTAGAGATTTCAGTTTACCAACTAGGAAAGCTGAAGGGTCAGAAGAGAGTATTTCCCAGCATCTGTTCAGCTCTTGCTTTCCAAGATACCAGCTATCTTTTCCTAGGGACGTTTCAAATTCTGTAATCAAGTATTTGTGTGTTGCAGCCCTCCCCCCGCTCTCTGCCCAGGGAAGCGTCTTTGTGGCTCCATGGTTACCTCTTATAGTCGGATAGAGTTATTTAGGGAGAGTGATGCCTCAGACCAGCGACGTTGGACTTGTAATTCTTGCGGGACTACCTGAAAGGCGTCATTGCTGCTTTTCCTTTGAGTGAGTGGACAGTCCTTGTCACCGAGTGTGTTGCTCAACAGAGTCAACCATAAGGCAGGCCCCTCATGTGCCCTAAAGCACACACCTAAGTGCAGGGCTTACATGCGTCCTTCAGTGAGCTCATAAATGATGAGGGAGCTAAGACGGCCACACGAATAGCTAGGTAGCAGCAACGTTTTTATTTTTTATTTATTTTTTATTTTATTTATTTATTTTTAATTTTTTTAAATTTATAATAGTTTATTTTCAAATTGGTTTACATATAACACCCAGTGTTCATCCCAACAG
Organism: Paguma larvata; assembly: GCA_030068075.1. Taxonomy (NCBI): domain Eukaryota; kingdom Metazoa; phylum Chordata; class Mammalia; order Carnivora; family Viverridae; genus Paguma; species Paguma larvata. Next base: position 3,327,737 of record CM057830.1, on the reverse strand, counting down.
GTGCCCTCTTTAATGCCCGTCACCCCCCTCCCTCACCTCCCTCATCCCCCTCACCCTCAGTTTGTTCTTAGTCTTTGAGAGTCTCTTATGTTCTATCTCCCTCCCTCTCTGTGTCTTTTTTTCGTTTCCCCTCTTCCCCTCCCCCTGGTTTTTGCTTAGTCTCACAAAGTCCACCTATGCGTGGAAACACATGGTATATGTCTTTCTCTGACTGACTTATTTCACTTAGCATAATACCCTCCAGTTCCATCCATGTTGCTACACATGGCCAGATTTCATTTTTTCTCATTGCCACGTAGTAGTCCATTGTATATATGTGCCACATCTTCTTTATCCATTCATCAGTTGATGGGTACTTGGTTTCTTTCCATGATTTGGCTATTGTCGAAAGTGAGCAGCACCGTTTTTAAATACGCACACAAACAAGATGACAGCACAAAGATGCTCCTGAGTTGATGTTCATCAACTCAACTATAGATGCCCTGCTTGAAAGGGAATCCACTTCTTTTTTAAAGCAGGCTCCACACCCAGAATGGGGCTCGAACTGAAGACCCTGAGATCAAGACCCGAGCTAAGATCAAGAGTCGGACGTCTAACCGACTAAGCCACCCAGGCGCCCCAGAAAGGGAATCTACTTTTACTTTTGATCTTGGGCTTAGAAGCCCATGTTCCATTGGTCATGCTATTGGTCATGGAGTCTACTATCTTTATTTTCCACGTAAGTCTGAAACGGCAGTTCGGAGAGGGAGGCATGTATTGGGACTTATGACACTTCTAGTCTGGAAGTGGCATGTAACTTTGGCGTGAGCACCGTGAGGGTTTGTGTGGAAGGGTAGCGGTAGTTCATCTGATCACATCCCGACCTTGTGACTCTCTGTTCCGCGCCAAGACCAAACCGAGTGTTCCAAATGTATTGCCTGTTTTTCATCCTCAAGAATAGTCTTATCAGGTGTGCATGTGTTATTTTTTTAAGTTCCTATTTATTTATTTGAAAGAGAGAGAGAGATAACAGACGAGGGGTAGAGACAGAGAGTGAGAGAGAATCCTGAGCAGACTCTGCATTATGAGCACAGAGCCCAGTGCAGAGTTTGAACTCACGAACGGTGAAATCATGACCTGAGGCAAAACCAAGAGTCAGATGCTCAGCCGACTGAGCCACCCAGGTGCCCCAGGTATGTGTGTGTTGTCATGATGACTTTATAGACCAGGTCAACAGGGCTGGCAGTCTAGCCATGATTGGTCCTTCTCCACTTGTCCTTGCAAAGGGAAGCGACCTGTATCTCACTGATACTTATAAATGCGTTTAGAAGGAGATGGACAGATATCACAAAAGAGGTGGATCTTTAGCTAGCCCGTGAACGACAGGGTTTGACGAAGCAAAGGTGAAGGGGTAGACTGGGCCAATGGAGGCAGATTCCAGCAACCCTGAAAGTTCAGGTTAAGGAACACGGATTCTGTCACTTAAAAAGCCACAGCCCTCAAGCTAAGTCCAATCTCTCACCTGTTTTCAGCATTCTTGCCCACAAGCTAACAATGCTTGTTATATATATTTAAATGCTTGGGGGAAAAGAATCAAAAGACTATTTTACAACACATAAAAACTATATGAAATGAGAATGTGACTGTCCATAAATACAGTTTTATTGGTCCTGTGCCTCCCCCAGTCCTGTCTGTATGCTGCATGCCCGCTTTTACAGCACAGAGCCAGAGCCGGATTGCAGTGACATAGACCATATGGCCCCCGTAGCTGAAAAATCCTCCTTATCTGGCCCTCTACAGGAAACATTTACGGACCCCTGCTTTAGCTATTTAAAAAACAGCCAGATTTGTTTCGTTTCATAAGCAAGAAGATGAACCCTTTATCACATTTGTTCATTAAATGTAGCCATTCAAGGAGTAACGGTGATTGTTTAAGGCAAGGCCAGAAAGCCAACAAGTGGGTTTAGTTCTTCGATGTGTCTCAAACCTTCCAGTGTCGAAGAAACAAATGAATTTGGCCAATCGTGACATGTGTTTTGGTGGCGTGAGTCGAAAGACAGGGGGCACCTGGGTGGCAGAGTTGGTTAAGCATCTGACTTCAGCTCAGGTCATGATCTCACGGTTCATGAGTCCGAGCCCCGCCTTGAGCTCCGTGGTGACAACTCAGAGCCTGGAGCCTGCTTCAGATTCTGTGTCTCCCTCTCTCTCTGCCCCTCCCCTTGTCATGCTCTGTCTCTCTCTCTCTCTCTCTCTCTCTCAAAAAATAAATAAACATTAAAAAACATAAGCTGCTGGTCTTTATGGAGTGCTTTTCCACCAGCATGGTTTACATATGGTGTCTTCTGTATAAACTTCTATAAAACTTGCAACCCCAGGTAGATAGGAAACGGAGGCCCAGGGATGCATAAATGACCTTTCCACGATCATGGGCTCCAGTCCAGTCACTGGTGCACCTGGGACTCTGTCAAACCAAGACCGTCTGGGGGTCAGTGAATGTTTAATCCTGTACATCCCATGCTGTGCCTCCTACTGGCTGTGGAGGGAACTACGTCTTCTGTTTCATGTTAAAGAAAATAGAGGGATGTCGTAGCCTGCTCCAGTAAACATCAGCTCATACACCACACAGACACACATCTGTATTTTAAGAATCATCTATTCATTCAAGGAATCAAACCATGCTAAATAATGTGGTGTAGAAACCCAACTTGTGTTTTTTTTTTGTTATACTTGCTTTTATTTTATTTTTTAAAATAATTTATTGTCAAATTGGTTTCCATACAACACCCAGTGCTCATCCCAACAAGTGCCCTCCTCTGTGCCCATCACCCACTCTCCCCCCTCCCACACCCCCCTCACCCTTCTGTTTGTTCTTAGTCTTTGAGAGTCTCTTATGTTTTGTCTCCCTCCCTCTCTGTGTCTTTTTTCTTTTCCTCTCTTCCCCTCCCCCATGGTTTTTGATAAGTGTCTCAAAATCCACCTATGCGTGGAAACATATAGTATCTGTCTTTCTCTGACTGACTTATTTCACTTAGCATAATCCCCTCCGGTTCCATCCATGTTGCTACGCATGGCCAGATTTCATACTTCCTCATTGCTGTGTAGTATTCTGTTGTATATATATATACCACATCTTCTTTATCCATTCATCAGTTGGTGGACACTTAGCCAAGTCATGGTTTTTCTATTCAAAGGATGTTTATGTTACTTAAGAGCTTACTGATGTTCTCTGTCTAAGATATATGGTTTTCCCCACCTCCTGGCTTGTCTACTCGACTCCAGAGGGTCAAGAGTGGAAATGGTAGCCATCCAAGGATTAGGGCAAGGGGTCAGCCACTCCTCCTGCATTTCTCTGCTTTCTCAGTGTGGACTACAACCACAATAGATTTATAACATAAACACAAACTGTGTAGACCTGGTGAAATATGGAATTTAAACCTGGCTTTAAAAACCAGCTTTTAGGGGTGCCAGGGTGGCCAGTCGGTTAAGTGTCTGACTCTTGGTTTCAGCTCCAGTCATGTTCTCATGGTTTGTGGGATTGAGCCCCACGTTGGCTCTGTGCTGACAGTGTGGAAACTGCTTGGGATTCTCTCTCTTCCTCTCTCTACACCACTCCCCTCTCACCCCACCACTCCCACCACTCTTTCTCAAAATACATATATACCTACCTACCTACCTACATACATACATACAAAACCCAGCTCATAAAATGTGGAGCAGCCGTTTCCAAATTAAATGGACTTGAATGGTAGTTCTCTAAAATGTACAAAGAAGGGCATCTGTTAGCCATCCAAGTCTACCATCCCTAGAAGTCTATCGAAACAAAGGCAAGAGGAGCTTGGAGCTAGAAACTTCTACATCTCTGAGTACCAGGGTCACATAAAAACTTAACTCCAAGTCCTAGACCCCCAGGGCATCTTCTGTAAAGCAGAAAATAAAACACCAACTGCATTATACTTCAGGAGGAAAAAATGGTATCCAGAGTGAAGGAAATGCTCAGCTATAGCAGACCTTAAGGACAAAGCCACTTAACCACATTCAAGGAGTGAAATTACGCACCCACCTTACACAATGGCTCTGAGAACTTCATCCCTGAAACGGAGCTCAGGCGTCAGAAAGCACTCAGGTTTGACACGTAGACGCGTTTACAGTGTCTGACCTGCCTGGTGTCGGCGTTATAATGCACAGGTGAAAACCTGTACGGTCCAGACAAAGGAAACAGTTGTTTCTCCAATGGGACAGTGTTAAATACAGAACTTATCATAGCACTGCTTTATTACATCAGATGTTCTGATCATCCAATTCTGCTTCAAGAGGAAAGACTCATCTGAGAGTCTGAAGAAACACGGGAGTGTCTTCTTTGCCTGATTACTAACCATTGGAGAGCCAGTAATAAAAGCATAAATCAGTGATAACAACTCAGTGAGTAAAAACATGTCCAATAACCTGCCTCTAAAAAAACAAACAAACAAACAAAAAAAAACAACCCACAAAAAACAAAAAAACAAGCCTCAATCTATAACACAATCAGGTATAGAGTTCTAAACTTATGAGTATTTGTGAGTTGAGGCAACTTCACAAATGTGGTCCTGAAAGGGTCCTCTTAGGAAAGAATATTTGATGTCCTATCAGAAAGCCCTCTGCCTGCATTATCCTAGCATGCGATTACGTGAGCTTAGTGATTGGGCAATTTTATTCATTCCTCGGGGACCCATCTTGGTATTGTTTCATTTTAGATTTCCATGTCAAGGCAGCAGGGAATTCTGGAATTTAAAAATGGGTTTTAAATTGGCCATTCACTGGCTTTACCTCTCCAGAGAAATCCTATGTATCTCATATATAAAATCTGCAGTGATACACAATATTTTGTTCTTGCGAGGAATTAAGTGCTCTATGTTTTCGTTTTGTCTTCTCTTTGCAAATATGAAATACATTTTTTTTCACTACCTGCAGAGCCCAAATTCTTAGCACCAACAAACATCCTATTCTGGAATTCCTCCCCTGTTTTGTCCTAAACATCGAATGTCAGAACTAGGATTTCTGGTGGCCAGCATCTAAACAAGAAACTCTATCCGGCAAATGCCCTGGCCATATTAACGCTGTCCTGGAAACCACACACGTCCCCTTTTCCAGGGAAATCTTTGGGAAATGAGCTTCTGAAAGCCTTTTGTTTCTTAGAATACTATCTCAAGACTTCTTAGATAAGTAGAGTTAGAAACAAACAAATCAGCACATTCATCCTTTGCAGGGTGGAATGACCCATGGTTTGGTTTGGTTTGGGGAGTCCTTTGCTCTGCCAGGTGCTTTCTTTCAAGAAAGCAAGACTCCTACGCAGTTCTTGGCTTTCGACAGTTCTGTTCATGTAACTTTATCAGCCTGGGAACCAGCTGGGACATCTACTCTACGTGAATGGTCACAAACGGTCCTGGTGGGAAATCGCTTTCGTCTGCCTGTTTTCAGAAAAGGGAAGTGCATCTTAGACTTGCATGAATAAAACTCTGTTCTCTAATATTGCTCTAAGGTGGATGGAGGCCAGTAAACTTTGCAAGCCTCGACTACAGAAATGTTCCTAAAGTAATAGCTGAAAGCTGTGGAAGTCCTCGTTCTGAGAGATTGCATTAGAACCATCTCTGTGCCCTGCTTGGACAAGGGGAAGATGATTGTCATTTATGAATAAAGATATCCAGACTCCCCCCAGATTCTAAGTGTGTGACAATACCTATGTTCCCTTCCTGGGGCTTGAGGTTCGCCTGGTGTTTCCACACCTTTTACATTTGTGTTTCTAAATTTATGCTGCTTGCGTAGAATCACATTACCGATAGGAATTATCATCGTAACCTACGTGAATACTGCCTTCCTGTGATTAAGTAATTATTTTACACTTCTGTCTGAGTACCTTCTTTTTGCTTCCCCTGCACTTGGAGAAGTGATTGTCATAGTTCTCTGTGACCAACTAGGTCAGGCTTTGTCATCGACAATCCAAGATTCTTGGTATTTTGGAAAAACTGGTAAAAACACACACCAAATGACATCGTTGCGGCTGGACTAAAAACAGAACAGAATGATGAACTTGGCGGTCACTTCTACAATGTCTGTTTTTCCAGGGACATTAACCACGTGTGATAGACTAGATTGTTTCCCCCCTCCGAATTCACACATTGAAGCTATAAATCCGAATAGGACTATATTTGGAGATGGGGTCTTTTTATAGGTGATAAAGGTAAGACGAGGTCATTAAGGTAACCCTAACCCAACAGCACCGGTGTCCTTGGGAGAAGAAAAGATCAGGACACAGACACACACAGGGGGACGACCGTACGAGGACATCGGGAGAAGACAGCATCTACACGTCAAGGAGAGGGGCGTCAGGAGGAAGCAGCCTCAGTCCCGCCTGGATCGTGGACTCCCAGCCTCTAGGACGGGGAGAATAAATGTGTGTTGTCGATGCCGCTCAGTGTGTGGTGTCTCACTATGGTAAACCTAGTTGACTAATCCAGTTGGTTTCCCCTGTCTGAAAATCCATGTCTTTTCTTCCTCAAAAGTCAGCTTTAAGGACATGTCCTAGAAATCTGAACCAGTTAATCACACGTGACTTGAATTATATTTTGTGCCTCCTCAGCCAGTATCTGAATTGAGTACAACTTCCTCCCCGTGGCTTACATCTTTTTATTCTCTACGCCTTCTCTTCACAGCTAGAAGGCAAGACATCTGCTACTTTTGTATTTCCTTAGAAAGCAGTTCATTCCAATAACGTATTGGGAATACTAACACTGCTCGTGCTAGGGCTACCAGATTTGGCAAATAAAAATACAGAGCGCCCAGTTTAGTTGTAGATTTAAACAAACAGCCGATCCTGTGTAGTTCAAGCATTCTCTGCAATATTCGGGACAGACTTCTAGCGAAAGTGCATCCATCGTTCATCTGAAATTCAAATTTAACTGGGTGCGCTGTATTTCATCTGGGAGCCCTAACTGTTGGAAGTCTTGATTTGAGGGACACAAGAGAAAAGTTTGCTCAGCAGTTGTAGAAAGTGCTATGGACAATCTTGAGAAACAAAGAGGTCGCCCATCTGCTCTTAAGAAGAACTTAGCTGTGGGATCCGTGCAAGTTCACACAGAAGTTGATTCCATCAGTTCATCACATGAGGGCCTTGGGCTACAGGTGCTCTGGGACTTTGGGGGGAAGCAGGAGACTGCAGAATATAAGCAACAGAGAGGGCTTCATGGAGGAGGTGGCCCTTCAGATAGATTTTGAGGAGATGGTCACACCTCACTGGGAGGAAGGAAAAGTGAGAACATTAAAGACAGTAGGCAATAGTCTTTCTAGGCTACAGGGAGAAGAAGAGTAGCTGTTAGGAAGTGGGGAGAACAGCTAACAAATTATAGTGATAATTTGGCTGTGAAGTGAGTGCTTGAAGTAAGGCTAGCATGGAGTATGGAAGAAGGAAAGGGAGAAACCATGAAGCAAGCTATCACTGCATGTGATGAAAGGTGGGTTTTGCTTAAGTGAAGGAAGTTGGGAGAGAAGGGAAATTGGCCAAGGACAATTGGGAAAGGAAGTGGAGTCAGCTCTCACAGTCCACTGAAACGATGTTCTATAAAGTCACGGTGAACTCGGAGTCAGCCAATACTGAACATGGCTCCTAGGGGATACCTGGGGTTCGGTTTCCGTGAGCCCCTGGTCACAACATTTTCATCATCCAATCAATACACAAAACCTTGTTTTGTGTGAATTTCTCTTTAAAGAAAGACACCTTAGTAAATATATAGTTGACTCATTCACCTTGAACTCAGGGCAAACAGCACTGTAACTCATGCCTGAGAAAGGAAGCTTATCTAACTCACCTATTTTTCTTTTTAAGGCACGTTGCATCCCTCTTGAACTTAGGAATGCTGAACAACATTGAGCAGTACACCCGAGAGCTATTTTAAACAGTGAAATCACCAACAAAAATCACAAAAATGCATAAAACGTGGCTCTCAGTATACTGTGGAAGGGACTTTTCTTTTGGTAGTATGAGAACTGAAGACAGGGTTGCCTTGTTGGGTTCAGCTAGGAAGATGCGTGTCAGCCAACTCGAGTTTCTTGCCACTCGGCACATATCTATAAATGAGTGTGAACGTCCCACAAGTATTGATGATAAAATTGTAAAAAAATGTTAGCACACAGGAGAGTTTGAAAGTGTGCACTCTACAAATACTGGGATCAGCTGTTTGGGTTCGGACGTGGGTTACGGGAGGTAATGGAAGAAGTGGAACTCCACGTTCCCAGGGTTTTTGAAGGGCAGCCGTCGCTGCATATGTGAATCGAGGCAAGGGCTGGAAAATCAGAGTGCATGCTTTCACCCTGTGTACTTCTTCCTGCATTATGCATGCCTGGTCTGCCCCCGTGGGCTACTGGGGCAGCACCAGCCGGACAAGCCCTGTGGAGTCTGGCACATGGTGACCTTACTGCTGATTCAGACACCACACTTTCTGCTCTCTTCTCTCCAGCCATGGTTAGCCCAACCTCCATGTTGCCTATACTCCCTAACTACACTCACCTGGGGGTCCTAGCCAGCCTTCCTACACTGGTAAGAAATGACCTCTCAGTTCACCGAATCCTGTCTCAGGTCTGCCTGCCCACCTTTCTCCGGATTACCTGTTTGCTCACACCCCTATGCAGATGGTTCCTTCCGTCCTTCTTCCTGTCCTCCCTCCACTAGGTTTTGACACCTATACCTTGCGCTGGTCCTAACTTCATTGGTGAAGAGGTCTTCTTCACGTGGGCAAAGAGCTGAACAATGAGTCTTGAGGAAAGTCCAGCAATAATATAAAGGACAAAGTCATTAAATCAATACGGGTAAAATAAATCAGAAAGGTAAAAGGAGAAGAAAAAAAAGTATAATTAATTACTTTATGCATCCGTCCACCCACCAAATATTTATTGAGCATGCAAGGAAATAAACACATCCCATGTCTGCCAGAAGAGAAGCTCAAAGACATAATGATCAATCATATCCAACTCAATAGAAAAGTAAAGGAAAATGTTAATCCAGAAAGCTGGAGAGAGAGAGCCAGAGAACATCACAAATATAGAAGAACTAAGAAGAAGCTTATATCCCCTGTCACATTCATGAAGCGAGGAAAAAAACTCCGTGCACAGCATCTTTGCCTCCAAAGATGAAATATAATGAGTTGGACTCACATTTACATTTGGCAGCATCTTGGTCTTTTTATTGTACCGAGAGACTACATCTTGTGTAATGATTCACAGTGTGTGTCCTGGGGAATCAGCTCAGTGAGTCATACCTAATTTCTCCTTACATTTCCAAAACTCCTTTCTGAGAGGGTGGCCCAAACAGCCTTTTCCCTTGCCAGAAAGAATATGAACTCCCAAACCCATCTTTTGTCCTAGGTACGTTCCGCGGTGTTCCCCAGCTGGAGGTGCAGGTTCTTGTTGGCACTGTTCTGGCAGGGAAATGGCAGGGGCCTCTTGAAATGATGTTTGGAAGCCTCCTTTTTGGAAGCTCCTTCCTGCTTCACGTTCAGCCAAAACATGAGATTTCAGTGTCCTCGTCACGTTCAGGCGCTGGCAGCTCTCCCAAAGTCGTTAATGGGGACGCCAGATACTGTCAACCATGATACGTCTTGTTGTGTGTTCTGTGCCTGTGAAATGAATTTCCTCTTGATAATAAAATGTTCATCCACATGTGGTAAATTGCCTTTTCTGGGGCCATTGAAATCAGATTTAATGCAGTCTCCCTTCCCACATGGAACTGAGGAAAGACGGTCAGTGGTTGTCACACAGCAATGCACACTAACAGCGTGGTTGCTTCAAGAAAGTATTCCTTCAGAAATGAATTTTAACGTTTCATGAGAGCTGACTACGTGCTCCTGATTTCCAAACTTTCATCAAAGAACGATTAATATTTTAGAATGATTGTGCTGTCTCTCGAACGGAGCACGTTTGGGCTTAGGCGCGCGGTCTACAGAAGTGGCTGTAAGAAACATCTTCAACCACAAACGTTCTTACGATTCTCACAAGACCCAACTGTCTCATCCTTGGCCTCATGTTCTGACCGCCATCTTTTTGACTCTTGAGAACCTGTGGCTGTGAAATCCTACAGCCTCTTGCCCCAAAGACAATTCTATTCCATTTCTACCATACTGCAATTCCCAAATTTGACAGGAAGTTGGAAAACGACAGATTCTGGATTCTTGCCAAGCCCTCAGACACCTCTACTGTGGTAGACACTAAGTGACAGGGAAGACATGGTTTTCAAATAAATGATTTTGACGATGCATCGTAATAAACTATTGTTGTCACATGTCTAAAGCTCATACCCTTACGTCTTTTCTAACATGTCTGGTCCCGTTCATTATTAGTTTCTTTATCCATTGTTTAAAATTGGTTTTACTGGTAGTGTTGCTTTTTTTAAAAAGTTCTTATTCAAGTACAGTTGACATACGATGTTATGTTAGTGTCAGGTATATGGCATCATGATTTATGTGGATTACTCAACGCTCACCACCTGAGTGTAGTGACCATGTGTCAGCATACAATGTTATTATAGTATTGTTGACCAATATGCCCTATGCCGTACATTTCATTCTGTGACTTATTTATTTTAGAACTGGATGTTTGTATCTTTTCATTTTCTCTTTTACCTGTCTTTTCACCCGCCTTTTCTCTGGCAACCACCACTTTGCTAGTTTTTATTTAAGAGACTGCTTCTATTTGATTGTTCTTTTTTTTTTTTTTTTAGATTTTACATGTAAGTGAAATCACATGGTGTTTGTCTTTCTTTGTTTGACTTAGTTCACTTAGCATAATACCTGCTAGGTCCAGCCATGTTGTTGCAAATGGCAAGATCTCATTCCTTTTTATGGCTGCATAATATTCCATTGTGTATATAAACACCACATCTTCTTTATCCATTCATCTATAGATGGACACTTCCATATCTTGGCTATTGTAGTAATAATGCTACAATCAACGTACAGGTGCATGTATCTTTTCAAATTAGTGTTTTCATTTGCTTTGAGTAAATACTCAGTAATGTGATTGCTGGATCGCATGAAATTTCTATTTTTAATTTTCTGAGGAGACTTTACACACTCTTCCCCACCAGCAGCACCAATTTGCATTCCCACCAAGAGTGCCCCAGAGTTCCTTTTTCTTCACATGCTTGCCAATGCTGGTCCATGCCTTTAGGTGTGACGGTGCGATCTACTCTCACCTGGGGTCCTTGAACTTGACTGCACATTATAATCATCTGGGTAACTGAGCTAATACTGATGCCTGGATACTACTCACAGAGATTGGAGTTGTGATCAGGTCAACAGGGTGTTTAAAAACTTTCCAGGAGATTATTGTGTGTGGCCAATGCCATCGACTCCAACTTTCTGAAGCCCTTCTTGTTTTATATTACTTGCTTTGCCATGAAGCCACCAAGACTTTTCTGCCATTAAAAGAACAGCCAGGAATGTTTCTTTGGAGAAAACAATCCAAACCATCTTTAAAACAAAACAGGGGCTCGAGGTCCGTTTGGCAATATTTTTTATATCTGGACCTCCTTTCCTCTTTGCCGCTGGTCACTTCGAAGGAGATAAGATCTCCCTCAGAGGAGAATCGGCCTTGATGTAGAAAGTGTCCACTTGTAACGTCGACAGCTTCCTTTTCTACAAAGTAAGGTTGTGTCATAAAATACTTGCATTTCGTCAGGTGGTACGTTAGCTAAGTGTTGGGATTCTAGATCCACACTCTTTCCTTCGGTGACTTCAAAACAGACCCAGGGATTTCCTATTCCTCATTCAGCTCTTTGTGTCTTGGATTTATTAATTCTATTGCCCTTGCGTTATAATTGTTCACACCCTGGAAAAGACTTTTTAATGAGCTAAGAAACTAGAATCCCAGCTGTCCAAAAACAAAAGGGGTAAACCTTACTCAGAGAAAATGTCTATCAATTACAAGAGTTTCTTAGATCATGAGTGCCTATTATAGCCCAGAGGAAAATGGTTTATATCTGTACTTTCATCATGCCTTTCAAAATCTGTTTGAAAGAAAATTAGCATCTTTTTTTTACTGTTTCTTTCAAAATAAACAGTTCATCTGTTATCAAGGAAGGAGAACTTCAATTATTAGCCTTGTGAAAAATTTTGTTTAAGTTAATAAAGGATCTGCTTCTTTTATGTATAGACCTATTTCTAAAAGAACTGCAGTGGTAGAGTTTAAAATGAAATACCCTTTGAATTTATTCTGGGAAGTGACTTAGCTTCATGCAGATTATATCACAAGAATGAGTTCCGATTTGTGTAGGTGTTTCAGGATGGGTGTTTATTTTACAGTTAGATGTTGATGGCCACAACGCTATTGTAGTAGTATTGCATGGACCACATTTCTGCCTCTCTGCTTCTTGGGAAGGACGATGCACCAGATTTTTGTTTTGTTTAAAAGTTATATGTTTTTTAAGTAATCTCTATACCCAACCTGAGGCTGAAACTCACGACCTTGAGGTCAAGAGTCACATGTACTTCCAACTGAACCAGCTGGGAGCCCGTGTTTTGTTTTCTTACAACAGAAAAACACCTGGAACTTTAAATCTTGGGAGGGCTTAAATGACCATGTATACATTATCAAGAGTCATTCCATACATTCCTAGAAAGAAAGGTGATAGCAAACATCAAGACAAGTGTAAATGCATCTTTTTATTGAATTCCCTTTGTTCTGTTTTGGAATATTAGCTTATCCATAGTATATCCAGTACACAGCTGTGTGGCTTTGGGTTTTTGTGGGGGTTTTTTTTTTTGCAATGTATGGTGCTATTATTTTTTTTTATGTTCATTTAATTTTGAGAGAGAGGGGGGCAGAGTGCGAACTGGGGAGGGACAGAGGAAGACGGAGACACAGAATCCGAAGTAACCTCCAGGCTCTGAGCTGTCAGCAGGGAGCCCGACGCCAGGTTCAAACCCACGAACCATGAGATCATGACACGAACTGAGGCCAGATGCTTAACCAACTGAGCCACTCAGATGCCCCTGTATGATGCTATTATTAGGCTGGGGCTGGGAAACTTTGCCTATACAGGGTCAGATAGTAGATATTTCGGTCTTGCAATGATTGAGACCACTCTGTCTTAACTACTTGCTACTGACATAGCATGAAAACCACAGGGACAATATGTAAACTGAGTGTGACCAGAATACGCCACTCCAAAACGGATTATTGGCAACTGGATTATTTTCAGCTGAAAGCAATTAAGAAACAGCAGACACAAAAAGTTTACTGCCCTCCCCTTTCATCTACCCAAAAGAACAGCAAAAATTTCTTGTGAGAATGGTGACTTCTTTTCATTTCCTTTTACCAGGAAGCGGGGGATGACTGTAATCATTGGGGAGGGACCATAAATACCTAGATGCATTTGCATAAACAGCCCTTACTAAAATAACCCCTATCTTCTGTTAGTTCCCTTGATATATTTCCTAGTTACTTTGCATAACTTACCACGCTTTCTTAAAATGATATATAAGCCCCCGAGTTTAACACGTGGAGTTTTCATTCTTTTTCTGTGAACGCCTGTTACATCCATAAAAATTGTATGCCTTTTCAATTAATCTGTCTTTTGTCGGTGTAATTGCAGACCCCAGGCACAGAACATAAGAGGATAGAGGAAAGATTGTTTCTCCCCTACAAAACAAACAGGCATGGCCATCTTCCAATAAAACTTAGGTAGTAGGCTGGGTTTGGCCTCTGGGCTAATATAAACATTAACCAAGTGGGTAATTTCTTTTCAGGGTTATATTGGGCAGGAGGAGAGGAGGCCTGGCCAGTGGCTTAATTTCTTGTGATGCTACTACTCTAGAGATAACTTTGAAAGTAGTTCTGCTGTAGCAGCCCCTTAACACATCAAAGTTTGCACCTGTCTCAAACCGTTCCTGAGTCAGTCTGAAACTGTCTGACACTAGAGCAGAAGTTTTTGACTTACTTCCTTCTTATGGATTGTCAGAAAATCTTTACTGTGTGTCTTCCCAAGGAGACCTGGGCTGTATGACGGTAGGGGCAGTGGGCATTTTGTTAGACATCGTGTGCCTGGCACTGAGCGTAAGAACTCATACAAAAAAGACCCTCAAATATTTATTAACTCTGGTTTTGTATTTATGCATTTGTTTATTGTTAAAGTTTATTAATTTTGCGAAAGAGAGAGAGAAAGAGAGAGAGCAAGAATGAATGGGGGACAGACAGAGAGAGAGGCAGAGAGAATCCCAAGCAGTCTCTGAGCTGACACAGAGCCTGATCCCACGATCCTGAGAGGATGACCTGATTCGAAACCAAGAGTCCGATGCTTGAGTGACTGAGCCACCCAGGCGCCCCTGAGTTTTGTATTTATTAAGTTCAGCCACACAAAATTGCAAGTTAGCCAGCTGCAGATGGTCACCTAGCATCAGTTTCCTGTGGATCAACCTGAAATCAAAGACCGCTATGAAAATTCAAAGGTGACCACGAACCGTAACAGTTCCTAATAAAGACGATGGGTAGTGGTTAGAACTGTGTTCTCCAAAGTCTTATGGTGACACACACCCATGACTAACCCAATAAAATCCGCACGTGCATCTATCTTTTTGTAAGTGATTTACACACCAGGGCGCTCAGTACCTAATGTCTTATGGCACAATACACATTACTGCGAAGATTCTTCATTCACAATAGCGGACGCAGAGTACCCATTTCAGTAGCCTTCTTGAAAACTCGGAATTTTCTTTTCTTTTCTTTTCTTTTTAAGGTTTATTTATTTTTGAGAGAGAGAGAGAGCACAAAATGGGGAGGGGCAGAGAGAGAGGGAGACACAGAATCTGAAGCAGGCTCCAGGCTCCGAGCTGTCAGCACAGAGCCCGACGCAGGGCTCGAACCCACAAACTGTGAGATCAGGAACCTGACCCAAAGTCAGACGCTTACCCGAATGAGACCCCAGGTGCCCCCGGCGTTGCCGTATTTTAGCCACTTCAGTGTGAAAGCCTTGCATTACAGAAAATTGCATTGGCCATCTTAAGTTAGGGAGTATTTATGATAAGAAGTTGTACCTGTTTCATTAACTCTAAGTGAGCCCAGTGACTCTGGGACTGTTGACCACATATGCTGACCATATATTAGGTGGACTCAGTTGTCAAGGAAAAGTTTGCAGCGACCAGGGTATCACACATGACTGAATGAGCGAATGAAAGAAAATTCCCTAAGTGGCACAGCCAAGATTGCAGTTACTTCTTAAAAACTAACATAAAAATCTCTTATTTAAAAGTTATAGACTTGCAGAATGCTCTATACCGGAGTTAGGATAAAACAGGTAACATAGTGCCAGGGTGGGCAGTTAGCGAAAAGCAAACAAGAAATAGTCATGTCGAAATGGCAATTTCATTGCCTCCATTTTTTTTTTCTAAGTTCAGATAATAAAGTTTGAAAGGAAGCCATTTGGACGATCTTAAATTCTGGGCTCAACAATATTTTAATTGATAGAGATCTTAATAAAAACACCACCTTTAGGATTCTCTTATTATTGTCACTGAATTCTTTTTTTCTTAAGTTTATTTATTCATTTCGAGAGAGACAGAGAAAGCAAGTGGGGGAGGGGCAGAGAGAGGGAGAGAGAGAGAATCCCAAGCAGGCTCTGCACCGTCAGCACAGAGTCCGATGTGGGACACAGTTGAATTGACAAAACATGAGACTCTGACCTGAGCTGAAACCAAGAGTCAGATGCTTCACCGACTGAGCCACCCAGACGCCCCAATTGACACTGAATTCTAGTCCATCTGTTTCTTTTTTTTTTAATGTTTATTTATTTTTGAGACAGAGCGAGACAGAGCATGAGTGGGAGAGGGGCAGAGAGAGAGGGAGACACAGAATCCGAAGCTGGCTCCAGGCTCCGAGCCGTCAGCACAGAGCCTGACCCGGGGCTCAGACTCATGAACTGTGAGATCATGACCTGAGCCGAAGTCAGACGCTCAACCGACTGAGCCACCCGGGCGCCCCAATTGGCACTGAATTCTAGTCCATCTGTTTCTGAAGAGAAAACTGAGATCCACAGACACGAAATGTCTTACCCTCCATGACACAGCGTGCAGTAGACTTAACGCAAACCGAGACAGCTGCTCCTGGGCTGCACTGTGACGTGCGTGTGTACGGATGCAGCTTGAATTTTCTGTCCCACGTTCAGCTCCAGAACCCGGGCTGGATGCCAGGGAGAGGAACTCCAATAACGCAGTTCAGTGCCACCCCGTCAGATCCATGGATGTGACCTTGCTTCTGTGCCACCGTCATCCAGTGTTGGCACAGCGAGACAGAGGTGGCTCGTAGGCACATCTCCCAAGACACTGCAAATACAGAGTTCTCGAATAGCATCCTCTCTGGGCATCGCTTTCTTCCTTCATGACATGCACAGTGGTGACCTTGGGCGTTGCACGGTCCTGAGCCACGAGGAATGGATTCGGACTGTCTGCGCTGATTGAGGGTAAATGCGACAGGCTCTTACATTTTCGTTTAGAAAAAACCTTTTCCATCGAGTAGGATATTCTGTAGACACATGAAACTGCACCATGAAACTGACCGTAGAAAATCATTTTCAAGATCCTCACCCCATTCGTTATCGTCAATCCTGCCTCCTGAGACGTGCTAAGAAGAGGAAAGGATGTGATTGAACAAAGACTCTGCTTTCTGAGCAATAACGACGGGCATTTGCACATACCCACAAGTGATGATATGCAAGGAATCTCTTGACCTTTAATGGGAGACAGGATTTTCCGAAGCCACCCGCCCTGGATGGAAAATACCTTTTGTCTATTATCCAACCAGCCATTGTCACCGCTGGCATTAGATCTGCGTGGCTATTTGTGATAGCTGTTGTAAATTATATCTGATGGAATCTTAATTGAAAACTGGGGACTTCATCCCACTAAAGAGTTTGCAAGACACACCATCAAAACAACTTGTAAAGAGTGGGTGAATGTTCGGTATCCGATACCTTAGACAATTATTGAATGGCAGGAATCTCGTGTTCTTCACGATAATTGACGATGGGCAGAATCAGAGAGAAACCTAATTTATTCTATCATTTAGACGACAGAAGTTAACACAGCTCTTGTATTTAAACTTGAACTATGCAAACCAGGCATCCAGGCAAGGACGGTACCACCACTGATCAGAATAGTAACTGAAAATCTTGTGTGCTACACTTCATGAGGGTGGGGAAGACCTTGTGGATACTCGAATAGACCGTACCAGTAGCTGGAAGACTGACATCGTAAGCCGGTTGCAGAAAAAATGTGCTTCTCACTGCAGCCAGCTCAATTCTGAAACTAGAGAAAAAATAAATTAAAATTAAATTAGGAAAGAATTAAAAACCCAAGAGGGTTGTGTTCTTTCCTTCGCAGTAACCTCAGTGACGTCCCCCCGTCATGCATTCCCCGTGCTGTTATGGAAGTTCTCTGCCGGAGGTATTCCAGCCACCGTCATCAGCATCACTGGGAGAATGGGGGGTAGGTCTCTGAGCCCGAGCCTAGGAATATTGGAGGCGGGGCTTGAGAGCCCTTACTTTAACAAGCTTCTTACATCCCGGAGATTCGGATGCACCCTGAAGACTCGGCTGAGTAATTACTTAAGCTCACTCCCTGCTTTTCAGCTGTTGGAAGTGCTGTCTATTAAAGACTTTGTGAGGTTCCTGATAAATGCCTGGGGACGTCACTTATTGAACTGGCCAAATCAATGACACTCATCTGCTTGCTGCTGTGTTTTTATCCCCATTTTGCCTCAAATCCTACTGCGGGGTGCTTATAGGAAAATTTAATCCTTCCTCAATAGCACCTTAGGAAAGCTTTTTATGTTGTGGTCCCTCCTCCACTCTCGTGCCATTTAACTCCCTGCCATATTGAAATCCCCTAAGCGTAGGACAACAGGGTTCAGAGACAATTTTTGGTGCTGTAGGCCTTTTAGATTTTGTGAATTGCTTCGTATTCTTTATCCTGTTAGGGCCAATAATTTAGCGTGTTTGTTCTGTGAAAGAGTACCCAAAGGGACAGGAGTTGAAATAAATATAGAATTTTGTTACGACTTATCTTTACAGTTCTTCCTGCCTTAAAAGGAATTCAAGTTCGAAAGGTGGACTGATTAGAAAGAACGCAAATTCGAGAACAAATGGCTAAGTTATTCACGATGGCTTTTGAGAAGATAGCAAATATATTTGTAGCTAATAAGCCTGCTGTTATGTGGGAAACTGAGGTTAATTGATGGACTTAGCACCTGGTGCATAGCCTTCAAGAGAGGCATCTTAGACTACAGAGGCTGGAAGGCTAAAAATTATGTTTCCCAGATGCCCTTGCAGCAAAGCAAAAACTACGTTTCCCAGGCACCCCTGCAGGTAAGCTTCAGGATGTGATTTAGCTTCACCAGTCAGAGGCGGTCTCTTAATACTGGCTTCAGGAATGGAGTCAGGTGCGGTGGGGTGCGGGGTGGAAGGGCAGATCTGGTGGGTGAAGTAGGGTCGTGGTTAGGTCTAGAGGCAGCTCTGTGTCCTCCCTGTGACAAAACCAGTATGGTCTATTTTAGTTCTGTTGATGTAAGGGTCTTTCGTGGGACCTAGCCAGTGATTTGAAAACACGTGTTCCATGCCAACTGTTTCCGCAGAAGATAGCTAGAGCAGTGCCCCTGTCTGCAGTTAAACCCCAACAGACACACTTTATTCAAAGTCGGGAGTGTATGAATGTGCGTTCATGGGTGAGGGGACGGAGGTGCAAGGTGATGAAAATCATGTCTCGACACATTTAAATTTGGAAACAGCCATGGGACTTGGCAGTCCTCACACACTAGGTAAAGTTAACTGCCGGAAAGTTTAGGAAAAACTGATCTATGCTGGAATAAAAACAAAAAAGAAAAAGAAAAGCATGTCCTCCAAGTCTTTGAGTTACAATAGGTATGAAAATAGGGTATTCAGCATTTGAATTTGAATGAGTTGAAGCTGTGTTTCAAAATGTACTTTTGAAAATTTAGTATTGAAATCAAGTTTCCATATCCAAGTAAGCGGCAGTGCTCAGAGGAAAGGATACTATAGAATCTTCTGGAGAGAAACATGCTTATTGCTTTAGTCTACGGAAGGGACTTGAATCAATACTTATTTAATGTGAGTGAGGGGGTACAATGGGAACTTAGCCATGTGAAATGCGATATACCTGCCCAAAACAAAGGATGCCCTTCTTTTTTCCTACGGAATATTCGATTGGTATCTAGGCAGACCCAATTCAGCACAGTGGTACAACTTCACACTTCATTTGGGGCATGTAAACACAGCCTATAGTTTCCCATTTTGAGCTCATTCCTGGGCAACTGCATGCTACACCGTACGTAATTTGACTGACATCTACACCGATAACAAAATTGTCTCCAGACAGCCGCTCATCTTCTCAAAGTATTTACATCTCCATTGGTGGTCCGCTTTCTCTGTTCTTGATCTGAAATGGTTTATGGGGAATTTAACCAACAATAATCAGTGAACCCTATTAATAAAATCACTTGGGGTTCTTGATTTCTGTTTGTTGAATAATGTTTGCTGCCGGATACACATGAGTAAGTTAATACAAGATCTTTCACATAAAATGGATAAGATATTTTTAAAACCTGAAATAGAGACCAAAAATGAGGGGGGGGTGTTGGTTAAGATATGATGCCTCGTCAGTATTTGTGATCCAATCAATGCCCAGTTTGTCGGGGGGTGGGGGGAGTCCTAATGCTAGCACTGAGTTGAATCCTGCTAGAGGCATTTAAACTTTAATTTTTCTGATTAGTGTTTTGCTTAATGGAAAAGCGGCTGCATATTCTCAGGTTAAGTCAAGATATAATGCAATTTGAGGTAATGGCAGTGTACAGGAATAAATTGGCTGGTCCATCAATCTGAATGACAACTAGTTTTGTACTGCCAGTAAAAAGCAGGTAATTACCTATTGCCCATGGGTGTTGACAGATATCTAATACACAGTGACTGTAATATATTGTTGAGTTTTCTGCTCCTAGCACACTTTTAACATACATAGGATATGACATTATGTAATTGCCAATTCATTATTTGATCTTAGTACTGATTTAATAGGCTTACTTTGTAAAAAAAAAAAAAAATCTATGAGCTATTTGAATGTTAACTTAATCAATGAAGGCTGGTTCATGAATTAGGACAGAACTCCTCATTGTTTGATGACAAATGCATTGTTTTAGGCCACCAAGAGTGTCAACATTTATTGAAACAAATGTTGATCAATGACAATCTGTTAAGCCAGAAAAAAACACTTTTAAAAAACAACCCATCTATCATTTTTCTATCTATCCGTCCATCCATCCACACACCCATACATCATATCTATCTATCTATCTATCCATCCATCCATCCATCCATCCATCCAACCATCATATCTATCTATCCGTCCATCCATCCACACACCCATCCATCATATCTATCTATCCATCCATCTATCATTGGCATTTGCCTTTATTTTCCACTATCCCATAACTAAAGATGAACATAGCTTCCTTACTACCTCTTTATGTTATTTTATTTTTTATTTAAATTTTTTAATGTTTATGTGTTTTTGAGAGAGAGAGAGAAACACAGCATGAGTAGGAGAGGAGCAGAGAGAGAGACACACAGAATATGAAACAGGCTCTAGGCTCTGAGCTGTCAGCACAGAGCCTGACACAGAGCTTGAACCCACAAACTGTGAGATCATGACCCAAGCCAGAGTCGGATGCTCACTTGACTAAGCCACCCAGGGGCCCCGCTACCTGGGGGCAACTCAAAATGAACTATTAGGACTTCGTCAAGTTAAAAAGCTTCTGCACAGCCAGAGAAATACTGAACAAAACTAAAAGACAACCTATGGAACGGAAGAATATATTTGCAAATGACATACTTAATGAAGAGTTAGTTTTCAAAATCGATAAAGAACTTACACAACTCAACACCCCCCAATAAAAGAATGTAGTCCAATTAAAAATGGGCAGAAGACATGAAGAGACATTTTTCCAAAGAAGACATCCAAATGGCCAACATGCACATGAAAAGATGCTCAACATCACTCATCATCAGGAAAATGCAAATCGAAACCATCATGAGATATCACCTCACACCTGTCAGAATGGCTAAAATAAAAATCACAAGAAACAACAAGTTTCACAAGTTCACTTCTCCAGAAGTGTTGGCGAGGATGTGGAGAAAAAGGAACATTTTTGCACTGTGGCTGGGAATGCAAACTGATGAAGCCAGTGTGTAGTTTCCTCAAAAATTTAAAAATAGAACTTCCCTATGATCCAGCAACTTCTCCACTAGACACTCAACGCAAAGAATTCAAAATCATTAATTCAAAGTGATACATGTACACTGATGTTTATAGCAGCATTATCTACAATGTCCAAGATATGGAAGGAGCTTAAGCGTCCATAAACTGATAAATGGATAAAGAAGATGTCACAGACACACACACACACACACACACACACACACACACACACACACTGGAATATCTATCACTCAGCCATAAAAAAGAATGAAATCTTGCCATTTGCAATGACATGGTTGAATCTCGAGAGTATTATGCTAAGTGAAATAAGTTAGTCAAAGACAAATACCATACAATTTCACTCATATGTGCAAACAATACAAATGAGCAAAGGAAAAAGAGAGAGAAACCAAGAAACAGACTCTTAATTATAGAAAACAAACTTCTGGTTACCAGAGGGAAGGTTGGGGGAGATGGGCGAAATAGGTGATGGGGATTAAGGAAGGCACTTGTGATGAGCACTGGGTTATTCAAATAAAAACTTTTTAAAAATGGGGAAAATCCGGTATAAGGAAGCAGATGAAATGGTTAAAGCCCTTTAATAATAAAAATCAAAGTCCAGGATAAATCCAGGATCTCCTCGACTATAATCCAGAGTATCTCTACACAAAAGGCTGATAACAGAAGTCCTCACTGTTGGGTATCTCCCTCAAATCCCACCTGTGCTTTGGGGCTCTGGAATTATCGCCTTTCTCGTAAAATTAGGCTGTTTTGTTCTCATCAGATGCAACCAAGCCTGCTTTGATGATGATATTCAACTCATCAATTAGATTGAGTTGATTTTTAATGTAGGCAAATGTCCCCAGGTTTGGGGACTTCCACAGGGTACCTAGGACTGCTAGGTCTTCCTCCCAATTCTCGCAACCTGATTTAGCTGACATGCTACGTACACTCCTCTCTGTGATGTTTGGCAGGTGGTCGCAAATGGGATTTGCTCCAATCACGGGTATAAATGGTGCGGTAGGACTCACTCTTTGTCTCCGAGCATGTTTTGTTAGAAGGATCATCGCCTCTTGTGTGTGCAGAGTATGTGTGCATATTGATTTTCTGTCTGCTGATGCTCAACTTTCTGCTTTTTTATGGGTTGAATTGATAGTATCCCTGTCGCCCTGTCCAAATTATATGTCGAAGTCCTCTAACCCCCCAGAACCTCAGAGAGTCACCTTCTTTGGAGATAATGTGTTTACAGAGTTAATCAAGCTTGTATGAAGTCTATTAGGGTCAACGCTAAGCCAATATGACTGGGTCCTTAAGAAAAGGGGAAATTTGGACCTCTTGTTGGACAAAGTGAAGACTATGCAAAGGCTCAAGGGAGAAGATGGCCCTGTATAAGCAAAGAAGAGAGGCATATCCTCCCTTACAGCCCTGCTGAGATCGTGACTTCAGGCTTGTAGGTCCCACCACAGTGAGACAACAGATCGATGTTATTTTAAGCCAGGTTCAGCCTTCTTTGTTAGGGCCGCCATAGGTTACTAACACATGCACGCAGACTCACGTTAGCATGAGGGTTACAAAATCTTAGACATTCATGGTTGATGACGGCAAGCTGGCTGTATGTGGCCCAACCCATCCTTATTTGTGTAGGAGTTTCCTGGTGGTTGACATTGCAAAATCCCGTATCAGGGAAACCTCTCACTCCAGAGCCAGCAAGGACGATTGGTCAGTGTCAGCAAGGACCTAAACATCCCACAGGGCCTCCCTCTGGTGTTTACCGGCCTGTCTCCCCAAGTTAGTTTCTTAGCTCTCAAGAGTAGCCCGTCAAAGTGAAGAGTGGCAGACGTGACCTTTGTAGAAATATGGCTCAGTGATCCGGACAGGTCTTTCGAGGAGCCGGCACCCTTCAGGGCTTACTCAAAAGTGCTCACGAAAAGACTTCCTGTTATCCCCATAGCCCTGCAATAATCTAAAAGTCCACAGCCCTTTTGACTTGCAATAGATTTTTCAGTCCCCGAGACTGTTTTAGGTCAGATTTCCTGGAAGTGGAGCCTGAGCCAAGGAGTCGCAGCAAGTGATTTATTGATGGGGAGCTCTGAGGGGAAACGTCTCAGGAGACGTGGGAGGCAGGAGAGGCAGGGAAAGAACGTAGAACGGGGTCTCATTGCAGCTGAGGTCGCCTGAACTTGATCCCGCGAGCGACTCTGGAACGTAAGAACTAGCCTGGATCTGCCCCACCCCGTTCCGAGGGGGCTGGCCTCCCAGACACTGTGGTGGCTCTAAAACACAGCAGCAAAACTGGGACACGCGTCTCATCACAGAGGGGTCTGCATTTCCTACACTGCGATTGCTTCAGCCACCAGAGTGTGGTGAAAGTGACATGACGTGGCATTTTTATTTGTGGTCAAATACACATAAGCTAAAATTGAACCGTTTTTAAGTGTAGAGTTGGTTGGCATTCAGCATGTTCACATTTTCGTGCAACCGTCACCACCATGCATGTCCAAAGTGCCTTTTGTCTTATAAACTGGGAACTTTGTTCCCGTTAAACAACACCGCCCCATGTCCTCTTTGCCCTTCGTCCTTGGGAACCAGCGTTGTAGTTTTTGTGTCTGTGACTTTGACTGTTCAAGATATGTCAGATAGTGGAATCCCACAATATTTATCATTTTGTACCTGGCTGATTTCACCTAGTGTCATGTCCTCAAGCACCATCTGTCTTGTAGCAGGTGTCAGAATCCCCTGCCTTGCCAAGGGTGGGTAATATTCCATTGTGGAATTCCATTCCTGTTCCATTCCATTCCTATTCCTATTAGTGGATGTTTGGTTCACTTCCCCCTTCTGGCCATTGTGAATAATCCTACTATGAACGTGGATATACAAATATCATTTGAGACCCTGCTTGTATTTGAGCACATGCTCAGAACTGGGGTTGCTGGATCTCCTGGTAGTTTGAGTCTTAATTTTTTGAGGAACTGCCATATTATTTTCCGTAGCTGCTGCATCATTTTACAGCCCCCCTCACCCCCGCAATAATGTCCAGGGGTTCCTTTTTCTCTGTATCCTCACTGGTATTTGCTCTTCTCTTGTCTTTGTTTGTTTTATAGTACCCATCTTGTTGTGCGTGAGGTGGTATCTCATTGTGGGTTTGATGTACATTTTCCTGATGATCAGTGAGGTTCACCTTCTTTTTATGTGACTTTCGAGGCCAGATTATAAAAGGCCAACCCTCTCACACTCCCCAGCTCACCGATACACTCACTTTTGGAGTCCTAATTCGCCACCAATGAGTCCAGCTACCCTGAGGCTGCATGCTGGAAGGAAGCTCAAGCTTCATGGAGATGCCATATGTAGGTGTACCCATCAACGGCCCATCTGAGTTCAGCCTGGGAGTCTTCCTAAGCCAGACACCAGTCCAGTGAGTGAAGAAGCCTCCAGGAAATTCCAGTTCCCAGTTCTTCAGGTCACTCGGTGTCATTTGAGTTTTCTAGTTGAGATCCCAATCAAGGTGGAACAGGAGAAGCCTGGCTCACTCTCCTGAGTCCAAATTCCTGAACCACATAGTTCATGAGCATTTTTTGTCCCTAAATCGGCTGTGTGTGGGGAGTTCCTCCATGCACCAATGGATAACTGGAAGATGCTCGTGTCAGTCATTGGCTTTGAACCACTTCTGGGGAGGACTGTCACCTCCCAGAGATTTCCCATTTGGCTGAGAGCATTGGTGCAGCTCTGAGCTTCTAGGAGCCAACATTCTTGTCACCTGGGGAATGGGTATCCCACAGGGTGAAGTGGCAAAGAGTTAACCTGGATGGGCCTCCAAGAGTATCTGTTATCCACCAACTAGTATCTACTAACACCTTTAGTAACTCATCTTCCCTGAGATGGGGATTAATATTTCTCCAGGCAATTAGCAAGTGCCAACTTGAAAATAGATTGGAAAAGGGAGTGAGGACCGAGACAAAAGCAACGTGGGAAACGTGGGCGATCGGATAAGCCCACAATGGCCCCTTTTCCCAATGCTTCCCAGGACAATGCTGCTGGCTCCTCATTTAAAGACATGCAAGGACAGCTACATCAGTAGTTAGAAAATCACTAGAAAAGGCTATTTTTGCAGCTGACATAGAATTTTGCAGAGATGTTCTTAAGAATATAAAGATGCCAGAAGCTATGAAGTAGGCTTCCTATTTGGAGCAAGATAACAGGAACAGAAGAACTTTCCAGCAGCCCGAGAAAAGACTTGAGTAGAGAAACACAAAGCCAACTTTAAAACAGATGCGGAACCTGAATCGGACTCTCCCCCGACCATACAGTTTAGGTGATGTGATGGCAACTTTGTCATGACAAGTCCTCCAATGTTTATAGAGCCTCAAAATGTGATCCTAGGACAGTCAGCCCATTCATATTCTATCCATAAACTTCCCACTGAAAGTCTATGTTCGATTACTAATATTCTTGAACCTTTAGACCTGGTCAATAAAACCTTAATCA
The DNA here is from genome assembly GCA_030068075.1 of Paguma larvata. Taxonomy (NCBI): domain Eukaryota; kingdom Metazoa; phylum Chordata; class Mammalia; order Carnivora; family Viverridae; genus Paguma; species Paguma larvata. The sequence goes on along the minus strand of CM057830.1, from coordinate 3,301,995 downwards.
CGAAAATGGACCCAGGATGCCCCTCTTCAAACCACTTAGCTTTGTGATCTTGATAAATGTCCCTGCTTCTGAGAGTTCTTTCCTGACCATCCATCCAAAGTAGCCTCCCAGGACTAATGCATGAAGTTATACACGTTCTGTTTACTGTTTAGCACTTAATGCTGTCTGTTACTTCTCTTAAGTGTCTGTTGCCTACCTTTACCTCTTCCACCTCCACCTGCACTTCTACCATCATTTCTTTGGCTTCAAACCCACCTTGTGGTAGCAAGGGCATTGTTTTCCTTCATCACTACGGAATCTACAAAGTTGGACTCCTACCCAGCTCAAAGAGGGCAGTGCGTAAATGCGTGTTTGTTGTTGAACCAGGAAGCAATGGAGATCCTGCAGTGTTGATAATACCTTTGAAGGGTCGGGGCAGTGTGTTGTCTGGGGAAGCTTTGGTACACTGACTTAGATCTCATTTCCAGAGGATTTGTTAGGGCTCTCAGCAATCATAAGAGGTAGACCCTGGTGGGAACATTCAGTACATGAGAGATTCTTAGAATCTTACCAATGCCTTCCCCAGAGAAATGAAAAGAATCTAGGAATGCTGTGACTATGGTTACCCCACCCCTTCCCCTGCCTGAAATCCGTGGCCATCTTTTAATGTGACCTCAGACCCACCTGCTGGGACCCAGTGAGTTTCTTTAAATTATTCAGGTCAAGTTTCATTTATAGAGCAATTTATGTGACATCTTTTTTTCTCTGAGCTCTCCGGCACTTCATTCCACTCTCCCATAATGTGACTTCCATGGACCCAAGGTTTTCATCCATCTAGTTAACGTCGGTATCTCCCCCAACTTCCAGAACGGCACCCACTGCAGAGAAAGGCATCATACGTATTTGTCAAAAGACTCCAAGGGATCTGTGCTAAGCTCTTCTCCTTGGATGAGAACGTCCCTGGTCCTCATCTTCTTCATCACAGTCTGTGTGAGATGCCCAGAGAGGCACGACGAGTGCGTGCAGTCCTTTGTGAGAGTAACGAGAAGACACCATCCTCCAAAGACAAATCACAAAATGGCACCCCTTTCTTGCGACACTCCAGGTCAACATGGGCTCTATTTCCTCCTGCCCTCCACCCCTTGTCTTCGGGCACTGGTTGGGCTCTTGTAGAGGAAAGCTGCTTCCCCAATTCTGTGACCAGTCCTGAGCTAAATAACTATCTCTGGGGGCACCTGGGTGGCTCAGTCGGTTAAGTGTCCAACTTTAGTCAGGTCATGATCTCACAGCTCCTGAGTTTGAACCCCGAGTCAAGCTCTGTGCTGACAGCTCAGAGCCTGGAGTCTGCATCGGAATCTCTGTGTGTGTGTGTGTGTGTGTGTGTGTGTGTGTGTGTGTGTGTGTGTGTGTCTCTGCCACTTCCCCACTCATGCTCTCTGTCTCTCTCAAAAAATAAATAAACATTAAAAGATAATAAATAAATAAGTAAGTAAGTAAGTAAGTAAGTGTCTGTGGTTGAATGAATTTTCTTTCTTTGGTACTTAAAATACACTTTTCCAAGGGCACGATCCTTACAGTGCGCACTGAATTAAAAACTTATTTGAATTTGACTTCTATTTATTAATTTCAAAAATGTTACTAACTGTGTGCAGTTGCACCTTCTGGGGTGCGGTGGAGCTATCCCCCCAAAAAGTGAAAACATAAAAGTTAACAGTGAAAACAAACTTTTCTTCCCATCAGTTTTGGTACTTGCTCTGAAAGCAGATGTGAGTTCCTATTTGACCTCTAATTCCCCAATAACATAAATATGTGTGTTTTTTGACCAACTCAAGTTAGTATTGCTTAGATGTATGACTGTTTACTTGGAAGCTTGAGTAAATTTCTTCCCGTCTTTGCATGTCTACCACGACAGAGGTACCTGAGGGAATGACCAATCAAATGACAATTAACTCCTTTGCCTAGAAAAAAAAGTTACCCACTTATTTAAAATTCATTGACCCATTCACATAGTTTTTAAAAGGAAACATGCCTTTCTGAAAGTGGAAACTCTGGAAAAAATGTTGCAAATGGTAAGAACATTTAGTGCTGAAGACTCATTCCGTTCCCAGATTTGACCCATTTACCAAGTGACTCAAAGTGTGACAATGTTTCTTGGCTTCTCTTCTTCCACATGTCTTAGAGGAAAAATCATCCTGCGCTCTGGGCAGCATTTGCAAGTCTCTGAGTGAGACAGCATTTATACAGATATGGTGGAAAGTATCTCTAATGACAAACGTGAAGATGGTACTTTGTAGATGCTTGTCTTAGAGCTGTGCTGGGGAAGAAAACAATTACTGCTTTAGTTGGGCATTTTTCCTTAGACCTTATGGTGTCCTCAAACACAATGACATTAACAACAAAAGAGAATCATAATAGGAGGCTGAGGTAGGCAAAATAATCTCCCCTCTCGAAATATCTATGTCTTAATCCCCAGCACTGGTGAATATATTGCCTTCCGCAAATGGCAAAGAAGGAATTAAGATTGCACATAGAATTAAGATTCCCAAGTCATCTTTACTCTCCCATTAAGATAGGGAGATTGTCTTGGATGATCCAGTTGGGCCCAATGGAATCACAAGAGCTCTTAGAGATGAGGATTGGGGGAAGCAAAAGAATCAAAAGAATGTGATTTGAGAAAGGCTTGACCAATTATTGCTGGCTTTGAAGATGGAAGGGGCCATGAGCCGAGGAATGCAGGTGACTATAGATGCCAGAAAAGGCTAGGAAATATATTATCTCGAATGTCTCCGCAATAAATACCGAAACCTATTTCAAACTTCTCCAGAACTGTAAGATAGTAAATTCGTGTTTTTTAAAAAATAATTATTCATTTACTTTGAAAGATATAGAGAGAAAGAGAGAGGGAAATCTGGGGCAGAGAAAGAGGGAGAGACAGAATCCCAAGCAGGCTCCCCTCTGTCAGCATGGAGCCCAACACAGGGCTCAGTCCCGTGAACAGTGACATCATGACCTGAGCTGAAATCAAGAGCTGTACGCTCAACTGACTGAGCCACCCAAGTGCCCCTAAATTTGTGTTGTTTTAAGCCACTAAATTTGAGGTAATTTGTTACATCAGGCATAGGAAGTCAATACAGGCTCCTCCTTCAATTAGGGGAATAAAGTACAAAGATAGTATGGGTGGGAAATGGGAAAATTTCTTAGCAAGTATTATATTTTGGGGGGATAGGTGGTTCTAGAAAGGCAGGGCTGGACCTAGACCAATTTTCAATTCTCCCAGGAATAAAAGTATCATCTACTTCCAAAGTACTTCTTCTCTTATCATTTTGACTTTATCTAAGTTCAGTTTTCCAGAATGTTCCTCCGCTGCATGAGTCACAAATATGGACACCAGTTGAGAATGCCTGCGTTGATTCGGGGATTGGGGAGGGTACGGTACATAAGTAAAAGGAATTTACAATCTAAGAACTATCTGTGGTAGATATTCCCTGTCTGTCATGAAACCCATTCACCAGTTTAAACTCCACCATACACCACGGTCCACCCCAAGATAAACTACATTTGCATAATCCAATATGGCACCCACTTACCACACATGGCTTTTGGCACAATGTGTCCAGTCCCAATGGAGATGAGCTCTGAGTGCAAAATATGCAAAATTTCAATGACTTAGTACAAAAAAAGAAGTGTACAGTATCCCAGTAGTATCTAAAATACTGTTTGCAGGTTGAAATACTTTGGGCATGTTATGTAGCATAAACTGTTAAACTTAGCTGTTTTGTTTTACTTTTTTAGATGGGGCTACTGGAAATTTAAAATCATGAATGTGGCTTTCTTTGTATTTTTACTGGGCAGTGGTAGTCTTGAACAAATATTACAAGTGACCGTAACCCCAGCCTACTTCCTCTACAATTCATTATCAGTAGACACTGGCAATATTGATTATAAATATTTGAAATTTCAAACCGTAAATCTGATCATGGGAAGAGCTCTCTGAAAAATCACACTACTGAGTCTAAAATATATGCTGGCTGTGAGTCATGCTTATATACCCTCTACATGACCCCCGGGAAAATTGGATGCCTGGTTCTCTTCCTGTAGAGGATGGACAGCAAGTTATTCAAAGTGAATTAAGAAGAAATAAAGGGATCATAGGAGATTCAGAGTATCTTTCAGGGGTTTTATCATTTTCAACTTCATGACTCCTTCTATGTGCTGTCCAATGTTAAAACGACGTGAAAGAAATGTTTAGAAACCCTCATTGCTTCTTTCAGCCTTCTGCATGTAAAGCAAACATCTTCTGGGAGTTCAGTACATGTTCCTCTATCCACATGAGCTAAACATTTCAGAGACTGTTTATCTATCTCCGTTCACCTTCATCCACATTGTTAAACACATTCGTTTAATAAAATAATGATTCACTACTTCCTGTGGGTGAGGCCAATTTCCAACAAAGGAAATGCGATGCCTACCTCAGTAGGCTTCCTATTCTCGTGGGGAAGGTGATGAGGGAGAATTCTGGGGTCCCCAGGAGCTTCGACCTGGGGTGCTTTCTCATTTGGACGATGCTGTAGAAGCCTAAGTAGAATTGACGGAATTTTCTTTAGCATTCTGAGCATCTGAAAATAGGAACTCAAAATAATTGTGTTGGGCAGCACTTTCAGCATGATGCCTTAAGCCTCTCTTGCGTGTTCCGTAGATGCCCACCCTCATCCCGTTGGCCTGCTTGAGTTCACCAGCAGATATGGTGGACAAGGGCTCTCAGCAAGCCTGACCCCTTCTCAGTCAAGTTTTTCTGTCTCTCTTCTTCTCAGTGGGGCGCTGGGTGGATGGGTCAAATGCTGTAGCCTCCTGTCCTGGGGCAGGGGTGATATTTCCAAGACCACACCTTCCCTCTGATGGACTTCCCCCAAAATGACTGGAGCTCCAATCACTGGCCGAGTTAGCCCCTTACCAACACATCTTATTTGGCTTATCTCCTTCTCTACTCACCTTCTCTGCTTCTTCATTTGTGCTTCCTAGATCCTCTTGTGAATAAACTCTCTCTCCACCCAACTCCTTGTCTCAGGGTCTGCTTCCCAGGGCAAACTCAAACTAAGACATCATAAGAACAAGCAGCTCCATCAACCCTTTCAAGCCAGTATTAGCAGAATTTCAAAATATGCACATGTTCTGAGATTGTGATACATGCACATTCCAAATATCATAAGTTGTAATTAATAGTAGATAGTGTTAATGACATTTGGAATCGTGTCATGTTAAATGCTGCTATGTAACATTACAGAATTTATTTAGAAGACTTTGGGGAGAAGGTAATAGTGACAAACATGAGCCTCCTACACAGTTAACAATCCCTCTTGGATAAATTAATTAGAAACCCTCTCTATTTTTGCAGCATTTCAAATTTGGGGACATACGTCTTGCTTTTTATGGTGTGGGAGTATATTAAGAACTAGTAAAGTTTTGGAAGCCATGGGCAGTGTCAATGACTTCGACCCTTAAATCCCCTGGGGACAAATCAGAGACTTAGCTCCTCCGTAGAAACATAAATCATGTACCAAAGGCAAAAGAAGTAAAAGGTATTACCTCATGAAACTTTCATCAGATCTCTCTATATTAAAGTCAATATAGATGGGATTTTCAAGGCTTTGATCACATTGGAAAATGTCTGCACATGCAAATATGGCCGCAGGATTCAAATCAGCTCTATTTCTCTCTATGTAAAAATGCCAAGAAAATTACTGAGATTTATAGCAATAAAGATATCCGTGTGGTGGTGCCTCTTCCTTCTATTATAGAGTCACTATCCACGTGTTTACTTGTCTTTCTATCTCCAGGGTTGAACATTCTGTGACAATAGACTGCACTCCTTTGAAATAATACTATCGTTTTCTCTATTGGAAAGTGCAGGAGTAGCCTACCTAACACATGCTCCAAAACAGAAGCATTTATTAGGAGCAGACCAGGAGAGTAGTAACAGTATAGGCCTGAAACCAAACTGCCTGCCTTCCAATCCCAGCTCAACTCTTACCTGAATTTTCTGTGCCGAAGTTTGTTCAGCTGGAAAACGGGATTCACGTCACTGTCTACATCCAAATGTGCTAATATGCATAATTCTGTTTCAATCCCAACTCTGGCACTAACCACCTGGACTTAGCACCAACCCCATAAGTTAAGACCCCGGGGAGACTGTCCTAAATTCAGATGCCAGCCTGTGAGTCCCCGGGTTACCCATACTTTGGACCAACTGTCTATAAATTCAGGGGACTTCTCACAAACTACTCAGATTCTCAAATTCACTAGAATGACACAGAGGCCAGTAAAGGCGCATACTTACAATGGCGGTCTTATTCTAAAGGATTCACCTAGGGTGAGGTCTGGGAAGGAATGCAAATTATCTGAGCCCTCTCCCAATGGACTCAGCAGTCACCATCCTGGGGCATCAAAATATTCACAAGCTAGGAGGCTCCTCTGAACTTCAGTGTCTACAGTTCTTACGAAGGTTCCATTTGGGAGGCCAGACTAATGATTACCTCATTGGCCACATGCTGGAACTCAATGTCCATCTTTCTCTCCTCCCCAGGGGTTGGGTGTCTAAAAGACCCAAGCCTCTAATCATATATTTGGTCTTTCTGGTGACCAGCTCCCCTTCCTGAAGCTACCCAGGGGCCCCACCATGAGTCGCCTCATCTGAATAACAAAGACACTCCTGTCACTCAGGACATTCCGAGGATTTTAGACAGCTATGCCCAGAAGCTAAGTACCAAGACCCCACAAATGACTTATTATCCCGTATGTGTTAAGGATGCCACTTAAGGCTGGCATATAGTGAGTGGCCAATATATGGGAGCCACGGTTAGAGTAGAAAGGGGACAGAGTGTCAAGGGACATATTTGCATCTCGTTTTAAAATCTTCTTTATTTGAAACATGTTCAGATGCACTTTGGGTTTCTGTATTTCCACTGTTCTGTCCACTCAGAAGAAATTCTGTGAGAAAAAATTTACCGACACCTTCCATTCTCCTCCAAATATTTGCTCCTGTTTGGTTCCCCTGGTTTATCACATTATTTTCTGTTTGTTCTGTTCTTCATTTCTTTGGGGTGCATTTTTTTTCTCCATCCTGTCTGCTCAAGATACTTCCTGAGCCCCACGGTAAATGCTCACTGATTTTTTTAAGCAAATGAACCAATATTTGCTGAATTTCCTCAGATTTTAACCTTTTGCTTTAGTTCTCAGCAGATATGTATGGAATGAACGTGTGTGTTCTTTCATTTAATACGTCTTTATCCATCACGGCCAGATGAAAACCATCCGAATCTCCTAGTGACTGGCCATGGTTTCATAACTCTATTTGATTCAAGGTATAAACAAATTTTAATTTAATTTGAATATATGTGTCTGTATTGAAACATCTGACTTCTTAATTGGCTTAATTTAAATCAAAATGTCAGGAATCAGGTAGAAAATCAAAACTAAAACAAGAAAATGGGGCCCATGGTGGAGATAAATCCACTATAATCTGTTTCATTAAACCACTGACCCATCCTGGCTGAGTAATTGCATTTTTACTACTCTATAGATTCCGTAGAGTTGCTGTGCTCTATATTTAGACATGCTAGTGTTATTTATTCCGAGGGTCTTTCCCACAATCAGATTTGAGGTGTGAAGTTTCAAATATTCTTGGTACATTCTGCCAAGGTCTACTGATAACTCATTTATGAAGGCAGGTGAGTAGGAGGATGATCAATTGTAATATTACTTCAATACCAACACCGTATAATCAGTCAACAGAACAGGCTCACGTATGTAAAGGGCATGTACATTGAGCATGACTCTTTTGCATGCTATTTGCTTAGTGTCTGGATTCCAGAGCTGATAATGGTCAGTAATCATCAACGGTGTTTAGAGAGTCTTCAGCCTCATGGGGGAGACAGAAAAGGAGGTGTTGTAGGAGAAAGGGTAGTATATTTGACCGGGCTTTCCAGAGAAACTGAGCCAATAGGAGCTATATACAAAGAGATTTATTATAAGGAATTGGGCCCTCATGATTATGGATGCTGAAAAGTCCCATGATCTGTCAAATGCAATGTGGACACCCAGGAAAAAGCAATGGTAGAGTTCTAGTCCAAGTCTGAAGGACTGAGACCCAAGAGAACCAATGATATAAGTTCCAGTCTGAGTCTGAAGGTATGAGAACCAAGATAATCAATGGTGTAAGTTCTGTTCTGATGGTAGAAGATCCGTGTCCCATCTAAAACAGTCAGGCAAGTTCCCTTCTCCTTAGCTTTTGGTTGTCTTTGTTCTAATCAGGTCTGTAAGTGAATGTATGAGGCCCACCCACACAGGAGAGGACAGTCTACTCTACTCAGTCTTCTGTTTCAAATGTTCATGTCATCCACAGACACACCCAGAATAATGTTTGACCAAATATCTGCACACCTCTGGCACGGTCAGTTAGCCCTCACAGACACAAACAGTTAGCCCTCACATGTGAACAGGTGTCCAGGTACCCCCATCCCCTCTTTAAACAGAATGGCTTTTTTCCCCCTCACGCACCTCTCCAGTTGTGTTAATTCCTACGGAGTCCGAATGCACTTAAAAGACATCACGCTACAATATTAGGAAGTAAGTCAAGTGTGTGCTCTGTTATCCTGACCTCAAAACCACAGGGCTTCCCGAGAGCCCTTGTTAATGTCAGTTCTCCCTCCTTTCTCTCGATCCATCCCCTCCCTTATTGAAAGCCATACTGCCCCCTAAATTTACTTTTTATTCTAATGTATAAATATTTGAAAAAGGTCAAAAGCAACATTTTCCATGACTTGTACTGAGGAGCATTAGCCCTGATTGATAGAGGCTTCTTGAAGGAAGTTTCCGAGACTAAATAAAACAGAGAAATGTTCTAATGTCTACTCTTGTGAGGCATCATTATATATTGAAGATATACAAATCAAGAAATCAAAGAAACTGGTTGAAGCTTTAAATTTAAAACTTTTCTGACTTACCAGATCACAGTGCCTTTCTTTCCCTTTTTCCTAGCATCTATTAGTGTCTTTTGGGACTGTTTTTCCCCCTTACCATATTTTGGGAGATGCTGGTCAAAAGTTATCTGGCAATCTAGAGTGATAGATACAAGGAATAGGGAACAAGACTGTAAACTCATGACTCAGCATCTACTCTCACAGCGTGTAGGGCATAGCATCGCTAGACATCTTGGAAAGTGGAGCCTACCACTGTCTCTGAGGGCATTGGGTGAAATCCAGCTAGGCATAAGATTAAAGAGGATGAGCAAAGATGCAATGTTGATTCACATTCAACTCTACAGTAATACAATTGGTGCCTTGATATTATTTCGTCAGAACTAGTCATTGACATGAATTTTTTTAGAAGTGACTCAGCACTGGATTGAAAATGTGCATGTCGGTTTTCAAAACGTAAAAGAAAAAGAAAACCCAGAAAGCAGTTTTTAGAGTCTGAGATGGTTGATGAGATGTATTTCTACATTTCTAGCAGATTTTTCTCTTTTTCTCTGATTTTGAATATTTTGAGATTTGGGAGCCTAATTCTTTTCCATTGTATGTATATTATAATTGCTCTGGGCTAAGAAGTCATCGGTGAGTCCGAATGTTGAAAAATAACTATGTGTGGAAGTAGGATGGTCTTGAATATACATGTTATGGAAGATTAAAAGCTGAAGGAAGTAGAATATTATTTGATCTTAAAAAGGAATTATGCATATGCGACAACATGGCTGAATCTCAAAAACTTTATGCGGAGTGAAAGAAACCAGTCCCAGAAAGTCACATAGTACATGATTCTGTTTATATGAAATGTACAAAATGTGCAAGTGTGTAGAGACAGAAAACAGATTAGTGATTGCTGGGGGCTGCGGGCAGAGGGGAATGAAGACTACTGGCTCATGGGAGTTTCCTTTTGTGGGAGCGAGCATCTTCTACAACTAGACGGTGCTGATGGCACAACATTGTGAGTGAGCCCTATGTGCCATGGACTTATATGTACATTTTCAAAGGGTTAATTTTGCATTTTGTGACCTTAGCCTTAATTTACACAAGTAGAAAACTAATGGGCAAAACACATAAGACTTGACAAGACCACTTATTTTGCATCAACACCAATGAGTCTAGACACGGGATCTAGGGGAGAAATTTTTAACACGAGCCAGAGAATTCCCTTCAGTTGCCGTAATGAGTATGTCACACACATAATGAGTTTAAAATATTTATCTTTTGGGGGCACCTGGGTGGCTCGGTCAGTTAGGCATCCGACTCTTGATTTCACCTCAGGTCATGGTCTCATGGTTCATGAGATGGAGCCCTGCATCAGCACAGACCCTTCTTGGGATTTCCTCTCTCTCTCTCTCTGCTCCTCCCCTGCTCATGCTCCCCCCTCCTCGATAAATAAATAACAAAAAATGTTTATCTCTTTATTTTTTTAAAAAAGGAACCATACTTTTGTTCTCTCTCTCTCTCTGAATAAGATGGTATGAGCTTAAGCCAATATTTTTTGCAGTTATGGTTTTGAGAGTTTTGAGAAGGAATTTACAATAATTTAGTTGTTTTACAGAACTCCCATGCTTCTTCAGCTACAAACAGACCCTGGGGGAGAATAGTAGTCATTGAGCTTGATGGTCCGGGTCCTGTTCCCAGTGGGTCCTACGCCCGAATGCTTTCACTTGTCTGCCAGAGGAACAGTGCCTCCTCCAGCCTAGAAATCACGTCACAAGCTCTGGCTGCAGCAGCCCAGCAAAGGGATGCAGAGTGCTCTCAGGCAGATGGGGCTGTACCACGTTCCTTCCCCTCACACGGGAACACGTTACATACTAATTTGCAGGGCGAGCCTGGTGAGTTCTGTTCCTCTGCCAGGTGGGAAGATATTCATTGGGGGCGCCGCAGGGGAGAGCTGCACCTGCACAGAGACGATGCTTTATCTCTTATCTGTGCTGCAACCACACAGGGAAGGTCCTCCCAGAATTATCTGAGCCTGCTGCTCAGGTGCAGCATCTCTGGACACGTGCTATCCTCTCGTACGTGATGTCCTCAGCGGTCCCTAGGAAAACACCAGAAGCTTAATTTGACAGACAGAGGTGGAGAAATCGGCATGTCCCTTAACAGATGTCTCAACTTTGTTCTTCCATGCAGCATGCCACACAAACACCCACCTTGCCGTTGGCAGTAGTCAAGATGGTTTAGAATCAAGGCATCCTGGACACACAGGGTTCCTGGGGGAAGTTTGCTTTTTCTCCATCTTTTCATGAAGGAAGGGTCTGGTGACTCAGAGAAGGAGTTGCGCTGTTTTGGAGTGGGGCAAGAACAGAAATGATGTCCCTGACTCCAACTTTGGGCTTGCTCTTGCCTGGGTTAAGGTGATGCCCATGTTACCTCATGTTCCCCAGTGCCAACGGGAAAACTGGTGTTCTGGTGGTAGTGTTGCCTGTGGCCACAGTGTGGAAGGTCTACACAGTAGAGTTTATCATTGTGTGTTACCTGTAACAGGCTTGAAAACGCTCCGTAATTACAATGAATGTGAACTAACGATTTAAAATAATGTAATTCATGGGGTTTATTTTATGGGCTTCGCGTCCCCTTTGCCTACTCCCACCTCTCGCTCCCCCTCTCCCTCTCTCCCCCTGCCCCTCTCTCTCCCTCTGCCCTCCGAGGAAACTTATAGTAAAATTCTGTCCACGCTTTATTTTTGCAATGACAAAGTGCCACCTGCGCTACGTACATCATCACCGGCTCGTCTGCAATCTTTGGTAATGAGATTCAGAACAGAAGAAATGAAGGATAGCGCCTAATTGCTTTTGCTTCTCTGGAGACCCTCCGAGAAATGTTAACATCTGGCATTGTATCATTGCTTGAGAGGTGATTGGGTTTTTCTGAGAGCTGCTCTTTCCTGATTTTGAAAATTCTCCTCCCTCTTCAGAGATGCTTCAGAATTCAAGAAAGGAAATGATCTCCATTCCATGCGAATGTGATTTTTGGGTGGAGGGGAGGGGAGCATAGGTTCTAGAAGGTATCCTTCCTTAAAGAATGACAGTTTTTCCAGGGGTAAAGATTTCCAAAAATTATATGTGTCTGTATGGTTACAATGCCTGCATCTAAGCTAGATGCCTGGAAGATTTGATTAAAAATTAATTTTTCAAAGTGTTCAATTGATTTTTCGCTCTATCTTTGTCCCTAAAGAGGCTGCACGATTTGTTGTCAGATGAATAATCAAGCAGCTGTTTATTTTATTTTTCTGTGTAATACATCATGTATGCATTGGGTTGTTGGGTTAGCCTCAGATTATTTTTTTTAAGGACATCTCCAGAGGGTGACTGTGGTGTCAGCTACTTTCATTTTAATGGCTGTGTTTGGTAATAGCAAGTATACATGGCAATACATCTTGAGAGGCCCTAAAGAATACTCCTAATTTTTCTCTCCTTCAGGGATCATGAGCAAATACATTATGAGGCTCCAAAGTATTAGGCTGTAAAATTTAGAATAATGTTGTTTATAAGGTGAATTCCTAGACCAGTATTCTCATTTATTTTTCTTTCTCACGTGGGCATTATGCTCATAGGTGCTGCCCGCCTGGTTTGAGATTCACAGGTAATTTATCATTTAGATTAATTAAAGACTCCAATTCTGTGGTTTTCTTTACGATGTGTGACAAATTGGTGTTGGCTGGAATCTCAATTTTCAGTTTAAAGACAGTAATCCTTTACCCTGGGACAGTGTCTGTAACAACCACCAACACCGTCACCAGCCTTGTTCGATCAGTCCCGATCTTAAAAACGGATGTAGCGTAGCAAGTTCCTTTGCCAACTGGATATTAAGTTCCTGAACAGCTGACACATGCTTCGGTTTTCTGTCCAAAGACACTGAGCAGAGCCTGATGACCACCCAGTGTGTTGACCGTGCTCGTTGAAACATGTGCAAATATGTAAGTTTAACTGGAACGCAGCTCAGTGATGTTGAGGGCTTTGAAATACTCGTTCTTTTAGAATTCCGACCTTCCTGTATTTTTACCTGTCTTTCCCCTCTTCTAGAAACACATGAAGTGTGTCTATCGAGTAGAATGTTAAGTCTTGCTCCACAGTGGAAAGTTGAGAAAGTCATATGTATTGTTAAGAAAGGCAAATCAAAACGTACTCTAAACTGCCAAAAAGTTTCTACTTTGATTTGTGATATTAGTGATATGATATCTTACATGTTTAGAATAGAAATGATCCAGGAATACATAATGCTGTATAGGTGAGTTTGGACAGAGCACTACTATTTGAATCACGCAAGAGGAAACACAGGTCAAGAGTGAAGAATCCACTTAACATAATACCCTCCAGTTCCATCCATGTTGCTACACATGGCCAGATTTCATTTTTTCTCATTGCCACGTAGTAGTCCATTGTATATAAGTACCATAACTTCTTTATCCATTCGTCAGTTGATGGGCACTTGTCTCTTTCCATGATTTGGCTATTGTCGAAAGTGCTGCTATGAACATTGGGGTACACGTGCTCCTATGCATCAGCATTCCTGTGTCTCTTGGGTAGATTCCTCAGTCAGAAAATACAGATACCATATGTTTCCACGAATAGGTGGACTTTGTGAGACTCAGCAAAAACCAGGGGGAGGGGAAGAGGGGAAAGAAAAAAAAAGACACAGAGAGGGAGGGAGATAAAACATAAGAGACTCTCAAAGACCAAGAACAAACTGAGAGATCTTCCTGCTCTTTGTGCTGGGCCAGGTGTCCATGACTTGAGATTTTCCCGAGATAGCCCAAGCTGAATCTCAAAACCAGCCTGTAGGAAGGCAGTAATTAAGTGGTTCTTATTTATTAGACACCATTCAAGTGAAGACACAGTTGCCAATTGTGGGTGGTGAATGTTGGGGGAACCTTAGAACCTTAGCATTGCCCAGAAGACGATCAAGGGGCCAAAACTAGCTTGCAAAGTTCTCAAGACCACTTGTGTGATTTATTTGCTTCCGGTTTCCACATGTACCCAATCAGTTCGATAAACACAGCAGTTATGACGGAAGCAAAACAAAAATTCCCTGCATCTCTGTTTTCCTCTCTAGCTCTTATGTAATGCAGAACCGTGCTTTCTGCGAACTCCCAAGTGTCAACACATGTGGGAAATCATACAGCGTCATGGATAACACCCCAGACACAGGGTGCTCTCCTGAGGCCAGAGTTTAGCAATCTGTGGTTATTAATGCTCCAATAAAAAAATGAATAAGTGAATCCTAGGAAGAATGGGGGAAACCCAGAATACAGAAAAGTTCAGAAGTATCTTTGATGGGCTTTAAGCCAATCAATATCCCGTTGATTTACACCAATGTGGAGAAAGGAGAGCTGTCCTTCTTTACTCTGAAGACGTTCAGATAGTTCTGCCAAGAGAATATGAATGGAAAGATTGTTGGTGTATTTTCAGGTGAAAGTGTGAAAGATGGGGCAAAAACCGGAAATCTACTGTGTGACTCACTGAAGCCCTTGGCGATGTGAGTTGATTTAGAGGCAATAGTATGGGAAATCTTGGCTCTGGAGAGAGATACAGGGTAAAGAGGTCAGAGAATCTCTGCATCTCGGGGAGTTTCAGTTCCCTAGTCAGTAGGGTGGGGGCAGTGACCACTTCTAGGAGGACCATGGGGACCTAGTAGGCATTCTGTACGAAATACACAGCAGACACTGACTGTTGCTACTCTTCTCCTCGCTTCCATTCGGTCAGGAGAGAGATGGGAAATTACCTTCACGGTGCCGGGAGGGGATGAAAAAAATCTCATGTGACCCATTTATTTCCTTCCGGTTTCCACATTTACCCAATCAGTTTGATAAGCACAGCCGTTATGACGGAAGCAAAACAAAAATTCCCTGCATCTCTGTTTTCCTTTCTACCTCTTGTGTAATGCAGAGCCGTGCTTTCTGTGAACTCCCAAGTGTCAAGGAGCCTGCAGATAATTTGTGTGAGAAAATGCAGTTTCAAATTACATATGAGAAGGTCGAGTCTAAGATATTGATCAGCATTTCAAACTCACTCAAAACAAAGACATCCTTTCTGCCCCCACAGCTAAGGACTGTGGTTAATAGCCTGCCGGTCTTTTGGGAAGACATAGTGGTAGCCTTCTCCTTCCCTGGTTACTATCTGGATGTTGGGGGGCAAGAAAACCTGCCAGGACTGTGGGGGGCAGGAAAGATGAAGAACCTTGAGTCGTTCTGACTTGTTGAAATGGCCACAGGGCCACTGACATACTCTTTGTGGGTTTTAGTTTCCTCTTGCTGCTGTAACAAATTAACACAGACTTAAGGCAAATGAATTCATCATCTTACACTTATGGAGGTTCTAAGTGTAAAGTCAGCCTCGCGGGGCTAAAGTCAAGGTGGCTTGAGGGCTGTACTGCTTCCAGATGCTCTAGGAAGAAATTCTGCATTCCTGAGTTAGTATTAGTTTTCTTATTCCAATCTCTCTTTCAGTCTTCACATCACCTCTTGCTCACTCTGATTTCCTGACTCTCTCTTATAAGGATTGCGTGAACACACCACGTCATCTCCACATCTCGAAACTCAAGACTTCGTCCCATCTTCAAAGTCCCTTTTGCCACATATGGTAACATATTCATAGGACCTGGGGATTAGGGCTTGAACATGTTTGGGTGGCATGATTCAGCCTGCCTCACTGGGCTTCAGGAAATCTTTCTCATGAGGTTAGTGGGCTCCTAGGAGACCCCCATGCAAAAATATGGATGCACAGAAACACAGCAGTGCAGGCCAACCCCGACAGACTCACCCGCTCCCACGCCGTGGTGTACCTTCTCTTCTCCAGTGTGAGTCAGGCACCTGAGGCAGTTCTCAGTACCACTCACCTCCAGGGAAAAAATCAAGCTCTCTGAAGACTTCTAATAAAACTCACGCTCTTTATTCTCTTTGTACCTTCCCCAAGGAAATGTTGCTTCCATATTACAATCCGCGTTTACATACTTGATCTGGAGAAGAGATCTGAGAGGTAGGGAATACATCTTTTCTGAATTCTGCATTTTTGCCTCTCGCCTCCTTTCAATACATTATATCAAGTACATCCCGGTGCCCCAAATCTTCAGTTTCCGCATCCTTCATATGTATAACATACACAAAATTTTCCGTAAGTAAACCAGATGGAGTACATCCTGTTAGGGCCATCTAATAGAGGCAAGGTGGCTTTCTGGAAACCAACATAGATTTGGGAGTTCCACAGACCTAGTTTCAAATTACTATTTGCCCGACCATGGACAACTTCTCAAATTTCCTGAGCTTTGATGTAGCGGATTGATGGCATACATTGCCCTGTTTAATGTACCTCTCTACATCCGTGTTCTTTGCAGTTAGCTACTTACCGTTCAGAACTTGAAAGTGCTATCAAAAAGTCCTGCTCTGCTTCCTGAGGTGTGTTTTTATAAAGCAGGTCAGCATAGTTGGATGTAACTTTCCCGATGACTGTGAACTAGGCACAGATTAATTATAATGATCTGGTGAAAATGCACATGGATCCCATGGTTTAAATTAAGTGTGACAAAATAAAATGACCTGCACTGGGTTCACATCTGATCCGCAAGCCAGCCCACGACTCACCTTGTAGTCCTCTCTCACTCCTGACCATGGACTTGCTTTGGCCACTGTGACATAAGCCAACATTTGAGAAAGCATGTCTCCTTCCTATCTTTGACCCCAATCACTGCTATACGAACAAGCCTTTGCTAGTCTGTAGGAAAATGCAGTCGAGGTCATTCCAGACTAGCAGCCCACAAGCTAGACTGTCACCTGACCACTGAATTGAGGACGGAGCCCACTCAAGATCCAACAGTTTGTTCTAGCTCAGAAGTACTTCCTACCTGACTCAGATATGTGTTGAGAAATACATGGCTGTTGTTTTAAGCCACCTGAGCTTTGGGTGTGGTTTGTTAAGCAGCAATAGCTAACAGATACACTTGGTTCCTTCCCTTGTGAAATGGGGGTTATAATACCTATTGCATATGGATATTATGAGAATTAAGTGTACACAAACAGCTTTATAATTTTCTGGGACACACAAGATATCCAAGTGGTAACTGAATTTAAGGATGATAACGTAGAAAAGACTGGAATCTTTTCATGTCACTTAGAAGTGAGATTCTGATTAAAATAGAATCGGTCTGTAATGTAAGAATTCTTGTTTTTTCCTTGGCTGTACTGTCTTTGAATTTTACATACTATGGTAATTCTCTTAAAAGAGTTTGGATGTAGGCAAAAATATTTTTTGCTTTTTTCTTTTTTGGGGGGTGGTGGCAGGGAGCAGCTTAAAATCATCTCTGTTTCCTATCTTTCCACTGTAATTCCTTGGTCTTAAAAAAGACATTTGCATCATCAAATGTCAATGCCTGACAACCTACCTTTGAGGAAGTAAAAGTATATGTGACATTGTCATGATTTCTCCAAGAGACATTGAGCTTTTATCAAAATTTATATCCTATTTAAATGATGCCTCTGAAATCATGAATTTTACTGTTTAGTAAAAAAAACCTTTGCAATTAGCTATTTAGGATTCAGATCTTTAAAATCTTTCATGAAATGTGGCCACAGAGTTTCTTGTTCAGCATGTTTATAGTTTTAGGTCAGCATGACTGGACTTTAGATTGTTTATGACCCTGAACTAGGAAAAGATTAAATTAAAATTATTTGGTGAAACCGGACATGTTCCCTTGGTGCAAGTTTGGTGGAGTGGAAATAATGTAGATGGGTCTACAAACCAGCTCAGGCAGCTCCCCTCTTTGGACTTCCATTTCCTTATCCGTAAGGTGACTCCCCCCCCCCACCCATGGTAATTAAAAGGGTAACAAATAATGTATGCAAGATGCTCAGCAGTGCTCGGGACATGGTAGACATCCAATAGGTAGTAACATTTTGTTCATACAAATCGGGATGTTTGAGGACATGCTTTTGCTTGGATCTGAAGAGATCATTTAAGATGGCAAAGCGAAGGTCAGAAAGTGAAGACAATAGCATTAGAAGGTAAAGTGGCATTCGGTGCAGGATTGGCTGAAAGGGAAAGAGAGTGAGCAAGGCAGTAGAGGGATCTCGCAGCCATGGATCCAAGTCTACCTGAATCACAGCCTCGGACAATGGAAAACACCCAGAGCAACAATATTAAGAAAAGAATCTCTGATATTTCATGGACCAAAACTTTTGTAAACCAAAATGAAGTACAAGAAAGATGAAATAAAAAGACTTACAATATACAAGCTCACATTCTCATTATTTGAATCCACAGACAAACAATGAGTGTATTAAATGACTATACACATTTCGGCATGCGGACTCTCCATTTCCATACTTAGCTCGCTGGGAACGGCGACCATCCACAGACCACGTCAGGCCCCGCTGTCCTAAAGCCATCTGAATGAACCTTCTTCACAGTGCAGGGCTTCCTTGTATGGTTTTTCCTGACGGGTCTTTCTGCCATCATTATTATTTCTAGGGAGGTTTCTATGAAACTATTACTTGTGGTTTCAGGAGCTGCTTTCTTCTAATTTTGGAAAGCTTCAATTCATCCTTCCGAGACCTCAGTCAGAGCCTGGAAAAGACGGGAGCCGGTGGCTGGGTTGAGAGAATGCAATCCTTCCTTCCTGCTGGGATGCTCCAAAGCAGAACTTGTGCGAATCCAAGTGGGTGGGTCATGATGGTTTTACCAGGTGCCAGGAGACCGAAACACTGGTTTGCAAATTAGAGCATGCAGTTAGGGAGAGAACAAGTCCAAGTTTTAGAATGTCAGTGCAAGAAAGGTTGTTACCAGAAAACAAAATAAGAACTTTTTGTGGCAGCCAAGGTGCAGGGTAACTGGTCTTCTTGCCTCCATGCAGCCCCTTCCTCCTGCGGTCCATTCTCCATGTTGTAGTTACAGTGATCGCTCCAACATGCAAGTCTGATCATATCAATGCCCACCTCCACACTTCTCAATATCACTGCTCATTGATAGATGAGTCCTCTGTTTAACGCTCCTTGTATGTCTAATGTCCCATACACTTCCCACGTCTTAGGGGGTAGGGATGCCTGACGGGCTGAAGATCTGCCTTCCATCACTCTTCCATTTCTCTTCCCAACCAGAGAGACTTTATTATAGTTGAAGCTTCCCCATTAGACTACGCTTGGAAAAGATAAAGAGATTCCCTCGCTAATTTAATCTGATATGACAAAACCTAGGGGTTTCAACACGACGAATCCTTAATTTTATCCATTGTCAGGAAGCACCCACCATAAAAATCCACTTGTGTGTTAGCTTATCAGTTCTTGCCTTCATGCCTTGTCCAAGCTATCCCCTTCACTTGGGGTTCAATATCCCATCTTATTCATTTGCTTTTTAAGACTACTTGTTCTCTTAGACTTAGCTCAAATGTTACCAACTCGAAGAGCCTTACCTGGCCCCTGGCACTAACACTGTGTATATTTCGTCACATATCTTCTTCCCCTTCAGACTGGGAAACCCAAGATGGCAGGGTCTGTGTCGTATCTCTGGGAAAAGCAAGGTATCTGTAGTGGGCAATGTGCTAGCTATCCAAAGATATCCACGCACTGATTTCCAAGAACCTACAACTATATCCTATTGCATCCAAAGAGGTATGAAGGTCACAGATGGAATTGAGGTTGCTAATATACTGACCTAAAAATAGGGATGTTTTTGTAGACTATCACAGTGGACCCAAGGTAATCACAGTGGTTCTTATAAATGTGGAAAGTGGAGGCAAAAGAGGGACTGAAAGAGATGGCAGTGTGAGAAAAACAACAACCCATTTCTGGCATTGAAGACGGAAGGGTGGTCCTGAGCATTGGAAGGCAGACGGCCCCTAGAATCTGGAAAGGGCCATCAGCATATCCGCCCCTGGGCTTCTAGATAGCAACATTCTGCAACACCTGCTTTAGAGTCCAGCAAGATCCTTTGTGAACGTCCGACTTCCAGAACTGTGAGATTAAAAATGTATGGTGTTGTGTGGTAATTGTTTACAGCTGTAATAGGAAACTAATACAGTCCTTTATAAATATGTGATATTTGTCCAACATTTGTTTGGACCCATGAATGTAAGTTTCACCCGGAAGGGAGAAGTAAGACTGCTTTGGTATCAAGCAAGTGAAGTTTTTGTCCAGAATCCCCCTCATAGACGGTATTGAGCTTAGTACAGAGTTGAATCCACAAGAGAGATGTTCCCATCAAGTGGATATTTGCAGGGTCAGGGGGTAAACCAATCCTTCTTGGACTGTGTTCTTCCTTATGTCTTCTACTTTCTGTTACTCAAACTCTTCCTCAACGTTACTATGACTTGTTTTGTCTGTAGACAACACTGCTTGTGGATGTTTTGTTTGTTTTCCTTTCCCACCAGGTCCTCTTATTACTAACCCTATTAATTCAGCAACAGGACCTGGGGTAGCATTCATGACACTGACTTTCTGTTTTATGAGGTATTCAAGTCGTGTTTCTCATTAATACCCTCCACTGGGGACCACTGAGCCAATTTAAGAATCTCCTAATAGACCCGAGGCTGAATCTTTACGCGATCATGGGTACTGATGCATAAATTCCATGTAGAATTCATGCAAGCGTTGCCATTCCAAGGGCGTGGGGCTTGGGCGGCACTTGCCCAACCTCCTTACATTCCTGAGGGATCCAGGAAGATACATTTCTTTCGTTAGAGTCAGAATCCCGGTGATTGAGGGAATCCTTAATCACATCGTGTTCTGGCTTTGGTGTCTTGCAGCTTCTGGACACCGCACGTCAAAGGTAACTGTATTCGTGCTCTATTGCAAATCTCCTCAAAACTCAGTGGTCTTGAATGACAAAACAAACGTTTTTTGTTTGCCTTATAATTAATAGAGGGTCAGAAATTCTGAAACAGGTTAACTGAGTGATTCTAATGTTGGGTCTCTCAGGAGGTTTTAAATCATTTGACACATGGGTGTGCGTAGAGGACGTTTCGGAGTGCTTAGACCCACTGTCACCCTCCTCAGATCAGTGGGCACCTGGCTGGCTCAGTTGGTTAAGCATCTGACTTCAGCTCAGGTCACGATCTCAGGGTTTGTGGGTCCAAGCCCCTCATCGGGTTCTGGGCTAAAAGCTCAGAGCCTGGAGCCTGCTCCAGATTCTGTGTCTCCCTCTCTCTCTTCTGTCTCTCTCTGCCCCTCCCTCACTTGCACTGCCTCTCTCTCAAACTAAATAAATATTTTTAAAAAATAAAAGAGATTGAATAACTGAGGTCAACAATGAGATATTGCATATTTAAATACACATATGAATATATATGCATACATATCTGTATGACATTTTTCACAGTATTAGTATGTGCATTTGGAAAGTATTGCTTCCCCACAAAATGACAATTAGACTGGCAAAGAAACTCATTTATCTTTCCATACTCATTTTAGCGATGAAGCAAGATGAGCATTTGAGAGATCTTATGAGCTATTTGCATTGAAACAAATGTCCTGTCATATCTGTTTCAAGCGTCTTCCATTGAAGAAGTTTGAAGACTGCATGCTTACACACACACAGTTCACACCCATGTCTATAGCACACACACCTTGGCGTCTTCTGTTGTTGTTGTTGTTTTTAACAAATACAGTTGTGTAATACCTTTTGGTTATCTCAAATAGCTTTCTCAAAATACAATGCACAAGTATAGAATGGATGTATTTACAGTTTAGGATTTGATCTTAATTTGCTCCACAATGGCCCAGGATTTAATGTTGCTTGTTTTTACAATTTTTAATGTTGCTTGTTTTTATGGGCACATGCACTTCTACAGTGGAGTAGGCAGGAAACTGTTACTTGTTGGAAAACTCCTGTGGGTCAGACACATGACAGATAATAGTCAACCGATCTCTTCAAGAACTACTCTGAATGCACATTAGTATCTCTACTTTACAGGTGGGGAGACTAATGCTCAGAGAGGTATATTGTTTATACCGTTTTCCCTCAGTCACTTAAGAGTCATGTTGCTGAATAATTCCAAAGTGAGTCCAAGTAGCTGTAGACAGATACCTAAACAGCTTCTCTCTGTCGTTCTGTCCATCCACCTCTTCCTGTGACTTTCGTCTCTCTATCGTCTATCAATTAATCTATCTATCTATCTATCATCTCCATCCATCCATCCATCCATCCATCCATCCACCCATCCATCCATCCATCCATCCATCCATATATCCATCTGGTCATCTATATCTGTCTGTTATCTATCTATCTATCTATCTATCTATCTATCTATCTATCTATCTATCTATCTATCATCTCCATCCATCCATCCATCCATCCATCCATCCATCCATCCATCCATCCATCCGTATATCCATCTGGTCATCTATATCTGTCTGTTATCTATCTATCTATCTATCTATCTATGTATCTATCTATCTATCTATCTATCATCTATCTATCTGACTGTATCTATTCATCTATCTAATCGCCCATCTACTTTATAGTTTTAAATATATACGCATGTTATAGATATGTTTTTTTACACAAAATTGGTATTGTAAAAACATAGTTTTGGCCTCCTCTTCACCCTAACTGCCTATTCATATCATTGTTACATGGTTGTAAGTGGCCACTTTTAATAGTTATCCAAATACACTTCTGTGACCATGTGTGTGTGTGTGTGTGTCCAGTAAGATGTCCAGAACGACCTCAGATCTACTCTAAGGCAGGTGTTGCTTCATCTGGGGTTTGTCCTCAGACGAGTCAACAGTAAGAGATGTACAGTGGGGACCTAGGAGGTGCTGGCCTCCACGGCAGATTCAGGATACAGGCAGTGCCTGCGGGGTCCATTTCCAGCCCACTGAGGGGCTTTGCTTCTTCACCAGGTTGTCCTTGCCTCTGCTATTCTGCAGCTCTGCGATGCCTCGTCACAGCCACGTTAGACAAACATGACACATGATGACTGATCTTTCCACCCCCTACTTAACACCTCGCCCCGGCCTCCCGGTGACGTGAGCTGGCCCAAATCCTGCCCTTTGGAGACCCAGCCTTGACGGTCCTGTTGGAGTTTTCTGGATTACCTTAGGCTTATTTCCAACAAAATTGCACTCATCTCTCAGAAGGAAGAGTGTCGAGCTGCTCCAGTGGCCTCTTGAATTTGGGCAATTTGTTCTAAATACGGCAGAATTTCCTTGCGGTACCTGCATGTCTTGCTGCTGTTTGCTAGTTTGAACATCGCAACTGTTTTCCTTTCTCCTTTTGTGTTTCCTTCTGTAATTTGTGTCAGGCATACGTGTTTTGTTAACTAGAAGTACCGGGGTAAGAGACCTGTACTTAGGCTGTTATTTTTCCGCAAAATGTTTAGATTTAGGCTTTATTTTTTAGCCCAATTTGAGAGACTTTGTTTAGGTGAAAGTTTAACCTTTTCTCTGTTCCAACCGCGTGTGAAAATCCACGTGTGATGGGCTCCACTTGTCTCCTTGCTGACGAGGGATTTTAAGGCTCTGTAGACATTGCCTTTGTTTTCTGTCTTTTGTCCTATGATTATATCTTATTTGTTTACATCTTTTCCAAAGATTGCAAAGACAGATTCTGCTTTTGAAAATACGCTCCTGTTATTCTGTTTCCGATTTTCAAGAACATTCTTGCTATAGCCTGGATGTCTCTCTGAACTCATACTGATGCCCTAACCCCACTGGGATGGTATTTGGAGGTGGGGTCTTTGGGAGATGATCGGGTCATGAGTGTAAAGCCCCCCAGGGATGGTATTAATATCCTTGTAAAAGAGACCTGGAAGAGATGTGAGGACACTGTGAGAACGCAGCCATCTGTGAACCAGGAAGCAGGTTCTCCCCAGAGACCAAATCTGCAGGTGCGTTGATCTTGGACTTCCAACCCCCAGAGCTGTGAGAAGTAATCGTGTGTTGTTTATAGGCCCCCCTAGTCTTTGGTATTTTATTATAGTCGCCCAAACAGATGAAGACAATTATTGAACCCATATTAGGAATCTGCATGAAAAATGCTAAGACCACTTGGCACCTAATGAGTGTCTCATAAATATAAGATACTTGTGTTATTATTGATACTTAAATTGTTCAACGTCATGACTGAAATGGTTATATTTTTTTTAAATTTTTTCTAAATTTTTTTTTTGAGAGAGAGAGAAAGCATGAGCTGGGGAAGGGAAGAGAGAAAGAGAGAGAGAGAGAGAGGGACAGGGAGACACAGAATCCAAAGCAGGCTCCAGGCTCTGAGCTGTCAGCACAGAGCCCGATGTGGGGCTCAAACTCCCGAACCACCAGATCATGACCTGAGCCAAAGTCAGACGCTCAACCAACTGAGCCACCCAGGTGCCCCTGAAATGATTATCTTTAAACTCCCACCATATCCAATGAGGACAATTTGTATTTTATTGACTCATATTTTCATACTGTTTCCTCACAGAATATTGGGTTGTAAACCCAAATTACTTTTTTTGTTGAGCAGGTTACAACTAGTATATCCCTTTCAACACTTTTTGGCATTAAATTCATTTGGATAACCATATTCGAAACTTTGTTCTTGCATGAAACACCATGCATACCTGGTGTTAGTATTTACTTTCAGACCTGGCTTAGAATTAAATTAAAACCAGATCCGTCATTTATACATTCTTTTCTTTTTAAGTTTATTTGTTTATTTTGAGAGAGAGATAAGACAACATGAGTGCGGTAGGGACAGAGAGAGAGGGACAGAGAATCCAAGCAGGCTGTGTATTGTTAACACAGAGCTCGACACGGAGCTCAAACTCAGGAACCGTGAGATTATGACGTAAGCCGAAGCTGGATGGTTAACCTACTGAGCCCCCAGGCATCCCTCATTTCTCAGTTCTTGCGTTCCTGTTTGAACTCTCTTTGTGAGTTGAAGTAGATTTTATTTTTGAGAATAGTATTTGGGTTACAAACAAATGGAATCCTTGAATATTTGAGAACATTTGCTTTTACACATGACACATTTCTTGGTCCGGTAGAAAACTCTTTGGATACCAATTTTTCTGCTTTCAGAAGAAAAAGACATTTGTAATTCAGGCTTCCATAGAAATATCTGGACAGTGCATGATTTTGACTTCTTGTGGGTAGCTTACCTTTATTTTAGATTTTCATTTTGTTTTGTTTTATTTTATTATTTTATTTTATTTTATTTTTATTTATTTTCAATGCCCGAATGCTTGAAGAACTGTTTTCTTTTAACTTCAAAGTTCAGGAGAAGAAAAGTTCCAGATTACACTCTTTGGGACTGGCTCCCCTTAGTCTTCAGGTTGATATTATGTTTCCTTGTTTTATTTTTTTCCATAGATGCATGACAATTTTCACCTCTTTCTTAAATCTTTTTTAAAGTTTATTTATTTATTTTTAGAGAAGGAAGGTGTGAGTAAAGAGAGAAGGAGAGAGAGAATCCCAAGCAGGATCTGTGCTGTCAGCCCCTGAGCGCAATGCAGGGCTCGAACTCATGAACTGGGAGATCATGACCTGAGCCAAAGAGTCAGAAGCTGAACTGCATCCTACACTGCCTGACCTCATTCTACCCCTGATGCCTGGGTCCTTCCTGGCCTCTGCACTACATCCAGGATAGTTAACGGGATCCAAGGGCCAAGCTTCCTGTCCTTCTAGACCCCACAGACCAGCTGGGGGATGTGACCCCTGTCCCCCCTGGAGATTATGGTGACTCTGTGGTTTCCTTTTACATGGAAAGTGATGGAAAGACTGAGGAAGCCTTAGAATTGATGCTAACAGCAGGAAGATCAAGAATTAGCCATGAGCCTCTGTTGCTGCACTAGTGCAGGCACTTTCTACAGTTCCTCCTGGATGCTGAAACCTAGGACTTGGAACTAGTTCGTTGCTGCATTGACATGAGGATCAAGGTTTCTAGGATTTTTCTTTTCTTTTGTTATTTAGGTATATCTTTGTGAGTTCATGCTGCCATATTGCTATACATACTATGATAACTATGTACATCTATGAGAGTTTACACTGCAGTGTATATACATAGGAGTTTTACTACTTTGTATATCAATAAAGTTTAGGAAATATGTGTATATATATCATATACATATATATGTGTGTGCATATATATATATCCACACATATATATATATATATATATATATATATATCCACACCCACGAAAAATGTCCCCTATACTAAATATGAATCTCCCTTATTCCTCCTTGCCTTTCAGTCATCCTAACTGGCTTTCTGGTCGCAGGTACTGGAGTTTTTTGGAATGACCAAGTTAAGAACCACCTTCTCCAATGAGACGTTAAACGCCTCTGTAAGGATTCTGTTAGGCTCCCGGGTGCAACCAAGAATGAAGTTAGCATTCTTGCTGTTCGATGTAGATTGCGCACTTGTTACAACCATGCTTCCAGGTGCATATAGATGGTACTTCTGTTTAGTGTCAAAACTTTGCAATAAAGATAACTGTTTTAAGGTGTATTATAAAGTCACATAAAATTAGTCTCCAAATAAAAATACTTAGGAATTTTTTTTCAAAGTCCAGCTAAGATCATCTTCCCTCGGGAAATGAGAGAAGATTAGGTGCCAATCTACATACGGGAGAATTTTTAAAATACCGGATGCTATTTCTGAGGTAGTCAAGAGTATTTATAAAGGGGGTGGTCAAGTATTTTGGGTTAGACTGTATACCAGCTCAAGAGACATTTTTGTAATGACGGTGAGAATGGATCCAACAAGACTTATTCGTGGTGGTAGTAGTAGTAGCAATGGCACTAATTTAACTTTGTTCTCCCAAGGTCAGGTCAGCGAGTGGGTTTTGGTCACGTTCGCCCAGCCCCGCTTGCACTGGCCCTTTGAATGCATCTCAGGTACAAGTACAAACCAGTCCCGAATGAGCCCTGTGTCTGGTGAGGAGGTCTGGGCGACAAGCAGCTCCGTGTGACAGGGTCCGTTCTCAGTTATGGCACACCCGGGGGGGCGGGGGGATGAGAGCCAGGTCACATCCTAGAAGAGCCAGAAACCCACCCAGCCGCACCCCCAAGGTTCCCATGGAGCCAGACCGTGGCCTGTGCTATCCCGCCACCGACAGGGCCCTTTCTTTCCAGCATCCAGTGTGTTCCGCTCCCACGAGTGGGCTGCGAATGACCCCCCATCTGCTGTTTCTTTCTGCCCTAATTCTTTCTCTCCATGCACTTCGAAGCTGATGTGTGGCTTTTATTTTTCTGGGATCAGCAAAGCCTGGTAGGGTTTCCCAGGGTTTTGAAGAGCAGTCTGTTAGCATCTCATGGGGGTAGCTGACAGGTGTTTTATTTTATTTCACTGTATGTGGCCCTAACACACTCTGGGGCAGTGGTAAGACGCAGAGCCCCTGCAGCCTGTTACGGGGTCCTGCTCCTGCTCTGTGAGCCCCACACCCCACACCTGTCTCCCAGCACCCCCGTGTCCCCACTGCATACACAATTTTATATAGAAAAGATTATATAGAAAAAAATTACATAGTGTATACTGTACATATGCTTTCCATGTACAGTGGAATCCTTCCTTTCAGAAGGAAAATTCAGAATTTTCTGAATCCTTCCTTTTTGGAGGAAGGTGACCTCAAGCCTTAGCTCCCCTCTCTACCACCACAGAAAGATCACTCAGCTCTGTCTTGAACCCACCTTCACCCTTCTGGGTCTGTCCCCTGGGCTCCGTGCTCACGTAATCCCAACTCTCCGACCGTGCAGACCCGCACCTCCTAACAGCACAACCGTGAGACCCGCCCCGAGATGTCTTGCTGCTTTGCGATAGGAAGCTCCCACCCATGGAAACCTTCCTCCGTGTTTGAAACTGTCTCCTGGATGCCGTTTTCCTCTCTCAAAATATTATGCCGAGCACAGAGCCACCAAATATGCCACACTGCTCCTAGGCAGTGGCTAAACATGAATATCCACCGAGAAAAGAAATTCCCTCATAAAATTGACGACGCGGCAGAATCACCTGTCAGAACCGTGTGAATGGAGACAAATTATTGCACCTGCAGGCCCAGTTAAAAAAAAATAGCATGAATCCATGAAGGCTTTTTTCAAAGATGATTTTGAGTGAATCCGTTCTTCTACTGCTTCATTCATTCTATGGAATAAAAAGAGAGAAATTACGAATGTCATTTAATTACGCAAATCGTGGCACTAACGAGGTTCTACACGTGTCTGCCTCACCTCTATGTGGACCTCCATTCTATGCGAGAGCAGCAAATGTGAATTGAGTGTGTAAATTAGGACACGTGACTAGATCTTCTTGCGGAAGTACGTTTAAAATTCAGGAGAGAGGGAGAAAGAGAGACTCGGTCTGTGTGTTGTGTGAAGTGTCCGTAAGATTCAGGGCAAAGACAAATAATGACAGGATGAGATTTTCCTGGAAAGCCATGAGCAGCCTTCAGAACCGCATTCTCCCCTTGGACAGAAAACCCTGTCTTACCATTGTTGACATATGTCACAGTTTCACCAGAGTCCTTTCTCTCTTTAATAAATCACTGAGATGAGGGCGCCTGGGGGGCTCAGTCAATTGAACGTGGACTTCGGCTCAGGCCATCATCTTACAGTTTGTGAGTTCAAGCCCCATGTTGAGCTCTGTGCCGACAGCTCAGAGCCTGGAGCCTGCTTCCGATTCTGTGTCTCCCTCTCTCTCTGCCCCTCCTCTACTTGTGATCTCTCAATACTAAATGAAACATTTATATATATGATAAAATAATATAGAATATAATTATAATATAGATGATAGATAATGATAATATAGATTATATAGAATTATATCTATATATAGTACCGATATCATACTGAGATTCGCATTCTCCACTCATACTTAAGTAATGTCCCTTAAGTGTTAAACTTTTAGGGCTCTAAGTACATTTCACAAAATAGTAGTAGTAACAGGTGTATCTTTCCAGAAGGAGTTTCCTCGAAAGCTCTAGAAAGAACAGGGAGAAGGAATGAAGAACTCTACACACATTTTCTTCTTTAACTCTTTCATTAACCTTTTGAACTATCTGGACCACCGACGTCATAAATGTGATTATTCACATTTCTTAAAGGGCAAAAGAAAAAAAAAAACAGGCTTGGAGAGTATCAATCATGCGCACACACGTGTCAACTGGTTCACCTAAATGCAGCTGTGCACCCAAATGTGTGTGTCTGAAAAGCACCTGAATTTTTTTTTTTTTACAGTGCTACCTGGATATTGTATTTTACCTGTGGCAGGTGACAGAAGGCAGAGGCAGAAAGCAAGCAGGCACTTTCCCAATCATATATGCCTGCTCCGCTCTGGTCTTGTCCCCAAGGTACAGTCACTATACCTTGACACCCAAGGCAAACCCTCTATGGACTCAGACACCCAAGGTAAACCCTCTATGGACCCAACACCAATATCCATGACTGTTTTGAAGGCAGAGTGGAGGTTGCCTGCTGACGTGGCGTTGCATGTCACAAAAGCTAATATGCAGAAAACGGAAACAGAGATGATTTGTTCCGTGTGTTCAAGATTCCATTCACTTTATTACTATTTTTTAATGTTTATTTATTATTTTTGAGAGATGGTGAGACAGAGTGCGAACAGGGGAGGGGCCGAGGGAGAAGGAGACTCAGAATTGGAAGCAGGCTCCAGGCTCTGAGCTGTCAGCACAGAGCCCGATGCGGGGCTCCAGCCCATGAACTGTGAGATCACGACGTGAGCTGAAGTTGGACACTTACCCGACTGAGCCCCCCAGGTGCCCCATGAATCCATTCCCTTTAAATCAGGACGCTATGGTTGGCAGATAAATTGATTCGTGGAATCTTACATAAAATGCTCTTGCCGTGTTCCTGCAATGGTACCTTGCCTTGACCCGACGAGGACTGAAGGAGACTGACGTCCTTCTCAGCTCTGCCGAGAGTCACTCAGCCATGTGCATTTCAAACGGCTGGCATTTCGTTCAGGATAATCTAACGGAGGCCACTCGAGGGCTCTGTTTGTCACGACACAGTTTCCGTGTGTGTCTCAAACTTCAAGGCTGTTGGAGAACGAAGGTTCCCAGCCTGAGCAATGAGACTTCATCTATAATATATCCTGGGGTCGCCTGGGTAGCTCAGTCAGTTAAGTGTCTGCCTTCGGCTCAGGTCATGATCTTGTGGTTTATGAGTTCGAGCCCCGCGTCAGGCTCAGTGCTAACAGCTCAGAGCCTGGAGCCTGCTTCGGATTCTGTGTGTGTGTCTCTCTCTCTGCTCCTCCCTTGCTCTCTCTCTCTCTGTCTCTCAAAAAATAAATAAAACATTAAAATAAATATCATGGATATTGTGGCCAGATTGGAATGAGAGGTCCTAAGATGAAATAACTCAAAGCTGAGAAGAGAAAGGGACCCAGAGAGACTTGCTTCTTGTATTTCCTGATAATCACACCCTTGTGTCATTTCCTCCCTGTGTGTGTGCAGGACGCCTGGTGACTCCCTTCCGATGAGTAGACACACAATGATCTGAGATTACCATACTGTCTTCCCCAGCTCAGGCTCCCGTAACAAAATCCCATGGACTGGGCGGCTCAAAACACAGACACCCGTCTCTCACGGTTCTGGAGGCTGGAAGTCTGGGATGCGGGTCCTACCACATTGCGATTGGGTGCCAATCCTCCACCAGGCTTGCAGGTGTCGGCTTTCTCACATTTTTAACTGCATGTATTGGGGGTGGTTGGTGTTCCCCACCCCCTCAGCCATGTTGTTCAAGCTCAACCGTAGTTTTAAAACTCAGTTATCTTTAAAGAAAGCTCGTAACCAAAAAGCACTTCCTTTTTTCCCACCTCATTGCCTCTCTTATTCAAACTGCTTTCCTAGAGGCCATCAACTCCTTCCTTTTTTTTTTGGGGGGGATGCAGAGAGAAATATCTGTTCATTTTCTGACAGGCAGCTCTTCTCTATTAGCGCGAAAGCAATTTTAAAACAATCAGCAAAAGAAACAAAGGCACCAACGTACCTCTTAATCGAGTCCGTTCACCTCACCCTCTGAAAATATTTAGTGCTGGAAGAAATAGGGAGATTACTGATGGAACACCTTCTAAAACGCTGGAACTTGACTCCTCTTGTAGAACTGGAACTCCACACCCATCTCCCTTCCCCTCCAGCTGCTTGGCAACAACCATTTCGTTTTCTGCCCCCTTGCCATGCAAGACTCCTTTTCCCCTTTGTTCTGGACCAAGCCTTGTTCATTTCTTAAAGTCACGAGGAGAGCTCTTTACAAAGAGTGTGCTCCATGCATGTGGATGGCGCCATCTTTAAAATCTGCAGTTTCCCAGTGCCCCGGAGCGGGAAGAGACTGTGGGCTATTGTTTTCTGGATGGTTCTTCAGACCTTGACGTGCGTCCTCCCTTTCATGGTGCCCACACAGGCATAAAATCCTGGCTTCTGTCTATCTTTGCATCATCACTTTCCCGTGGAAGGAATCCTACCTAAGCTCCCTGTCCATCCCTCCTCCTCATCCCAGGCTCCCAGCAGCTGCGCTGAACCCTGAGCAAAGGCAAACAGACCTATTGGGATGGGGGGTGATTTGCATGACAGTGAACCTTGCAAATTCCACAGGTTTTAAAGCAGGGATTTCTGGAGCCTTCAGTGAAGACTTGAAGGATTTGACAGAATTGCGAAAACTCCCACTCACCACCCATGCAAGACGAGTGTTTCAAAGTTTCACGTGTGACATTACTCCCCACTCCCGTGTGGTGCCATGGCACTCTTCTGAGATGTCTTGCCTTGAGCCTCCGGATGGTAGATGAAAGGGTGTCTGTACTTGCCTTTCTCACCGTAATTTACAGCAGCGACTCCCGCCCGGAGATGGAGATGCA
Source organism: Paguma larvata (assembly GCA_030068075.1). Classification (NCBI taxonomy): domain Eukaryota; kingdom Metazoa; phylum Chordata; class Mammalia; order Carnivora; family Viverridae; genus Paguma; species Paguma larvata. The sequence continues at coordinate 3,270,222 of CM057830.1, read as the reverse complement.
AATCCTTCTCCTCAGAGGACGCCGTAAGTCACAGGACCACCGTGCTGCTTGCCCCTGGCATGATTCCAACCCCGGGGAACATCTCAACATCAGCTTCTCACGCTCCGTTAGTCACTCTTCTCACCGCCCCCCCCTTGCATGTTCTATTTTCTCCTTTTTCTCTCTTGGGGTGACCTCTTTTCCCGGAGGCCTCTCCCTCCTTCTTTTTCACTTCCGAATTGTACAGGGAGGGCAGTCAGGGATGCCTGGCCTTTGCGCCACGTTTACTTGTGGAACGTAGGTGAACCCTCAGATTTACACCCCCCTTGTCACATGGACGAGCCACAAGTGTTAACAGATGAAAACACCATGCACGGAGGACGAGGATGGCTCTGGAGGGAGAAATACCTGTTTCCGGGTCTATGCCTCCCTGCTCACGTGGGCCACTCACTCGTCCCCAAATAGTGAAGATACTGAGGGAGACAACTTCACCAGAGCAAATGTTATCTTAGTGACACCCGGGCTAAGCCTTCGTTTGTAACAGTCGAGACTTGGTTGTGAGGAGGAGAGAGGGGTTCTTGGATTTGCTGGGTTCTGGTTCACGGGACAAAGCCGTGCCTTCCCCTCCACTCTTGTCTGGGTCAGGGGACAGTAGCAGGGAGTACTTCAGTCACCGCGTGAATTTGGGCCCAATACCTCAATCCTGAGCCTCACGTGCCGTTCATCGTGCATCACTCTCCTTTTCACACAGTCGTCTTCATCGTCCCCCCGTCCCTCGTCCTGTAGAGGTCAACAGCTGCTCACTTCACAATCAGTGCATCTTACCACGGACTTCTGGGAGTTGCAATACTTCTGAATGGGGCTGGTGCTGCCCTCTTATGGAACATTTGGGAAATTTGGGGGGCCATTTTTAGTCGTTCCATTAATGAGCACCCTTAACCATTTTGAGGTTGGATTCACTCAGCATGACATGCTGGAACCCTTAAGCAGCCCCCCAACAAAGAATGACCTCCACATCCTGCATGGTTTTCCAAGGCCTTACTAGATACCCCTGTAGGTAAAAAACGTTTTCATAATTATCTGTGCCCACAAAGGAAGTCAATTTTCTCTGTAAACTCAGGTATTTTGCCTCCCATGACGATTTTCTTGAGTCTAAGTGTCATGTACTGTTAGCGAGATTATACAATTGACCCTTGAATGACAGCCCATTCATATGGAGATCCTTTTCTATGACTACATGATAATACCAAAAATTATTTCCTTCCCCTTATGATTTTCTTGATCACATTTTCTTCTCTGTAGCTTACGTTATTATAAGAATACAGTATATCATACGTAGAACGTACTAAATATGTGTGAATCAACTGTTTGTTACCGGTAAGACTTCTGGTCAACAGTAAGCTATCAACACTTAAATTTTGGGGGAGTCAAAAGTTCTACTTGGATTTTTGACTGTGCAAAGGAGGTGGGGGTTGGAGCCCCTAAGCCCCATCTGCTCGAAGGTCATGTGTACTTGCTTATGCTTAGGATTCTGCCAAATCTTGAACACCGTAATGGAAAATCATTTCACCGACATGACCTCTACTCACCATATTGGAATCATGTTAACACCCAGAGGAGTTTCCACATAGGACCATGTTTTCTGTGAGAGCGTGTCACAGTCTGTTTCATTCCACATCCTGAGAAGTACATTTGATACTATGCTTATAAGTAAGGCCAACCTGACCTCTTGCAAGAAAATACTGTCTATCTGGATTTCTCCCCTCAAACAGCCTATAATTTGTCTTGGTGTATTAGCCTAACTTTATCTGCTGTTATCTCTGTTTCTCTTCCTCTTAACATTGTCAAAGAAATTTTGTCTGTTGGTCCTTATGTTTGTTTTCTTTTTTAATGTTTATTTGTTTTTGAGAGAGAGAGAGAGACACATGGAGTGAGCGAGAGAGGGGTGGAGAGAAAGGGAGACATGGAATCTGAAGCAGGCTTATGGCTCTGTGCTGTCAGAACAGAGTCCAATGAGGGGCTTGAACCCATGAACTGCAAGATCATGACCTGGGCCAAAATTGGGCACTTAACCGACTAAGCCACCCAGGCACCCCTGTTGGTCCTTATGTTAGTGCTGGTTGTTATTAGTGGCCTCTACGTTCTACTCTTCCCACTTCTGCATTTTCCTTTAGGAATGTCTTCTGATATCCTCCTAAATCAGGCTTATGCTTCCTAAGGAGGCATCAGTATCTTTACTTCCTTCCATAATCTTGTGCAATCAGGTCTAAGTGTTGATGCATTGGGACATACATTCTTTCATTGGAACTATTTTCCTTGGTTTTCTCTTATACTGATTTATTTTCTATCTTTTTAAAATTGTCTCTTTATTTTTGGGAGAGCCCAAGTTAAGCAGGGACAGAGAGAGGGTGACAGAGGACCTGAAATGGGCTCTACACTGACAGGCTGACACCAGCGAGCCCAATGTGGGACTCAGGAACTGCGAGATCATGACCTGAGTCGAAGTCAGATGCTCGACCGACCGAGCCACCCAGGTGCCCCTATACTGATTAATTTTCCAATTCTCATTGTGGGAACTTATATTATACGTGAGTAGTCATGTCAAGATAAAGCAGGCGTTACATTTGTTTTAAATAAGTCACGCTGATGGAGATAATGTTGAAGAACTCTGGCATGTAGGTAGGAAAGTCATATGAGAGGGACCCCCTCCACCACAACCTGCCTTCTTGGTTAAGTAACATTTAATTTTTTTTTAATGTTTTATTTTATTTTTGACGAGAGAGAAAGAAAGAGGACGAGGGGAGGGGCAGAGACAGAAGGAGACGCAGAATCTGAAGCAGGCTCCAGGCTCCGAGCTCTTGGCACAGAGCCCAACACGGGAATCAGACTCACAAAATGTGAGATCATGACCTGAGCCAAAGTCGAATGCTTAACCGACTAGCCACCCGGGCACCCCTTGGCTGAGTAACATTTTACGGTGGTTCTTGAAGGCATGATAATGCCCTGGGTCAATGAAAGAAAAAGAGAGATTATCTCATGAGTGGGGCAAGAGCAGTGGGCTAGCATTTTGGTCTGGCTCGGCCTCAAGTTAGGAGACCACATCCAGCTCTTACAGGCTCAATTCTCTTCATATGCTTAATGCCAAACACACCGTGTCCAGCAACTGGGCAGATGTCTACCCAGCCGACAAGGACATGTTCTTACGTTGCTGCCTCTGGGTAGGTTAGTTCTTTTCACACTGTTGCAGTGATTTATTTCAAAGTATGACTTGCCAACCCAACCATTTTCTCTTTGAGAATAAGGGATGTTTCTTGTTCATCTTTGTGTCCTTGGACTTGAGTGCTGAAAACTATGTAAGGTACTTCAAACATGCTGGTTGACTCAACACACTACTTCAATTATATATTTCCAAGCGTAGATAAGTTTACATCTATAGTTTTAACACCTGTAACTTGACTAATTTTGAGTACTCAGGAAATCCTTTGTTGTGCTTAACTGCAATAATGAACATAAACTTCCTTGAGAGCCACGGTCATTATGATAATTCTCCCTTAGTCTGGCAATTTTAGATGAAAGGGAAAGGGACCGGGTAGCTTTATTTCCGCTATCCAGGCATCAAAATCAGAGCATAAATGTGCTACAGCGTTATGCCTATCACGGGTCATTTCCTGGAGGCACACATCATATCCACAGAATAAAATTTACATTCCTGCAGGATTTAATTTCATATTTATGAAATTTTTATAGGTTTTCTAATAGAGAGTCTGCCGAAAGTTTGGCCAAGGTGTGAAAAATATTTCATAGTAAATGGCGGTATTCACCACACCACTATTCTCAAGACATGAGACTAAAAATATAAATAGTGGAAACATTTTCAGATGAAAGACTAAAATATCCTGGGCATTAATCTCATGTCATACTGTGCTATTAAGTGCTTCGATATACATGAGGAGGCTGGGGCCCAGATATATGCTCACGCTGCCAGTAAATGATGGATATATTGGAACCAGATTTCCCTAACTCTGAAAACATTTCTCTGCTAGACTCTGTTCCTCATTTATGCAATGTCTTTCTTTTGTCTTTATAGTTTTTTCAGACTTCCTTTCCCTAAACGGAGCTAGTACCATCGTTTTGGCTATTCCCTTCGTGAACATATTTTCCCCTAGCCAAATTTAGCCACCTTTCCTGGTCTCTCCTCGTTAACAAATGCTTCCCAGTGTCTATAAGAGAGACACATACATTTTCATCTATCTGTATGGCACGTGGAAATTGCAGCCTCTCCACGTCTCACTTTGAATAGCCATCTCCATAAGTGGGGTTGAGGGCAAGAGTGGTCCAGCCAACAGCTGGTCTTTCTGTGGATGTGCAGACCCGATCTTGTTATCCTGAAAAGAGACGTCATCTTTATCCTCTCCCACAACGGGCTTGATCCTCACACACCACACGCTCTCTGCCAACATCCTACACGTTAAAAATTCACCACCCCAAAGCTCCTGTTCTTCCCATGTCAAAACCTGGAGATGCAGGGAGATGGTTTCTCTTGCACCCACAAGTGCCAGAGCCTGACACAGGCCACGAAGAGCGAGATACTGAAAACCACATTTTGAGTACAGAGATCCCAGTCAGGCATTCCATCGAGATGCCTCCTTTGATTATCTGTTGTGTTACGGTTACCTAATACCCGGGACGGCAATCACAAACAGCCAACGTGAGGTGGTACAACCGTGTCTGTACCTGGATGTGGGATTTCTCTGCCCGTGCACTGTTCCATGTTGATTGCATGGCCTCCATGAGGAATTAGAAGGTGAGGAAAGTAGAAGGAAGCACACCAGAAACAAAAACAATAGCCACTGGGAGGCGTTGCTTCAGCTTAGCTACATAAAGATGATAGAGATTGTTAAAAGCAAAAAAGAAAGATACCCAGTCTTGCAGGTGGCACCCTCTCGGACGCTCCTTGTCAGCCTCTCTTCCTGTTCTTTGTCACTGGTAATGAGTGGCGTTCTCAGCCAGGCGCTGCTTCTGTGTCTCCTGGTTGCCATTCTATGTCCTTCATGTCCTCTGCATGCTAACGGAATCCCTAAGTCTTCTTTCCAGTCCAGACGTCTCCAGAAATCCAAAACCCAGCTTTCTCGTGACGGACACCATCTGCTTTGTCACCCCAGAGGGATTTCAGCCTTAACGAGTTACAGACTTAATTCTCAGTTTCTCTCTTTCTCACTGTCCATTTCTCCAACCTCACCCTCCTGTGCAGTGCCCCCTCTCGGTAAATATACACCAGAAGCGCCAGAATGCATGCCGTGCCAGGGGCAGCCTTCACACCTTTTCTCTCCCATCACTCTTCCCTCCCAACCTCTCATCTACCCGAAAATCTTGCCTAGCTGACTCTCAAAATGCACCCCCCGAGGTTGAAGATGAGCGTGTGACTGGAAGAAGGTTGGGAAGAGAGAGACACAAGAAAGAAAATAAACACAAAGCAAATTGCACGTTATGAATCCTAAGTGCCATGAAGGACACACACAGGCAGGGCATGGGAGTGCTGGGGAAGCCGTCCACACCCCTGGCAGGAGGTGGCCACACTGGGCACACGGCCAGCATCTCCGGCACATCCACGGAGACAAAGCACCACCCTGTCTCCTGGCTTTGCTGCAGCAAAAAGTTCCCTTTGGGGCTCATGCTACAGTTCATGCTACACGCAGCCTCCCAATGACCAGTGAAAGGGACCACTCATCATGAAATTCTTGAACTCACACATCACCTCTGGATGAGCGCTGACCTTAGATGAAATACCAAATTCAGGCCACGCTCTCTCGTGCAAAACGTGGCTCCTGACTTCCCTTCTCTCTGCTCTTTGGACGTCATGCCCACTGACCCTCTGCCATCCTGTTACCCGTGCTTGTGTCTTCCTGCCCTCAGGACTCTATAACACACTGGATTCTCTTCACCTCCTCTTCTCCAGAAACTTCTGTTAAGGCTCCAACAACCAACTGTCCTTTCACTGGAAACCCCTTCCCTGGTTTCTCCTTCATCCATGAGATCCTTCTCGAATTCTCCGCACACTGTCTCATACTTGTGTTCACAGACCTTATGATAAATTGTGACGCATGAATACTCCGTGGTCATTTGGTCTGATGCTTCTCCCCTTCCAGTACCTTCTCCTTGGACAGTGAGGACGGGAAGAAAGTGTCTTTGGTTCCGCGATGTCTACTCTGCACCCAACACAGCTGAAGAAATGTTGGTTGAGTTAAATCAGTAGTTGTCAACCAGGGGTCACTTCAGCCTCACTCCCAACCCGCTTAGGGAACACTTGCAAATGTGGAGATGCTCATTATCAGAACTGAGTGGATGCTACTGCTAGTTGTACGTAGAAGAATGTCCTAAACATCCCAGGGTACTTGGTGGGGGAGGAATTCCTGCCCCTGTGAACGTAGCTGTCTTTTCTAAGACCTCAAACAAAAATAGAAGACAATCACATTTGCTGGGTCCAACAGGATCCCTTTCCTGGGATCATTCCAGCTCTGAGGGAACTTTGGTCAGATGTACAAACTCAGAGCAGAGTGAGAAGCGTCCAATGCCTGAATTCTTCACCAATTACTGATGGCGGTGTACATACCTGAATACTCTCATCTCTGTTGTCTGCCTGTGTACAGCTCGGAGCGGTCCCCCGCACTCTCTTCTCTTAGATTCCATTAATTCTGGAAGCCTTTCCAGCCACAGCATCTCAAACACTTTCCTAAAGTTTCATGCTACATCGACGGCAGAGAACATCAAAATCATTAACGAACTGTATTAATTTTAATACTGAAATAACGAAAGCATTCCCCCGAATGAAATTACCATATGTTGGCCTGCGACTATAAGTCTTGTGAATATAATTAAAATATCACAAAAGAGAAAGCATCAATATTATTTACCTTGAAGCCATGGCTGTGCAGAGTGACAGGAACGGCTGTGCAATTATCTGGCGTATTGATCGATGCAGACCGTTAATCTGTGTGTTTCAGACACTCCGGCCTATTTTTCTTATCTTCTACCATTATAAATTTCTCAGCAGTGTAAAATAGGATTGTACCGTTTCCTTCACCAGCGAAGAAATGCGCCAGGCTCTGAGATATGTAAATCTCTTATCAAAAGTTTAGGAATTATCATGTTCATAAGAGAGAAATTTGAGATAAGGTTGAATTCCCATGAGGCAATCTTTCAGAAGGGGCCACACTTTCCTTTCTGCACTCACTAGCTGTCTCTCTTTTCTGGTTCCAGTGGCTTCCATGCAAAGCACGTGTTTTACGACTCATGAGCTTGCTGGGTGTGATGTATTTTATTACCTGAAGACTGGAAAATGTATTCCATCTTTGGTTTGTCTGTCTGTAGATGTTCCGCTTCTTTTCTCTAAAGATTCCCACTGTAAGAAGATAGAACTGTCTCGTCGTCCTGTTCCCTCTCCCAATCTTTGTCTCTTAATGGTCGACTATTTCTTGATGCATCATACGTTGGGTTAGAAGGTAGATTCTGACTCAGATCAAGAATATCGCATGGGTTTTTGTCTCCTTTGACTGATGGATGAAAGGCGAATGTCTCATCCCCGCCTTGGATGCTGTTTCATGGCTCCAAGGTCAGCTTGAGGCTCACTCCTCTGGTGATGCCACCATTTCCCACTGACTCTACCCTCCCGACACTCTCCCTCACGTATGAGCTGCTGTCACCCAGTCTAGCGTGGAGACTAAGGGCATAAAATTGAGTCAGACTGCCCGCGGCGCACTCCTACATAGCCCTCAGTAATTTACTCGAATGCTCTATGACTCAGTTTCCCCATCTGTGAAGTGGGATACTAGTCCTTCCACCATTGGCTGACATTACAATGCTCCCTTTACAGAAGAGGGTAGTAAAGCCTGATAGGGGTAGAGGGCGTGCCCTCAGCTTGGACCTGGTAGTGGTTGGAGGAGACTGGGGCTACCCATGCATGCTCTGTGACCTTTAGTTTCCTGTCTTTGAAGTGGGTTTGATACTTTTCCTTCCTCATATGATCCCTGTGGGGACTTGAGCGAGAATACGGAAGCCAAGGAGCTTCGTGAGTGCAAACACGGGAAGCACATCCTCGTTTCCATTATTACCGAGAGCAGTATTATTATTGAAGGCATTACACACAAACACAGATACGATCTCTGCTTGAAGAACCCGTGTGTGGTCTTTCTGCTCATCGTAAGAGTCTAAGGAAAAGCAAAATGCCGTATTAGCAAAACCCCGTGTCGCCTCCACTCACCTTAAATCTTTCCATCGCTCCTGCATTTTTTCCTCCCCGAGTCATGCCCTCTTACGGAAGACCGGCAAGTTTTCGCAAATCTCTCACTTTGAAACCAAACACACCCCGGGGAAACACACATGGCCAACCGCTACCAGGGTTTAATCCATGGCACGGAAGGTGCTTCTGGATACTTGAGGTCAGCTACGAAGAGATGCGTATTAACCTACAACGGGCGATTGTGCAGACCGGAGTTTCTTCCTTTTCAGAGAAGAGGTCCCCTCGGGAGGTCCAACTTAGATCTGTCCGGAAAACAACTTAGACCTGACACAGAAAATGGCCTGTCCTGAAGCACGTGAGGGCCGGCCGCGTCTCTTCTCCCGTTTGGCAAAAGCCATGGCAGTAAGTGACACTTTCAGCCCGTCAGCATTGGCCTCCTCCCCTCCCCACGCCCAACAGGGCACCTTTCCTGAGTGTGCTCCTCACGCCGTCCAGCGCTCACGTGTCCTGGTCACGGAAACACGCGTCCTTCCCTTTGCGCCGTTCCCATGCGGAACTGTCAGCCGTGACGGCCCAGCAGTCTTGCAGGAGACTCCTCGTCTCCCACCTGATAGAGGCCTGAACACTTAAACCCTCGGCCTCGGTGGCGTCTTGCCCCACAGACAGATGTGTAGGGCTTTTTGCTGACACGGCTACCAGGAAGGAAACGCTCTCGTGTGGCCTTTTCATACCCTGTTCTTTTTAAGTAACTGCAGAGCAGGATGACAGGAAATTAGGCTGCGTGTCGTTCCTTCTGCGTCCTCATCAAAGAAGGCTTGTGTCCCTGGGATCAAACAGCACACCTGTGCTGGCTGTGGCAGCACGTGGACTTCCCCATCCATCGGGCTCAAAGCTGGAAGGCGTGAGCCGTGTTTCAGGTGACGGCAGGGAGCGTGCTTCCCCCCGGGCACTTCTGACCTCCCGGAGACGTGGAGAGGAAGAGGGAGCGATGGTATTTGTATGCCCGCTAATGGTGACTGTAGGTGCCTACAGCTTGCTCCCAAGAATAGGACCCTTTTCTTACTCGGAAGCCCCAGTAATCGTCCACGGAGCTGCTTGAGGTCTGAGCATCCACCAGTGACAGAAGCTGTCTGGCCGTCACTCGTCCTGGGAGGCCTAATTAACACAGGCTTGCTTGCTGAATTAGATAAAATTTAGTGTCCGCCGAAATGAATGTGATGCTGTCTTGAACACCCCTCACCTAATAGCGGAAAGTCAACTTTAAGTGGTGGTGGTGTGCGTGTGTGGGGTGGGGGTCCTATTAAGAGCTGAAACATTTCACAGCGCAAAGAAGCAGCTTTTTCCAAGAGTTAGCAGGGGCCAGTCAGAAGAACAAATACTTTGGATTTCTCCCTGACACCTGAGAGCCAGGGTTTAAACAGAATAGCTAATTTTTATGCAGAACAAGGAATAGAAGAATTGTTTGTTGTGGTGACTATTGTCGTTTACTTTTCCCTCTACGGAGAACTGAGATTTTTCTTCATTAGAGATAAGACGGAATACAGACTTGCCGCAATTTGGTAGCGTCGGGGAAATAATATAAGAGTTTGAAGTTCTTTATTCAGTACTTTGAAAGCCAGAGTAAGGAGGACTCTTTCTAAGCCTAGATTTACAGTAGAATCTGAAAGAGGGAAATTTAATCAGCTCTGTTTCAGATGCCAGAACTGTTTTTGCATCTGCTATTTTGTAAAAGGTAATTCTTCCCATTGTATTCCGACTGATTCGTTGTGCGACTTTTTAATTAAGTAGGTCTATCTGGACCTCACAGATTTTTGCTAGGACAACCCTTGTCTTCTGTATAGCACTCTCCAGCACGGTATCCATTGTGTCTTTTTTATTTTTTTTACTGTTTATTTTGAGAGAGAAGAGCATGCAGATGAGTGTGGGAGGGGCAGAGAGAGAGGCAGAGAGGATCCCAAGCAGGCTCTGCCGTGTCAGCCCAATGCCAGGTGTGAACTCACGAACCATGAGATCATAACCTGAGCCGAAATCAAGAGTCAGATGCTTAACTGACTGAGCCACCTCGGCTCCCTTTTTTTGTCTTTCTTGAGAAACCAATTAGAACGGGGAATAATTTATAACTAAAGCTGTATTAATAGATGCTTTGTAAACAGTTATGGGATCAGAGTTTTGCAGCCCGGTACTTAACAGCCTTGAACTTTGAAGGAATAGAGGTACATTTTTTTAAATCGATGTATATTTCTATTTCTTTCCACCCTAGGCATTTTTCAAAAAAAGAAATAGTCTTGCCCTGTTTATCCCAAGACTGATTTAGTAGCCAAATATGCTATGGATCTTTGGGTTTAGTATTATGTTTGAATATATAAAAATGAAGATCTTAAGAATATCTTCAAACCACATTTCACATATCTAGAGGTCATTATGTCTGAAAATACTGTGTTTATTTATTTTGCACATTACGCACGTTCATTTTAAATTCTTCCAGGAGTTTGGTCTATTTCGACCACCGAAACAATTACCTCAGGAGCCCACACTTCAACTAAATCCTTCGGGTCACTTTAGAATCAAATGTCGTAGGAAAGATTTGTCGTTGTGAGGCTTGGGACTGTTTGTGTAGGAGCAAGGGCAAGGTATGGCAGGAACCACGTGTATCATCTCTAGGTCACCTGTTATACATCCTACTTTAGCCACATAAAGTCACTGGAAGGCGGATCTATAATGATACTGAGATGATTCATCTTTTAAATGCTTACATGCATTTTATTGAGAAGGTATAGCATAATTCACTTAATCATTTTTCTATCAGTGGGCATTTAAATTATCTCTAAAGTTTTATTACTGTCAACTATCATTTCCTAAGTATTCTTGTCATATCCTGTGAGTCAGAAGCAAGCTACCATTGACCCTTGAACGAGACAGAGGGTTGGGGGTGCTGAACCCCACACAGTCAAAAATCCACGTATGACTTTTGACGACCACAAATAGCCTACTGCTGAATGGGAGCCTTACCAATAATATAAATAGTCGATCAACACATAGTTTGTATGTGATATTATTACGTATTATATTCTTATAATAAAATAAGGGAAAAGAAAATGTGATTAAGAAAATCGTAAGGAAGAAAAAATACACTTACAATACTGTAAATATTTATTGTATATTTATTGTGATATTCAATATATATTATTTGTATAATGTGTATACTATTTGTATACAAATATATTTATATTTTACATACTGCATACAAATATTTATTGAGTCTATTATTTATTGAAAGAAATCACATACAAGTGGACCCATGCAGTTCAAACCCATGTTGTTTATGGGTCAACTGTATTTTAATTCCTGTAGCTTAAAATATGATTTAATATTTATGAGCCATCATTTCCCCCCTAATTACCTTTATCTTCCTGGCTTTTTTTTTTTTTTTTTTTTTTTTTTTGCAGCTTTCACCCCTTGGGAACCTTAGAATAAGCAAGTGTAGCTCAAGCATAAATCTGATTAATTATATTCTTTTCTCAAATGTGAACATGGAAGTGTAAGGATGAAAAAAATAAAACTATTTGATCCTTCCATACGATCGTCTAGAAAAATCCTGCATTTTAGGGGCACCTGGGTGGCTCGGTCAGTTAAGCGTCCAACTTCGGCTCAGGTCATGATCTCCCAGTTCGTGAGTTTGAGGCCCGCTCTGGGCTCTGTGCGGACAGCTTGGAGCCTGGAGCTTGTTTCAGATTCTGTGCCTCCCTCTCTCTCTGCTCCTCCCCTGCTCCTGCTCCGTCTCTATCTCTGTCTCTGTCTCTCAAAAATACAATAAACATTAAAAATGTTTTTGAAAGCTCCTGCGTTTTAATACATTGACTATAATATCTGCAAGAAGGAGATCATAGCAACTGATGAGTTACCTGTGAGTGGTATTTATCATACTAGTCTCTAACTATCGAAGTCATTGACACCAATGTCATCGAGCACCAGTGTCAAACAGCGTCCAACGTTTCTATACTGAATACTTCTCATTCCAGCCGTAGTCTCAATGTTTTCATTTTGTTCCCACAGTGCAAGATGGTGCTGGTGATTATATTCCTCAGTTGTCTAATGCCATGTAACAATCAAATATACACGAAATGTAGTCTCTTACAATAACAAACGTTCGTGTCCTCACAGCTTCTGTGGCTCGGAAATCCCACAGTGGCTGAGCTGGGTATTTGTGGCTCAGGGTAGCTCGTGATGTCAGCTGAGACTGCAGGACCTATAGGCTTGAGTGGGGCAGGTAGATCTGTGTGCAGGATGGCTTGCTTCAGGCCTATTAGCTGCACGTCTCCAATTCTTGCGATGTGTTGGAAGAACCCGTAGCCTACTCCACTGGGCTGCTTAAGAGTGCTTACAAGATAGCCGGCCACGGGCTTTCTTCAGAATGAGTGAACCAGAACAGAGAGCGAGATAGAAACCATGATGTATTTTACAACCTAAGTTTGGGTGGGAGGCATATACCGTTCTTGCAACACAGTAGAGTTCTACTGGTCACACGAACCCATCCTGGTACAATGCAGTAGAGGATTGTGTAAGGGTGTGCCTAGCACAGGGCAGGGATCATCACAGCCCACTTTTTCACAGCTACTGCAGTGAGTAAGAGCTCAGAGTTCCGGTTCTCTGTCTACAGCCCAAGACACATCATTTTTATTCAGATTTTCAATTGCGTGCCGTCTCTAGTGATTTCCTTTTATAATTTGGCCCCCTCACCACCAATATGTGCAATGCACTGTGCTACCATGACCACAGTTATGCATGTGGCCACTCATATTACTTTTAGGGTTACTCAAACATCAGCCTCTTAAGTTATAAAGTTCTTTGTTTTCACATAGAACTTTCACATAACTTTTAATATTTTTTCTCCTTCATAGTTAATTTAGGTTGAACATTATTTCCCTAACCCAAAAGAGTACAGATTGTTTTTGTCGAAGCCCCCAGAGATGATATCACCCACGAGGTACCGAGTAGGGCTACAAGGTGAAGAGTTCCAACGATCTGGATAAATACTTCCTTTCTACTGGCCACATCTTGCCCGTCATAATATCTCTCCTTTGATCCAGGAAATTCAGCCGAGGTGAAGGTTAAGGACGGTTGAGTCATAGGCTTCTTGTCCTTCCTTACAGTCTCTCTTTCTCTCCCACCACCCCCGTCTCTCCGTCTCTCCATTCCATTCTGTTTCACACGGCGATCACACACCGACGATCATATAATCCAGAAGTAGTTGGATGCTCCAGGGATTCAAGCAGATATAAACTATAAACCACAGCTTGTTTTGCAGTGACTTCTCTACTCGATTCTGTGTGCCATAAGTAGAGATGTTGACATAATTTGTGGAAACTCGCTGAATAGAAAAAGTGAAAGCACATTCAGTTATTTTGCCATATTGGCCAAGAAACGTTTCATCTTTCCTTTTATTTATTCTTTCTGACCCACAATTTGACTGTCTTTAAGTACTAACTTATATCTAAAATATAAAAATGAGGGGACTTGATGATAAAGACTTGCTCGTAAACACACGTGCATATGCACACACATACACACACACACACACACACACACACACACGCTGAACCTAATTAAAACAAACTATTATCAATTTCTACCCTTCAGGCATCTCTAATGGGATAAAAGGTGTCACAGTTGATAGAATAATGACCTTCCATTCAGGGCCTTCTTATGGTCCAGAAGGCCAGCACTTGCACAATGAACACGACCTTGGTTTGGGATTGCTAATGATGTTGAATCACTGTACTTCACTTCTTTTCAAGGAGATTATGGTAGCAATTAACTTCATAATTCACATGGTCAAGATGACTCACAGTCAAAAGCCCCGGAGTTGTCCGAAGATCAATTTTCTTGTAGGATTGCACTGGAAAGCTCAAAAGCAGCAGTGAAACATGACGGTGTGAATAGCAAAGGTCTAATTTCCAGGAAGGAGACTAACCCTTTGGGGGAGTTTCTCACCCTATTTTCCCCGGGGACTGACAGTCCTTATGTCTCAGTTTTTGGCATAGTATAGGCTCTATTATTCCCCTAAATAATTTTATTATTTATCCAAGACATATTAAAAAGATGTGGGGAGATCATTCTTCTTGCATTTCTGCATGTATTGGAAGCAGAGGAATTGATAACCTTTCTTTTGGACCTTCTTTTCAGGGATGTCTATGTCGCTAACGGCCTTCGAAGACAGACAGCATCTTCTCAAGCAGGTCGCCAGTTTACTTACTCCCGATTATTTTATTGACAGTTATAATGTCTTCCTTGAAAGGAAAGATCAGATGGGCTGAGCGCCCATTATAAGTATTCAGGTCAGGCTCCCTAAGCTGTAGCATTAGGTTCCCAGACCTGTAGGAGGTTCCTCTCCTACAACATAATCTACTGTGTGTGCACGTGCCCTGAGGAAAGTCAGCCGCTATGTCGTGAGGAAACCCTGTGGAGGGAGAGAGAGAGCCCCATGAAACAAGAGACCAAAACTTACTTACGACCACAGGAGTGAGCCGCAGATGGGACGGCACCCCCATCAGATGCCCTGAGCCACGGGAGCCCAGTCATGCCACCCCTAGACTGTCGACCCACACAAGCTGTGAGGAAATCAACGTTGGCCATTTGGGGTAATTTCTCACACAGCAATAACTAAATAAATACAAACCAAGAAGAGTGCCTAGAAGATGAGAGGGGTTCATTAACGAACAAGTAAAAGAAGACACATGTCTCTAGGTTCTTGGATGTGGTCGTCCTGGTGACCGGCGGGGCTCTCTGATTTCTGGAGATGGCGTTCTCAGACCTCCTGGACGATGGAGCGGGGGCTCTCCTCAAGAGCAAATGAAGGGACAGACCAAAGAAGCCTCCGTACATGAGCCTAAAGCCAATCCAAGAAATGTAGCTGAGACGGAGGAAGTGGGATCCCCCAGAAATCCTCTTGAACAGGATCAGATGTCTGGGAGATGGCATTTTGTGAGCCTGCTATGGGTGGACAATTCCGCCTACTCTGGAATAAATAAACAACCTGCTCGAGAATGAATAAATAACCCCCTGAGGGCACCCGGGTGGCTCAGTCAGTTGAGTATCCAGCTCTTGGTTTCAGCTCAGGTCATGATCTCTCAGTTCATGGGTGTGAACCCTGCCTCAGGCTCTGCACTGACGTCGAGGAGCCTGCCTGGGATTCTCTCTCTCTCCGTCTCTCTCTGCCTCTCTGGTTCTTTCTCTCTCTCAAAATAAATATATAAAACCTTTAAAGGGGCGCCTGGGTGTCTCAGTCGGTTGGGCGGCCGACTTCGGCTCAGGTTGTCACCTCATGGTTCGTGAGTTCCAGCCGGGGCTCTGTGCTGACAGCTCGGAGCCTGGAGCCTGCTTCAGATTCTGTGTCTCCCTGTCTCTCTGCCCTTCCCCTGCTCACACTGTCTCTGTCTCTCAAAAATAAATAAATATTAAAAAAATTTTTAATTAAAAAAAAACCTTTAAAAAATCAATGAATGTGTAATCCTTACTCTGGAGAGAGACAGTGATTAGCTTTCCAGGTTTCATGTTTCTGAGTGGGATATGCAAAACTGGGTAAGCTGAGACCTTCTTCTGAATACATGTTTCAGAAAAACTCCAACTTGCCTGCCTGCAGCCCCCACTTGTCGGGCCCCTCCCCAGTCTCCACAATCCAGTATTCTATTGTAAAGTCAGTTCCTTCTCTTCCCACAGAAGGGAATCCAAAGTAGCTACTATGGGGCCACCTGGGTGACTCAGTCAGTTAAGCGTCCAACTTCAGCTCAGGTCATGATCTCATGATTCATGGGTTCGAGCCCCACACCAGGCTCTGTGCTGACGACTCAGAGCCTGGAGCCTACTTCAGATTCTGTGTCTCCCTCTCTCTCTGCCTGTCCCCTGCTCATGCTGTCTCTCTCAAAATAAAATAAAATAAGATAAAATAAAATAAAATAAATATCAAAGTAGCTACTATGGTGATCCACCCTCTTCTTCTTATTTTTAATAATGTATTCTTACTCCTATGAAAATTCGCAAACATACTAACAGTTTGAAGGACTTTTTAATTGAACAGCAATGTACCTGTCACACAGGTTTTACCACTAACATTTTACTAGATGTATGAGTTTCCTATCGCTTCTGTAACGAATTACCACACTCTTAGTGGCTAAATGACATAAATGTAGTATATTACTGTTCTAGAGGTCAGAAGTCTGATGCAGGTATCCCCTGCACTGTGTTGACAGGACTGTGTCTTTTCTGGATGCACAAAGAAGAATCGTGTCCTTGCCTTTCCAGGTTCTAGAAGCAGCCTATATGCCATGCCTTCACTACTTCCTGTGTGCAATCTTGCTTGGTTGCCTTTCTTTACACAGGCGTGGATCCCGGTAAACTTTGTGCTTGTTAATCACCCTCTTAGTCGGCTTCCTGCAGAGCCCAACCCCAGATTCTGTCACTCGGACAGAGTGTCACCAGGAGCACAGTGCCTCACCCCCAGCTCATGAAAATCTAAAATCACATTCTGGAAGAATTCAAAGATAAATTTATAAGCAGAAGAGGGAGAAGAAGAGGAGAGAAGAAGGAAGAAGAGGGAAGAAGAAGGAAGAAAGGAGAAGGGAGAAGAAGAAAGGAGAAGAGTAAAGAAAAAGAGAAAAGAAAATGGAAAAAAAGAAAAGAAAGAAAGAAGGAAGGAAAGAGAGGAAGGAAGAGGAGGGAGAGAGAGAAGGAAATAAAGAGGGAGGGAGGGGAGAAGAGAGGAGAGGAGAAGACAGGCGAGGAGAGGAGAGGAGAGGAAAGGAGAGAAGAGACCCACCCTTCATTCAGTAGGAAGTTGGGACAAGTCTGTCTTTTCTAGATGGTGAGTCAGTGTGTCTGTAAGTCTTCTTCAGGACACATGTGCTTTCCTAAGGCCATGAGGTGTAGTTCACACTTAGGCATTCACGTGTTAGCTGGTTTCCACAGTGGAAGGGGGGATCCTCATGGGATGATGTCTGAATGTAAATTTATTCTTTTTATTTCTTTTTTTTTTTGAGTAATGGTAGACTTTCTAAGAGGGTAGTTTGCTATTTATCTGAAACTAGCTTCACATGGACCAAGTCAAAATGACTAAAACCAATAATTATTTCCATTCACTTTGTTAGAAAATGGAGAGAATGGTTGAAATTTTCTGTCCGCATACCAGAAAGAAAGAAACAAATTGCTTATTGAGAGCTCTGTCTTTCCACATCTATCTCTCTATCTATCTATCTATCTATCTATCTATCTATCTGTCTAGCCATCCATCCATCATCAATCTATGTGTCAACTATCTTATCAATCATATATCTACCTACCTACCAATTAATAATCATTTATTTATTATCTACCTACCTATCATCTATTTATCTATGTATCATCTCTCCATCTATCTACTCATCTGTGTTTAACATACAAAATCCCCAACAGAACTCCTGATTCTTTTCCTCCCTTCATATCCTACATACAATCTATTATTAGATCCTACCAGCCCTATCTATTTTCTACCTGGCTACCACTGCCACTCTAGCCCAGATGGCCTGGAGTTCTAATTCCTACACACTGTGCGAGTCTGTCTCTTGCTGCGTCCCCTCACGCTTCCGTTCCTACTGTATATTCACACTGCAGAGAGAGTGGTTTTTCTGGCAAAAACACATCTCAGCTTAACACCATCCAAAGCCTTCACATTCAGCCTGGGATAACATGCAATCTTGTTCCCCAGATCCGAAGGCTCTGAGTGGCCCCTGCTCTCTACTCTCTCTTGAGCTTCATTTCTTCCTACTCCCCTCTCTGCTCACTAGCCTCTGAATGACAGCCCTTTCTTCTGTCCTATTAAGCGACAAGCCCTCTTCCCCAGGTTCTGCGTGTGCCTGGCCCTGTCATCATGAGGACAATCTGAGTGTTATCTGTGCCGGGGAACCGTCTCCAACTACCAGTCGAGAATATCACCTCTACCAGCCAACTTGGAATCACTCTTAATCTCCTGGGGCATTGTGACTATCCCATTCTTTGTTTCAAATTCTCCATCCCATGAAACAGCACGGTGGTATAAATTATTTTGCTCACGTATCTATCTGCTTATTGTATGAATAGACTTCATGACAGTGACATTCCCTGTTCTTGTCTCCACCCTCTCCCTGCACTTGGAACATGTATCAACACATAGTTGGTGTTTACCAAATACATTATTGAATGAGGTTTGATTCCCAAGAAGTAAGGTAACATTAAAAAAAAAACAAACCTAAGATTACATGCAAATGAGGTTTTGTTTTCTCTAGTAAACACAGGCTTTAGAAACCAAAATGTAGCCAAAGTGTTGAGAAAACATTGGTCTACTTCAAGATTCATGAATATAACTTTTCCCAAGCTTTTGGTGATAATCGCAAAGATAATCCTTGAGTCCAGTGATTTTAAAGAGTGCAAACAATTTAACCACAAGGATATATTAAATTCAAGCATCAAAGACAATTCGTATCAAGTATCGAAGACAATTTAAAAGAAAGTCATTGATGACGACACTGTTCTATCGTCGACAAATAAGAAATTATGTTTTCGTTTTCGGTCTGAGGTTATTATGCTATAAACACTAGAAAATTGTGTAAAAGAGTTTCAGGGAACAATTATCAGCTACAGTTACATAAAGGATTCTGTAGTGCAGGAAAACAACTTTATTTCTACCATTTAGAGTTTTCTTCTGAGACCCCTGTTGTAAAAGACAGGTTAGCAAGAGAAAAACACACAGAAGTTTATTAACGTGTCTACCTCCTGTATACATGGGGAATACCCAGAATTTAGGGTCTGAATAGGGGAGGGGATGGGGGGTATAGGCAGGGAGAGTAAATGATTTTAGGAAATACGACTGGTCTGTTGGAAAACCAGGTGGAGGTAACACACTTTATGGCTGAATTTGTGTGAGGGTGGATTGGAAGTCTCATCTCCTCTCCTGTGACAGGGACCATCTTCCCGGTTGGTGACACTCCCAGAGAGGACACCAATGACAGCTGAGTTCCTTTTGGAGGACATGTCTTTAGGCAGATGAGGGACATTCAGGGAAAGCCTCTCCCTTCATCTGCTGGTTTTCAAATGGCTACCGTTCAAAATAATCAGATACCAAAGTGGCAAATTTGGGGGTGGTTGTATCCGTCAGATTGGCTTCAGCACTAATGCCACAGAATTAAAAAAGGAAATAACAGCATTCCACAGCACAAAAAGCAAAACACTACAGGATAATAAGAGACCTAGAAATAGGGAAATTCTCTCTAACAGTGACACAGACTTTCTGCTTCCTCCTGGGTGTCTACCTCAGAAAAAAGAGGCGAAATGCAATGCGTTTTGCTAGGTGGTCTGTACCAGTGCTCACAGCTACACATGGCAGACACCTAGATGCTTCCGCGTATATTCAGCAACCAGCCCATTGTCTAAAGTGTACTCGTTTGAGGCTGGAGCAAGGAGTTTTATGTTGTCTTGTCATGATTTACATTGTGTTTTATTTTAGGTAGCCAAGATTCTGACTACGTGTTGGTTGATGCTCAGATGGAGTTTTGAGCAACCGTCATATCATTTCTGAGGTCCGTCTACCAAGATGAAGTCCCATAAGCAGGTAAGCTGCGTGAAATTTGACCAGTGCCATGCTGACAGGCTATTGTTATAATCTCTGGTGTAAATCAGCCGGGGGGTGGAGAGTGGGGAAAGAATGGTCAAGACAGAAATGGAGAAGCTGCTGGACATGTATTCCATCACAGTGCAGAAGAGGAGGTTGACATAAAACATGGGTTTTGAAAGGAATATAACAACCATCTTTTTTACCCGGTAAGATTTGGGCGGTGGTGGGAATATTTTATAAGATCCTAAGGAATGAGTCCCAGGGACTAGGTGGATGTATTAAATGTGGGCTACAGATAAGAGGCAGTGAAGGTGACCCAGATGAGTGCGTGAGCAACAGCCAACTTTTAGAATCTGTTAGATGCTTTAGTCTGGCATTCAGACGAGTGCCATGTCCACTCCCATCTTACATGGAAGTCTGAAGATGCAAAGACTCAAGGTATCAAAGGATATTTGGAATATCTGAAATCTGCAGTAAGACTTCTGTGAAGAGAAGGGTGGGTGCTGTTGGATAGAATCTACACGCAGTAATAGAAATGATTCGTCTAGACAGTGTCTTTTTTCCTGTCTTTTTCTTTAGTTCTTCCCCTCTCTGTTTTGTTTTTTCTTTGGAGACGCTGCTAGGAATTTCACCCAGAGAAGCTGTGATCTATAGAAGATCAGTCCCTGTCTTAATTAGTACGTTATTCTTCTTGAAGTGCGACTCATGATCTTAAGCAAATACCTTGTGTGTTTCTATGCTTAACGTCTATTTCTTCTTCAAGATCGTAAACTCTAAGAGCTGGGCAGTGAGTCTCTGTCTCTCTATTGCTGTGTGCCTGAGGTCGAGCCTTTGTTAGGGCACATAGTACATGATTGATAAATGGGTATTGAAGAAGTGAATGAAAAGTTGAATGGCATTGAGTTGACTGTTACATGAGCCAAGAAGGGACAATACTATAAATGGTATGGGGTCTTAGAAAGGGAGAGACCAGTGACCTGAGTATTCATGGAGGTGGTTGGATCTTGGTTTAGACCTTAAATGGTGGATGAAATTCAGAAGGACAGACCCTGAATGTCACCAGATGAATGTGAACAAGGTATCTTGTGATTATATCATGTACAATCTTTTTGGAAGTAGAAGAGAAAGAGTCTCAGCCTCTTGAAAGAGAGACAGAGATGGCGGTAAGAAACCAAAGCCCTGCGAGTACCTTGCCATAAAAGCGACATCCATTTATAACAGATGATCGGTTTGTCCTTACGTACAAAATATCTTCCCTCTAAAGTTACTGGGAGTTTTTATTTGGTGGGAGACGGGGAAAGCTCTGATGGAAAAATATTATGAGTCAAGACTTTGACATGCTGCTCATTTCTTGCTTCAGGTTAAGACAGCAAGGGAGAAATGAGATTAAAACAAGGTATGGGGCGCCTGGGTGGCTCAGTTGGTTGAGCATCCAACTCTCGGTTTCAATTCAGGTCATGGTCTCCTGGTTTGTGAAAGCAAGTCCCGCATCAGAGCACAGAGCCTGCTTGCAATTCTCTCTCTCTCCCTATCTCTCTGCCCCTCCCCAGCTCATGCTCATATTCTTTCTCTCTCTCTCTCTCAAAATAAATAAATAAACCTTAAAACAAAACTCACAAGTTTATAACATTAAAGAATGAAAGGGAAGTTTTTTGGCAGTACAGTTACCTAATGAGTATTGGTTGCTCGGGAGGAAATCTCGAACCTACTAGAGGTGTGTGGGTTCAGAACACCCTCCCGGGATGTAACACAGTGAAGGCTCAGGAAGTGTCAATTTCTATGGAAATGGAAAACGTCAACGAAAGGAATATAATTTGTAGAGGAATGCTCAAATATTGAAATTGGGACTGTGTTGCGAGCACATCTCTGGGTAATAGGAAATTCGGTAATGAATTTTCTCACCCATAGGTGAAGAACCATTTTCCAACTAGAGGGATTTTAAAAGAAAGCAAAATAAAACCGCCGGTAATGCAATGGAATGATTTAGTAATTTAAGCAGGTACCTGTATAAAAAGGACTGTTCGTAAAATTAGCCAATACTGAGTCTAAGAAGAAAAACGCTTTTGAGTTGTCACTGAGTGAATCAAATCAAACCAGAAATAATGAATTGCTCTTTGATAAAATGTTCGAATTGGTGGAAGAGAGGGTGGCAGTCGGCGTGATCACATTCAGCTCCGAGAAGGGGTTTGCATTTCGTTATTCATGGTAGTCGTGCAAAATGCGGTGTTGCGGGGAGTCTCCCGGTCCCCTGAGTTCTGGTCACTGGTGAAGACGTCATCGCCCTAGGTTACGACCGCGGCATTCAGTTTTGCGTCTCACTCTTTCCCGGAATCTGTGTCCTTGTCTCCCTTACAGACAACGTTCTCAGATATTTCTGAGATTGTCGGAAATGAGAGGCATGTCGACACAGACGGTACATTCATTTTCACTCTGCGGTCTGCGGAGATTCAGCACTGACCCGACAAAAACAACGTGCCGAGATGTCAGGGTCACTGGGGAAGTGCGTGGGTAGAAAATGCAGAAAGTAGCCGTCTCACCGCCTGTGAGGAAGGAAGCCTCTATTACTGTTGATTACAAAATAACCTCGTGAAGCTACAGTCAGAGTCTAGAAAAGCGTCCCCTGTTATGTGCTGGGTGAGACAGAATGTTTGGAACCAACCGAAATGAGCAGGTCACTCTGTCCCATTTGAGAATGGCCGTGATGTTCTAGAGTTGTGTCCCCCCAGATCTAATCAGTCCGTTTCCCGAAGCATCCTGGGAATGCAGTCTAATTCCAGGGGGAGACCAGCCCTGACCTCTGGGATATCTATCTGCTCCTAGAAGCCAGTACTTACAACCTTGGGGATGCGCAGCCTAAAACACAAATGACATACGCACCCCTCTCCCAAATATAATCCACGAATAAGGAGCCACGGCCACCATGGAGCTAAGTGCGCACGGTCCGGTCGACAGATCATGATGATGGGAAGGCATTTGTGAAGCCTTTGCCTCCAGGCACCTGTGTTGTGTGAAAACAGAGACCATCCATTCTTGAATCCAAAATGGAAAGCCCCAGCTGTCTCTAACATTCCGTAACTAAGAAACACGTGCGTTGCCTCCTCGGTCTCTGCCCATGTCCACTGCCAAATGATGGCCTGCTGATTAAGAAGACTGTACTGCTTCCCCAGGCTCGCAGTGCAGGGCTCACAAAATCCCTCTTCCCCTAATTTGCCGAGTGAGGGGTGTGGGGCGTTGTGTATGCGAAGGACCTTAGGACTCACTTTTCAGAAATGATGCCCTTATGTGCTTTATACCAGGAGAGGCATCGTCGAGAAATGCCCTCCTCTGGTAGGGGAAGCTCACATTTCTTGGCGAACCAACCAAGTCTCCTATTTTGAAAACGCTTGCCTAATCTCATGGCACGTAACACAGAGAACACTTATTAATTAAGATTCTTTCCAAAGACACTTTTTTTTTAATTTTTTTTAACACTTATTTATTTTTGAGACATAGAGACAGAGTGTGAGCAGGAAGGGCAGAGAGAGAGGGAGACACAGAATCTGAAGCAGGCTCCAGGCTCTGAGCCTGTCAGCACAGAGCCTGACGCGGGGCTCAAACTCACACACTGTGAGATCATGACCTGAGCTGAAGTCGGCGGCTTAACCGACTGAGCCACCCAGGCGCCCCCCAAAGACACTTTTATAGATGACCCGGCTGCTGTTCATGGACTCCTAGACTAGCTGTTGTATTTTAGAAGACTAGATGCCCGGGAAAGGCCAAGCCCAGGGTGGAGGTCATCGCCGTATTCTCTCGGCGTTGTCAGGAATCCGAGACAGATTTTAGAATGGGCCGGTGCTCAGACGTGGAGCGGTACTGTTTCCGGTGGCTTTGCCTGCAGAGACGAAAGTGTGTCTCCCCGCAGCGTGCACCCGGCAGCATCCACTGCTGCCCAAGCTCCCAGGAACTACCCTCGCGTTTCTGACGCTCTGCAGACTCTGTGTTGTACCGTGGGGGGTCCAGACCTGATGGGGTTTTATGGGATCCGGAGAGCCGGTGTGGCACATTCAGAAGAAGGACGTCCCTTGCAAAATGACTTTCCTACGTGTTTCTGCTCGCTGCTCTGCCAAGTGCAGGTGCTGCTCTCTCAGAGAGCGTTCAACCCGTCAGGGATCCAAAAATAACCAGCGGTGCAGTGTCTCCACTTTGGCACTGTCAGGCACTTCGGCCCAGGGAGTCCTTTGGGGGTCTCCTGTCTACTGCAAGCCGTTCAGTGTCATCCCTGGCCTCGGCCCCCTAGACACCAGCAGGAATCCCCCGACCTCCAGCACTTTTGAAAACCAAAATCCAAAAATATCGCCCAGACATTACAAAATATCCACCACTTGGGATCTGCTTCCGGAAGCATTATTTCCCCTGGGACTTTCCGATGTATTAAGAATGATTCATCGCACGCCCTGGAGAGAGACACAGGAGTCATCTGTGACATGTAGTGTCTGTTCCAGCAACAAAACCAGATAAATATACCCTCGAACCTTGAGGGGATTCAGGGGGGCAGGGACTTTGTTGTATATGCATATCTTTGTCTTGCAAAATTGGGGGAAAATAGCATTTTGGGGGATGCTGTATGCAGGGTCATTCCAAGGAAACCAGCACAGGCCACCAAGTTGTCATGTCTTAATGACCACAAAACGGGACACCGTGATCGGTGACCCACGGCCTCTTGAGGGATATGCATGTCTTGAGGGAAAGATGAATGTATATAACCTGGACGTATGGCAACGCCAGGCCCATAGGAGTCTGGTGAATGAATGACCTGTTCTGCAGGGGGCCATGCCAACATGCCTCCCAGTGGGTCACGGTGTGTGTGTGTGTGTGTGTGTGTGTGTGTGTGTACGCACGCATTCGGCCGACAGACTCAGTGGGTGCCCACCAGAATATGACGAGAGCTGTGCCCCGTATGGCCTCTTTGAACCATCTTTGTGCCCTCCCCAGGCATTTGGAGCTCACTGCTTCTTTTTATTTTTAACTAATTTTTTGTTAAGTTTATTTATTTGTTTTGAGAGAGACAGAGCAAGGGAGGGACAGAAAGAGAGAGAATACCAAGCTGGCTCCGCACCGTCAGCACAGAGCCTGACACGGGGCTCGAACCCATGAAACCACGAGATCATGATGACCTGAGCCAAAATCAAGAGTCAGACGCTTAACCGACAGAGCCACCCAGGCGCCCCCGGAGCTCAGCGCCTGTTGCACACCAGAGTCTAAGCAATGGGCTCCTTGCCGTGTGACACCAAGGGCACGGAGGCAATGTCCCCAGAGCCCTTTGCCTTCCCTGCGGGACACAGTGAAGCTTTGCTTTCATTGCCTCTGCACAGCACATGCTCGGAATAGCTGAAATTCCGCACATTCGTGACGAGGGTAAATAATAAAGTATTGAGTCACACAGAAAGGCCGATGCAGAGCATGGGAAATGGGCTTGGAGACAGGGCAGGGCATCCTAAATGAGCCCTGTTGTTGGGCGCAACGCGGCCCCCTCTCCCAGCTCCTTCCTTTCTCAAGGCCGTGCCTAGAAATAGCCCACAATTAGCAGCCCTCACAAAGCCCGGTCTTACGGGCGCGGAGGATATTTTAGCCCTGGTGGACTCAGTGTGACACGCTCCGTTCGAACGGGCTTTCCAGTTTGGTATTCAGAGAGCTAATTCATTTCGCAGCCGCCAGCGCCGCATTCCCCATCAGGCCCGTGACAATGAACCTGTCTGCATCCCCAGTGCGTCTCTCTCGGCTGCGGCAAGTGCGGAGTAGTGACCACGCGGCAGGGGCTGGAGCCGGCCGGCTTCCCGGCGTTTCCACCGACACCACTGGGATCCTCGAACCCCGCGTTTGTCAGCCCTGCTGGAAATCCGCCCAGTTTCTGGTTCTCCTCTCCGTCCTCCCGGTCTACAACCAGGGAGGGTGGAGGGGGTCCCGGCCACTCAGAAGTCTCCACTGCCTTCCGCACGCCTCGGGCTCTGTTGGCCGCTTCTGACATTTCCGGAGGCAGAGGCAGGCCAAGGGGGCTGAGCACACCCCCTGTCCCTGGGCAGGATGAGGACAGAGAGAGCGGGAAGTCTGGAAACCGGGGCCCCCCTGGAGCAGCAGGCCGAGGGAGGCTTGCCTGGGGACCTTGAATCCGCTCGGCCACATGCGCTCTCCCCCTGGCCTCGGCCGCCCGTTGGGAAACACAGACACGACCCTATCTGCCGTCAGAGCCTGGGTCCGGGTGCACAGGAAGGGTGTCTTCGGCCTTCCCTTTCCAGACCGCCCCCTTGGCAAGTCCCCGCTCGAAACTTCGGAGACAGCGAGTATTTCTCGGAGGGAAGGGAACGAAAAGACAGTGGCTCCCGTGTCCCACACGCTCTGTTGTTCGCACATCCCTGGCCTTCTCATTCTGGCTCATGAAAACATACCAGAAGCTTCTCTTGGCTGCTCCAGAATAGTCTTTCCAAAATGCATCTTTATTGCAAGAAATGTCATTCTTCGTGCAGGGCCCCGGGTGGGCAGTGATCTTTTAAGGCAGTGAAAGTAGCTCTATAGCATTATTGCTCGTGCGATCGAGTTTTCGGGGGCGAGAGTGGAGTTCGGGGGGTCTGGAGCCGACGGCCAAGAATTCTTGAAGATGTAGTTGGTGCAAAATGGTGATTTTATTGAAGCCCGGGGACAGGACCCGTGGGCAGGAAGAGCTTCCCAGGACCAAGAGGAGAGACTGGTTACATACTATGGAGTTGGGGGAGGTACAGTCCAGGGGAAGTTTCCAGTGAGACTTTCATATGCTAAAGAAGACTCCCAGCATCCTGGAGGCCTGGCTATTGTCCAGCTAAGGTTGTTTTTCCCTCCAGCAAAGCATTAGCATTGAGACAGTAAGGGGTTCCTGGAGAAAGTTTTACTCTGCCCGCCTCGAGCATTTGCCAACGGCTGCAGGTTACAAGGCAATTGACTTCTATCTTCCATTTCCTTCTGCCTCTGTTTCTCATGTCAATGGCATCTCTCAAGGTCTAGAAATTTCCATAATTTAAAGAGAAAGCCAAGACTTGTTATAGGCAACTAGTGGAAGTGGACTGTGTTACGTACCTATTTTCACCTTGGTGTCATCGTTTCCAAAGTCTGAACCGCTCTGTGGACGTTTGGAAGGCACGTGGCCCCGTATCAACTATGTTGTCGGGCACATTAGTCTTTGCGTTGGCTTGCTCTTTTGCTCTTCCGTTTCTCTATGGCCTCTCCTGCAAAAAGGATTTGAAGGAGCCTCCATAAAGAAGCATATATAAAAAAAGAGCTTACCATAGGCATAGAGAAGAGTTGAAAGCAGGTATGCCGACCAAGAATCTCAAATTTTCCCCCGAACTCTCTGCATCAGGGACAAAAAATGGGGCAGAGAGTGAGGGAGAAATTATTCATAGTTTCTGTTATCAGACAAGAGGCAGCAGAAGTGTGTTCTCATACACGGGCTATCCTCACACATACGTTAAGTGCGCTGGGAACATGATTGGACTTCTTGATTCATAGCATCTCACACTGGGTGGGTTGTCTAATTTCCGGCTGTCTATATAGTTGTCACACCTTCAAGCAGAGTGTTCAGGTTGAGTAAGCGTTATCGAGTTCAGGGATTCAGTTATACAGTTATTCAGTTATACCCAGTTATTCTCTGGGTGTGTACAGCTTACTCCTCCCCGACTTTTCCCCACACTTTTACTACTTTGGGGTCGTTGAACTGTAAGGGCAAATCGGGACTGATTCCATTTTCCTTAAGGGCAAACTGGGACTGACTCCATTGTGTTTCCTGTCTTCCACCCTGAGTCCCCAGTGCCTGCTCAAAAGCTGCAACTTCCTGGTTCCAAAAGAACCACGCCCAGTGACCTATGGAACAGGACCCTTGACCCTTCCTCAGCCAATCGGCTAGGGTCACAACCATCACCCCTCCCACTGCCCCTAGACCCCTTTAAAACTTGTGTTTTTGGAATGGGCTCTCTCTCTCGACCCACTGCTGCGTCGGTGCGGTAGGAGATTGAGCTCGAGCTAGCTCGATTAAAGGCTCTTTGTTCTTGCATCGGACTCGGCTCCCTGGTGGTTCTTGGGGTCCCCGAATTCTGGGCATAACAGAACCTAAAACCAGTGGTAGGGCAAAATCACCGTGTATGAAAATGAGCATAGAAGCAACATAAGTACTCTTTTTTGGACTCCAACCCAAAGGCAGTCATATGATGGTGACGCATTTTCTCCTCCATGGCTTTTATTTTTAAGAAGTGGAATATAATCTAGAAATATACTGTTTACAAATCCTACTTGAGGTGAACTTGATGCAATTTTGGAGGGGTGGGGGCGTCCAGAGACGGCGGCCTTGAAAGAATTCTTGAGACATCTTTGGTGCAGAAATGTGATTTTATTGAAGAAAGGGGACAGGACTCCTGGGTAGAAAGAGCTACGCTGGGGTCGTAAGGAATGACTGGTTATATACAATGAAGTTGGGGAGGTAAAGTCAAAGGGAGGCCTCCAGAGGGACTTTGACATGCTAACAACGCCTAAGATCCCTGAGGCCTTGCTATTGTCGAGCTAAGGTGGTTTTTCTTCTAGTAAGGCGTCCACATTAGGACAGCACAGGGTTCCTGGAGAAATATTCTACTCTGTACCTGCCTCAAGTGTCTGTCAATGAGCTGCAGGTTATAAGGAAATTTAATTTTACCTGCCATTTCCTTCTGCCTTTGTTCCCACATCACTATGGAGCGGAGGGTGATGTTGGGGCTCCAGGAAAGTGACTCTGTAGGTTTGTGGAGATGAAGCTGTTGATAAGATTGCCTTCTTCTTGTCATTTACTAAGACATGTGTAAACTGATGCAGACTCGTGTCCCACATGACTGTGATCTCTTAACCGCTGTTTTTTCCCTTTCTTCTGTTCTCAGGCAGCCAGGAGTACCTGAGGAATGTCACGCATAGCCCACCTGGGGGCGGTTTCCAGGGCGACACCTTGCCTTGTGGTCCCTCATGAAACTCCCACCCAGAAATTTGAGTAGTGTGTTCAGACAGACACAAAAATATGCAACGTGTGAAGCATAAAGCCTCTGGGGCCCCTTAAGAATTCAGAGCAAATAAAACAGCTGAGGTCAGGCTTACTGAAGCCTCAGCTCAAATCAAATGAAGATATTTCCATGGTTGGTGGTGGGGGAATCGTGTGGGGGTAACCTTCTCAAAGCCGTGGGCAGTTGTAAAAATACCTCACATGTTGCATTGTGCGTCAACGTACAACGTGCTTTTCCCACACACTCTCACCTAGGATTCTGAACAGCCCCCGGGAAGTCTCAATAGTAGACAGAGAAACCACAGACTGAGGAATTAAATGACCGGCCAAAGCATCGTAAATATTGGAGAAACAGGGGGAGATTGCCAATCTAGAAGATAGATATGACTCCATATTTATTTCCCCCTGATTTGGGAAGTAAATCCACCTCTAACTGGTGACACAGCAACATTTGCAATGTGCGAAACATAACCAGGAGTCCGTATAGTCTTTCTCGTTTGGGATGTATGAAAGTATCAGTTCTCCATCCACAGAGAGCCCACACCCAGCTCAGTGTAAACAGGAAAATGTCCAAACTCTATACTCTGCTAATTATAGTTCCAAACTCGACCAATGGAAAAATTCAAAGATGTTGGCAAATACTTATTGACAAGAATATTCATTGATTACTATTTATACTAGGCAAAAATTGGGAAGTACCAAGTATCATCCCTCCCTCTGCCCCACAACCTGCTTTAAAAAGGAACAGGTACATGATAATGGTCCTGTTTTGTTTCAGAATATTATATACAGGTTTTTCGTTGTATTTTCAAATAAGGGTTCATGATGTGGGAAGATGCATGTGGTGTCGAATTTAGTGAAAACATTGCATGCTATGAATTGTGTGTAGAGCATCAATTCTCAAGCTTTAAAGTCCTCCGGAGGACTTGGCTAAAAATGGGGCTGCCCTTCCCCACCTTCGGGTTTCTGATTAAGTAGGTCTCAGACCTCAGAGTAGGTCAAACAAGAATTTGCACTTCTAACAACTTCCCAGCTAATACTGCATAGGGACCCCTCTGAATTAAACAAATATGCATTAGGAGTGTTAACAGGGCCAACCTTCCTTGTAGACACTAACTGTCAACACCGGGTGCTGACAGAACTGACTGGGGAACTTAAAAAAAAAAAATCAGTGTCCAGTGGGCATGTGAAGTGGTAAAGGGACTGTCGGAAAGAGCTTGGTGTTTCTTGAGGAAGTTAAACGTGGAATTAGCCTATCCTCTCCCAGCTCCACTCCTAAGCGTAGATCTCAAGAGAATTGAAAACAGGTGTTCGGGGGCGCCTGGGTGGCTCAGTTGGCTAAGCATCCAACTCTTGATTTCGCCTCAGATCATGATCTCACGATTCGTTACATCAACTCCCGAGTCAGGCTCTGTGCTGAGTATGGAGCTGCTTGGGACTCTCTCTCTCCCTCTTTTCATCCCTCCCCTGCTCACACGCTCTCTTTCTCAAAACAAATAAATACTAAAAAGAAAAAGAAAAAGAAAACATATGTTCAAAAACAGGTGTGCAAATGAATGTTCACAGCAGCGGTAGTCAGAATTGGTAGAAAGTAAAAACAACCCATACGTCCATCAACGCATTAACAGTTAAACAAAACTGTGGCCTAGGTCTATCTATACCTCGTGGATGAGTACTTGGCTGTGGAAAGGAGTGTAGTTCTTAACCCTGCTACAACATGGCCGAACCTTGAGTAGGTTAGGCTGAGTGACAAAAAAAAGCCAGATACAAAGACCGTATTTGCATAATTTTACATATATGAAATGTCCGGAACAGGAAAATGCATAGAGACAGAAAGCAGATTGAGTGGCTGCCTGGGGCTGAGGTCAGGGGCAATGGGGAGTGACTGCTTAACGGGTACAGAGTTTTTTGGGAGCACTGAATTGTGCAGAAACTGGGTAGCGGTCATGGCTGCGTACGGTGTGAATGTGCTAGAACGAGTAGGTTATACATTCTTAGATGGTTAATTTTATGTTATACGAATGTTATCCCCATTTGTTTTAAATGTCCAGACAGCACCCCAGAGATTCTGATTTCTTCATTCTGGGACCGGTCTATTTTAAAAACTTTTCAGACGATTCTAATGGGTAGTTCAGCTTGCCTGACCTGGTGGGGATTCAGACAATCCCCAGCGTGAACAATACTGAATGCTTCAGATAGGGTTCAGATGAAGAATAAAACATTGGGAAGCCAGAAGCTGCAACTCCAGGGGGCGGGACCAGCAGCTTCAGCCCCACCTGGGAGCTCGGCAGAAAGCTCGACCCTCCAGCCCCACCCCAGGCGTCCTGAAGGATGATACGCCCTTTCACAAAATCGTTCAGCCCTTCCCACATCATATTTCACGGAACTCCAGTGTCTGGAGGGTTATTATTCCTTGTCCTGAGACAAAGAGTTTCTCCTGCCCAACGAATTTGGGAAACGCTGCTTGGAAGCATGTTAATTGCGTTCTTAGCCTTCTGTACCTCTGAGCCTTTGAGAAGCTCCTGCATCTGACACCCTTCCACGAGCATTGTAGGGTTTGACATGCAGTCATATCCTAAACCATTGGAAAACTGAAGCTCCTTTGAAAGGAACACTTTACAGTTCTGAGGGACACTAGCCTTCTACAAGGAGACATCTGGGAAATCCTTCTCCAAGACAACTTTGAATCTTCTGCACCTTCAAACACCACCTTGCACTGGGTCAGACGCCCAGGCCCAGAGAGACGGAGAAGCCATGGACGTAGAGCTATCACAGATGGTACTGAAACATGGGTCATGAAACAAGGGAAAATGTGGGGAAAGGGACAGGATCCCTTCACAACACTGCTCTTGGTCGTCCTGAACCTGGAAGATTCTGAGGCTTCAGCCCTACAGTCAAGGTAAACTGGAAAAATGAGATTTTACACCCAGGGAGACCATGTTACTGAGAAATCCTTTGCACTCAACTCCAAGCAGTGCAGACTTTTCTACCAAGTTTTTCCTGCCTACACTGGGCCCAACTAATGCCCAAGAAAAAGTTTAATATTGTTTTGTGTGAAATCCATCTTGACATGACTCAGTTTCTATAAATGATAAAACTACCCAATCAGGAAACAAAGTTCATGAACTTCTGGAAAGAAAGTCAACAGCCCTCTTTGTCCTATCAATGGACTTTTTTTTTTTTTGCCCCTGTATATTTCCACAAAAGTCTGATTAGCCATACTCAAACTTGTTTTTCTGGAAACGACTGGAAATATCAATGTAATTTTTAACCTGACGTGACATATTCAAGAAAGGGGATGGATGGGAGCCTCTGAGGTCCAACATGAAATTGGTCCCAATGTCGAAGCGATAAAAAATGATGTTCTCTGTCCTGTTTATCAATCTATTAATATTAGTTCATAGCTGGGATGCTGGCACTGTCTGGAGCCCCTTAGACCAAAGGCGCCAAGTAGCCCCTTGCCTTTCACTTCTGTGCAAGATTCAGGAATTCATTAACCACTTTAGAAAAACGACGACAACTGTATTCCATTTAATAGAGTCAAAAGAAGAATTCCCACCCAAGCCCACATTTCCGAACTCAGTTAAAATAATTTCGGTAGACTTAAGGGAGACGGAACACAAATGAGTCACGAAGTGTACCAGTGAACAAGCAAACAAAAACCAGACAAAGGGAAATGATGTTCACTGCTGTGTGGCTGCAAGCTGTGGGGGAAAAATGTGTTTTTAAAGAAATCTTATTGTGGGAGAATTAACATCTGCTTATTTCTTTATTTCCTGGATAGAAAACACAGGTCAGGGTCTTGTCAACCCAACAGTTATTGGCTTCTATGTTACGGGGATTGTGTAGGATTTCTTTGTCGGGCGTTTGCAGGGTTCTGTGAGTCCAGTGTGGCCCACCGCTTTGTCTTGTCACAGCCTTCTGGAACACGGCCATGCTCATACATTTACGCATCATCTATGGCTGCTTTCCTCCGAGTAGCAGTCAACTCGTTGCCACAGAGGCCAGCAAAGCCTCCGACATCTATGTGGCCCTTTACAGGACAGTTTGCCAACCCCTGCCTTAAGAATACTTCTGCACATGAGGCCATTTCCACAGGCATCTCATGATAGGGGGAATTTAAATACCAAATTATATATCTATGTATCTATATATCTAGACCTACATAAATATACATAAATATAGAACTAGATTTCTAGATATGTAGATATATAGATATATCTACCCGTGATGGATATGATAGGGCGCCCAAATATGTAGCTAGATGACATGAGATTAGCATTGAATCAGTACATGGAGTAAAGTAGACAGCCATCCCCGCTGTGGGTAGGCCTCATCTAATCAGTTGAAGACCAAAAAAATCAGAGAGGTGGAGGAAAGTTTGAATTTTGTCTGTCTCTCAGACTGACGGTTTGAGCTGGGCACTGGTCCCCTGCCCTCAGACTGACACTTAAAGCATTGGCTTCCCTTGTTCTCAGGCCTTCTCACTCAGACTGAACTGTACTATTGGCTGTCCTGGGCCTCCAGCTTGCTGGTGGCAGACTGTGGGACTTCTCAGCTTCCATAATTGTGCCTGTCAATTCTTCGAATCAATTAATCAATCTGTCTCTCCCTCCTTTCATCCCTTCCTCTACCTCGACCCCATATACTTCCCACTGGAGAACCCTGACTAATACAAACAAACACTATCTATTAAGCTTTAACTCTGTGGCCCAATTATGTAAACCTTCTTCAAACACTACTATGCGCAAGGTAAGGTGAAAATTCGGAAGATGAAGAGAACAGTTCTCACCCTAAATGTGGTCTAATGCATAAGAGGCCCATGACTCTTCATTTAAGTGGAGGGTCAGGCATGACTTGAGAGAGAGCTTCGCAAACTTCCAGCTTGTTAATTCTCAAGGGGCATCAAACCGCTCACCGTCCAGAGGTTGCTCAAAGTTTCATAAGAAAGATGGTATTTCAAGGAGCCTTTGGATGTGAAAAGGAGGCCGTCTCAGAATATAGAGAATAGGAGGTGGCCGACGCAGGTGGGGTTGAAGTAGTGCAAAGAAAAAATGGGTTTCTGGAGTAGATCAAGACATTTGGGCGCGACGTTTCCAAGGGGGCTCCTCTGCTTCTGTTCCCTGTGATGGTGAAATGCCTGGATTCTCTGAGCCCGGCGGCCATGGAAGAAAGGACGGGAAATAAGGCAGAATGGACCAAGCCTGAATGCCCACTCTACATCCTATAACCCAAAGGAAGACTTTTGGATGGAGAAGCCACAAGCTATCTGGAATGACTTAACTTTTGTATATATTAGGGGAGTGAGTTGGGTTGGAAGGGGAGAAAACCTCAGTGTTTCATCAGAGAAATTTCCCATCTCTTGATGATTTTTTGCCGGGAGTTGCTAGAGTATCACCTGCTTTTCCTGATCGTTTAAGACCTAATGAGAGAGATTTGCTTTCACATGGGTCTTCTGTTCAAATTCAGCAAGCAGCCTGACCCCGCGTAGCCGTTGGTCAGGTTCTGAATGATTTAAACACTGGCATTCTATCCTTAATGCAGGTGGGCACAGTGTGAGTGAATTGTAGCCTGAAATACCATTTGGGAGGAAACGCCTCCAACGTGAAAGGTGGCAATCCATCCCGCTCTCTTCTCTCTTCCTTGCCTGTCATCGGACAAAGACATCTCGCACAGGTTAAGTTAATTTGTGTTAGAGAATGCGCCACCGTGTTGATGTTAAAGTTTCATAGATGTCAAGAGGCTAACTCATGACTCCATCACAAAGCCCTAGACACACCATGGCACCTGCCTGTGTGCTCTGGAAAACTTTTGTCACCACTCTGGGTCTCTGGTTCCTTAGCTCCAAACAAGCAGACAGCAGGCTTTCCTGTAAAGTCCAGTTAGTAAATGTGTCTGGCTTTTTGGGCCATGCAGTCTTCATCACATGGACCCAACTGTGCCATTGTAGAGCAAAAGCCACCACAGACCATAGGCAAATGAGTGAGTGTGGCCAGACTCGGCCTGCCCACCGTAGTTTGCCCATCTCCGGACTTGATCACTCTCCCAGATCTTATTAATATCCTGTGCTGGGAACGCAAGGGTAAAGGGAATTCAGAATTTGCTGGAAATGTTTCGCCGCCCTTCATAGGAGAAAGCTCCCTTTCTCAGGGTAAAGATCCAGAATGGGGAAGATACACCATCAAAATAGAGCCCATACAATGGGAAAGAATGCATGTAAATCACGCAGTCGAAAGTCCCTGAAGCTTGTCGTGCCCCAGGCAAACCGAAGGGCTTTGGGAACAATCTGTAGAACAGAGTGTGCCTCGAATTTATCTTCCTTTTACGTCACTTGGGCTCCACGGGTTCGAAAGGATCTCAGCAAATGATGGGAGACTGTTTCCTCTTCGTGGTATTTTCCGGCCATCGAAATTGCTATTTCTTTAACTATGACTGAGAGCCCAGCTGCCAGGCTCCCCCGGAATCCTGTCCAACAGACTCAATGAGTTTGTGATGGTTCTATAAAGCAGCAGTCCAAGCAGCAAGGAGCTGCAATGCTCACAAACCTTGGCAATTTTCTCCAACGCAGTAAAACTCAGACAATGAAAATGACAAGCTCAAAACACAAGGGATCCGACGAAAGCCTCCCTGCGAACGTGAATGAGAAGCGAGCGACAGAGGAAAAAAAAAAATCATCCTGGTTTTTGTTTTTGAATCGTGGAATTGAAACGGAGACTCCTGACAGCCTGCCTTGTGTTCGTTGGTCTCTCAGTGAGAAAGAGTCACGGGTTTCCTCCCGCCTGCCCCTGTGGATTAATGAAGGGCGAGACAGGAATTGCAGAACTGCCATGCGGAATGACCTTACCTGATAAGATTGTTCTGCCTTCCCTGCCGAAGGTGAGCAGGGCGTTCGGGATACGGACGACCATTTTCCCCACACCTTAATGAGAAAAATTGACCTGCCTCGTCACCAGCTGTCTTCCTTGTTTCTGTTCTAAATAATTTCTGCAACATCTTTGTCTTCTTATATGTAGAAATCAAGCGAAAAGCTCTCAGGTACGGCTTATCGTTGGCAAACTACATGGATGGGGGTGGAGGAGTCACAGGCTTGCTTGGGACACCCATGAAGTGGGAGCAAACACTGACGACAGTCTAGTCAAGACCCATTCTTGGGAGGATGGGCATAATAGCATGACTGCTCAAGCTCTACGCTGGTCCAAGTGCCTCTTTTGCTCTGCGTAGACAAATGTGGCAGCGTGGTCTAGCATACCACGTTTAATGGAGTCCAGCCTCTGCTGATTTCAGCAAGGTGCTCGCTTTTCAGGGGCAAGAACAGACAATCCATAAAAAAAAAAAAAAAGCCAGTGCTTACCTGCGATGAGCTGATGGCCTACCTATAGAACTTGTACAGTAATGTGCTGTAGTTGTGAGCGTCCTGTTGAAAATTATTCAATGAAACCAACGTGGATGCATGTTGGTCAAAAGGGAATGGCCCCTACTGGGAGTAATAATAATAATAATAGTAATAATAATACTAATACACCCAAAACACAAACACCAGAGTCTCACATTAATTCCAACAATCTAGATACTTGTGATGAATGTTTTGCCAACAATTGGATCTTGCCATTTTTATCTCGAGGAGATTTCTGTAGGTAAAAATGCCCACATCAATGTGTCCAGCACCATTCAAGGGAAGTCAGCTGTCATTACTTACTCAATCCTTCCTACAACCCTGAGGCAGAAATCATTGCTTCTACCGTTTTAGCTAATATACTCAACCAGACACAGCAAGTACGTGGGGAAGCCTTTGGAACCAGGCAGCGTGGCTTTGGGTACGCGTTCTTAAATCCTAGATCATATTGGATAGGGACAGAGTTTCTCCACCTCGGCACTCCTGACATCTGCAGTAGGTGATTCCTTGTTGTGGGCCATGCCGTGTGCGTTGTACGATATGGAGCCTCAACACGCGAGATGCCAAAAGCACCCCCGCCCAACTTCCTCAGTTGTGACAACTGTACAAAGACTTCAGACATTGCCAATTGTCTCCAGGAGGGAGAGGGGGAAACAGGAATGCACTAAATTGCTACTGTCTGAGTTCCACTGATTTAGTACCTGCTTCTTCAACATCAGAGGGTTGCAAACGCTGGTGTGTCCAGGGGCCAGGCAGGTAACGAAAAGAGGTGTGTCGGTTCACTGTAACAACAGAGGTTCCGCTGTTGGTACTGTTGATCTAACTACCTTGCATTTTAGGACCATGGAGAGAGCAAGCCAAACTACCTACAAGGGTTACCTTTGGCCCACAGATTGCCTTTTGGCCCACGGATGATTCCATGGATGGAAGCAGAGTTTCTGCATCCTGGACTTTGATATTTGGGGCTGGGTGAGTCTTTGTTGTGTGTATGTGTTGTGGGGTGGAGGCTGTTCTCCACACTGTAGGATATTTAGCTTCAACCTGCCGAATTCTAGTACCGCCTCCACCCTGTAACACCAACCCAAAATGGGCCCACACACTGCCAGCTGTCCCCAGGAAGGACAAAACTGCCCCAGGCGGGGAACCACTGGTTAAAACCCCATGAAACTGCCGACACTTAGTTGTTCTTAACCTATGAAAATGGCGGTTTCAAACGGCTCAATCGAATAGTCTCTCAGAGGTTCCTGCTCCGGCTTGCCTGATAGGTGAGTTTTTCAGGTGGTGGAGGATGGCGGTAGGTGGTGGAAATGGGTACTGGAGACCCGCTCACACCTCGCAAGTCTGGTACGTGCAAGTCTCCAAGACACCCCTGCTTCTGCACAGACTGAAGTGAGAACCACGTGTCTGATATAGTTTGAAATTGCAATGTTTCTTTTTTTTTTTTTAATTAAAAAAATTTTTAGTGTTTATTTATGTTTGAGAGAGAGAGACAGAATACAAGTAGGGGAGGGGTAAGAGATGGGAAGACACAGAATCCAAAGCAGGCTCCACGCTCTGAGCTGTCAGCACAGAGCCCAACTTGGAGCTTGAACTCACTGGCCATGAGATGATGACCTGAGCCGAAGTCGGACGCTCTCTTGACTGAGCCACCCAGGCACCCCCGAAATTACAGTGTTTGAAGGCACTCACACACAGGTGAATTGTTGGGGAGGTGGGCAGGCACTGTTGGAGAGAGGCTCAAAGCAGACTTGTGTAAAGACTCAAACCAAAAGAACACCCATCCCCTTTCTCGTCACGCAAGAAGTCCGAAATAGAGCTTCCAAGACATTTGAATCATGTGTAATGCCCTCCAGGGTTGTGCCATGGAAGCTGGTTCTGAGTTCATCCGTGGGCCGTGGCTAAGCGTGAAATGACTGTGCCACTATGTTCCAAGCTGGGTAAAAGGCAGCTGCTAGTAAGGTTGAAGTGGCTTCATCCTGTCTTCATTAGGAGCAAGGTGAGCCCATTAAAATGGCTTATTATTTCCGCCCGGCTGTGGATTCCACATTCACCACCAACTAATGAGGAAAATAAAACAGAAAGTAGCTCCCGTCCTGTGACGTCTTCATTCAGGACAATGCGGGGCCTCATTAATGAAGTAGTTCCGTAATGCAGCAAGAATTTACAGACGTAGCAGGGCTAATACCGATCAGCCCCTTTCTCTGGCAGGTGCATGGTACGCAGTAATGGCACTGGTTTTGAGTTTGTTAACAACGGACACAACACATGCCATTGTTGATAAGATTCTTTATGCAACACTAGCTTAGCTACACTAAATAGTAATTCCACAACCTTACAATGCCGGGCCCTGGGAATATAATTCTTCTAGTTTTCAACAGTAACATTTGTATGGAAAACACAAAGCTGAGCCAAGAAAGATCTCGCAAATTCTCTTTTTTAAATTAAAAAAAAATGTTTTTATTTATATTTTAGACAGACAGAGAGATAGAGTGCAAGCAAGGAAGGGGCATAGAGAGAGGGAGACACGAAATTCAAAGCAGGCTCCAGGCTCTGAGCTGTCAGGACAGAGCCCGAGACGGGGCCTGAACTCACGAACCGAGAGATCATGACCTGAGCCAAAGTCTGATGCTTAATCGACTGAGCCACTCAGGCACCCCTCACAAATTGTTGATAAAATTGTTATATATTCTGACAATTGTTTATAAAAGGCATATACCATTTTATTTATTTTGATGTTTAAATTCTGTTTTACTTATTTTTTTACATTAATATAAATATTTTAACCTCTTATATGCATAGTTGAGGTTCCCTAGTATTTCAACCCGCTTCGTTTCTTAAATTTTTAAAACGTTTATTAATTTTTGAGAGAGAGACAGAGCACAAGCAAGGGAGACACAGAATCCAAAGCAGGCTCCATGCTCTGAGTTGTCAGCACAGAGCCCGATGCAGGCTTGAATCCATGAGCAGCGAGATCATGACCTGACCCAAAGTCGATGCTTAACTGACTTAGCCACCCAAGCGCCCCTACCCCCTTCATTTCTTAAATAAAAGAAATTGTTTTCTTTTATTTCACCTAGCTGAAGAGTTGTTGTAGTGTAATATTGGTATTATACTTCAAAGAAGAAAAGAACTGTTGATTTTGAAGATGAATATTCAAACATCCTGATGTCTTTGATAGCCGTTTAAGCAGGCAAGCTCTGTGTGTGAAAACGTTTTCCTGGAAGATGTCCAGTGATTAAAAAGCTATCACATGTTTTTACTGGATGTTGCTCATTTAGGCATGGAAGAATTAATACCCTTCTCAAGTTAATAGTTCTTGAGATCCAAGAGATAGTAAAATCTTGCCTGTCAGGGAACATACATTCTGTGGAGAAAGACATTCGCAAAATATATAGCAGCACTACTCAAAATTTTATTCACCTTTTTTTAAAATCTTATTTAAATCCAAGTTAGTTAACGTGTACTGTAATAATGTTTCAGGAGAAGAATTCAGTGATTCATCACATACAACACCCAGTGCTCATCCCAACGAGTGCGCTCCTTAATACCTGTCACCCTTTAGCCCATCCCCCACCTGCCATGCCTCCACCCCCGTCAGTCTGTTCTCTGTATTTAAGAGTCTCTTACGGTTTACCATACACCATTTTAATGAGCGTACCATGAATGTGCCTCCTTCCACTT
This sequence comes from Paguma larvata, assembly GCA_030068075.1. Lineage (NCBI taxonomy): Eukaryota > Metazoa > Chordata > Mammalia > Carnivora > Viverridae > Paguma > Paguma larvata. Next base: position 3,230,294 of record CM057830.1, on the reverse strand, counting down.
AAAGAATCTTCTTTGCTGCTGTTTTTGATAATGGCTTTATTCCTTTTTATTCTAATTAAGCATGCTATTTTGAGATAATTATAGACCTCGAGTTGTAAGAAATAATAGAGATGTCACATGCACCATGTATCCAGTTTCCTGCAATAGTAATATTTTGCAAAGCTATAGTACAACATCGCAACCAGGGCGCAGACATTAATACACTCAAGACATATGATATTCCCATCACCACCAGGAAACCTCTTGCTAGCCGTATCCCCTTCCCACCCGCTCCCACACTTTCCTTAACCCCTGAAAACCACTAATTTATACTCCATGTGTACAATGCTGTCCTTTCCAGACTATTACCTAAGTAGGAGCATAACCTTTGTGGCTGGCCTCTTTCATTCAGTATAATTCTCTGCAGATGCATCAGGTTGTTGCTTATATCCAAAATTTGTCTCTTCTGAAATCTGAGTTAATATTCCATGCTATAGACATTCCATAGTTTTTAACCATTCACCCTCTGAAGGCAGTCTGCATTGTTTCCAGTTTTTGTCTTTTATTTTAATTCAAAAAAAAATGAAAATAATCTCTATACCCCATGTGGAACTCAAAAGGAGTCAAATTCCACTTTTCAGCGATTGCAAATAAAACTTCCTTAAACATTTACGTACAACTTTTTAGGTGAACCTAATCTTTATTTCCCTGGGATAAATGCCCAAGAGTGCAGTCTCTGGGTTGTATATTAGCTGTATGTTCAACTGTTTGAGTAACTGTCAAGCTGTTTTCAAGAGTGCCTGTACCGTTTTGCGTACCCCGCCAGCAATGTGGGAGTGATTTGATTTCTATGCATCCTCATCAGCATTTGCTTTGTCAATATTTTTTATTTTAGCCCTTTTGATATCCATGTGGTGATATTTCATTGCGGTTTTTGTTATCAAATCAGTTTCATTAATATCGTTTTACTTATTTATTTTTTAATTTTTTTAATGTTTATTTATTTTTGAGAGAGAGCGAGTGACAGAGTGTGAGCAGGGGAGGAGGGGCAGAGAGAGAGGGAGACACAGAATCTGAAATCGGGTCCAGGTTCTAAGCTGTCAGCACAGAGCCTGACTCGGGGTTCAAACTCATGAACCGTGAGATCGTGACCTGAGCCAAAGTCAGACAATCAACCGACAGAGTGACCCAGGTGCCCCTTACTTATTTATTTTTTAAAATAACCTCTATGCCCAACGTGGAACTTGAACTCGTGACCCCAAGATCAAGAGTCGCATGCTCCACCGACTGAGCCAGCCAGGCGCCCCTCACTGTAGTTTTAACTTGCATTTCTCCAATAGCTAATGAAGTTGAATCTCTTTTCATGTTCTAACTTATCATCTGAATCTCTTCTTCAGTGAAATGTCTGTTTATGTCCTTGAACCTAGTCTAATCAGATTGTTTGCTTTTCACTGTTGTGTTTTGAGGGTCCTTTATATTTTCTAGATACAAGTGTTTTGTCAGATATATGGTTACAGATATCTTCTCCCACTCTATAGCTTTGCCTTTTTATCCTTTAGCAGGATCTTTCACGGAGCCAAAGTTTTAAGTTTTGAGGAAGACTAATCTATCAATGGTTTCTTTTATGGCTTATGATTTGGTGTCAGGTCTAAGAATGGGTTCATTTCTTCCTTTCTGATCTGCGTGCCGTTTATTTTCTTATGACACTGACTAGAGCTTCCAGCACTAATCTGAGTAAGATGATGAAGGTAGGTATCTTTGCCTTATTCTCTATCTTAGGGGAAAGTATTTAGCTTTGCACCTTTAAGTATACTGTTAGCTGCAAGTGTATAGCTGTCTTTTTTTTGAGTTGAGAAAGTTTCCCTCTATTTCTACTTTTCTGAGAATAGTTATCATAAGTGGATGCCAGTCTCTCTGTCTTTTAACTGGTGTATTTAGATCATTTACATTTAATATAATTTTTTATATGTTAAGGGTTAATTATGCCACTTTTTTCTTATCTCTGTTTTGTATTTCCTGCATTGCTTTGGGTTACTTGAACTTTGTTTAGAATCTCATTTTGGCTTCTCCATAGTGATTTTAGTGTATCTCTTTCTATAACTTTTTGCTGGTTTCTTTAGATATTATATTATATATTCATAACAATCACAGTCTACTGATGTCATCATTTTATCAGTTTTAGTGACGTAAACAAACCTTGTCCCCCGCTAACCTTCTCCTTTTATATTATGAATATCTTAAGTATTTTTTCAGCAGACACTAAGAATGACATCAATGTTCTAGTTTTTGCTCCCGCCTTCAAAAATTATTTAGAAAACTCAAGAAAAAAACCCATGTTTTTGTATATTGTATTTTCCTTCCTGATGTTCTAAGATTTCTTCTTTTACCATTTCCCTTCTATTTAGAGAATTTAGAGACCTGCTATTGACAAATTCTCTTAGATTTCTTTCATCTGAAAAGTCTTCATTTCCCTTTCATTCCTGAAGGGTATTTTCACTGAATATCGAATTCTCCATTGACAGTGTTTTTTTCTTTCAACATCTGAAAATGGTGTGCCACCATCATTTCTGGTGAGAATTCTGCTGTCATCTGATCCTCACCCCCCCGCCCAAACACCTATGGATAAGGTGTTTTTGGTGTGTGTCCGGTTTCAAGATTTTTCTTTGTGTTCAGCTTTCTTTCAGAAGTTTAATTAAGGGGCGCCTGGGTGGCTCAGTCAGGTAAGTGTCTGACTTTGGCTCAGATCACGATCTCATGGTTGGTGAGTTCAAGCCCCGTGTCAGGCTCTGTGCTGACAGCTCCGAGCCTAGAGCCTCTTTGGGATTCTGTGTTTCCCTGTCTCTGGGCCTCTCCCCTCTCATGCTCTCTCTCTGTCTTTGTTTTTTTCTCTCTCTCTCCTTCTCTCTCAAAAAATAACATTAAAAAACTGTCTTTAAAAAGTTTAATTGAGATGTGTCTTGGCACAGATTTAATGGAATTCATCCTCTTCAGTGTTCATTCAGCTTCTTAGCTGAATAAATCAGTAGATTCATGTCTATTTTCAAACTGCAGAAGTTTTCAGCCAGTATTTTCTTTGAGGGCTTTTTTTTTAGCCCGTTGTCTCTTCTACAGAGACGTTGACACTTGCGATATCCCTTATTGTAAATGCAGCTCATATAGTATGCACAAAGAAGGATTCTGATACCTGTTTTTGGCTACATCTGTGTGACTCTTATATGGTCCTTGTACATATAATATTTTGCTCTGTCACCTTAGTCTTCTCTTACTAAATTTTGTTTTATTCATTTTTGAAAGAGAGAGAGACAGAGCATGAGGAGGACAGGGGCACAGAGAGAGAGAGAGAGAGAGAGAGAGAGAATCAGAAGGCAGGCTCCAGGCTCTGAGCTGTCAGCAGAGAGCCTGATGTGGGGCTCCAATTCAGAAACTGTGAGATCATGACCTGAGCTGAAGTCGGACGCTCAACCGACCGAGCCACCCAGGCACCCCTCTTACTAATTTTTAAATATTTTAGCTAATATGATTGCTTATTAATTTCAGATGAATTTTAGAAAAATCATTACATGTTCCTAAAAATATCCATTGAAGATTTTTATTGTCATCGTATAAATCTACAATATATTTGGACATTTTTTCAATGGAAATAATTAAAACACTCATATTTTGAATTCTAGAACATGATTTTTTTGTGCAATTCATTTTATATTGCTTAGTAAAGTTTTTGTATATTTCTAGTTATGCTTTATATATTTCTTATTAAGGTTATGTCTAGATTATTTTTAATTTCTATTGGGGTAGGTCCTTTTTAGTTTTTTTATGTTTTATTTATTTTTGAGAGAGAGAGAGACAGAGCTTGAGCGGTGAAGGGGCAGAGAGAAAGGGTGACACAGAATCTGAAGTAGACTCCAGACTCTGAGCTGTCAGCATAGAGCCTGACTCAGGGCTCAAACCCACGAACCATGAGATCATGACTTGAGTTCAAGTCAGACATTTACCCAACTGAGCCACCCAGGTGCCCCAGGAGTAGGCCCTTTTTAGATAATATTTTAAAACTAGTTGTTTCTTGTACTTAGGAAAAGTGTTGTTTTATTATATTTATTTTCTATTTGGCCATTTTATTAATATTTCTAATTAATGCTATTAGTTTTTCACTAAGATTCCATATCTCTTCAGAATATTCTTTATGTCTCCCGCTTCCTACCACAGATCCCCCAAATTTAGCTACGAAACAGATTAAAGCATATTCTGAAAGATGCCTAGTAAAGTAACTTGCCTATTGTCAATAATTTTAGCAAATGCCACATTTGACATTCCCACCTGTTGATTCAGAGTGCACCTTATCATATTAAAGGCTTCGTGAAGTCTTGCATTGAACAGTCTTGCTTAATCTCACTTAACACGGTGTTCTCTATTTACAAGTCATACATATCAAAAACTCATGAGAAATGCATAGAAGTCTTGCACAATATGTACTTAGGAGATAAAGCATTTATCTTCTTAAAATATAGAGAGCTTACAAAGTGGTACAAAGATGAACTCCCCAATAATATATGGGGCAAATAACAGAAGTAATACAAATGGCCACCACCCCGTTTTCACCTGTCAGATTAACAAACCAAACCATGGTGGTATCTAGTTGCCTTTGTTTCTGATATTCTTTAGATGGAGTACGAAGAGTTGACTTACACTGAAACTTGAATTCTTCATAATTGCTGATAATTCTGGTTGCCTAGCCTAGGATGAAGAACCATCTGCCTTGCATTCTGCTCTATGACCAGTTTGCCTCATCAATCTGTCTGCTCCGTTGCCTTAACAGGGATCTCTGTTGTTACTATTCTATTTTCTGATGCCTGCCTGGAATGATTGCTTTCCAGAGATCAAACAAACACATGGGTTATATAACTGGTTAAAATGTCCAATGGATGTTAAGATGAAAGTTTTGTGGCATTCTTGGTGCATGGTACAAGTAGATGTAGATAATTTCCTAGCTACAAATACCATGAAAAAGAGTTCTAAGAATTATAGAGAGAAAAGACAGCTAATATTTTCCTATTTGTGTATTGGTTGGAGATGATAGACCTCCACAGAGGAAGCACCATGGTGCCAATTCAGAGCCCCAATTTTACTAAGTACCCCTGGAATGGAATAGGATAGACCCTTTCTGCCTTGCTGGAGGATAATACATCAAGAGGTGTAAAAATATCCATGGCCTTTGGTCCATAATTAATTACCCAGAAAAATATTCAGGGATGTCAACCATAATTTGGGTCAAGAAAACTCATAACCAAATTACCTAAAATAGTAAGGAAGAACTCCATGATGCTCGGTAACAGGGAAACAATTATAAAATGTGTAAATACGATAAAACATATAAATTATGATATATGCGGAGGCTATATAATCATATAGATCAGGGGTCAGCCAACTTTTTTGGTAAGAATCCAAATAATAAATATTTTAGATTTTGAGGATCATATAGTCTCCATCACAATTACCTAACTGCTCTTGCGAGACAAAAAAAAAAAAAAAAAAAAAAAAGCCGTAGTCAATACATAAAGGAAAAAGGAAAGGGCATGGCCGTGTTCAATAAGACCTAATTTATGGACACTGAAAGGGGAATTTCGTATAATTCTCATGTGTCGTGAAGAGTTATTCTTATTTTGATTTTTTTTTTCAGCCATTTGATTTCAGTGTAAAACTACCCTTCATGTGTGGGCTGTGTGGAAACAGATGGTGGTCAGTATTTGGCCCATTAGTTGTGCTTTACTGACTCCCAATATAACGAACAAAATCATGTTTTCAAATACTGTTTTACATGGGACAACTTCACCACATAATATTAAATGAAAACAAGTAGAATCTAAAACAGTTTTAGAGGATGCCCCCATTTTGTAAAAGTAAAGGAATATAAAAAGAATTTGAAAGAAATACCCAAAAATATTTAAATGTTTTTCTCTGTAGGGTGGCCTTTGAATGATTTTTATTCCCTTTGTATGCTTTCCTTTGTTTGCTGGGTGTTTTGCAATGAATGAGCATTATTTTTATAATAAGAAACATTACTTTGAAAAATGGTATTCTAAAAAAAAAATTCTCAAGCTGGTTCTTTCTTCTGCTATTTTAAGGATTCATTTTCCATAGTTTGAAATTTATTTCCTTTCTCTGTCATTTGTTTCCTTCTTTCAAGGATGTTTGTCTTCTATTTTGAGAACATCCTTCATTCATTTCCTCACTCATTCTTTCCCTTTCCCCCTCTCCCTCCCCATGATCTTTCTCATGGATGACATTTTTCAAAGGTCTATTTTGAGCCAAAGGGGAGAAAATATTAAACATATTCATTATATCGGAAATGAAGATAGAAAAGCTTACTGTGCTTTGAAGCCCCACTGATTTAATTTTAGTGTTTTGGGAACCAAGAGGTTTCTCAATGGTGTGACCATGACATTTTCAATGGAAAATTTAATGACACCAAAAATGATTAAAAATAGATTTCTTCATAGTGTACACTGGGCCCTACTTAGACCATTGGAGCACGGCTCCCTTTTCCTAGGGGCAGGAAGAATGGCTTTATGCAGCTTGATGGGATTTATGCCCATTTCTCATTTGGCTCATAAGGGGCACACCAGGACTACCCATCTCGCCTGAATATCCTCTTGAATGTGCTAGTCACTGTCCCTCTGCAGATGCCCTACTGTCACCACGGCCAGGAAAAGGAGGCAGTGTGGCCACCATGCTGCATGGCTCTCTTTATCCCAAGCCCATCTGCATCTCAATTCTACTCCTGTAAGGGAAATGCTGCGAAAGCGTTAGGAGAGACTCATGGGTCAGACAGGTATATCTGCAGCATCCCAAAGGTGTCCAGTAGAATGGCATAACTAGTTAGCTAGGTATTCCCCTGGCAAATCTTTATGAGTATGTGCTTTGCAGCACGTCATCTTCTACAGACTAGAAATTCGGGAATGGAGAAGAGGGACAACACAGCTGCCCAACACAACCACACTCTCCACAGTGGCCGTCAAATTAACTATAGTCAGTGAAGGAAGCAGGGCTCAAAGCAAGAGAAGCAATAGTACTGTTGGCATTGAGAGTTGAAGAACTGTCGTAAATAAAGGAAACAGGCCACGTGTCCGTGATTGTGCCAGAAAACAGTCAAGAGGATTGCAAATGAGGAAGGATGCTGGGAGGCCATTCTTAGTGAGAGCCAGATAATGAACAGACAGTTGGTATGCTGCTTGTTGGGAAAACCATGCATTGTAGGTCCCCTCCAGAGTGGCTTAGTCCCCAGTCTTTTATACAATCGTACAGGAAAAAGCACCAAGGAGGAAACAATAGGGCTCAGCAGAAACAGTGGTTATACCACTATTTTAGACCACTTCACAGTGTGGTACCACAGAATTTATATCACTTCACCCTATACCGTATGCTAGACCTTCCTAGCACTTTATATGTACTTTCTCACAGAGTTGTCAAAACAACCTTATGGGGTTAGTATTGGCTTCACCCCATCTGTATTAGTCAGAACTGGCCAGAGAAACAGAATAATAGGATAGATGGTTGGGTAGGTGGGTAGGTGGGTGGGTGGATGGATGGATGGATGGATGGATGGATGGATGGATAGATAGATAGATAGATAGATAGATAGATAGATAGATAGATAGATATGATGGGTGGGTGGATGGATGGATGGATGGATGGATGGATGGATGGATAGATAGATAGATAGATAGATAGATAGATAGATAGATAGATATGATGGATGGATGGATGATTGGGTAGGTGAGTGCGTGGATGGATGGACAAATGGATGGATGGATGGATGGATAGATATAGATATGATGAATGGATAGATAGATGGAAGAATGGATGGATGGATGGATAGATGGATGCTTGGGTAGGCGGGTGGGTGGGTGGGTGGATGGATGGATAGATAGATAGATATAGATATGATGAATAGATGGATGGAGATAGCTAGCTAGCTAGCTAGCTAGATAGATAGAGAGATATGATGGATGGATGGGTGGGTGGATAAATAGATGGATGGTTGGGTAGGTGGGTGGGTGGGTGGGTGGATGGATGGATGGATGGATGGATAGATAGATATGATGGATGGATAGATAGATAGATAGATAGATAGATAGATAGATAGATAGATATGATGGATGGATGGATGATTGGGTAGGTGAGTGCGTGGATGGATGGACAAATGGATGGATGGATGGATGGATAGATATAGATATGATGAATGGATAGATAGATGGAAGAATGGATGGATGGATGGATAGATGGGTGCTTGGGTAGGCGGGTGGTTGGATGGATGGATAGATAGATAGATAGATAGATGGATAGATAGATAGATAGACAGACAGACTGATGGTTGGATTATAGGAATTGGCTCACACAGTGATGGAGGCTGGGAAGTCTATATAATCTGCTGTCTGCAATCTGGAGAAGCAGGTGCTATGGTCTGAATGTATGAAAGTCATATATTGAAATTCTAACCACCAATGTGATGTTTAGGAGGTGGATCTTTGGGTGGTGATTAAGTGTTGGATATGGAGCCCTCAAGAATGGGAATAGTGTCCTTATAAAAGAGACCTTAAAGACCCCCTCCACCCTTGTGCCTCACCCCTTCTGTCACATGAGAATACAGCAAGAAGGTTAAGGCTATGAACTAGCAAGAAGGCTTCACCAGAACTCGACCATGCTTGGACTTCCCACACATGTGAGAAATACATTTTTGTTGTTGATAAGATACCCATTTTGTGGTGTTTTGTTACAGCAGTCTGAATGACTGGGACCCCAAGAAAGCCAGTGTTGTACTTCGGTCTAAGTCTTAAGGCCTGAGAACCAGGAACACTGGTATCCAAGAGCCGGAGAGCACGGATGTCCCAGCTCTATAGAGAGAGTCAACTTGTTCTTCTCTGCCTTGTTGAGACCCGGGTCCTCGGTGCACTGGGTGCTGCCCGTCTACACTGGTACAAGGCATGTGCTTCACTCAGTGTGTTGATTCATACGCTAATCTCTTCTGGAAACATCCTCACAAACACACCCAGAAGGAAAGTTTTACCTACTATCTGGGCATCCCTTAGCTCAGGCAAGTTGGCACATAAAACTGACCATGACATCACACTGGACACGAAGGAGCCAAGTCCTGTCAAGAAAGAAAATCTTACCCTTATTCACACAGCTGGTTAGCAGTGGAGCCAGAACCCGTGTCTGCAATGGCTGTTCTAATCCATGCAAAATAAGAAAGAGATAAGCCATGACTTTACACTGAGAATCAATCCCAATTCTCCATTGAAATATTTAAGTCCAACCTGTTGATCTTAAATTGTTACTGCATAACAAGTGTGACCTCTAGTTATGCTGTTTGTTAAATGCTGAAATGTCTTTTGTTAAAAAGGGATGTTTCAGTGATGTAAGGACATCTATGTTAAAAATAAGAGAGAAGCAGGGGCGCCTGGGTGGCTCAGTCGGTTGAGCGTCCGACTTCGGCTCACGTTATGATCTCATGGTTTGTGAGTTCGAGCCCCACACTGGACTCTGTGCTGACAGCTCAGAGCCTGGAGTGTGATTCAGATTCTGTGTGTCTCTCTCTGCCCCTCCCCTACTCATGCTCTGTTTTCTCTCTCAAAAAATAAACATTAAAAAAGTTTTAAAAAAGGAGAATCACTTTAAGAAGAAAACCAGATAAGAATATCTTTTTGCCCATGAAGCATTCCTACCTTAAGGGAAAAGCTTACTGCACTTTTTACTTATTTAATTTTTTCAATGTTAATTCATTAAAAAAATTTTTTTTTAATGTTTATTTTTGAAGCAGAGAGAGACAGAATGTGAGCAGGGGAGGGAGAGGAGCAGCGAGAGAGGGAGACACAGAATCCAAAGCAGGCTCCAGGCCCCAAGCTCTCACCACAGAGCCTGATGTGGGGCTCAAACTCACAAGCCATGAGATCATGACCTGAGCTGAAGTTGGATGCCCAAACGACTGAGCCACCCAGGTGCCCCTTATTCATTTTTGAGAGAGAGAAAGAGAGACAGAACGGAAGCAGGGAAGGGGTACAGAGAGAGGGAGACACAGAATCCAAAGCAGGCTCTAGGTTCTGAGCTGTTAGAGCAGAGCCCAACACGGGACTCGAACCTGTGAACCCTGAGATCATGACCTGAGCCGAGGTTGAACGCTCAACCAACTGAGCTATCCAGTCTGAACATTTTAAATGAGCACCGATTGCCAACATACAGTTTTGGAGAATGGGTCTTCCCTGACCTTGGCGATTTTGCCTTGATAGACGTTTAAATTGATATTGGAATGGACATGAACTCACGGTCATGAATGTAAAACTCAGCAGACCACAACTGGGACGAATTCCATATCTGCCAGTGTCACTTCTCATGACTCCCATCCAATGAAGCATTTGCAAGGTCTCTCATTTAACAGGAGGGATGTGTTCCTGTAGAATCTTAGCAAACTGGCCATGGCCGAATCTGCCGTGTTCAAGGGTGGAGGCTCGCCCATCAAGTCATCACGAACCCATGAAGGGCACCTTTCTTACCTTCAGTCTTTGTCTTTATGAGCTTTAAGGATGATAAAAACCTTGGTGGGTTGGTGTTGCACAGAACCTCCAAGACTCCGAAGAAAGAAAATCAAATCTCTGCGCCCAGCGCAGAAACTGAGGGACAGCTGGGAATGGAATGTGTTCACTCCCACTGGGTGACCAGAAGGACAGCTCTGTACGCGTGAGTGTTCTCTCCCCTTATGTAATAAGTTGCTTGATGTGGAACCCTTCTTGACTGTGCTCCTGAAAACACTTTGCAGAACGGTCACACAGCTTTGCAACTGGACCTCCGGCCTCCAGTAATTCACCTGAAAAACCTAAATGAATCTTAGATCGATAAAGAAAACCCAACAACAAAGGAGGGACAAGGAGAGGGAACTTTCTGTCAACCTCGCATTGTGCTTTTGGCCACTTCCTTCTGAACCGATGCCCGGGCTGTTTTGTGGACATCAAGGGCATGCAGACTGTTCAACAAGAAGTGCCCTGTGTTGCCATGGCAAAACAGGAAGCATCCACGTCACAGAGCTCGTTCGCAGCCCTGTGGTAAACAAAGCGGTGAAGGCCAGTGTTTTTGCCAACAGAAGTCACGTGTGTGTTGTGGAGTTAGAACTCTTAAAGCCAAGGGCAGTCCTGAAGCGTATGAAATAAATTGGCCAAAACAAAAAGGATAAAAGCCAATGAGAAGACTACTTATGGATTTAAGTGGCAGCATACTCCATGCCTTTGGCTCTCACCTGGGGTGCAGTTTTACCCTCGGTGGACATTTGGCAATGTTGAGAGTCATTTTTGGTTGTCATAGCTGGAGAGACAGCGATGATGGTACCAGCATCTGGTCCTGATGAGTAACAGTATAATGCACGAGACAGCTCCTTACAAAAAAACAAAAAACACAAAAACCCAGACTGTCTAGCCCCGTATGTCACTAGTTCAGAGGTTGAAAAGCCCTGCTCTCTGCAAGGACGACCTTTCCATGAGACTGTCTGTAGGAGGCCTGATCTGTTAAAATCTGTTGCCTATGAATCCACGCCACAATGACCAAAACAAAAGACTTTTGGATGGGGGGAAAAATGTGAAGAAAACAGATAAAAATAATAAAAGAAAATGTTACACTGATGTCAACTCCCAGTATAGCACACAAAGCTCTTGAAGGATTCTGTTAGACTGAAGACATGCAAAGCCCTGAACTATAGAGTCAACTTAATGACCCAGCTCAGAAGAAAACTAGCAAATCTGTGGGCCCCAAGATATGTGTATCCCTGAAGTCCCCCTGCAGAGCCTGGGAAGGAACACGTGCGTGTCAAGCTTGTATCTGAGTAGGGACGTTCACAGACGAGAGCCGGGCTCACAGTGCAGGTAATGTGCTCTCTGATTGGCAGCTCTGAACACCTTCTGCAGGGCCGATGTCTGCACTCGCCATCACTGTGGGATGCCTGTGTTTCAAACCAACCACTTGGCCTGTGGGTCACGAGCCTGCAGTGTCACTCCTCTGTAGCTGTGTCTTCGCAATGGCCAGTGTCTGTGTCACACGGCCGGATGCCCTCACCACACTCCCCATGCTCCCTATGATGGACAGCTTTTCTTTGACTTTGCAGACACCCAATGTCATCCTCTGGGTGCCTTCTCAACTATCCTTCGGCTGAGAGCCTGTCGGTTCCTGAGGAAGGTAGATGAATACTGCTCCAGAACGTCATGGTGGGAGTCTCCTTTTCTCTGTGAGAATTGAGAAGAAACGTGTGGAAAATCCACGGCAGGTTCTCTCTTATCATCACACGGCACATTGTTTCATATTGCGTTGGTTGGACGAAGGATGCTGTGCTCAATCTCTGCTTTGGCTGCTGGTCAAACAAAGAATGAGCTTGTCTTTGGTGTTTACTCTCGTCTTATTACTATTTAACCAAGGCTACTCGACACTGTGTGTGTCTGTGTTTTTTTAAAGACAGAGACTTCTCTGAGAAGTCAGTGGATGGCCTCCACCATGTTCAAAGTGACACAATTATTCATTTACCAAACCAGTTCATGCGAACATGTGCCTTTCAGAAAATCGTCTCAGGAACAGAGAAAGTAGCTGTTGATTATCCACACCATGACTGACGTAGAACATAAAAGTGGTATCCGTCTTGGGAGTCTGACAGCATCTTATCTAAGGGAGAGGACTCAATGGTGGAAGCATTGCTTGTCACTGGAGGGCAATTTCATTGAGTTGAACGCTTGTCCATGGAACACGGAAAGCTGGTAGTACGACCTTAATCATTCTTCTTTTTAATTTATTTATTTTTAATTTTTTTAGCGTTTTTATTTTATTTTTGAGAGACATAGAGACAGAGCATGAGCAAGGGAAGGGCAGAGAGAGAGGGAGACACAGAATCTGAAGCAGGCTCCAGGCTCTGAGCCGTCAGCACAGAGCCCGACACGGGGCTCAAACTCACAGACCGTGAGATGAAGTCGGCCGCTTCACCGACTGAGCCACCCAGGCGCCCCCAACCTTAATCATTCAAAACAGGCCCTGCCTAGCGTCATTTCAGAAGTTACTGCTTATCGCTGCCTAAAACGTATAATTTGGGGACTAATTGCCGTATTTGAATCAGCTGCCATTATTTTCTTGAGGAGTGACACAGGTGCCTGTCATTCATGTTCTAAAGCATGTGTCTGACTTTGAGAAGTTACCATCCCCTGTAGAGCCTTGTTCCAAGATGTTATAGTTTGTAAGTCAAACCAGGAGTTATAAGCCCTTGCATCTCTTGCAAAGATGCTTATTTGTCATCATTTCTCCTTGAGTGTTGTTCCGGTAAAAATGGTTCCTCTCTGTGGTTGATGAGTGTTGGCTTCCTCAGTGTATCTACTCTCTGACTAGTCCCTTCATCGGGCTGGTCCCACTGTGCGTCCCTACCTCCCACTTCTCTCTTCCTGTCTGTTTCTGATAATTCAGAAGTCCCTTCCTGTCCATTCAGGCCTCATTCTAAGATTTTCATTTCAGCAGATTTCTCCTTGATGTATGGACTCCTATAACTCTCCTGTTTCTCTTTCCTCTGCTCCATCACTTTTCGAACCTGGGCTAAAAACCCACCTTGCTTCTCCAGTGCTAACTGCTGAGTATTTGGGGGGATTGGTATCACACCACTTTATTTGCCTCTAATTTACATGTACCCGAATGCCATCAGCAATGCTGATAGATGGGGGGCCCTCATGTGTTCCTCCAGGGAGTGGTTCCAGATGCTCATCACATTGTTCAGGGCACTCAAGTCCTTCTCTGTGTCTCTTCCTTTATCCCAGTAGAATGTGTCCCTACTTCAGAGGGAATAGAGAATGTATCGTGATGAGTCACTGAGTGCTTTGCTATGACCCCTGTCCTTATAGACTCTATTGGGATAAGCTTCTTAGTGCCTTGCTACTATGCATTCCCCTTATTCCGTGGCCTACTGTCCGTTCTTCCATCTGATCTCATGGTTGAATGACCTTTTGGTGAAATGGCTTGAGTAGAGACAAGAAAACCTGAATGGCAGCTGTGAAGAAGGGGACAGTAGGAAACAAGAAGGCAAAGGACTGATTACCCTCCTGGGAATATCGATGGGTGAGAAAGACTGAACCAGCTAGAGAGGATGCAGGTCGGGGAGAGGGTGCATGATGCATAGTTGATACTCGACCCTAATTCTTATTTTCCACACATCTAGTGAGGCTGCAAAAGCACCAGTCATTCTTCTTCTTAAGTGCTCAGCTAAATTCCTCCCGCTGTAAAAAAATAAATCTTGCATAATTTATAGGTTTTCACACTTAAAATATCATTCATACAAACACGGAGATTTCTGAGGTGAGACGCAAGAAGAAATACTCACCTAAGCATGGCTGATAATGAGTTTTATATTTCTGACATCTCTCAAAGTGTGATGAAAGGTTGTATTTATATCTTGAAAAATGATCACAAGGCCCTCAAAGAGATTCTCCTTAATGAATAAGGATCGGGGCTCAGTGCTATTTTATTTCTTTCCCTTCCCTTCTTCAAAAAGAAAGCATTCGATGTTTTCATTGCTAAAGTATTGATGAGCAGGCTGTTTACTAAATAAACTCATAGAATGTGGGGCTGGAGGAGGTAATTATGAAAACATGACTGGGGACCAAAATATTCCTCTATCTCTAGCTGCTGTGATTTCTTTATTGGAAGCCAGAGACTTTGCATAGGGATTTGCCAAGTGCGTTACATAAGGGCATCCACATTCAGAAATGATGAAGAAAGCCAGAAGAGCCTTCTCATTTTTCCCTTTCCTCTCAGCGTGTGAAGGACATCGTATTCTTTCTTGAGGGTTTTCAGCAATCATGGCACCATTGCAATTTTGTCACTACACCAAAAAGTTCCCAGGTGTTGTTGACTCTGGCACGTGTTGAGACACTAACTCCCCTTTAGGTCTCTCAGCTGAAGTAGTCACCGAGTTAATTACCAAACCGCAATTGATTTAAACCAGTACCGTGTGACGCCTACAGCACATCGTAGCATTGGGATGGAAACCTTCAAAGATTTCCTTGACATTTTTAATTTTATTGTTTCTCGAGGGGAACAATAAAACCTCACCATATTCAGCAAAGGGACCAGTAGTCAAAGAGTCCAACAGACAAATCCATCTGCCCGAAGACAGCCAGGCAGCCACAGTCACGGGGCGCTCAGTGTGTGGAAAAAACCACGGAGGCTTGTTGGGGTCTCTAAAGGAAACGGTGAACGGGACCTCAGATGTTGGCCATCTTTGGGAGCAACACACACATACACACACACACACCTTCTACCCGAACACCATTCACAAAGGGCACAACTCAATAAGCATAAGTCTTGTAGTAAAAACAAAATGTCTGTGTGCTGAGGGTACATAGCAGGGAGTGGCCTACGCCCCCTGTGAGATCGAGTCGCTGAGACAGTCTTTGGTCTGGTGAAACCATTCTCTGCAGCCTGGCTCCTTCACACACTTAACACTTGGGAAGCACAGACCAAGCATTGTACACGTGAGTGCGTCTGAACTCACACAACACCTGCAACAATTTCATGAGGGCCCAGAACATCCAGCAAAGGCTCTGGCCATTGCCTTTGCATATCCTCACGGTGTGGAGTACATCCCACTGAACTTTACTTATTGTATACTAGACTCTGTTTGCTGTCACCTGTCCCCACAGGTCAATAGCCATTTCATCATCAACTGTTATGCCTCGGGGCAAAAATCACTGCTGGAAGGAAAGAAAAAAATTAATGCACTATATCCCTGTGTTCCATGGCCGGATTTTAAGGGCAATTTTCACTGTGTTGTGAGCGGGTACCCACGCAAGAGACGGTGCTAGCAATTCAATGAGTTCATTTCCTTCTAGCACGCAGGAAACCGACTTTTCCGTGGCTTGTTACACAAATGAGACGTGGCTGCAGAAATAGCTTATAAAAAGGACCACTTCCCGTATCATAAGCAAAGGCATCACAGAAGCAAAATATTTAACGTGCACCTAGCATTCAGCTCCCCTATGAGAGTCGTCAAGATGCATTGACCGTTTCAGGAAATTCCGCTGCCAAATATTTAATAAGTGTTCCCACTAGATTCTGTCCATCTGGAGAATGTCCCCCGCCAGTGTGCTTTCTGTCTGTCCTGTGAGGCGACTTCACTTCCTGTTCTCTCCTAGCTAGAGTAGAGCACGGCTGTTCCCACCACGCACATCTCCCTGGCCCTCTGTCCTTCCCTCGCATCAGCTCTGCCCCACCAATCCTTATGCCCGGATCTACCTCCCTCTCCAATGCGGAGACGAAGTAGTCATCTTCAGGAATACCCTCTCTTGTTTCTTCACACCTCCTGCAAAATGATCTCTACTTGCTGCTTTCTTACCTCCAGTCTCTGGGGAACACAGGACCAGAGATAAGAATCTACCCCCCCCCCCGCATCTGCTCTTCAGACTCCATCATATCTCAGGACAGTCTCCATCCTTCATCCTCTATCCCTCCCTTATCACCAACCTTTCCAAGAATAGAGCATCTATATCGAATGAGTTCTCTGTGCTTTTCAACATACTTGCCAAATATCATCAATCAGTACGGTTCCAAGTTTAGCATATCCATCGCTGGGCAAACATTCACAAAATTCTTTGCTTGTTTTCATGATGTTGCCTCCTGCCTATTCCTTAAAGCCCTTGGCACCTGCTTCAGAATCTGCTACTCTTCAGTTCCAGGTACATTCAAGGTCAGGCCTCAGTGACCTTCTAAGCACACCTTAATAACATCTCCACAGCCACATTTCTCCTTGATCTCACTGTCTGTATTATCACAGAACGGACACCTTTAAAAAACACGTGCCTTCTCTTTTTTAAAGGAGTTAATAGTTTTAAACTAAACCTTGGTTGTTCAAACAACATGCTTTAGGACTCCTGTGTTTCTTGAAGCCCTGGTAATTCAGGCCTCTGAGAGAGACTGAACAATGAGTCTATTCAGCGGTATTTACCACAGTCTCAGCCTTGCACTGTATTTAAGGAGGAGGTGCATAGGATATGACTGATTGTGGTCAGAGAAATTATTTTGTCAACAACAATATAGTTGTATAATAAGGCTCTGTGTCAAACCTTTGTGGTTGAGCATAAAAGAAGCTTGCAGGAAACCCAAGAAGTACTCAGATCCAGGGCCTGAAGGTTTTCACGGACACAACTGAAAATTAATGCGGTAAAGTAAAGGCAGGGTGATTCACACATTCACAGGGTTCCTACTGGGTTGTGACCCTCGAACTGCGGCCGCATTAAGATGGTTGAGCTGGCGTAAACCTGCAGCCTGTTATTGATGAGGCCCTCAAGGTGTCGAACAGATGATAAACACTAAAATCTTAAACACAACCTTTCACAAAAAGAGAAGAGAGTTATTTTACCCTACGAGGTTTTTTTCCCATCTTTCTTAGGATGGTGAGCTGAAGGACACATAATAACTTGAAATGATTTTCATAGACCGTCCACACACACATTTTTCTCTTATGTTCTCTGCTGCACGCTCTACAGACTTCAAGACGTGAGTCTAAAAATAAAGACGCACGAAGATTCAATCACTACTATTCTTTTATTTAAAGCTCTGGACAATTACTGAGAAAAAAACCCCAAGGGATGAAAAATAGAGATTAGAAAAATCGAATAAGAAAGTCATTACATACAATACATCATTTGGTATATGGCGTTTTGCGGTCTTGAATTTTAATAATGATTCAGAGAGTAGTTAGGATTTTTACCGAGTATTATGATCCCGTAAAATTATTCCCATCAGGGCATTTTCCTAAGTAGCTCAGAGATTAAATTGATATTTAAATATACCTTTCTAAAGCAGATATTATTTCCTATATTTTCAAAGACGACTATGGTTGTCTAATTAACATTAGCGAATGATCAATACAGGCATCATTAATTGGAAAATTTTCTGAAATAATGCGTGTAGAGAATTGGGCAACAACAGAGTAATATCTATTCATATCTAAAGAGTATTTAAATATTGACGAGGGCCTCATGCATATGTATGCACCTGAAAAGGTCAAGATGAGTCATAGCGTGGCACTGTACTTCTTGAGAATAAGGTTGAAAAAATATGTGTAACGCCCTTCTCCAGCCCATAGCCTAGCAGCTAAACTCAAACAAAACTCAACCTACATACTGAACCCAGGGGGAAATGTGCTACCTTACTTTGGATGTCACTAATTTATTTATTTCTTCATGCATGTATTACAAAAAAAAACCTTTACGTTGATGAAGGTACTGTGGTAAAGAACGGTATATGAAATATACGGTTCTCCGTCCCAAGCCACTTATCATCTCAAAGGAGAAATGGAGAAATAAAGATTTGGTGTGAAGCAAAACCAGATAAGTTATTTTAGAGAGGCAGAAGCAGAGAGGCTCTCATGTTCCCTGGCGTAACAATGGATTGTGATTGGAGAGGGCTGGGGGAGGTCAGATCTGGAGGTGACTTAAGACAATACCTTTTGAGTTGGATTGGAAGAAAGTTTAGGCACTGGTAAGTCTAACAGGATATAGTGCATCTTGTTAGCCATGTAACTTCCGATGCCACAGTCCCGGGGGTTTGTCATGAACGAGTGTCCTGCCCCTCTCTGTGGAAATGTGCAGAAGACTGAAAGTTGGTTCACCAGAGAGGACGTGAGTGGACCACCCCCACCCTCTTCTTTCAAGTGTTGGAGTTCAGTATGGAATCTCTTGTCCATTGGTGCTACCATTTATAGTAGAATTTAAACAATTATAGCATAACCCTGTTTCTTAGAGATACTTGAGAGCTATTTAGATCCAATGTGGTGGGTGTGTGGGCTGGTTCTTAAACAATGAGTAGGAAGCTACCTGATGAACAAGGCTTGGAAGACTCGTGCCTGGCAGAGGGGCCAACAGCAATGTCAAGGCATAGAATCCTAAGGGAGCAACTTAATGTCATTTGTTGGGCTGGATAGGAGTCATCAAATTATGGGCCGCTGAGCTAAGAATGCTTCTCACATTTTTAAATGATTGAAAAAAAATCAAAAGGAGGGTAATGTTTTGTGACACATGAAAATTACATCAAATTCAAATTTCAGTCTCCTTAAATGATGTTTTATTAGAACGTAGTCCTGCCCACCACTTTGGCACTGTTCGTTACATCTACGGCTACATTCAGGCAGAGTTGTTGGGATAGCAGCCACGAGGCTTGCAAAGCCTAAAATGTTTTACAGAAAATGTTTGCTGACCCCTGAGCTACGTCTGAGAAGGTGCGGCATGCTGAGCTAGAAAGCCGGATTGCAGAGGACAGAGAGCCTTACGTACCCTAATCGAGAATTTGGATCTTATTCTGTGCCAATTGGAAGTCACTGAAAAATTCTCGGGAGGAAATGAGTGTGTTTGAGAAAGTGTGCGTGTTGGGAGGCTCACCTGGGTGGCCGTGTGAACGAAGAACTGAGGAGGAAAACCAGATGGAATCGGAGAGGGGTTGCAGTCATACCAGTTAGAGAAAAGGAGACTTTGAATGTGGGCAGTGACAGCATGGAAGGAGGCAACAAGTGAGAAAAAAAAAAAAAAGAGTCTGGAATAGTCCTGGAATAATTTTGTGTATTGGCAAATGGCATCATCATCTTCCAGTTACCTGCATTGTCTTGAACACTGTCTGATTGTTGCAGCTTTGGGAACTGGAATTTGAATTCCTTCTAGCATTGCGGTGGATGCAGTCCCTGACCCACTCACGTTGCCTTGACACTCACCTCTTCCTCCCGAAGGTTCTCACTGCTCACACCGCTGATGCCCTGCTTGGTTTTCTTGCTATGGCAACACACAATGGACCAAGTACAGGATGAGCCAAAAGTGCTAAGGAGTTGTTGACCTCACAAGCACCCCTCACACAATGACAGATGGGCAGTAGGTGGATCCACCTGAGCTTCCTCACCCATCAGGGGGGATAATTCTGAGTTGTGGCTCTCAGAGTCCCTAAATAGAACTGGGCCTTTTTGCCCACGAGGATAACTCACCACTTACTGGTTTCCTTTCCTGCTGTGTCTCACATCCCACTCTTCCTCTGGTCCTCTTGAGCACAATAAACTATTTGCACTCAAATTCTTATCTCAGAAACTGTGTCTCCTACTAGAACCCAACCTAAGATATATTGTAAGCGTGTCTCTTTATTCCTGATGTACATTAACATGGGAAATGATTTCGATGTGGTCAGCATGACCTGCCTACAAAAGTCTTTTCATGCCTATGAATTATTTTACCAGCTTCAGCAAGATAGCGTGATGAAGTTAATGACGAATTAAGATTCTCTCTTTCCATACCCTCCCCACCACGTAATGCAGCCTACCGACACAACTTCTCTGACCTGGTCTGAGGAGAAAATAGCCATATTAGAAAGTGATCCTTACTTGCAAAATAACAGCCTTAAAGGTAATGGGTCAGTGGAGGGCTTGCAATGATCTGACACACAGGGTCAGTAAAGACAGATGGGGGTAAGCGTCAGGGTGGTGTCAAAGAACTGAGATCTTCTAGGACTAAGAGGTCACTGGCTGTGGTTGGCGAACACTTGTGTTCAGATGATGACCTGATATCCATCCTCCCAGCACCCAGCATCTCACTTTTGGCCAGAGCAGCTCCCCATCATGAAATATAATCATTGCAAAGATGTGCAAGCCATGGAGGTATGGTTCCTGGGACCAGAAATGGGGCAAGTGATGGGACAGACCATTTGCCTCCCATTCTTCCTTCTTTATCAGGTCTATTACATTGAATAAGAGGCCACCTTTTATTTTTTCTAACTGCTTCATGTTGCTTGTTTAGTTTGTTTGACTTGTGTAGGTGGGTACTCAGTTTCCAAATAGACCGTCTCTAAGGCATTCTGGGATGTCCAGATACGGCAGAGGGACACTGAGTAAAAGGCAGATGGTTCATTCCATTTCAGCATGTAGAGTCTAATGTGCCAGGAAGACACTTGTCCATTATGTAGCCCATGAAATAACATATCCACTAGCTACTTGGCAGTAAGTACCTGGAACACAAAGAAAGACAGTCTTTTTTGAGATGGATTGGAAGTCCTCATGCTTCCTAGTCTGAAGGATCCAGGAGCAAAGAAACACAATCCATGTGAAGGAATGGAGATATCCGAGTCTGTGCTAACCAAGATCCAAGGGTCATTCTAACACTTATGGGACCAGCTCCATCCCCCTGAGCCGGTATTCTGCACTGCCCATCAAACTCCAGAGTAACTCTGTTCTACCTGCCTGCTCCCTTCGAAGAAAAGATATTCCTGGCAGCTTTTTTTCTGTAAAAAAAAAAAAAGTTGCTTAAGAAGTTTGGTTCAAGTAAATTTAACCCTGCTTTCCAGGTATGAGATAATTGCATCCACTGGCCACAAGGTCATGGAACAGCAAAGCAGCCCCCAACACATCAGGAGCTGGCCTGGCACACACAGCTGGCTGTGCTGTCTCCTGCTAGATGTGACAATCTCACACAATATCAGCAGCAATTCTGTCCTTGGCAGGCTGAAACCAAAACAAAACCCCTCTGTAATCATATCTGTGTGCAGACGAAACAGGAACTGTGTTTGAAAATATGAAACACTCTTAGGATCCAGGAGTGACTGCTATATCTTTGCCAATTACAGCTTTAGCTTACCTTCTTCATAGATAGGACTTGTTGAGATACTCAATCGTCAAGTCGCTCATCTTTCCGAGAGTACCCAATGTAGAATGAAACCCTGACTGTTTGTGCCTTGATCCCTCCCCAAATCACCCAACCAAAGTCCAAATCTTACCATATCTTTTTTCCTTCTTGAGGTAACTCACAGAGTGCAGGTTTTTTTCTTTTTTCTTTTGGCAACAAGTAGTGAGATCCACTTGCCAACTGCTGGTCTGTCCCTGGTGGTCTTTGGCCAAAGGCAATGGCAGATGTGAGGAATTCCAAGATTTGATGCAAGGAGGTTGCTTGGTGTGTGAAGATTGACTCCTACAAGATACTCCTATTAATTACTAACAAACGGACTCAGTCTAAGTCTTCTCTTATGATATTTCTCACTCCATCCTAAAGAAAAAAGATACTCATATCTACTGGATGTCTACGGTTGTACATTCCAGGCTTGTAAACAATGGAACCTAGAGTGGTGAGCAGTGGAGACTAGAGTGACAAGCAGTGGAACCGAATCTGGTGGAACACCAGGGATGCCTAGTGGCATAAGCAGTAGAATATAGTGGCATAAGCTGTGGATCTAGAGACGCAAGGGGGCAAAGGTAACCACCCCTAGACCCTGCAGCTGTTCATATTTTCTCCTGGTCAACTGAAGAAGGTGGGCTAATTAACACTGAGTGACGTTTTATCACCAAGAATCAATATATCCCTAAGGTGTGGAAAGTCTAAGCAATGTAAATCATATTTCCATGTCACATACAGGAAGTGTCTGTAAACTGCTGAAAGAGTAAAATAGATCACAGACACGCCACACGTGGGGAAATGGTCACATGAGAACTATATCATCAGAGTAACCGTTGATTTTTTTTTTTTCCTGTCAGTCGATAATGGCTAGAATGTCATTCTTCAACGTTAGTTTGAGGGAGGCACCCTGGTAACTATATGCAACATATCTAGAAAAAAACCCGCTGGCCATTTGCAGAAAGAGAATCCTCTCCTGGCTTCCACTGAGGTACAGTCTCAGTCCTGAAATTTACCGCAGGGAGACTTTCGTCAGGGTCCCCCCAAAGCTTTCTCTTTGCACTGTGATTCATTACCACGGAGAGGGATAGTGGCAGGCACCGAGATTCCTGCCCATTTTACCTCAGACAAAACGTCCTGGAGAGGCACCATCATCAAGTGGGTTCAGGGTTTCCTACCTGCAGTCAGCAGACAAAAGACCCCGAATGTGAAGAAAAAGAGTTTGTTCATTCACGGAAATCTTAAGAAGGGAGGTAAATACCAGACAGAACTTAGCGCTCAGCTGCATGGTGGAGCTTTAATTTCACCCAACTACAGTCACAATTTCCTTATCATTTCATTCAACTCATCCTCTCTACTCAAGATGGAAGCTGTCTTCAGTGAGAATCACACAGTTTGTTTTTCAGAACTGTCCCAATAAACGAAAAGAGAAGGGATAATGCCTTTGTCCATTTGGGCCGCCGTAACAGAAATCCCACAGACTGGGTGGCTAAAACAACAGACTTTGTCTCTCACACTTCTGGAGGCTGTAAGTAGACCAAGGTGCTGGCAGACGTGGTGTCTGCAGAGCCACAGCCTGACGTCTCCTCACTGTGTCCTCACATGGTCAAAGGAGCAAGGGAGCGGTCTTGGGTCTCTTTTATAAAGACGCGAATCCCATCATGAAGGGTGCCACCTTGCATACCTAATCCCCTCCCAAAGTCCTCACCTCCAAATACCATCACCTTGTGAGCGAAGATTTCAACATATGAATTTGGGGGAGATACAAACCTTTAGTCCATAACAGAGTCCTGTGTAATGAAACATGAGTAGGTGAGCTAAGGGATAACATGATAGCTGCTTGCTCCCCGGTAGCAAAACATCATAATAACAACAACAACAATGATGATATATAGTAATATTATTATATGTTTATGTTACAATTACATAATTATTATTATTATATTATAATGATTATATAATCATATACTAATAGTACATATTATTATTTTTTTATTATCATTATTTTCTGGAGTGTTTTGGCAAATCAGCTCAGCTAACTATATTGTCTTTTCAGTATTGGTGTGTTAATATTGTTAATTAGTTGAGTTGTTTTGTTTTTTGCTATTTAGATTGTTTTCATTGTCATTATTGTTTCAATCTATCTGGGCTTTAAAATATTTCAGCAGGATTTGGTGTTCCTAAAAATAATACAACTTGGTTCTCCTTAGTCTCACTTCGGGGTAGGCAAAAGTTTTCTGTGAAGGGCTAAGTAGTAAAAATTTCAGCTTTATGGGCCACACCGTCTCTGCACAGACACACAACTCTTCCACTGTAGAACAAAATGCAGCCTCACACAATACCTAAATAATGGATATGACTGTATACCAATAAAACTTTATTTACAAAAACAAGCAGAGGGCCAGATTTGACCTGGAGCTGCAGTTCACTGACCCTGCCCTAAATTAACCTAACCTCTGAATCCAGACAAGAATTTTGACTTAATTCAGTAAGTTATATCATTCCCCTATTATTTATACAGAATCTTCCAAACATAACCATTGGGAGAAAAAAGAAAAGAAACCTTCTATTGGCATGCATTTTTTTTAAAATAGTACGAAACAAGATGATATCATAAATTTACTTGCATGTAAAAAATTCAGGATGGATAGTGGAATCTATCTATGTCTCTATATGTTGACATCTATCTTATCTATTAATTTATCATCTATTTTCATGTCTATCTAATCTTTTCATGCCTGTGTGTCTGTGTGTGCTTATACATATATACATTTCCATATGTACATATATGGAATTTTTATTGAATTTGTAACCATGTCCCTATATATTCACATACGACTATGTTTCGGGAGTATAGTATGACACACTTGACATCACAGAGATAATTCTCAAGAGGTATGTTGGGATTTCTCTGCTCTTTTACTGTCTCAGAGCTGCAGAGGCAAACATACCAGGAGGCACAAATGACCTAGGTTTCTGAAAAAAAGCACTGCTGGGTTTTTTAAATTAAAATGGCAACCCCTCTATGAAGTGCACAAGGATATTGTATTAGAACACTCTGAGAAGATGGGTTTTAAGTGTGAGATAATGGGCACTCCAGCCTGATCTTTATCAGCCCCCTTGGTATTGCCGAGGTGACATTTAACGGAGTGAACTCATTTGGGGCCAGCGTGGGGACCCGAGGACTTCTCAGGGCTCTCTATGGTGGGTCCCTGTTATTAACAGGGTTATTATTTAAATGTGCTGCATGACCTTACATGTGTGGAGAAAAGAGTGAATTACAATGGTAATAAGGGTCCATACGCTTTTCTTTACCTTGTTAAAAATCTTACCCTTAGTGACATATTTGGTGGTCCTCGAGGTTTTCCAAGTTGGAAACAAATAAAATTTAATCTTGGAATGAGGAAGCTGGGATATTTTAGAAACAGCTCTCTAAAACAAGTGTCTATAACTGTTGGGGATAGGATCCATTCTCTCCCTAGTGAAAAAGATCTACCATGTGTAGAAGAAGTGTGCATCCCATGACAAGAGAGATTTAATCATGTCTTTTCCAGATGGGATTCTGCTACTTAGTGAGTGATGGTTTGGGAGGCTGTCCCAACGCAGCATTTCACCCAACAGACTTACCCGAAAAACCATTTCCATGGAATGTGGGTGACCAGTGATCCCAGGAGGAGAAAGTCCCCAGGACACGGGCCTTTTCGTTCTAACATTGGGGCAGGACTTGGCAAAGCAGGATGAGTTGACCACAGTAATGGAATTGGGAAGAGGGGAATTACTCTACCTAAGTTTTAATAGTCAGACACGTCAGAGAAATTGATGCAGTCCCACCTTTGTTTTCCACGTAAGCATTCGCAAAGTCACAGTAGGCTCAACAAACAAGATATGTGTTTCCTGGGTGCTCCATATTACTGAGAAGGCTAAAATCCTTTTCAGAGGATGGCTAGGTAATCAATTCTAGCCCAAGTTCTATCTGTCTTGGAATACTGAGACTGACTCAACATTTTATTGTAAAATCGTCTTGATGACCAGGACTTTGAAGACAGCAGGTGAAGGAGCAAGTATTTGGAGAGAGAGAGAGAGAGAGAGAGAAAAAAAAAAGGGTATATCAATATTTCTAATGAAACCACATGCTAAGATTGTGAAGGCATGCATCTTTTTCTTTATTCTACTGTTCTCTTTCCAAGGCTTGACACTTGGGCTGAGTCGTGACGGGATATTGAACCGCATTCCTGGCCACTCTTGACTAGTTGCACTCCCACCTTGTTTGTGACAACCAAAAATGTCCCCAGACTTAGCCAAATGCCCCCAAAGTGGCACACTCACCATCAATTATAAGTGATCATCTGTTTGGGCCCATCTAAAAAAATAGGCTCTCCACAAACAGAAACGCAAAGCCAGAAAGTGCACAGAAAAGCAAACCCGAGGATTTGCTTGGTCCCACTCACTCGTCGGCAGCTTCCTGAAGATGCAATGCGATCTTTGAAAGTGGGGGCCTTCCCATCATCCATGCAGACATTTCAATGAAGAGCTGGCCCTCTGGCTGATGCCCTGTGTTGAGAACCTTGAAGGAACAGACATTGGCGCTCGACCCAACACCTGCCGTGTTGTTAGGACTCTATGAGATAATTAACTCAGCTCTCACAGACACAGTTCAGGAAGGAAAGGAACATGCAAATCGTTGTTCTGTTTGCTCTCAAAAGCTGCTAATTGTCCCCCTGACTAGCTCCTAGAGGCACTTAGGTGTGTGAGAGATGATTTTGCCCTGCCATGATTTTCAATTTGTTGATTAAAACCCAAGTGGTACACACACACACACACACAGACAGAGACAGAGAGAGACAGAGAGACATAGAGAGAGAGATTTAAAATTCTGGCAACTATTCCTGGACTCATTAATGCAATAATAAGATTCCCTGGATTTGGGGCAAGGTTTGTGAACCTCATATTTGTGGTTGGATAATTC
Source organism: Paguma larvata (assembly GCA_030068075.1). Taxonomy (NCBI): domain Eukaryota; kingdom Metazoa; phylum Chordata; class Mammalia; order Carnivora; family Viverridae; genus Paguma; species Paguma larvata. The sequence goes on along the minus strand of CM057830.1, from coordinate 3,203,660 downwards.
TCTGTTGTGGAGACTCTGCTGTGTGTTGTAGGATATTTAGAGCATCCCAATAGATGATAATTGTGTTGCTACAACCCCACGTGTCTCTTGACTAAATGTCCCTTGGAAATCAAATCACTCCAGTAGAGTACCACTGGTTAAGGGGACAAAGATGAACAGAAAATGAAGGAGAGTGCTGTGAGATGTTTAGGAGAGACCCCTAAAGAGAACATTAAAAGTACTTCTGCTGGGTTCTGTCCTTGGAGGTTTGAAAGTAATTGGTATGGGGTTCAGCTTGGGCTCAGAGATTTTTTTTTTTTTTAACGCATCTCAGGTAATTCTGATGTGTAGACAGGGTTGAGCGCTACCAGTCCAGAAACGTGTTCAAATGAAGCTTCACAAAACTTCTCAGAAATCAATGCACAGGGTGCAGTCATGTGCCATTGGGCAGATACCAGTTCTAGAAACTGTGCACGTGTCTGATGCCTAAGAACTGTTTTGTGCACTGGCTAAAGGGGAGGATGTCAGAAAGCGAGACTCATCGGCCATTCTCTGCACCTTCAGTTTCTAGAATTTTCCAAGATTTTCTAGAGTGTCGTGAAGGAATCCTCCCCTGCCCTCCCACCTGAAGTCCTATCTACTGAACCTTCAAAATACATCCAGAACATGAGTCCTTCTCATGAGCCCCGCCAATGCCCTTCTAGAAACTTTCACCATTGCCTCTCTCAGGATAATAATAATAATAATAGTTATTATGATATAATAATACTAATACAACATAATAATAAGTTAGTATTAATGTCATTATTGTGTGACTCAGCACTAGTGTCACTACCCCAGATACTGTAGCCTTCGAGGCTAAACCTAGCTGGCAGAATCATCTTTTTATTTTTTTAAATGTCTGTTTATTTTTGAGAGAGAGTGAACACGTGAGTGCATGTAGGAGGGGCAGAGAGAGAGAGAGGGAGTCACAGAATCCGAAGCAGTCTCCAGCCTCCATGCTGTCAGCACAGAGCCTGACATGGGGCTCGAACTCATGAACTGTGAGATCATTACCTGAGCAGAAGTCGGACATTTAACGGACTGAGCCATCCAGACACCCCCAGAATCATCTTTTAAAAATAGAGGATAAGGGCCCCTGGGTGGCTCAGTCGGTGAAGCACCAGACTTTGGCTCAGGTCATGATCTCATGTTTCATAAGTTAGAGCCCCATGTCGGGCTCTGTGCTGACACCTCAGAGCCTGGAGTGTACTTCCAATTCTGTGTCTCCCTCTCTCTCTCTCTGCTCCTTCCACACTCATGCTTTGTCTCTCTGTCTCTCAAAAATAAATAAAAAAAAAAAATCTTTAAAAAATTAAATAAAATAGAGAATAAATTGTGTCAACCCCTACCCCCCCGCAACACATTCTTCTCGTAAAATCTGAGGACTTCACAGTGATGTGCGAGGTCCCATATGATGGGTCCCCATCACCGCCTCCGTGGTCCCGTTTTCTACTAAACCCTGGGCTTCTAGATGTTTCTAGAGCATTCCAGGCAAAGGTCTCCCTCACCTGGTGCTTGCTCTCCCTGGAAAGTTCTTCGTCATGCTCTCCTCTCCGTCCACGGGTCTTTGCTTAAATGACACCTTCCCAAGTTAAGTAAATGTTACCTTCTCTCACCGTTTTAAATGAAGTTGCAACCCACAAGCATTCCTTATGTCCCCTCTAATTTTCTTCATTGTATTTCTTGCCATGTGTGTTTGTTTCTTATGACGTCAGTAACAATTCACCACAAACTGGGGTGGTGATAGGAGTGTGTTACAAGCAACAGAAATTTATTCTATCCTGCTTGAGAAGACTAGGAGTCTGAGATCCAGGTGGGGCAGGGCCAGATGCCCTCCAGAGGGTTCTTGCTGCCTCTGCCAGCTTCTAGAGCTCCAGGCATCCCTGCCCTTCTGCCTGCATCCCCTCTAATTTTGAAGATCAGTATCTTCAGATCTCTCTCTCCTGTATATTTGCATCGTCTTTCTTCCTATCTGTGTAAATCTCCCTCTGCCTCCCTCTTTTAAGGACACGTGTGATACATTTGGGGCACACCTGGACATACCATCCAGGAGAATCTCTGCATCTCGACTTAGCCCTTAATTCCATCACCTTTTGAAAGACCCTGTATCCATATAAAGCAATGTATACATGTTCCAAGAATTAGGACCTGGTTTCTTGAGGGGATGGGCGTTATTCAGACCACTCTATCGCTTATTTATTTTTCATACTATTTCTTTACTCTAGCTTCCCACTGAGATATAAAATCCACTGGGGTCAAAGGGTTTTTATTTTTAGACTTCTTACTCTATTGCTGTATTGTCCGTCTGGACTATCATAAACACTCAGTAAATAATGCCTGCTGTAGGACTCACTGGGTTTCTTGGAGGAGTAATCACAATACGAGGAAGGAAGAAATAGCAGCTGAGAATTTTATAGACTTTCGAAAAGAATATAGCTCCCTCATGGAGCGATACAAAGAAATCTACTCCGGACCTATGCATTTAATTAATTTTTTTAAGGTTTATTTAATTTTTGAGATACACAGCATTAGCGGGGGAGGAGCAGAGAGAGAGGGAGACAGAATCCGAAGCAGGCTTCAGGCTCTGAGCTGTCTGCACAGAGCCCGACACGGGGCTCGAACCCACGAACTATGAGATCATGACCTGAGCCGAAGTCGGATGCTTAACCGACTGAGCCACCCAGGTGCCCCCAGACCTATGCATTTAAACTGGAGCACAGCAAAGACAAAGAGGAGGAAAAGGACAAACAGAAGAGAACTACGGTGCACCATTCCCAGCCAGTGAAGGCAAGTATTCAAAGTGAGGAATTTCAGCCAATCCAAACAGCAAGCAAGAAAGTGGAAAACACAGTCATTTATGAGAAAAAGCAGATAGTGTTGGGGACAGTTTGAAGCCAGCAAGAACTCAGAGGCTGTATTTGCAACTTTAATTGCTGTTGGGGAGCAACTGGCGACGTCCAGGAGAGCCCACTCAGGCGTTTTCCTCCTCACCTGTTTGCACAGGGATGTGTGTACAAGGATGTTTATTGCAAATTAAGTTAAATACTCCACCTGAAGTGTGGAGATTGATTGTGGCGGAGTCATGCATGAATTATCACACAGCAGCGAGAAGTGCATTAAGAACTCGCCTATCAACATGATGACCTTCACAGATACAGTGCTGATTGAAGCGTTCTGGAAACCGCGGGATGGAATCCGAACGGGACCCAGTTGGAGGAGAAAGGCCTCCGTAGACACACGGATAGACACGCGGTACTATCATAGACACTGCGAGCGCAGTGCGAATGATCCCGAACCGTCAAACTGTTAAAGGGCGCCTGGAACAGATGAAAAGTCAAAACCAAGAGAGAGCTCGCACAGGGAGCACAGAAGAAGACAGAGGGCCCTTCCATTGTATTTGTTCTATTGCATCTCTTTGCGTAGGAGGTAGGTCACTGCATCAAAGAGGGTGGTTTTTATGTCTGAATTTATTCATATGCAATATCTGTGCCAAGTAAGTAAATATACAGAGAACAGGAGAAAACATGCAAAAATTTATTTTGCCTTGATGGAGTTTTTACCTTTTCTCCTTTCCATGTTTTTAAGTGGCCCCGTATTATTACCATTATTTTTAATCTTAAAGACTTCGGTTCCCTTCACTTCGTAATGTCTGGGGCCACTCATCACAGAAAGCACCTGGACAACAGACCAGTGTGCATAGAATTGTGTCCACATATGCATGGCTCTCCGCGAAGGCTGCCGGAACCGTAAAGAAATAGTTTTTCAGCCGATTGCAACTTGAACTTGGCTGAAAAGAAGCCAGCCTGCTCTGAGTGTAACTAGCACTCTGAGAACCATCAAATGCTGTCGAGAGGCAGGGAGAGTTCATAAAACGCAAGACCATCCCTGGCCATGAGTGGCTCCCAGGGGCAAAGAGTTTGATGAGTGAGAGCCTACATCTGTGTGTGTGTGTGTGTGTTCAATATAATTTATTGTCAAATTGGTTTCCACACAACACCCAGTGCTCATCCCAGCAAGTGCCCTCCTCAATGCCCGTCACCCACTCTCCTCTCTCCCACACCCCCCATCAACCCTCAGTGTGTTCTTAGGATTTAAGAGTCTCTTACGTTATGCCTCCCTCTCCCTCCATGACTTTCCCCCCTCTTCCCCTCCCCTATGGTCTTCTGCATTTTGACATAGACCGGGGCAGTTCGTGGTCCTCGAATGTTACCCGGCAAATCCGCCCCACCAGGCGTGCCGTACCCGTATGATTAATTCCTCTGCAGGGAGCTTTGCGATTGCACATTTCAACTTGGTATTTGCAAACCCCAGTCACTGAGCCTCCTAGTTCTGTTTCCGGTGTGCGCACCTGATTGTCCTCAATGCGGGGGAGCTCAGGAGAGCTCTGGAGTGGCCCCCGGGCTCGTGGTGTTGGCTAGCGCCTGGCCAGCAGCCAGCAGCCCAGGCAGCGTTCCTCGGGCAGCACTCGAAGCTCAGCTTTACAAGGACGGGGCAGATCCAATTTCAGTGAAGGCAGAATGGCCGGGGGCAGAAGAACTTACTGCATCACGAAAGCCCGTTCCCAACACCGGGAGCGTTTTCTCAGTGTCGAGAAATGGCCCCAGGGCTTCGCCGCAGGTCAGATCCAATTTTAAACTTCGGGTTCCCCCCTTCCTACATATATTAGGTGAGACGGGTCACCTCTCTGGATGCCAGAGGCTTCTAAACAGATGCAGAATCCAGAATCCACAGTCTCCATCGATGACCCGGTGTGCAGCACGCGGGGCCGTCTTCCCTCTGAACACAGTGGGAGCCTCCTCTGTCACCTCACCCAGACTCAGCAGCCTCCACACAGCAGCCGCGGGAGCCCGTCACCACCTTCTGCTCAAAGCCCTGAATGGCCACCATGTCTCTGGAGCCAGAACCAGTCCTGTGGGGTCCACAGGCTGTTCGCCTCCACCCGTGTGGTCTCACGACCCCCTGTTCGCCTCCAACACCGCCACTAACTGCTGCCCCCTGGTGCCTGCCTCCCCGCACCCAGCATTCCTAGCCACCTTTCCTTCCTTCCCCTGCTGTCATGAACCCCGATTCATGACCGAGTCAGCCCCGTTCAAAGCTGGGATGAGAGGCTTCCGTCACAAAGCTGTAATGCTGGACACATGGTTCAGTCCGAATTACCTCTCATCCTGCCAGCCGTCCCCCGGTGTTTGCTCTTTACACCACCATTGGGGGTGCCCTCTGACCGGTCCCGATGCCATCACTCTCTTCGGAAAGGACTATTCATGGTCAGTGCTGCCTGTTAATAACAGCTTCCTGTCCTGGCTGCGGACCACTAATGCATCTTTAAAAGCAGCCTGCGGCGTGGGCAAGAAAAATGGTACTCAACTGCCAGTCTGGCTTTGTAACTATCTATATCTATATCTTTATCTGTATCTATATCCGTATCTGTATCTGCATCTATATCTATATCTATATCTATATCATCTATATCTATATCTATCTATATCATAACACGGGGTGAATTTATCGGAGTCCTCAAATTACAGCTTTATTAATTCATTTATTCAGTTATAGTTTCAGACATCTTATTTAGAAAGTTTTCTCCCCCCCACTCCTCCCTTCCTCCCATCTTCCCTTCCTTCCTCCCTTCCTTCCTCTTCCTTCTCTTCCTTCGTTCATTTATTTGTTCCTTCCTTCCTTCCTCTTCCCTCCCCTCCTTCCTTCCTTCTCTCCTTCCTTGCTTCTCTCCTTCACTCCTTACTTCCTTTTCTCCTCCCTCCCTTCCTTCCTTCCTCCCTCGTTCCTTCCTGTCCCTTCTCTTCCTTCCTCCTTTTCTTCCCTTCCTTCCTCTTCTTTTGTTCCTTCCTTCATTCCTCTGTTACTTTGTTCCTTCCTTCCTACCTTCCCTTCTTCCCTTCCTTCTTTCCTTCCATCATCTTTCTGTCTCCTTCTTGACCTTCTCTTAAGAGGAATCAGAGATTTATATTTTGAATTTATGTATCAATTCAACTAGTTTTTCATCTTGTAACCCATCTCCTCAATGTATTAGCATTATTTCTTCTGTTCTCCAAAGGGTTATGTCCCCACCTTTTAAAAAATTATGTCCCCATCATTTGTCACATGAGTATAAGTTCTTCCAAAAATTTTAACATTTACATTGACTCTTGCATTGGTATTTATCACCATCACCTAGACTTAGTTCTGTAAACAGATTTCCCATTTGCTTCTTTCATGCATACTGCCTCCAATCATATTTTTTTTAATTTTGATTAATCTATCATTTTGTTGGAGTACATCCCTAATGCTTATTTATTTCCAGGAAGACTTAGGAGTGATGTGTTTCCAGTGTTGCTGAACATCAAGGAAAGTCTCCTTCAGCAGGTGTGATATGGGCGTGACATTCCCTAAGGTATTTTACGACCATCTCCTCGTGTGAGATGAAGGGCGTGTAAATCATGCTAAGATCTACTGTAGAAGGTCTTTGTTCACACAGGTACCTGCGATGATGTTGTGACACGTGGCCGTCCCTATCTAAATTCCTAAGTGTTGTTGAAATCTGTTAAGCATGATGTTCAAGAATCCTACTTCTCAGATGAAGAAACGGGTGGGGGGGAGCGAGCCAGTGAGAGATCAGCCCTCATCTGCAGTGGGCGGAAGGGGGAAGGAGGACTCGCTTGTTTTGTTCAGATGCTAGACGCAGGATTGGAAGTGTCTGGGCTTCAGCACACCTTGGGGTGTGTCCCATCCATCCTGCAAGGACCGCATCCCCATTCTCTCAGCTATTGCTGGATGGCATCTTGGAGGGAGAACACCCCATTGCTGTGGTCCATCGCAGTCCACGGCCACGTCACTGGGGACCGACCCCAGCAGACCTGGCGAGAAACGTCTCCAGACCACCAGCATGGCCCGAAAATGAGGGACAAGGATTGCTTGTCCCATTTCCTCTACCATCCATTTATTTATTTAAAAATACAACTTTCCTTGGGGTGCGCCTGGGTGGCTCAGTCGGTTCAGCGTCTGACTTCAGCTCAGGTCATGATCTCACGGTTCGTGGTTCAAGCCCTGCATCAGGCTCTGTGCTGACAGCTCAGAGCCTGGAGCCTGCTTCAGATTCTGTGTCTCCCTCTCTCTGCCCCTCCCCTGATTGCTCTCTCTCTCTCTCTCTCAAAAGTAAATAAAAAACATTTTAAAATTTTAAAAATAAAACCTTCCCTTTTTCAAGCACCTGCTGTTGAGAATTCTCCACTTTGTCAGATCACAGAATTGTGTCAATTAACAGAGAGTCTTTGAAGTCCCTTTCACAGCTGTGAGCCATGTAGAGGAGAAGTATTTGCGGTGGTGGATGGTAGGAGAGCTTTAATGTTACCGACATTCCCGCAAGACTTCACCGAGCGGGATCTAGAAATCACCTGCTTAGGCAATTCTGCGTAAAGTAGAGATTGTTACTTTCATTTAGAACACTGTTAATGAATAAACAGTCATTAAAATATAGCACGTACCAGATCAGATGGAACTTATTAAAGGTAAGTCCTGAAGTCACACATTTCCCTCAACCTGCCAGGATTTCCTTATCTAAAACTTTAGTTATTTTATTTCTGTGTGTGTGTGTGTGTGTGTGTGTGTGTGTGTGTGTGTGTTTGACAGATAGGTGGTTTCTTATGCATGTTTTCACTCTTTTTTTCCCCCCTCAAATATCATGAAAATGTCATGAAAAATCGAAAAAGGGGAATGAAACTGACAGAGCGTACGTTTGCAAACAGCAGATATTCCTAAGTTTCGTGCAGGATAAGTTTATTCATTTTCATAAATGCATTAACGAGATGGTTTTATTATTCCTTGACCTTTCAAGGCTTGAATGTCTCCACCTTTGTTCTCTGAGATATTGTAACTCAGGAAATGTCTTTTTGGAGAGAATGCTAAAACGGTGCCTTTTTTAGTTTTCACCATGGGGAGTAACTTCTGACCTTTTTGCGCATTAAATTACATTACATGAGAAGTTGGTTTTATTTGAGGTTGTTATGTTTGGATAGTGCGGCTTAATGGGAGTAAAAAAAATGTATGGGAAAAGATTAAAATGCAAGAAACAAATTAGGCTATTCTGGGAGGGGAAAACAGCAGCAGATTTCTTTCAGTTTTCAATTAAATAGGCCATCAACATGTTTCGTTAAACCCAATCCACGTAGCATCTTCGATTACGAAAAAATATGAACTATTGCAGACTTATCAGAAGACTATGAAAAATTCCATTTTCCACTCGGTGCTGCCTTATCTTGACATTTTTTAGGCCAATCTAATTGGTATCTACTGGTAGCTGCCTGCTGTTTAAAGGCCTGCTTTCTTAATTTTTAGGGTTGGAGCAAATTTTCCTAATGTTTTCAGTTATTCAATCTCCTTTGCTATGAATTAGCTTTTCATGTGATTTCATCATTGTGCTCCTAAGTGTTCTTTTCCTTCCTGACGTGGAGCCCTCGGAGCCCAGGCAGGAGCTAATCCATTCTGGGTTTTATCCCTTGTAAATCCCCTCTGTCTACGGCTTAGGTTTTCAAGTGGCTTACGGTGCCTTGCCCATCCTACCAAAACTTTTGGCTCTATTAAGCCATTTGGCATGCCAGTACTTTTCTGAAGGAGGCTTTGTGTGTGTGTGTCGGTGGGGGGATCCTCGGAAAACTTTTCGTCATCCGAGCTCTGAAACAGACTTTAGTTTGCTTTCTTTCAGGTGTTGGGACATTTGGAAACTTTTCATTCATGGTTTTTAAAATGTGCTGTGATGGCCCTGAATAGGCTGTCCATGGGCCCCTCCACGCCCCATCATTCTGCAATGAATGGTAGCTGTATTATAAGATTCTTTACATGCGTGATTTGGTACCTGTCCCTCCTGTTCCTGTAGTTAGTTTGACCGTCCGGCATCACCGTGTTTTGATCACTGCAAACATTCTAATGTCACATGTTCTAACATCATTCTATTCTAGCTATTTTGTACAAGAATTCCTTCATCTTTATTCTTCTTCTTCCAAATGTTATTGGTAATTCTTGGACACTTCTCTTCCACGATTCCAGCTTTTCCAGGGCAAAGAAATCTGTTACGATTTGACAGATGATTTGCGTTGAATGTATAGCTTCATTGGACTATGATAAACCTCTTTAAAGATAGTGAGTCTTCCCTTTCGTGAACAAAATGAATCTACTCATTTGTTACAGCATCTTTCGTGTTCTTAAACTTGTGTGTTTCTCTCTATTATGGGTTTTCCCGTATTAGTATATTTTAGGCACTTCAGAGTTGAATTTTTGTGTATTTTGAATATAGAGCTTGTCAAATGGTGTTTTTAAATTATTCGTTTCTGGCATAAAGAAATGCGAATTCCTTTTTGTATACTGCTCTTGTATTCAGCAGATTGGAGGAACTCTTTACTTAATAGATTCCCTGAAGATTCTCTTGGATCTTCTTTGTGGATAATCATGTGTTCATGCACAAACATAACTTTTCTTTTGTCCCAGACTCTCTTCACACCCTTTGAACCTTTTTCTCTAATTGCCTGGCTAGCTCCCCCATGTAAGTTTCCATGGATAGTGTGTCTTGACTTTTATCAACAATATTGACGTGATCGAATGTAGTTTACGGTTGGATTCATTACTTTATTGAATAGTCTACTTTAAATTGTTACATGGTTAATCGTGTCAGGGAGGAAACAACATTTCTTCCACCCACTTAGGTTCTGTAGTGAGGTGGTGCAAATTTAACAGACAAAAAGATGGGCTATCCACATGCATACAACCGTAGGAGCTGGCAAAGGAAGTGGCTTCAGGAAGTAGCTAGGATTCACAGTTTATGTAATAAACTATCATCATGGGGGTGGGGGAGAAAGGCAGTCATGGAAACGCAAATAACATTTAGGAAATACAAATCAGTCTTTAGGAGAACATATCATAGGTTATACACATTTGTGACGATGTTTGTTTCCATGATTTCTCATCGTGGGACCTCGCTGTTAGGAGTCATTTTCCCCAGGTCCAAGATGCCTCTCGGGAAGGGGAATTTACGGCAGTTGAAATCTTTTGGAAGGCCCCGTTTGGTGTCGCAGTGGTCTATAGTGGATGCTTTCAGCCACGTTAATAAATTTAACTACAGGCCACATTTTTATGTAAAGAACGCATATGCCCCCGAGCTCCCATCTGGCTGTGGAGAGAAAGCCCTTCAGTCTATTCTAAGGATCTTATTCTCAAGGTGGGTTTTTTCCACTGGCTTCTGCCTCTGGAAGACCAGTGGCCACCGGACAGGTGTCTTCTACTCTCGGGCCAGGCTGGCACTGTCCAGTGCCTGTTACGCTTTCCTCATTGCGTGGACGCCTTCTGATATTGACTCCCTCACTCGTCGTGGGGACTGTTTGTTTATGGTCTGCCTTCTCCTCCAGAATACATGTTCTGTGAAAGGAGGGACCATAGTTTTCTGGTACGTGCCGTACCTAGAACCGTGCCCTCCCCTGTCCCCACGCACAGCTGCTGCTTGACGAAATGCTGTTTCATAAACAACGCAAGTTAACCTGTGTTAGGTGCCTGCCACAGCCAGCATTGAATCTTTTCCTTAGTTCTTTTTCCAAATTTTTTATTTATTTGGAGAGAGGGAGAGAGAGAGAGAGAGAGAGAGAGAGAGAATCCCAAGCAGGGTCCACACCATCAGCATAGAACCCAACTCGGGGCTCAGATTCACTGACGCTGAGATCATGACCTGAGTCGAAGTTGGGTGCTTAACTGACTGCACCACCCAGGTGCCCCTCGTTATTTTCATTATTTTTTTTAATTTTTTTAATGTTTATTTATTTTTGAGAGACCGAGAGACAGAATGTGAGCAGGGGAGGGGTAAAGAGAAAGGCAGACACAGAATCCGAAGCAGGCTCCAGGCTCCGAGCCATCAGCACAGAGCCCGACGCGGGGCTTGAACTCACAGACCGTGAGATCATGACCTGAGCTGAAATCGGCCGTTCAACCGACTGAGCCACCCAGGTGCCCCATCATTATTTTTTTAAGATGAGCGTTGAGATGGATGTTTTCACCCACAAGAACCTTCATTGCGGGCTCATTATTCCGCTCTTTATTAGCAGTTGAGGACCGTGTCCTGCGACATTCAGACATTGTTAGCGACCTGGTTTGCTGTCCTCCGCTCCTGTGAGATTTCCTTCTTTCGCGTTCCTGACCGCCTGAGACACAGGAAGAAGACGATCGTCCTTGTGCCAAGGAGAGCAGCCTCGGGGGACAGCAGTCTTGGACTTCCACTCCACAGAGCCAGGAGACTAGAATTTCTGCTGTGTTAGCCACCCGGGCAGCGGTTCTTCATGTGGTGGCCCTCGCAGGCTGACACAGCTTGGTACGGCCCGGGCTCTCCGGGAGCCTGCGAGCCTTGTCCACAAGCCTACGTGGCTGTCAGCAGCTTAACCAGGGGAAGGTCCACTTCCTTTTGTTGGCTCTCACCTGGGGGCTTCTCCCTGCTCCCAGAAATGGTGCAAAGTGACCCAAGCACCCAGCACCGACGTTTCCCCCTACAGAAGGTGAGGGTAAGCCGGCCGCTCCTATTCTGGAAACAGCCTGTGCCTTCTCGGCTGTAAAGGCACTCAGGACGTTGGAAAGAAGGAAGCGAAGGTCACAGGCAACACCGTCACGGGGGGACCAGTGTCTGGACTTTCCTGTGCGTGCACGTCCCTGCCCTGCTGCCTACCTAGAGATCCTCGATCTGTCACATTTCCTGTCAGGGCGCACGAGCCGTCCGCCGTCGCCGTCCTTTCTGGCCCCTGCCTGCTGCTGTCTTCCGTGTGTGTTCTCTCTGACAGCTCATCTCACTCGTCGTCAGCATCAGAGTACATAACAGGAACAGGGACAGATAGAACTGCTGCTCACACGCTGTCTCTATAGTGAGCTGACTTCCCACTCCGAACAAGTGGCGCAAGGGGACATGCCTCCCGTGTGGCTGACAGGCGACTCGCCCCCTAAAGTAATGCACATTTGCTCAGATGGGGCGAGGGCGGCTCCAGAGGCAGGCTAGAAGCTTCCATGTGACTCTTCTCTCTAAAGTATTGCATGAGCGGGGCACCTGCGTGGCTCAGTCAGTTAAGCATCTAATTCCTGATTTCAGCTCAAGTCATGATCCGGGATCATGAGGTCAACTCCCACATCGCGCTCTGTGCTGACAGTTTGGAGCCTGCCTGAGATTCTCTCTCTCTCTCTCTCTCTCTCTCTCTCTGCTCTTCCCTCACACATGCTTGCTCTCTTTCTCTCAAATAAATAAATAAGTTTTAGGGGGCACCTGAGTGGCTCAGTTGGTTAAGCATCTGACTTGGGCTCAGGTCACGGTCTCATAGTTCATGAGTTTGAGCCCCACGTCAGGCTCTCTGCTGTCAGTACAGGGCGTGCTACTGTCCCTCTCTGTCTGCTCCTACCCTGCTTGCACTCTGTGTGTGTGTGTGTGTGTGTGTGTCTTTCTCAAAAATAAACATTAATAAATAAATACATAAATAAACTTTTTAAAATATTTAAAATAATGCATGTGTGCTCAGACATTGTGAGGACAGCTCTTGAAAAAAGCTGGAAGCTAACATGTGACTCTTCCCTCTAAAACACTGTGCATGTGCTCAGACGTGGTGAAAACAGCTTCAGAAGCAAGTTAGAAGCTTTCTGTTAAGCACTATGTCCCCACCCATAACGGTTAAGGCTACGTAGTAGACTGATTGTTTTGTGAGAACGCATGAGCCTTTATTTCATTGTGGCAATAAGCAGATAGCAGAGAGACTTTTAGTGCGGACCCTTCTTCCTTCCTTGGGTTTGGTAGGGAGACAAGTCTGGGGACACTTATGTCACATTCTACTTTGCAATGTGCTCTTGGCCACACGGAGAGGAATGCCAGGTGCCCTGTGCTTTTCCCACCTCCGCACGGGGAAGCCTGCCTGCCTCTGGCGTCCAGTCCAGGGAACTCTACCTTTCTGCAGTGATATAAGTTCATCAATCAAGCAACCACATATCGAAGGCATTCCATGAGCGAGACAGTTTAGAGGAATTTCTAATCAGCCATGACTCAAACGTATTTGAGCAGAGTCTAACTGAGGATAATTCGGAGCCTCCTATTACCTCTTACTCTGTTATGCAGAAAATCTTGACGTGTCTCTTGAAATCATTGGTGGGGGGGGGAGTAGACCCAGCGGCAATATTTTATTAAATTAAGGCCACTTAGCACAACTGAGGACCATGCAGAATACAAAGTCTAAGTAAATGAAAGTGTAGTAAAGGGACTCAGAATACGCCACCCCAAATACGCCGCTCGACATGCTGATTCTTTTCAGCGGAAGGTACTTGAGAAACGGCAGAAGCGCCGAGAGCCACCTCCCCTTTCCATGGAAAACCAGGGGAGAGGCTTCCCGTGAGACAGGTGTCCTCTGCACCAGGAAGAGAAGAGTATTCTTACCACTAGACCCTGGGAGTTAGTATCAAATGGACCCATTCAAAGAACCTACAAAACCCCCACTTATCTTTCATTAGTTTTCCCCCTGTGTTTCCTTCTCAAGTCCCTACAGTTTACTGCCCTTAGAGCGTGAACCCTTTTCCTTGTCTAATCAGTTCTTCCCAAGTTTATCTTCTTTGGTTAAGAAACATGTATATAAGGGGCACTTGGGTGTCTCAGTTGGTTAAGCGGCCGACTTCGGCTCAGGTCACGATCTCGTGGTTTGTGATTTCAAGTCCTGCATCAGGCTCTGTGCTGACGGCTCAGAGCCTGGAGCCTGCTTCGGATTCGGTGTCTCCCTTTCTCTCTGCCCCTCCCCTGCTCACCCTCTGTGTCTCTTTCTCTCTCGAAAATAAATAAACATTAAAAAAAGATGTATATAAGCTCTTGGTACGAACCACTTGTTTGGGTGTTCATTTTTTCTTTTGAATCTCCTGCGTGCATGCCAAAATATTAGATAAAATGAGGGTTCTCCTGTCCTATTCATGGCTATTATGTCAGCTTACTGCTTAGGACTTCTCACAGACCCTGAGGGTAGAGGGAGTGGTTTTCCTCCCTTAGAGCAGCCAGACGGTTGAATGCTATGTGGTCCATAGAAACGATGTCCCAAGCATTTATAGAGATGGGGAAATAATTATGACCTACTGTTAAGTTTAAAACATGATCAGCATTGGGGCGCCTGGGGGGCTCAGTCGGTTGAACGTTCAACTTCGGCTCAGGCCATGATCTCACAGTTCGCGAGTTTGAGCCCCGCGTCTGGCTCTCTGCTGTCAGCACAGAACCTGCTTTGGGTCCTCTGTCCCCCTGTCTCTGCCCCTCCCTTGCTTACACACTCTCTCTCTGAAAAATAAATAAACATTACCAAAAAAATGTTTAATGATCAGCATAAACTCATTTTTCATAAATAAATATATGTGCATATCTAGTGTAATATACTATAATGTTTATAGAATGTGTGTGTAACTGTAATACATAAACATTTCTGTAAGGATATATATATGCACACTCAGACATATATACTACTGTTGAGTATATGTATAACTGGAACAGGCAGGAAGTCAATTTAGAACATCTAAGATCTGAATCGTAATGGTGATATGTTGAAGGAAGAATGAATGAAGCTTGCTTTGAAAGCTGACTTCTATTTTATTCTTAGAGGTCTCCATTTTAGCTTTACTTTTATATGGTTTGTAATGCATGGTGAGCAACGTGTCAGCCAAAGATAGGTTCTATTTATATCTCTATCCATATCTGTCTGTTTATTTACCTACCTACCTACCTCTGTGTGTCTCTATGTACGTACATATGTATGTATCTGTCTATTTAACATCTATCTATCTATCCATCCATCATATCTATCTATCTATCTATCTATCTATCTATCTATCTATCTATCTATCTATCTATCTATCTGTCTATCCATCCATCCATCCATCCACCCACCCATCTATCCATCATATGTATGTATGTATGTATGTATGTATGTATGTATCTATCTATCTATCTATCTATCTATCTATCTATCTATCTATCTGTCTATCCATCCACCCACCCATCTATCCATCATATGTATGTATCCATCCATCCATCCATCCATGATATCTATCAATCTATCTATCCATCCACCCATCCACCCATCCAACCATCCATCATATATCATTTAGTCATCCATCCATTCATTCATCCATCCTTCCCTCCAACCACCCATCCATCATATCTTTCTATCTATCTATCTATCCATCCATCCATCCATCCATCCACCCATCCATTCTTTCTAGGTTTTTTTAAATTTTTTTTTAACGTTCATTTATTTTTGACACATAGAGACAGAGCATGAACAGGAGAAGGGCAGAGAGAGAGGGAGACACAGAATCCGAAGCAGGCTCCAGGCTCTGAGCTGTCAGCACAGAGTCCGACACGGGGCTCAAACTCACAGACTGCGAGATCATCACCTGAGCCAAAGTCGGCCGCTCAACCAACTGAGCCACCCAGGCGCCCCCATCCATTCTTCCTATCTATCTATCTATCTATCTATCTATCTATCTATCTATCTATCTATCTATGTATCTATCCATCTATCCATCCATCCATCCATCCATCCATCCATCCAGCCAGCCAGCCAGCCATCCATCCATCCAGCCATCCATCCATCCATCCATCATATCTATCATCTATCTGTCTGTCTGTCTGTCTATCCATCCATCCATCCATCCATCCACCCATCCATTCTATCTATCTCTCCATCTATCTCTCTATTAGCTGTCCGTCTGCTGTGTGTGTACATTTTCCATGGGTTGCACTGAAAGGTTGAACGTTGACAATCCAGAGTTTTTCATTTTGTATAAAATACATAGATTAAGCTTTCTCTACACTTATAAGTCCTGGTACTCTGGTATCAGCATTATTAGTTTGAAGTCATGACTTGTTCCCTGTTGAGCCTTCTTCATCGTTCTCATCGGAAGACTTATTTGCTGCGTATTTCCCTGGACCCAGAGTGCCCAGCAGACAGTGGACCCCCATCTGGCTGTCAGTTCACACCTGCCCCCCATGCCCAGCTGGCCATGCTGGCACAGAGAGAAGGGGAGATATCTATATCTATATCTATATCTATATCTATCTATCTATCTATCCATCTGTCTATCCTGATGGGAGACAGATTTCTTTTGATCTCTCCTGGGAGATAACATTAAATGTAAGCTTTTTGAAAGAATGCCTTGACTGCAGACACTCTGCTTCCAGTGGAAAAGACAAAGCCAAACAAGTGACAATCTTTCCACTAAGTTGTGCATCTCAAAGGGCCTTCCAGTGTGCTGACTGCAGGGACATAAAAATGGACAGACACAAAGATGGACAGACATGATTCCTGGTTCAGACAAACTTGAGTTCTCTCACAGTCCCGCCTTTCTGTGGTGTTTCTGTCACAGGATTGCAACCCCCCAGGGAAGACTCACCAGTTTGGGGCCACTGCCTCTGTAAAGGCTTGGGGGTTCCCAGTGCTCTGGGGCTCCTCCGTTTCTCAGAGCTCCTGAGATATCTTCGATGGCATGGTGGGAGTGCAGGTCCTATTCCTCTAGCAAAGACCATTCAGCCTGTATCAGAGATGTGAACTCCATTTCCTTGCTCAGACGTAAATTAGAATGATTTATAAATTCTAAAGAACGGTTCCCATTCTGACCACTAAAGCTTGGCTCACCAGCTCCATGGCCCCCCGAGTCTGGCCGCTGCCTCTGCATGCTTACTTTCTGAGTCTGGAAGGCGCTACAGAAGGGGGCGCGGCCAGCCCGAGAGGCAGAGTGCTGACTCTGGGAGAGCATTCAGTGCTGGTGACACTGTAGGTCCACAGTCTGGGGCTGGGACAGAAGGGATGAGCTGGAAAAGCAGGGTATTTGCTCCATGTGAGTCACCTGGGCCCCAAGAGCAGGGCACATGAGGAAGAAAGTGTTCTTCGTGGCCTCGGAGCACGGCGGGGAAGTGCTGATAAGCTGTGGTGAACGGGGCTGGCGAATGGCTTTGTACCATCCCAAACGGACCTCGCTCTTACCATGCATGGCAACCTTGGACCGTCCCTTAGTCCCCGGGTGACCTTTCTCCCTACAGGGACGTTGCAACAGAAGGCGATACGCTCAATCCCACACATGCCATCCTTTCCTTTTCTGTCACAGGAGACTTGGGCTATGATGGACAAACCATGTGCTTGGGAGAGGTTGACTGCATGCAGCTTGGAGCAGACGAGCAAGGCACAGCGATGACCCCCCACCACGGGGAGACCGTGGAACACATACACACTCTCTCTCATTGGCTCCGCAGGAAATTGGGTCACTAAAAATAATCATAAACCAAACAAAGGAAGCAAGACCTTTTGTCCAGAGGCATGAGTGCCTACTCTTGCATGGGGTGGGCAGAAGGTGGAGTTTTGGCGGCCGCACACAGCAGCAGCCAGCTCCTGCATCACTTGGAACTGCATGTCTGACATCCAGCCCAATGAACAGATGGCGCTAACAGTTCATTTTGTCACACTTAATAAAGGACGATACCAAGTGGTGCCTGTTGAACCCTTAACACCAAGCGTTTGCTACTGAGTCCAGACAAAGGGGAGCAGGGGCCACTTTAGTGCATGTGAGACCCAAGGGGTAGCAAGACCAGTGCATGAAATGTAGACTGCATGAGGCTCACTGGAAAGACCCACTGACTCTATCCTGGGTGCACGAGGGGTCCTCAACCCAGCTTTAATCTTCTCTCATTTCCAGCACACATGTGAGCAGTGGTATCCTGTGTGTGTCGACATCAGCAGCTCTGGTTCCAAGAGTTTAGTGCCTCCAGGTGAAGCAGAGTTGAGTCCCGTGGTGTTGACGACTCCATCATCAGTGTGGACAAATAGCGAAGTTGCTTAGCCAGATTCTGTGTATACTGTGTGCCAGGATCGCAACTTCTTTCCAAAAGAAAAGTTTCTCTGTTTGTGCCTTGGGTTTGACAAAATCAGGGAACTTTATGAGTGAAACGTATCTAAGAGCCTGCCATAAAAGCCAGTCATCAACAGATGATAGAAATATGTCGGTTCATACTCTGAGCTGAGGGTCACATCATTTTAAAGCTGTCCAGCTCCACTCAAGCAACATATCTTTAGCTGCGCCCAGGGAGCAAAACACGTCTCGCTAATGCCACTTAGGGTTGGGAGTCTGTGAATAGCCTTCTACTGAGCCAGAGATAAAAGTCACCCACCATGCTTTGGGTGACTCAAGCACAGTTGAGCAAAGGGATTGTGAACCAGGAAAGACTTTCCAAATAGCTTGTAAACTGGGTGTTGGTGGGTTAGTAGAACTTGAAGAGACAGAGAGAAGGGGACGAAGATCCATTTGAAACTGGAACCTGGGCAGGAGGGCTTGTAATTGCATGGTGTCCCCAGGGCATCACGAATGGGTGAGGTGTGGGGTTGGGGCATTGGGGCACAGTCAGGCAAGATGGTGGCAGGTGAGGTTGGGGGGCAAGGAGAGGCATAGCCTAGAAGATGCTGTGTGCTGTGTCCAGCAATGTAGTTTCATGTCACAGGCAGTGCAGTGTCACCTGGGGATTTGAGTAGGGAGATGACATTCCCTAGTCCTAATCTTTCAAGAGGAGGAGTCTAGTGGGCTTGCCAAAAGGCTTGGGGATGATGTGCTCCTTTTCAGAGATTCGAGTCCGTTGGGCTACACTCATCTTGAGAATGACTCTACATGCAGGGTCTTAAGTACAAGAGTATAGACACCTACATAGTAAGGTGCTAAGAGTATGGATACCCCATAGATAGCTATGCTTAGGACAGAGGGCAAAGGGTTGGCTGCCCAGCAGAGAGCATTTGCCTCTGGATCTCTGTTGGATTTTAAACTGAGTCATTTGGCCCCCATCTCTCATTCCTCCACAGTTTTGAGGATGCAGCAGGAAGTTAGCATTGACGGGTTGTTATGCCCAGAATTCGGGAACCCCAAAAACCACCAGGGAGCCAAGCCCGATGCAAGAACAGAGAGCCTTTATTCGAGCTAGCTCGAGCTCAATCTCATACCTGCACCAATGCAGCGGCGGGTCGAGAGACAGAGAGAGAGAGACAGAGAGAGAGAGAGAGAGAGAGAGAGAGAGAGAGAGAGTTCCAAAAACACAATAGTTTTAAAGGGGTCTAGGGCAGTAGGAGGGGTGATGGTCGTGACCCTAGCCGATTGGCTGAGGAAGGGTCAGAGTCCTTTTACACAAGGTCACTGGGCGTGGTTCTTTTGGAACCGGGAAGTTGCAGGTTTTAAGCTTCTGCGCAGGCACTGGCGACTCACAATGGAGTTAGTTTGCCCTTAAACAAAATGGAGTCAGTCCCGATTTGCCCTTACAGGGTAATGTCGTTACATGGATGAGGGACCCCTGGGACCCAGGCCCTGACTTGCTCCTTGCTGCTGCTGTTTGTCCTGTGAGCCTTTTACGGGAATCCTGATCAGGGAGGCCTTGGCTATAAACTGACCAGGTTTTAGACGTTGGCTAAAAACCATGACCAGAGTGATGACTGTCAGCTTGCAAAGGCTGTTTGATATAATGATGAAGACTCATGAGAAGGACTTACCGCCCCCTGCCACAGTTAAAGGGTCTGGTCGATTTCTGCACTAAAACCATACAGGTTAACACCCCCGCGCAGCTCCTTTATGTATGCATTCCTTTCTCTTAAAGCCCTCGAGGGCCCCACAGATGGCATCTCATTAATCTCCCTGGCACTTCTAGGAGCTGCAAGGCAGCCCTGGGGCCATGGGTTACAGATTAGCGAAACCAGAGGGAGACAGGGAGTGTCTCATTTCAGGCTGCAGAATCTATTTCTACCCTGGCAGAGAGACAACTCTTATTCTGGAGGGTTCTGCCCACACAGTCATCGTTGTCACACTGTGTGGGGGCGATAGAGGCTTCCGGAATGCTACCATGGGCAGTTGGCATTTCCCATGAATTCTTTCCAAGAGACTGACCAAAAAAGTTGACTCTCCATTCAGGAATGTGGAAACAGATAGGCCATTCTTTCCATAGGGCGTCTGTCCACGTTTGGCCATGGTTTGAGCCACTCAACTATTTTAGGAATTCAACTTGTTTTGGAGGGTTGGACCTGTGTTTTGGGGGGAATGCAGCCATGATGGAAGGAAATCCCATTCGAGTTTTTGTTTGTTTGTTTGTTTTTGCTTTAGAGGAGACAGTGTCAAAAATTAACAGTGTGGTGTTGAAGTTCCACTCACACGGAGAAGATACAGTAGATTGTTAGATGGTGGTAGGTGTTTCTCCAGAGTCCGTGCATGGCTGTAAAAGAAAGCGCCAATGCCGTAGGTGGGTACCGATGGTGTTTCTAACCGCGTTTCTTGTTGCTCTGTGGCAAACCATCATGTGGGTAAGAAAGACTCACCTAGTCCGGTTCTAGAGCATACATTGCAGGGAGCCCTCTAGGCATTCATGAAACTTAATCATGTCCTATCTTAGCGAATTTCAACCCTTTTAAAAGAATTCATTGTATGCTATTTCTTTTCCCCAAAGTTTTATCTAAGTTCTAGTGAGCTAACATACAGTGTAATATTGGTTTCAGGAGCGGAATCAAGTGTTTCATCTCAGATATGACACCCAGGGGTCCTCCCAACAAGTGTCCTCCTTCATGCCCATCCCCCATCTAGCCCATCCCCCCACCAAGCTCCCCTCCATAAACCGCCCATTTGTTCTCTGTATTTAAGAGACTCTTATGGTTTCTTTCTGTCTTTCTTTTTCTCTTTCCCCCCCTTCCTTTATGTTCATCTGTTTTCTTTCTTAAATCCCGCGTGAGGGAAATCATGTGACATTTCTCTTTCTCTGACTGACTTACTTTGCTTAGCATCATACACTCTAGCTCCATGCATGTCATTGCAAATGGCAAGATTTTATTCTTTTTGATGGCTGAGTAATATTCCACTGTGTATATATTCTATGTCGTCTTTATCCATTCATTGGTCAGTGGACTTTTGGGCTCTGCATAGTTTGGCTATTGTTGATAGCAAGGCTATAAACATTGGGGTGCATGTACCCCTTCAAATCAGCATTTTTGTTTCCTTTGGATACACAGCCACTAGTGAGACTGCTGGGTCATAGGGTACTTTGACGTTTAACTTTTGGAGGAACCTCCGTACTGTTTTCCAGAGTGGCTGCACCAGTTTGCATTCCCACCAGCAGTGCAATTTGTATGCTATTACTGCTGTTTACTTACCCAATCTTGGGTTATTTTTTGGTTGTAAAGTTTCTGTGCCAATATTCTAGTCCTCCAGCAATTAAAGAGATGAGATTACAAAGGCACGCGTCCTTTTTTTAACCAATATTTTATACGCGGAGATGCAGTTAGCTTGGAAGTCATGTATACTTGGTGATTTCTAGTTCAAATTGTTCTACTCTTCTACAGAGGCACACGTCTGTTTCATTGAATTTAAAGGAATTACAGAAAAAGACAAAAACCATCCATTTTTACCTTCAGAATCTTATCTTATAATTTTATAAGTATATCTTTTTTAAAATTTTTAAAAATTTATTTATTTTTGAGTGAGATGGAGACAGTGTGAGTGGGGGTAGGGGCAGAGAGAAAGAATCCCAAGCAGGCTCCCGGCCATCAGCACACAGCCGGATGCAGGGCTAGAACTCATGAAACCGTGAGATCATGACCTGAGCCGAGACCCAAGAGTCTGACGCCCAACCGACTGAGCCACCCAGGCGACCCTGTAACTATACCTTATCGTCATGTAACTGTAGTCTTCTAACTTAGCTGTTGCACACACGTCTGGTCGTCAAGAGCCTCTTGTCTACAGGTGCGAATGTAGGGCAGTGTGGTATCCAGTGAACCCCTCTTCACATGCTGCCATCCTTCCCCCTTTCAGAGATCCGGTGAGAGTTTCTCCTCTCCCCCGCACTGTCTTCATCAATAATTTTCCAATAGCTCAGTATATATTGCTTAATGAAGGATCCTTCAGAGAGTTGGAGCAGAAGTGGAGCAGAAAATGAAATTATCGGATGACTCTAAGAGCCGTCTCTTCATGATTAGGGATAAGAACGCTGACAAAAGTAAGGAGAAGATTGTCCATGCTGAATATGCAAGCAGACACTCTCCCCCTCTTGCACTTTTTGGGTTAACATCTATGTTATTGAGCTGGGGGGGGAGGGGAATTTATACTTGGAAACAAACATACCATGTGGGGGATCACCGATAGCATAAAATGGCGGGCGATCACTGATAGCATAAAATGGCGGGCATGACCCAGGCCTCCGTTTTCTTAAGTTCCCAGGTGATTCCGTTGTGCTCTAGGCTGAGAATCTGTGATTAAACAAAGGATATAAACACAGGTGTTCTCAAGTCTCCTTGTAGAAAAAAAAACGGAAAAACCATTTATTAGCCTCAGTACCACCAAGAGATAGACTAATGCTAGGGAAAACAAGGGAAAATCTGTAAATCCAAGTGAAATAAAGAGCGTGTTTGCATAGGTGACCGATTCTAAAGCAATTATAGAAACGTCTTTCGTGATGTTTTAAAGGAGCCACTCTATCGAGTATTTCTTAAGGGGAAAGTCATGGTGGGAACAATAGCTCCCACTCCTTGACCCAAATGAATCAGTTATGGAATTGGCTTCCTTTTGGCATGCGTGCTCCAGAACTGTTCTCAAACGAAATCAGCGCTAAAACTGTATTTATCTATCACAATGACCTACCTCTCCTCTCTCATCTGTAATATCGGCTGCCTCTGTGGACTTGGAGGTGGGGGTCATCAGACCTCAGCAATCAATACCTTTCTAATGAGGTCTTACTTTTCTATTGAAGGTTCTTGATTTTAGGGAATATCTAAGGGTTAAGTGGTGAGTGAAAAAAACACACACACGGTGCAGGAGAGAATTATGTAACTGTGGTTTATTTTCAGTTACAATGCATAGGCACAAAAACGATGATTCTCTAAAGCAGGGGAGAACATTTTTAAAAAATCTTTAGGACCCATTAATTTGGCATCATATTTACCTGACTAATGTGTTGTTTGTCCAATAAGAAGTAATTATATTCTTTGAATGCATTTTAAATAATTTTCCTGGATACAACCTAAAAATTTGGAGGAAGCAATTTAAAACGTTAAATATGCTTCTGTGAAAAACAAAATCAAACGATACAGGTTTGCTTGAAGCTCCCAATTTAATTGCCAAATAATTCTGCAACCTATGTGTTTCTGTGAAGATGACACCAAATGGAAACATGTACAACTATATGTTTATATACAGGCACATAACATGTATTTTTCTATTTATGATATATATATATTAAAAAGATAGGTTCCAGGGGCACCTGGAAGGCTCCGTTGGTGAAGCGTTGACTTTGGCTCAGGTCATGATCTCCCTGCTCTCCGCTCCTGGGTTTGAGCCCTGCCTCGGGCTCTGTGCTGACAGTGTGGAGCTTGCTTAGGATTCTCTCTTTCTCTCTCTCTCTCTGTCTGCCCCTCCCCTCGCTCTCTATCTTTCTCTCAAAATAAATAAATAAAGTTAAAAAAAAAATAGATGCATTGCGGGTGCCTCAGTGGCTCAGTTGGTTAGGCATCTGACTTTGGCCCAGGTCATGATTTCACAGTTCATGGGTTTGAGCCCCGCATCGGGCTGTGCGCTGACAGCTTGGAGCCTGGAGCCTGCTTCAGATTCTGTGTCTTCCTCTCTCTGCCCCTCCCACACTCACACTCTGTCTCTGTCTCCAAAAATAAATAAACATTAAAAAGCAAGTTCCTTCAATGCATATTACAATTTGCTGGTTTCATTAGGAATACGACGTAGATATTTATACATATTGACACTTAGATCTTATCCTTTCTGGGTTCATCTTGAGATGAACGAAAAAATAAACATACAAATGAGAACTTTTTAAACAGATGCATGGAAGACTACCTTGGGTAATTGAAAAGTTAGCTCTTTTGGACATAAAATGACATGGACCTTTTTATTTTAATTAAGGAGAAAATATTCTGCCTCTTCAGGGAGATATTTAAATCGTAAAGGATCGACTTTTCTGATGAACCATGTGCAGTTCCAACAGATGATCTTTGGATGTAGAGTATCGTAAGGGCGTAGAAAGGAGACAGCGCGTGTGGTACACCTGCTGACCCACAGCTGCAGCCATAGAGCAGATGGTTGGTAGTGGTAGTTCGATGAACGAAGTTGTTTTCATAATAAACATCCACGGGGGAGGAATACAGGCTGCAAAGAGCAGGCAGACCTAACTCAAACTTCTTTAAACATTGAGGGCCATTATTTCAGTGATGCCGGTGCAGCGGGCGGAGAACGCCTCAGTAGAGATTGATGGCTTCACCCGCTCAACTGCGCCATCAAGGTCCTTCCACCTCACTGCTCCTTCTAAAGCAACAGCTTCATCGTTGGCTGTGGGTCGTTGCCAGTAGCAACCAGAGCGTCTTCATCCACATCCTTCTGAAGGGACAGTGACTGGCCTCTGTTTCCCAGCAACCCCATCCCGCAAATCTCTTTTTGTGACTCACCCGTTCAAGGTGGACCCATTCTTGGAGCAAGGGATTTGGAATGACCAGTGGTGGTCCGTGATGGTAATCTGGGAGGCGCTGCTGTATAACCCCAGGCTGACTTTTCTCTCTTCTTCTCTTAGGACATAACATGCTATAATTGAATCTCCTTTTAGTCATAATGTCTTAGTTTGGGGTGGTAGCCATGTAGCAAGTTTGGTGTAGAAAATTTTGAGATGCAAAGAATGTATAGAGATTTTCCCAAAGTGATTATTATCCATGGTGGATCTGAGATGGCCAGTTAGTTTTTCTCTCTTTTTTTAATGTTTATTTATTTTCGAGAGAGAAAGAGACACAGCCCACGAGCAGGGAAGGGGCAGAGAGAGAGGGAGACACAGAATCCCAAGCAGGCTCCAGGCTCTGAGCTGTCAGCACAGAGCCCAACGTGGGACTTAGACTCACAAACTGTGAGATCATGACCTGAGCCAAAGTCGGACGCTTAAACGACTGAGCGACCCAGGTATCCCAAATAGTATTTTTTTTTAATTCAAGTATAACTAACATACATTGTTTTATTAGTTTCAGGTGTACACGGTATGATTCACCAGTTCCATACATTGCTCAGTGCTCATCATGGTAAGGGTAGTCTTTATCCCCTTTTTCTGTTTCATCCATCCCCCCACCCACCTCGCCTCTGGCAACCACCAGTTTTTCTTCTATATACTTGAGTCTGTTTTTTTTTTTAATTTTTTTAATGTTTATTTAATTTTTGAGAGACAGAGCATGAGTGGGGAGGAGCAGAGAGAGAGGGAGACACAGAATCCGAAGCAGGCTCCAGGCTCTGAGCCATCAGCACAGAGCCCGATGCGGGGCTTGAACTCATGAACCAGGAGATCATGACCTGAGCTGAAGTCAGCCACTTAACCGACTGAGCCACCCAGGTGCCCCTGAGTCTGTTTTTTATATGTCTCTTTTTATTCTTGGTTCATTTGTTTTGCTTCTTAAACTCTACATACAAGTGAAATTATATGGTATTTGTCTTTCTCTGACTCAGTTATTTTGCTTAGCATTATACTCTCTAAATCCATCTATGTTGTTGCAAATAGCAAGAGTTCATTCATTTTTATGGCTGAGTACCATCCCATGTATACATACACCACATCTTCATTATCCATTCATTTATTGTTGGCCACGTTGGCTGCTTCCATAATTTGGCTATTGTAGATAATGCTGCTATATACGTCACGTGCATATATATATATATATATATATATATATATATATATATATATATAGTTTTGCACTAATGTTTTCCTATTCTTTGGATAAATACCCAGTATTGGAATTATTGGATCTTATGGTAATCTATTTTTAACTTTTTGCGAAAGCTCATACTATTTTCTACAGCAGCTGCCCCAGTTTGCATTCCCACCAACAGTGCATGAGGGTTCCTTTTTCTCCACCTCCTCTCCAACACTTGTCGTTTCTTCTGTTGTTGATTGTAGCCCTTCTGATTGGTGTGAGGTGATATCTGATTGTAGTTTTGATTTATTTCCCCCATGACGAGTGATGTTGAGCATCTTCTCATGTGTCTGTTGGCCATCGGAATATATTCTTTGGAGAAATGTCTTTTCATGTCTTATGCCCACTTTTTAATTGGATTATTTATGTGGGTTTTTCTTTTTGGTGTTGAGTTGTAAGTTTTTTATTTATTTTGAATACTAACCCTTTATCAAATATGTCATTTGCAACTATCTTCTCCTATTCTGAAGGTTGCCTTTTAGTTTTGTTTCCTTCACTGTGCAGAAGCTTTTTATTTTGCTGTAGTCCAAACAACTGAATTTTGCTTTGTTTCCCTTGTCTTAGGAGACATCTAGAAAGATGTTTCTATGGCTGATGCAAGACAAACTACTGTCTATGTTTTCTTCTAGGAGTTTTAATGGTGTCAGGTCTCACACTTAGGTCTTTAATTCTTTTTTGAGTTTACTTTTGTGTATGGTGTAAGAAAGTGGTCCAGTTTCCAAGGATGTGGAGAAACAGGCACCCTCTTGCACTGTTGGTGGGAATGCAAACTGGTGCAGCCACTCTGGAAAACGGTGTGGAGGTTCCTCAAAAAAATGAAAATAGATTTACCCTATGACCCAGCAATAGCCCTGCTAGGAATCTACCCAAGAGACACAGGAATGCTGATGCATAGGAGCACGTGTACCCCAATATTCACAGCAGCACTTTCGACAATAGCCAAATCATGGAAAGAGACTAAGTGCCCATCCACTGACGAATGAATAAAGAAGATGTGGTACATATACACAATGGACTACTACGTGGCAATGAGAAAGAATGAAATCTGGTCACGTGTGGCAACATGGATGGAACTGGAGGATATTATGCTGAGTGAAATAAGTCAGGCAGAGAAAGACAGATGCCATATGTTCCCACGCATAGGTAGGCTTTGGGAGACCTAACAGAAAACCAGGGGGGAGGGGAAGAGGGGAAGGAAGGGGAAAAAAAAGCCACAGAGAGGAAGGAAGACATAACATGGGAGACTCTCAAAGACTAAGAACAAACTGAGGGGAGAGGGGGGCATGGGAGGGGGGAGAGTGGGTGACGGGCACAGAGGAGGGCACTTATTGGAATTATCACGGGGTGTTGTATGGAAACCAAATTGACAATAAATTTTTCAAAAAAAAAAAAAAAAGAAAGTGGTCGAGTTTCATTCTTTTGCATGTAATTGTCTAGTTCTCCCAGCACCATTTGTTGAAGAGACTGTCTCTTTCCTGTTATACATTCTTGCCTCCCTTGTCAAAGATTATTTGATCACCTAATCACAGGTTTATTTCCGGGTCTCCTATTCTGTTCCATTGACTATGTGTCTATTTTTGTGCCAGTACCATACTGCTTTGATGACTACAGCTTTGTAGTATATCATGAAACCTGGGATTGGGATACCTCCGGTTTTATTTTTCAAGATTGCTTTGGCTATTCAGGGCCTTTCTTGCTTCTACATACATTTTAGGATTTTCTTTCTAGTCCTGTGAACAGTGCTGTTGGTTATTTTGATGGAGATTGTGTTGGATCTGTCAACTGCTTTGGGTAGTATGGACATTTCAACAATATTGGTTCTACGAATCCATGAGCATTATTAGAGCCAGGTTGCTTTAATGTCTGGTCTAGTGACTCTTCTTTGTTAGATTTTATTCTGATATCAGTCACTATAGATAAGTCTTGTGCCTGGTCTTACCGCCGCGGTGCTTGGATTGAGGATTCTTGGAGATGCTGAGTTGGTTGAACTGAGAGTATTCCTAAAGGTGATAGGCATATGCATCTAAACTATATAGGAAGCAGAATTTTTGACTGAAAGCCCAAAAGTGAATCTTCATTTCTAACAGTTAACAGGAATTCAAAGTTGCATTTCTAGCCAAGTGTTAAAAACAATAGAAAAACACCTTTACTTCCAGTGCCTTTTTATTGTAATCTGTACAGAAAACATTTTGCCTAAAAGAATGTTTCATTAAGTAAAGATCTTTATTAAGAAATAATAATGTCTACAATGCTAAAAATAGTAACAAGGGCACCCAGGTGGCTCAGTCAGTTAAGCATCTGACTTCAACTCAGGTCATGATCTCACAGTCCGTGAGTTTGAGCCTTGTGTCAGGCTCTATGCTGACAGCTCAGAGCCTGGAGCCTGCTTCAGACTCTGTGTCTCCCTCTCTTTCTTCCCCTCCCCTACTCACACTCTGTCTCTCTCTCTCAAAAATAAATATTTAAAAAAATTTTTTTAAAATAGTAACAAAATTTATATGGTGGGTAATACTACATGTTGATATAGACTATTTTATTTAGTCATTAAAATAAACACAGAAGACACAGCTTGGAATCTTTCTATTTGTGACCTCTCTGCCTATATCTATGTGCTTTTTTAATGATCTTTCCATCCATCCATCCATCCATCCACCCGTGTTTCTCTCTCTTTCTGAACTGTATGGGAAGGGGGGGGAACCCTCTTTTCCCTCTACCTTCTTAGGACTTGTATCTGGGGAATGTGAATTAAACTCACAAAAGACAGATCAACAGGACAAAAGGCAGATGTTTCTTTATTGATGCTAATATTTTTGTCCATGGGGGCTTCATGAGAAAGAAGTGAAAACCCACAGAACCAATTAGAGTCAGGTGCTTTTATATACCACTTTAACAAAAGGCAATAAATTACCAAAGGAGAAAGTGTTTGACTCCTAGGAGCATCGTCACAAATGGAAATTTATGTCCCACTTTTGGCCAGGAAGGGGGAGGGCAGAGAGTCCTTCTGGAATCTGCTGCGTCTCCACTGCCTTTAACTCAAAATAATCCTTTTGACAAAGTGGCTTATATTGAGGTGGCATAATCTGATCTATCTATCTATCTATCTATCTATCTATCTATCTATCTATCTATCTATCATTCCAAAACTCAGGATCCCCACAATATAGTTACATGTATTAATAGGTAAAATTATTATGAGAATGCTCTAAACATTACCCTCAATGCATGTAGTAAAACTTATGACTATCATGAGTGTCTGCAAATTAAGACCTTACCCATAGCACATCAGTCAAAGAACCAGATGTATAACTTTTGTTTCCACTATATCCGTTTTCTTTACTACGTTGAGTTTTTAGAGTTTAAAAAAAAAATGACTTGCTTTGTCAGGGTCCCATGAATGTGAAGAGATCAATTTAGATTTTTCATCTTTAATTTGATCCTAGGCCAGAATCTCCCTTCTCCCAAAGAGAAGAACAGAGAGATACCAAAGAAAGAGAAAGATTATATATATGATAGAGAGAGAGAGAGAGAGAGAGAGAGAGAGAGAAGAGAGATTTGTATATAGGATATAGAACACATACTACTTGCTACAACGTTGTCGACCATGGAAATCACAGAACTTGTAACCCATCCTCTTTAGAAGTAGCTCGGGAAAGACCTGCGAGGGCCGATACGTTTGAAAGTCCCGATTCTTGGAAACCTACTTTTACCAACTTTGCTTGCAAGCCTTTCTCCAGCTCCTGCTGAGTTACCTTTCAGCAGATTATGTAAGTCGGGAGGGCACCGTGGTGCATTATTCCAGCTTTTTCCTCTTCGCTTTGGTCCTTTTGACCCATTCCTTCCCACTGAAGTTGAAAATAGCTGTGCCTCTTTGATGCGGAAGAAAGAAGTTGTCGGTAGTGCTGAAGAGGAACAGGCTCGGCCGGAAGGGGAATTTTCGAGTTCTTTCTCCGCCTGTCCTACAGTGCCATCCTGGGTCATGCGAGCACAGTAACGGCTTCCCATGTTACGTCGATAGCCTAAACCACTCTGTGACGGATACTGAGGCTTCCTCTGCGGTGTGTGTGTGCGACTTGGATGTCCTCAAACTTAAAGAATATCACTCTTCATTGGAAAAACTGTTTCCCCCACCAGGGGAAATTTTTAGCGAAAGCCATATTCTTGGGTTTGCACTAACAAGTCATCAGTGTCGACTATGTTTATTTTGACGATAGTAGATTCACAGTTGGAGGAAATTTTTGACTCATTTATGGGGACAGAAAACCATCCAAGGAATCTAGATGTTATTAAAAAATCTAAAATTAAAGGCTAAAGTGCAGGAGACACTAAAACTGTCATATTATTTTTCTCTATTTACTTAACCTGTCTTTAGGTATTTTTTAAAATATGTATAAGACAAAATTCATGTCTGTCTTATTAATCTCACAAAGACATTTTGAAGTTGAAATAAACCTTGAATGTGAAAGCATTTTGCAATAATTCTCAGCCGCACTCAATCATATTCTTAACTCGTAATTCTGGATGCTTTGAAAGCCTTCAGGCGTCTTGGCATTGGGATTTCACTCTATTTGTGCATCCGTCTGGTCTTTAGAATTTTGGGTGGTTTAAGACCATCAGGCTACACAGACTATGATCCAAAGGTCAACAGTACTGGTGTCACCAGAGACCTTGTTGATCTTTACTGGTTGCAAGTTACCTTATAAACAAAATAAGAAATTTGCAAATGGGATATGGAATATAGAAAAAAGCTTTCTATGGTAATAGTAAGAGCAAGGCCAGGACGCCTGACCGGTGGTGTTGAAGAAAGTAAGCTGTGTGTCCTTGCCAGACTGATGAGATGATAGGAGACCCAGGGTCCTCCCAAACATCCCATGGGGTGAACTGGTGGCCGCCATGTGTGTGCACCACTCAGCTACCCATTTTGGCCGGGCTGCCCACGCGGACTCCAAAAGTGGGCCCTGCAGTCTTGGTCAGTCTCTTCCTAAGCAGTGTTAAGTCCCTGTTTGCCATGCCAGATGCCCTGAATCCAAGTATGGACAGAATGTTCCGCGTCAGGGGAACCCCAGGTGAGTTATGTTCATGAACACAAGAATGTGCAGAGGGACGGTGAATGTCAGTGGCCGTCATCACCTACTGTGTCTTAGGATGCTTCTTTTGCAGTGCATGCTGGTTACACGGTCAATGTCATGGGCTAATCATAGCACCGTGTCTACTTCATATGGTTCTATGAGGAGCAAATACATTGACACGTTTAAAGGTGCTTACAATAGTGTTTACCATCTAGAAAGTGGGTGTAAGTTTAGTGCTTTGTAATCGCATCTAAAATTGCAATGCCTTCCCACTCCATCCAATATTTCCCGCATATCACTACGTGATATGAACTATATTTTGCTTTGTTACTTTAGAAAATTGCCTTCTTTTTACTTTTTTTTTTGTCTTTTACCTAACTAAAATGCAAGCTCATTTAGGGGAAGGAATTTTGCATTTCCCCCCAGCTGTATCCCTTCTGCCTAACACAGTGATTGACACAAAATGGTACTCAATTTGTTTCATTACTGACCACAGACTGGTGGTCACTTGGAGGAGAGAAGGAGTAGATGTATGCATAAATGAATAAGTAAATGGATGTAAATTGTTCTACTGCTAAATCTGAGCCTTGATTCACCAACCGGGACAAAGTTTATCTCTTAGATGCTGAAGAGAGACTTCTACCGTTTGAGGTCAAAGCGTTGAGATGACTTAGCAGTGCAAGAGAAGTTAGGGAGAAAGCCTATTTTGCATCGACTATTTTGTTTTGTTTTGTTTTGTTTCGTTGTTTTGTTTTTATTTAAATTCTAGTTAGTTAACATACAGTGCAGTACTGGTCTCCGAGTAGAATTCAGAGTCATCACTTACACACAACACCCAGTGTTCATCCCAAAAAGTAGCCTATTTAGATGCAGATACATGATTTCCCATGGGTAGAGTCAAGTGAATTCTGATGATGATATTTTACAAGTGCTATTAATTCCGAAGAATTTTTTTAATAACAGTTAAGGAATTTGCCACACAAATAGGATTTGGAAGTGTTTCTTCAGGGTTAAAATTTAAGCTTGTTCTCTGAATTAGTGGATTTCATGTGTTATTCTTCTTCTTTTTTTGCTTTTTGCTTTTTGTTTTTGGGTTTTGTTTTGTTGTTGTTGTTGTTGTTATTTGTTGGAGCCAAACATGAGCTTTCATGCTTAGTCAGGAGAAGGGCTGCTGTAAGGAAACTCACAAGGTCCTGGAGGTACAGATTTGGTGGAAGGCGGGTTGACCAAATACCTTATGTTGCATGCTGCCAGTGTCAGCACCAAGGGCTGTCATCCGTCTGCTTGAGAAACACTGTTATTGTTAGCATTCCGTCTAGAGAGAAGGGTTCATCTCGTGTTCTCTTCTTGATTTCTTTTTTATCAAGCCATGTAGGAGATCACACCTTTTCAGCACCTTGAGTTTGGGAAGTTACAAAACCACAAGTGAAATCAAGGTCACAGCGTACTTCTATCACCCATTTTCAGTTGAACCTCATGCCCTATCTGAGAGTTTACATCTTCGCCGTTGATTTATGTTACCTGTTCTTGAAATTCACAAAAGTGGAAACCTAAGGTGTATTTGTCCACGGATCTTTGTTTACTTCACATAATGATTTGAGATTCAGGCACGTTTTTAATGTATCGACAGTTGTCTGACGCTCTCGGGCTGCCGTAACAAAGGAACACAATCTGGGGAGATGAGCAGACATCTGTTTCCCATATTCCTGGAGGCTGGGGGTCTGAGATCCAGGCGGGGCCAAGGCTGGTTACTCCTGAGGCCTCACTCCTGGGAGTATAGACGCCGTGTTCTCCCTGTATCCTCACGTGGTCCTCTGTGCTTGTCTGTCCTGATCACCTTTTCTTATAAGGATACCCAGCCCTCTGACTTACAGTGATGTCATTTTACCTTATACGTATCTTTAAAAACCTTATCTCCTAATGCAGTCCTACTCTGAGGTCTGTTGGACTTCAACACACAAATTTGGGGTTTGGGGGGACACGGCTGATTCCATAGCAATGTCTACCACTTTAAAAAGCATGCCGAGTTTCTATCTGGTGTCATTTATGTTCAGCCCGATGCATATCCACTGGCATGTCTTTTAATACAAGAGTGCCCGGGGAAATTTTTTCAGCTTTCTTTTATTTAAAAATCCTTGCATTTTTGAAGGCTATTTTCATTAGGTATAGAATTAAGGGAGACCATTTCTTTTCTTTCATCACCTATAATCCTACATCATTGTTTGCTGGCATGCTGAAAATTCAGTCAACATACCTGCCTTTTGAATTTGCCTGATAGCATGATTTCCCTTTCTTTTCTTTGCTTTTTTTGCATTTTGCTTTGTTTTCAGCATTTTGATTCTGTGCCCTAAACATATTTGTTCTTTGTGCATATCCCACGTAGGCTAAGTTCATTAACCCTAAACAGGATGAATAGAAAGAAACCGTATTCGAGCCTATCATGCATTTGATATTCTTAAATAATTTTAAGATTGTTTTCGCCATTGTTTCATCAAATAATTTCCTTTTCCTGCACCACTATTTTTGCCTCTGTTCCTGTGATGCCGAATCTGCACATGTAGGACTTTCTCTAAGGGCACCGAGACTCTGTTCATTACTCTGATTCTTTTTCCCTCTCACTTCTTCCGCTAACTTAATTTCTAATGATCTCTGTTACATTCTTCTGCCATCGTCAGTCTTTCCTTAAACCAGCAAGGGAAATGTATTTTCACATATGGTGCGTTGTATGCCTTAAATTTCGATTTGGTTCTTCTTTATAATTACCATTTGTCTGAGGGGAACTCACGACTGCTCACGCTTTTACAATCATCCTTTCCCTTTAATTCCCTGAACATCATTATATAAGCTGCTTTAACCTACTCGCCTGATAATTTCACTGAGTGTCTGTTTGTCTTGACTGTTTGTGCTTGTGGTTATGAAATGTACTTTCCTGTTTCTTCAAC
Source organism: Paguma larvata (assembly GCA_030068075.1). NCBI lineage: Eukaryota > Metazoa > Chordata > Mammalia > Carnivora > Viverridae > Paguma > Paguma larvata. The sequence goes on along the minus strand of CM057830.1, from coordinate 3,169,880 downwards.
CATCAAGTTGTTGTTGTTGTTTGATTTTATACTGGACAGTATGGAATATAGGTGATAGAGTTTGGATTCTGTAATTTTCCTTAAAAACAGTAATTTGTGTGCCAGCAGGCAAAGTGCATTTATATATAAAACATGTATTGCATATATATATGTATAATATATATATTATATATAAACATGTATTGCATATATATATATGCATATATATGTGCATATATATATATATATATATATATATATATATATAGCATGATATATATTACATTTTATAATGTCCAGTGTTCTGGTAAAACAAGATATATTTTGCAGTTGGTGTCATTGTAGCATGAGAAGGACCTAGTTTTAATTATTTTGGAACTGTCAACCAATTACTTCAGCACATCGAAACTGCTTTTCATTTTCTATGAATTTAAATGGCTTACAGGCTGCAGTAGAAATGTTAGGTACTGAACACTGGAGTCTGTCTCTATAATCTTGTCCATCATTGTAGACATGTGTATTCCTGAGCTGGTAACATTTTATATTAATGTGGCTGTAGCTTAATAAGAAGTTTTAAATTCTGTTATGATGAATTTATATCTTCTAAGAAAGAAAATGTTGGCCAAATTGTTCTTCCCTATAAACTTAAAATAGTTTTGTCAAACCTCTATAAAATGATATATTGATTAGAAATAAATTAATGCATTAATGCCTTTTAATTAATGCATCGAATTAATGTATTTTTTTGGAGAGATATGTGATATATTTGTCATTTGTCTGCTTTCCTTCTTTTTTATAAGTTTATTTATTTATTTATTTTTTGGTAGAGAGAGTGAGCACATGCATGAGCCAGGAAGGGACAGAGAGAGAGGGAGAGAGAACCCCAAGAAGGCTCTATGCTCAGCGCAGAGCCTGATGCAGGGCTCAGTCTCATGAAAGTGAGACCATGACCTGAGCCAAAATCAAAAGTCAGATGCTTAACCGATTGAGCCACCCAGGCACCCCTTTCCTTCTTTAATATTAAGTAAGATTTTTTTATTTTAGCTTTTGCATATGTAACTACAGTATGGTGAGCTTATTTTAAACTATTTTATGGTTTTGTTGCTATAGACAAATTGTTGTTTTCATCAATTTTAAATGTATTTTAAATTTCTATAGAAAGCTTTAAAAAATATTTTTCTTCTAATTGACCATTTATTGAACACTACAGCTCACATTTTTTGTCTTCGTTCTTATAAGTGGATACAAATTTTATTTACACGTAACACCAATTAATCTCATATCTGACCATAATATGTATTACTTCCTTTTCTTGTTTCATTGTTTTATGATAACATGTCCAAAGTGATATCAAACAATAAGGGTGATAATGAAGATCTTGTCTCATTCTTCTCTTTCCAGACTTTTAATTACCTAAGAGATTTTGAAATGGAATACAATTAGATCTTATTCTTTTTTTTTAATTTTTTTAAATTTTATTTAGCATTTTTTTATTTTATTTTTGAGAGACATAGAGACAGAGTGTGAGCAAGAGAAGGGCAGAGAGAGAGGGAGACACAGAATCCAAAGCAGGCTCCAGGCTCTGAGCCGTCAGCACAGAGCTGGATGCGGGGCTCAAACTCACAGACGTGAGATCATGACCTGAGCCGAAGTCGGCCGCTTAACCGACTGAGCCACCCAGGCGCCCAGATCTTATTATTTATTCTTATAATAAATGTCTAATAACTTGAGTGAAGGGATTAGCTTTCACGCATTTGAGAAATCATTTTTTTGCATGTGTGCAAGTGGCCTATGCTTTCCCTATGTTTGACATAGTTTAAATGTCTAAATGTAGTTAAATTTACATACTATCAAATGCACTCATCTTAAGTGCGCAATGTGATAAGCTTTAAGAAATATATATATTAATGTAACCAACTTCCTAATTAAGATGTAGGAGGTTTTAGGTACCCTAAAAAGCTCTCTTTCCGCCCATCATTGTCCACCGTCCGTTACAGATAGCCAGTTTTCTCATTTCATTCATAGATTCGTTCTTCCCCTATTCTTGAACTTCATCTGCATCCAGTGGTGTGGTTTCCAGCCTCCCATATTATTTCATGTGTCCGTGGTTTGCTATTTTTTGATGCTGAGTAATATTCCATTGTATGAATATACCACATTTCACTCCTTCTGTGGCTGGGCGTTCGGATTACTTGTGGACTTTGGTTATTGTAACTAAAGTTTGTATGAATGTTCTTGCCCAAATCTTTTTATGGACAAAAAGAGAGCTTATTTCTCCTGGGTAAATACTAGGTATATAAGTATAGTTATAGAATTAGGATATTTGATTTTATAAGAAATTGCCACTTTACCAAGTAGACGAATGATTATGTGAAGTACCACCAATATATGAAGTTCTATGAATATATGTTACTGTCCTTTTTAATTTCAGGACTTCAGGTGGTGGGAAGTGTTGTCTTTATTATATTATATTGTATTATATTATATAATATTATATTATAATGATATATTATATATACTATATTATATATACATTACATTATATCATATACATTATATCATATATATTATTATATTATATACTCTATTATATCATATACTATAATTAAGTACTATATAGTATATATATAGTGTATATATAGTATATATAGTATGTATAGTGTATATAAAATATATAATAAAAAGTGTTATCTTTCTTATAATAAATTATGCGATCTCACTAATTTTATATAGTCAGACAATAAAATTGGTATTGCAGAGAAAACATTTCTTGGAAAGGACGTTAAGAAAATGAAACAAACGGATGTGTCAGATGTACACTGAATTTTCTAGCCACAAAGAATCTGTATGTCGGTTTTAGGAACACGGGATACATTTGCAAAAACGAACCATGCCCTTGACTCTAAAAGAAGTGTCAATATTTTCCAAAGTTCCAGTGTGGCACTCTGGTCTCCCTCTCTGGCCTCTCTTCTTGGCAAAGGAAAATTAAAAGTTAACCCAAGATAACGAGTTTAAATGTAATAAATTCGGCCAACAACTGGCTTTGCTCTCACTCTCCCAGCGTCAAGTAACCAAGGCGATGATTTGCATGGAGAATTGCACATTTCGCTTAGTTTCGTGTAATACACATCCAAACTGGCGACATTAAGCGAGCTGCCGGGACTCTAGAGGGGAGGTTCGGGAGTGAAATAAACATGGCTAACCAGGTTTAAATGCAGCAGGAGGGAAAAAATACGCCACAGCTTTTCCAGTAGAGGCTTTGGGCTTCTCGTGACCTGAAATACCTGACCCGGGCTTACTGAGCTTTGGAGGAAAGCAAACATGGATACTGTCAGCGTTTGCGTGTTTAAAGCAAAAGTTTAAATTTACCTTTTGGAGACAGCGGTGTTGTCCCCGACAAATATGGCATTGTTTTATATCACGCAGACAGTGTGGATTAGGTGTGATTTTTCTCCACCTCAGTCTATTCGAATTTAAAAAACTACTTCTTTTCACCTCTCCTGAAGCATCAGTATAATGATATGGTACCGACAAAGACTCTACTGGCAATCAGTTGTTGCTGTATCCTCAGAACATCCACGGCCCCGAAAACTAAAGGGAGAATTTGTACTCTGCGCACATAGACAAACAGAAATCCCTCCAAAGATGGATAAATGAGAAATTACCTCAAATCGTGGAAACGCTGTGGACGGTGTCCTTAACTGAACTGGCAGAGAGAGAAAGTAACCCTCTCTGTGATTCACTCTCTGCTTTCCATGTCCTATTTTATATTATTTTATTTTATTTTGTTTTGTTTTATTTTCTTTTCATTCCCTTTATTTTAAATGTTCACGCTATCACATTGACCTTTTGCGTCTGGTCAAAACCATTTCCTGCTGTCTTGAGGACCGGCGAGACAAGCCGGTGGTAGTTAACAAGGCATGAGGCAGCCCCTAGGTTTCCTGGAAAAATTTCCTATGTGTTTTGATCTGTCAAGTCCATAAAGAAATTGACCACCGAGAATGTGGTCTAAATAAGCACTCTACTTGAAATGGGGAAAAGCTGATCGAATGTAAAAGTTTGGTACAAACTGAAATGTTCCTATTAAATAAACGTGTAAGTTATGCTGCAGAATTTGAGATGCTATGATTCTCCTCTCCAGTTTTCCTCCGGATGAACTCCACTTTAAAGAATCAAGATCTTTAGATAGATGATTTTTCTCTTCTTTGTTTCTAATCAGAGTAACAGAGCGTCAGGATTAAGAGACTTTGTTGCAAGTTTCAGCCTGTGTGTTGTAGCTGCGTAACTTCGATTTGGCCTCCTCTGTGCAACCTCACTGTTGATACGTGGGGAGCCCAGCGTCTTGTAACTGCTGGGACTGTGAAATACTGGGGGGCAGAGCGCTCAATACCCCATTGCCGCTTCGTAAAGCCGGCGCTGAGGGTTACGGGGAAACAGTGCATGCGTGCACACACACACACACACACACACACACACAGTGGGATCATGAAGAGTAAAAATACAACTCTGGATAACTTACGGAATACCTCTGAATACACAGTAACTTTCAGGAGTTACGTTTCTTATAATCTATATAAATCCTGATAGGAATGTTTTATATAGACATGTGTATGTGTATGTATGTGTGTGTATATATGCATATATGTCTGTGTGTATGTATATACTATATATGCGTGTGTATATATGTGTGTGTATACGTATACATAGTATATATGTAGGTATATATATGTGTATGTATGTGTAAATATATATAAAGAGACATGTCAGTATGATTAGCCATTATTTTAATTCATATGATGTTATCTTTTTTTAAATATTTATTTATTTTTGAGAGAGAGAGAGAGACAGAGCATGAGTGGGGGAGGGGCAGAGAGAGAGGGAGACACAGAATCCGAAACAGGCTCCAGGCTCTGAGCTGTCGGCACAGAGCCCGACGCGGGGCTCCAATTTATGAATCGAAAATCATGACCTGAGCTGAAGTCGAATGCTTAACCAACCGAGCCACCCAGGAACCCCCATATGATGTTATGAAAGACATATTACTTTGTAATTTTTCAGAACGATATATATTAATACATATTAACACATATTACTAACGCATATTACACTGTAATGTATCAGAACAGTATATGTTAGTGCGCTTTTGTGTATATATACATATGCATATATATAAGTATATATTCATGCATAACAGTTGTAGCCTATTACATATTTACATATTACAAAGAGTATATTTGAGATGCACTTTTATAACATTACATAGATTAAAACGATCGATATTTATATATGAAATGTTAATATATAATATATACATATAATCTGTATCACATTGTTTAATCTTAGTTGTGTAAGCACATCTAAAATTTGCTCTTTGTGATGAACTTACATATAAATCAAACAGTTTAACTATTGTATATGAATAAAAAAATATATATCTAACAGTTTTAGTCTTTGTTATATATATTGTATAATATATAGTGTATAGTCTTTGTAATATATATTTGTATGTCACAAAATACTATAGTTACATATATTACAAAGAGAATATTTTAGGCCACTTTCAAAATGTGCATTAAGATAGTTGTGACATATTTTGTTACATGTCTTATATAATATATGCATTGATATATATCACAATTATTTTAGTACACATGTTATAAAAGTGAATCTAAAGTGAATCTGAAATACATTATTGTTACGGGGCACCTGAGTGGCTCAGTCGGTTGAGCATTGTCTCTTGGTTTCAGCTCAGGTCGTGATCTCATAGTTTGTAAGTTCAAGCCCCACGTGGGGCACTGAGAGCCCAGAGCCTTCTTGGGATTCTCTCTCTGTCCCTCTCTCTCTATCCCTCCCTTATTCGTACTCTCTCTCTCAAAATAAATAAATAAACTTTTAAAAAATTAAAAAATAAAATAAAAATATTTCTGTTTTATATACAGTCTAACACAGTTTAACTGCTATAGTTATATATATATATATATATATACAGTTATATATATATTTATTTTATATTAGACATGTGTATGTGTATATTTCTGTGTGTGTATATATGCATGTATGTCTATATATGGTCATATCTGTAGATATATAGGTGTCATATATATATATGTCTTTCTCTCTCAAAATGGTACATATACAACGCCTATGTATACACACTGCACCTAACATATACTGCTTTGTAATTTCTGTCTATATTATAAAGCATTATATGTTAGGTGAACTTTTATAACATCATATAGATTAAAATAATCGTGAATCATGCTGATCTTCTGTAAGCTTAATGTACCCTTTTAAACACCTGATTTCTGCAAGCTCTTTCTTCCTACTGCTGCTGAAGCAAATGAGCTTCTGGAATGACTTTGACATCTAACATTTGAACCTGTCTCCAGTGGCAAACCAAAATAGCATGGCCGATCTTCATTAAAAACAGCAATTTTGATTCTCCTATTCAACACCTCGCTTGTTCTCTCAAGAACCAAATCAGAGATGTTTTAAACAAATATTGCTTGTTGAAGAACAGAGAATCAAAATTGATTGGAATGCAATTACGCGTTGGAGAATAAAACATGATGGGAGGTTTGCAAAGGAAAGCGTTTTTTAGGAAAGCCATTGCTGCATATTTTAAAACACCATGAGCCTACGAGTGATACAAAATTTATAAAATTGGATACTTCTTTCTGGCCAGTAATCCAGTGTATATTTTATTGAACACACGGAAGACGAGAGAGGCAAGCTTTTCGTGTTTAGATAGCAGTTGCTGCTGAAAATATTTCTTTTGCTTTGTGCTTGAGAGGAGAGAGGTTTAATATACAGACAAGAGGCCGTGTAATTTAGGGTCAGACAGTTCTCGTATTCAATTGTCTTTCTCCCTTGTTGGCCGTGTAATCTTAAGCAATTTACGGAACCTTGGCCATGCTCTTTTGGTGCGTAGAAAACAGGCAGCAATGCCTACCTCAATAGTTATTGTATAAATTAAGGCAATTCCTGTAAATGTGTACATATAGTATTCTATGTATATTAATCTTAGATACGTGCGTATTCACATATAGGTGGTTTATCATGAATATATAAACAGTATGTACCACGCAAGTTAGGTGTTGTCTTTTTAAATATGATTTTAGAGTGAGAGTGTGCAGGTGAGAGGGAGAGGGGCCACGGGACAGGGAGAGAACCTTACGCAGGCTCCACGCTCAGCCCGGAGCCCAACACGGGGCTCCATCCCATGACCCTGGGGTCACGACTTGAGCCGAAATCAAGAGTCAGACGCTCAACTGACTGAGCCACCCAAGCACCCCAAGTGTTTTTATGTGTAAGTTTTTTGACGTAGGATAGGGTATTGTCTATCAATGCAGTTTAGGAGTTGTGAAGGCACCTGCTGTCGGGGCAGGTGAACAGAGACTACGTGTCACTGCCCACGTCACCGTCATGGAGAAACAGCAAAGGCGGTTGTCGTGGTGGCCTCAGCCCCCCTGACTGCAAGGATGGCCGTGCAGAAATGCAGGGTCCGTATTGCCTGTTTTCTGCCGTGTTCTAGAACAGTCAAATGCCGGAGAACTTTTCTGCAAAGAATCCACCTTTTCAAATGCTGGCTAGTGATTAGCTCAGAGACAGACACAGAGGAGATGAACAACAGAGAAACCAGAGAGAGGAGGCCAGCATCTGTGTCTTAACAGACTCGGACGTGGGCCTGTAAAACTAAGCCCAGCTGGCCGGATGTGACCACCATCCGCCTTTTTATAGCCGCCAGAGCCCTCTTCTCATGTTTAAATGGCAGCGAACAAAGACACCAAAAAAGAAGAACCAGGTGTGCAACAAACACCTGGGAGCCACCTGAGAGTCAGTGTGCATGCGTACGGTTTTATGGGACACAGCCCTGCCCCTTCGGGTCATGTTATCTGTGGCTGCCTTGACGTGACACAGCACGGTTAAGCAGTGAGGAGTAGGCTGTACGGACCGGACCGCAAGATCGGAAATGTTCATTATCTGGGTCTTTATGGAAAACCTGCGGGCCCAGCACGGTTGGGCGTTCCAGTTTGAGAACACAGATCTCCGATTCCGGGTCGAGCTTTCCGGCCACCGTCACAGAGACCGGACCCTGCGTTGCCTCGACCAGAAGAAGGCGAGAAGCAAGGGTAGAAATATTGTCCGTGCTCCCTGAGTGCCGCCTTATGAATCCACTCCAGCCAGATACATAGTGAGAGCTTTGGGTTTTCAATAACGTAGATGGAGTTGAGACTCTGAGCCCGTTTCCTGGGAGTTTAGAAGCCGGAAATCATTTGGATTCCTCTCCTGTAAACACAGCAAAGAATCCACACCAGACAGGGTCATGTTGCAGGTTAAAGAAATACATGAGGTTTTGTATAACGTGCGTAACAATCTTCTGTTTCGGGCACCGAACAGGTGTATCACAAACGGAATGATCATCTGAGCCTTAAGACTGATGTCACTCGGAAGAGATTCCAGGAGAGAGTGAGGGAGAGAGATGAGGGACTGATCCATGTTACATGTTTGGACAAGGACCGGGACATGGAGGAAAGTCTACCTTCCCTTTTCAGCCGCCGACATTACTTTCCTTCAAAACTCCCATGCAGGCCTGGAGGAAAATTAAGTTTTAGACGCCTGGGTT